>CM076981.1:16701276-16888040 GCA_039105355.1 Benthosema pterotum
TTTATGCATGCTGCGTGTCTGTTGCAACTTCAACAACAACTGATGTTATTATTGATGCTTATACTTGCCTAATAAAAGTGATGTAACCGAAAATGGTATGGGTGCGACTTCATCGCCCGTGGCACGAAGCGACACGGGCAATGAAGCCGCCCCCATACTGTTTTCTCCTGCCCCCCCAATTGGTAAATGTTACATCCGCCCCTGAACAAACGCCAGATGTCAATTCTCAAAAAAAATCTCCTCTTGGATGGAAACCAAGAGTTGCACACGTGATGGGTTACCACATCATGGGTTACGCATGTGGGTTAGTCACATGGTCATGGTAGTGCCTACTGTTGGAAATACTTTGTTTTCAACTAGAGTGTTGTGAATAGAGCTGTTTTACGTATGTATGCAAAATGACAACCGATTTAAAGTATTTTACAATAACAACTAATGTATATGCTGTGCTATTATAAAAAAATAATAAGAATTAAGCGATTTAAAGTCATTAAAGCTGGGCTTCTTTCCTGAGTCTAATGCACCCAGCTAAAGTCTTGTGGGAATATTGTGGAAGTTACATTCGCAATGGCAATAAAGCTCATTTGAATTGAATTGCTATGCTACTGGAAAAACTACTATTCTGCTCTTTTAAGGCCTCCATATAATGCAAACAAAGTATCCGATTCAATAACCTGTGAAATGTTTGTTATTTATGACAACATTAGACTGTATTCATTTATCAACTTCTGGTTTGGAGAGTGTCACTTTTCACCGGACGGAACTACCGGTAGATTGCTCTCTAACCAAAAGATACACTTGTGAGGATGAGGGATTTCTGCCCAGCAGCAACAAAGTGTGCTCTAAATCCTATTTTTTCTGATATAGATCATCTTTGCCCGTGAAGCTTTCAGAAGGTTCCACCTCCCATGACCAGTGCACTAGCATGTGAACCCATGGCCTGTGCACATTCCCCCATCATGTCCAGTTGTTCTTGTTTGTGCTCAAGCGCTGTGTTTTAAAAGGTAAATGTCTGTGTAATTTGTGTTTTTCTTCCAGATCCAGCCTCAGTGAACCTGGAGAAGGTCTCTAACATCATCATAGACCAGTCGTTGAAGGACCAGGTGTTCAGTAAAGAGGCTGGACGCATCTGCTTCGCCATCGTGCAGGTGTGTTTATTAAATATCTGTGTCACCATCGCACAGCTGGTGTAATACACTGTTTTACTGAGTTTGGGCCTAGGAATGAGATTAGATTTAGAGTCTAGATATAGTTTTCCTATTCCAGCTAGCAATAAAGTTAAGTTTAAGTTAGTCTCGGTCTCTAGGCTTGCATCTATGTTGTGTAATGAAAGCCTGGACTAGAACTACTCCAGAGGGACTATCAAAAGGCGGGACTTCAGGCTTGTAAACTTCCCCCGGAAGATGCCATTTTTCAGCCAATCAAACAGTCAAACCTACAGATCAAAATGACCATTAATGTTCTACATTCTCTAGTTGTGTAGGCTAATTCACATGATGAATATTTTAACTCTAATTAAATATTTTAACTTTAATTTAATGTTTTACTTTCTCAATTCAATTGATTTATTCTCATTTCTCATTTTCTCATTTTACTCTGAAAGCAGTGCTTGGTGAGGATCATAGAACAGGAAACTGAGCTTTAATAATGCAATCAGTTTTAATGCATGCAGTTTCATCCTTGCATTTATGTTGCTATTAAGGGACATTCATGATTTCTCAAGGGAAATTACTTTTGCTGTTTTTCTGGGACGTCCTCGTAAACCATGTGTTGAAACGCAGTCCGGCGGCTCCAGCCCTCGACTTGTACCAATTGTTCTAGGCCTATTTTGGCCTGCTGTGTATTTGAGTTTGAAATCCCTGGTCTAATCGTTCTCCTTGGATGGTTCTGTCCCAGGCTGAGTCCAAGCAGAACAACGGCAGTGTGTTCAGAAGGAACCTCCTGAACTAGACTCTAATCTAGACTCTAATCTAGACTGTAATCCTTCTCCTTGGATGGTTCTGTCCCAGGCTGAGTCCAAGCAGAACAACGGCAGTGTGTTCAGAAGGAACCTCCTGAACCGTCTCCAGCAGGAGTTCACAGACAGAGAGACGCTGAGGAAGAGTTCCAGACAGGAGTGGGTCTGTTACGTTACCTTCATCTGTAACATCTTCGACTACCTCAAGGTCTGTGTCCACCACACTTTCATCCTGTATATCTTAAAGCTGTTGAAATTAACAAGTTAACCTTGTGTCTCCCTGTAGCCAGAGCCATAGAGTATAGCTGGAGGATCTACTCAAGCATTGGGGGCTTGTAGATCACCCATTTGGTTCCAATTTACAAATGGAACTGTTGGGGTCCAATTGGTTCCATTTGTAAACTCTCAGAAAAAAAACGTCATTCATTTGCACATTTTCAAAACTGAGAGGATCGTTATATCTATCTATCTATATCTATCTATCTCTCTATCTATCTAAATGATCCTATTAGCAGGGCTTGACACTAACACTTGCCTGCTTACCTAAGGCAAGTAAAGACTGCTACCTGGTTGCCCGATCGGGCAAGTGTGCAACTTGTGCGCAATACAATACAAGATATATTTGTCTTGAAGGTGGTCATTGCGTTCTGCCTCTGCGTCTTTCCCTGTTTAGCTATATCTCCTATCTCTCTCTCGGGTCCATTTGGTTCCAAACTATCATTTTGCTGGCATCACGGACCCCTAAGTCTGTGACCTGATATACTGTAGCTGATTGTGACTTAAACAAAACGGTCTTCGACTGTGAAAGGAAATGTTTAAAGCACCCAAGTAGAAAGTAAACTTAAATGCAAAATTTACGTTATATTTTGGGGGCAAGTGACCATGACCTTAGGGCAAGTAGAACCTGACTTGCACTTGCCCGATGGGCAAGTGCCTCGGAGACCTTAGTGTCAACCCCTGTATTAGTATTGAACCTAATGGGAACAGGCCTAACTTCCCGGCTACTGTCAGTCTGTCAAAGAGTTCAGCTGGCTGTTAACTGTTGTTGTGTTGTTCTAATGTAATCCTGTGTATTCCAGGTGAACAACATGCCCATGGTAGCTCTGGTCCATCCTGTGTATGACTGTCTGCTCAGACTGGCCCAGCCGGACGCTCTGGTCAACGAAGACGAGGTGACCATATTATTTATATCATCAACTTATTAATCATACAAGTCTTCCAATGCTTAGCAACTTGTTACTGAATATACTTTAGCTCTAACATTTTACAATTTAGGCATTTCACAGACACTCTTAATCCAGGGCGACTATGGAAGTCATTGTAGCAAGTACTATGGGTTGGTATGTAATACAAGTGCTATGGGCTGAGATGGAGTCTGAAGAGGTGTGTTTTCAGACTGCGGTGGAAGATAGGTAGTGAGTCTGAGGTTCTGATTGCAACGTGAAGTACATTCTATAGTTTTGGAGCCAGGAGGGAGAATAGCTTGGGGCGCGTGGGGGTACTGCTAAAAATGCCTGGACAACGCTGTGTCCTCCACGTCCTCCAGGTGGACTGTCTGGTCCTGCAGCTCCATCGTGTTGGAGAGCAGCTGGAGAAGATCAACCCTCAGCGCATGGACGAGCTGTTCTACCTGCTGAGAGACGGATTCCTGCTGCAGGTAGGTCTGTTGTCACCTCATCATCTATAGCAGGTGGTCCGGGGACCACCAGTGGTCCCTGAGATGGTTCCAGGTGGTCCTCAGCTAAGTTGGTTGACCAGATGTAACTCTTGAGAACGTAAAAATGAAACCGAATGGACCCTTGCGGGTCCATTCGGTTTCATTTTTACACTCTCAAGAGTTAGAATATTCATCATCTTAATTAGCCCAAGTATAGACAACCAGAGAATGTAGAAGATCAATGGTCATTTTCATCTGTATGTTTGACTGTTTTGTTTACTAAATCCAGCCTGAAATTGTGGACAGCAAAAGCAAAAGAAATCTTTAGTTTTTGGGGTCTGTGGGGCTAAAATGTCCTCAAATGGTGTTCCGTGGCTGAATAAATGGTGGTCCCTGGTGTCAAAAAGGTTGAAAACCCCTGATCTATTGACAGCTTGGTGCAGGTAAGATGGATGTCACCTCATAATCTATAGACAGCTTGGTGCAGGTAGGATGGATGACTCTTTTCACAGCGGCTCTCTTGGCGGAAGTATAGGGACTACGACGCAATCGCCGTAGCTGTTAAGCAAACAGCCATCCGCAACGGCGACGGGTTACCATGGTGACACATCTATGCAGCGTGTGTCAAACAGGCATTGTAGACACTATGTTAAAGTGTAGGTTCTGCTGTAGTAGGAACAGCTGCTACGGCAAGCAGGTTTATCTATCCAGCATGACTTCCTTTTGCTCTAGTGGAGACATCGCCATCCTTGACAGATTTACCACGAGTTTGGGAGTGATTGATTATTCTGTTGTCTGCTTATCACTCCAAAAGTTCTTTTAGTTTTTGTTATATTAACAAGCTCATTAACTCACTGCACACCACCTCCTCATGAAGTCATTTAAGTGGTGATTGCACTACAAAACCCAGAAAACACCTCACACACTTTACAACTATAAATAATATATAAATGATATAATTTTAAGTGCATTTATCTCCGAATGAGCTCTGGAAACAGTGAAATGGACTTATCCCATGAAATGAAGTTTTTTGACAGTGTAACAGTCTACACTCAGGAACGGCTTTTTGGATGGGGCAGGGTTTTCCTGTCTGCTTTATGGTCCAGAGCTACATTAAAGCGCTCTACGTCTACATGTAACATAACTATCCCTATCTCCTCCAGGACGGGTTGACCTCCATGGCGCGCCTGCTGCTGCTAGAGATCCTGGAGTTCCGGGCGGGAGGCTGGGTCCTGAGCGACACGGCACAGAAGTACTACTACAGCGAGCTGACAGACTAGCACCGCCGCACCGGCCCGATGCCCCACGCCTAACAGCTGGTTATATAGGTGATGATGTCATAGGAAGGCTAAGGTTGGCATGGAAGGTCTACTGATGTCAAAACCATGTCCCTCCTCTGGGTTCATAAACTACTCCATCGGGTTTATGGTTTTTACTACTGAAGCAGTCGGTGTTTAAGAAATAATTTAGTTTATACAGTGAACAAGACAGCTGTGGGAGCTGAGCTTAAAAAGAACATTTTAGGAAAATTATATTTCATTCAAAACGTTTAAAAACAGTTTTCCGGCAGGTAGGAACAGAATATGGTGTTCTAGTTGTGGATTCCAATATTCTTTGCAGAGGGCTGCCTGCTGGTTATTTATTTTTTTGCATACATAAAAGACAAATAAGTCATTGGGATTTTTTTTGAATGGGAGTTTTGAGTCTTTTTGAACCAGCAGGGTGTGTGGCTTTGATATCAGTAACTCCAGTAGCTTTTAGCTGATGTAGGAGACGTCTTAGAGCCAACAGACAGGGTGACGTAACCAGTAGTAGCACTTTGAGTAAGGTTTTCTGTATGTGTGGAGAGAGAGAGAACACTCCTTTATGTTTCACCACTGATCCGGATGGATGACGGGCAGCTAATCACGCCCGTCTGTCCACCGGTGGTAGTTCAGGTTCAGGACGGGGTTTTGGGAAGTGGTAGAAAGCATAGAACAAAAACAAATGTATGGACATGCTTGACTAAAAGCTTGTTTTATAGGAGGTGGTATGCCAGGGATTGTGTGCTGAATTTTAGCAGTTTTTGGGGGCACACGGGTGGCACTGGGGATCGAATGATCAATTCATGCTTTGTGCGACACGTGCGAAACGACACCGTGCATTTTTTTTGCCACAACATGCAGACAAGGCAGCGAATTTCTATTTATTTTGTCGGTGATGTCAGACGGACGAAGGATACGTCTGTCTTCCCATCCTATTTTCAGCAGTACGGCGTGAAGGCCTCTGTGACGCCTGTCGCACAAAGCATAAGTTGACGTTAAGCCAGGAGCAGGTTGCGGCGTTTTCAGCCTCATCTTTATGTAACTGGTCGTCACGGACGCTCATAATGACGCCGTTTTTGTCTACTCTACTACTCCGTGTCTCGGCAGAAAGCTGTTCAGAAACCTGACTGTAGTGGCTCTGTTGTCTCAGGCACCACTCACACCTTTTTTAATTCCAGGTCATAAGATCAGCTCAATTAATTTCCCACCCTCTACTCCCCTCAGAACCATAGAACCTAGATCCCATTTTCGATAGAACGAATTTCTAGGTACTGAACGCTTTTGGTGTTTTAGCTGTTGAAAAATAGCAGACCTACAAGCTCATATCGCGCCACCGAGTGGCGCGATATGAGCTTGTAGTTCTGCTATTTTTTGTAAAATTGTGAAAATGTGCTGCAAATCTCTGAATACATTTTTAACTCAAATTTTTGCTTCTGGGGGATCATTTAGTGTCAGTAACTAGAATCTAGTGTCGGAAACTACTGTAGAATCTAGTGTCAAAAGCTAGAATGTTGCTGCAGCTATAATCTGGTGTCAGAAACCACTGTATAATCAGGTGTCAGAAACTCGAATCGAGGGTCAGGACAAAATGGCTTAAGGGTAGCATCAAACCTAACAACCCTGTTTTTCAAATAAACTGCTGCACACAAAAGATTAAAAAATAAATAAATAAAAAATAAAATGAGAGCCGGAGTGAGCAGACAAAACCGAGATCTTTTAGATCTTCCATTGAGCGTTAAATGAGGACCAGTTTAAGATGAGGTTTTACAGATGTGTGAAGTGGAAAGCTTGCTCCTCTGGCTCACAGCCAGGGGTGCAGATTGTGCAATTGTAAATAGTTGGTAAAAAATATAAGAGGTTTAGTTTAAAGAGATTTATCCCCTATGCTGGTATGGTGTGTTTAGAGTTTTACTTTGAATACTGACTGAAGAATAAGTTGCTGTTTCCATTCCAGTTTTAGAAAAGGTTTACACTTTATGCTATTTAGATTTTGTTTTATATATATTTTCTATGGATCTGAAGTAGTACCAACGGACATTCCAGACAGATGCACACACTGTGCATTTTGCTTTAGTTTTGAATCTACATATTGGTCTATTTCTTCAGCTGTTATTTAGGCAGTATATAATATATATATATTTGACTAAAAGAAAAGTTCTCTTTTATTTCTATGAAAGGTTTGTATTGGATTGCTTCAACTGAAACATTATGTTCAATCATTTCAAGGTTTCATCTGGTTTTGCTGTGGTATAATTTATATTAACATTTACAGTATATTAACACATCTCTGCCACGTTTCAGATTAAGGTGTGGTTTTCCTATGTGTGCTAGAGCGAAAAAAGTTGTAGTTTTCCTTTTTGGTTTATACCAGGAATTATTTTGTTACAGGTTTAAGACACGCCCAGATGTTTTTCTTTTTATTTCTTTAATTTTCTTAAAGGTATAGTAAGTGATTTCACTTCAAATATATATTATTTTTTTTTTTCTTATTTTTTGGCTATGGTGACCATGTAAGGAGATCGCCTACCTGTCCCCAATGAGCACCTGGGGTCAAAAAAAAAACTAGTTTTAAGTTTGGGCTTTGGGAGAAAAGCCTTTCCTCCCATAGGAATCTAGTGGGGTCGGATTTGGTGTATGTAATTGGCCTAGAGTGTGTGCATGTACACATCTTGCTACCGGGGGGACCGGAGGGTTTTAAAAATAACCCAAATCACTTACTATACCTTTCAGTTTTTTTTTTCAACCCTGTGCTTTTGTAACCCATTTTCTCTTTCACCCAAAAAGTGTCAAGTTTTATGACCCTTCCTCTGCCAACCTGGGTAGGGCAGCGGACTGACCTTATGCTTCCTTTTATGCATGAGGATTCCAAGCTGCCTGTTTGATATCTAAATGAAGTTCTTTGAGCAGCGCTGTGTTCTGCACCTGTAGTAGTCGGTTGTGTCACACCTGGTTCTGGTGCTTACAGTGACAACTTGCAGAAGCTTTAGCAGTTTAAGAGCTTCTTCTTGGCGCTATTGAGCAATAATAATACTACTGGTTGGTTTATTTTGTTAGCATATTATTCATAATAATTATTATAATATGCATCTTTGGAGTGATATTAACAGCAGATTCAACATTGGTGACAGACACCATAGGCAGGCGACATGATGTAGGAATCATAATTCATTCATTCGTTTTTTTCTTTGAAATACAAATGGTGCCAACTATTAGTATACTGTACTGTATATACAGCTGTCAATCTACTACAGGTGAAGATATTTAGTCGTCTGGGTCAGGTATAAACCCCGTCTCCAATGTAAAGGGATAGTTCAGTCAAAAATAACTTAATAAATAAATAACTTAATAAATTATTAAAACACATTATAATCCATGTACAATACATGTCCTCCAAGAGGATATTATATAATGCTCTTTGGGGCCAGTTGAATCCAGAGGGTTTACGTGTGTTGGTTGACAAACTCGATGACGGCTCTCTCTAGAGGCTCGTTGACTTCCTTCTAGTGCTGCAACTAACGATTGTTTTCGTTAACGATTCGCCGGCCGATTATTAACCGATTCAAGGATCGGATTATGACTATTATTTAGCTATCAGGGAGATTCTGTCAGTCACCATGTGGGACAGAGTGTCAATCTGTGGGACGCTTGAAAAGTATTTCAAATTAAAGTGCTTATATTTAAAATGATTTGAAACACCACTACGGCTACTAACTAACTACAGCTGTGTCACCACTAAACCAACAACATTTCATCATTGAAAACAGAAAACTCTCTGAGTCAGACCTTTAGCTTTATGCATGCTGTGTGTCTGTTGCAACTTCAACAACTGATATTATTGATGCTTTACTCGCCCCTGATTGGAAATGAGGAACTGTCCCACACAAAGAGGGACATCTGGTAACCCTAGGCCTGTCAGCTCTTTGCCTCCTCTCCCTGATAATTACAGTAAAGTCAGGAAAGAAAAACTAAACTTTGGTGAACTGAACTATCCCTTTATCTGCTTTAGGTTTTATATTGGTGATTTGTAAACTTGCAGTATCATTTTCAGAAATCAGTTCTCTCTCTTGTCTTTGAAGAACGCAGCCCTATAGTATCTCTGATAATGATGGCCGAGTGGTACCTTTTATATTTAGTAAAACTTGTTCTTTACTCAGTTTGTCTCACCAGCACCAACCAGTAGCCGACCTCAGTGACAGTCGTTTTTATCGTTATTCTCTGGCTCATTTGGCAGCTTTTTATTGATTCCAAACCAAAGTCGTGCCTTCCTTAGTGTTACTTAAATGTGAAATTTAAAACTAAAAGTTCTTCTGTGAGCTAATATAGTCGCGTAACTATTCACGATACAATCAACAACACGAATTTATTCTCCAACCCAACGATAGAACGATCTTACTTTTTTATTTTATCTTTTTGGCCACTTGGAAAATGATGAAACCCTGAAGGCTGAAACTTAAAACACTAGTAGATGAGAAAGTGTTTCTGCCTGTGTAACATGCACTAGTACTGGGCTGAGCTTTACCAGTGCATTTAGTTATGCAAATAAATACGACTACCCATTCTAGTGAATTTGTCCAGCTTAAATGACAGTTGGGATTTTTTGGAACTTAAGTTGTATGAAATGCTTGCCATTGTCATCCTAACTCTGTTGTGCTCTGGTTTTGGTGAATATTAAGTATTTCCGGTCATTTTGTGGAGGTCACTGAGGACACCATACAGTAAATTAATCCACAAAACTAACACAATTTGTTATTGAATTATTTCTAAACTATTAGCACAACCTTTGTTCATGTTTTACTCTCCTATCAGAGTATTACAAAAACAGTTTGTTGTCATAGATCACAACAAACTGATTTGACAGTCAAACATGAACGAAGACTGTGCTAATATTCTAGAAATAGGTCAACAATATATATTTTTTATTACTTTACTTTTTACTGTGTGACTCCCAGTGACGACCAGAACTACTAGATCTCACCAAAACCAGAGTAGAACTCCCACCATGGGACTATGGACTATTTAATACAGTTGTAACCACTATATTAATGGCAAGCATTTCATACAACTTAAAAAAAATCAAAAAATCTGAAGGATGAAAGGGTTAAAAAGCAATTAACAGTGAAACACTAAACTATTAGCTGTATTTATTTTGACTTCTGTAGAGTTTACTAAGTGAAGAAAACTAACAAGTCAGTCATAGTTCTGTTGAAAACTTCCATTGTATGAATCCAGGTGTATTTTGCAGGACCATCGCAGGCAGTGGGTTGAGTCTAAACACAAACTGATTCTCAGCGATGTTCTGTCGTATCAGGAGTCAGGACAGACAGTACTGCAAACTGCCACATATTTTCTAGTATTCCTGGGTTGTGTATTGCATCTATTCTGTAACATTTGTAGGTCAATTGTTTTACTTCCTATGGTTGGGATTGTACACTGAATGTAATGTAAAAAAAAACTTTGAATAAATCTTTAGTTTGAAAAAGGACTTGGTGTGATACATTTATTGCATGTGTACTTTTATTAGATGCCGACAAGATCAATACAATTTTACCTCTCTTGAAGTTTAAAACATTGTTCTCCCACCACTATTTACAATCAGTCTGGAGCATAGCATACGCATTTGGTTGCAAATGTGTCTGAACAATCACTGTACAGCATGCCAAACAGACTTTTAGGAAACAAAAGTGTTGACATGACAGATTATGTAGTACCTGTACTTGGTCACTAGATGGTGCATTTTCCTAACTTTCAGGATGGTCTCACAATGCACAAAACCAAATTCAGCATCATGTTAATGAAATCGATGCTGACAAATACCACACGGATCTGTAGGTTATTTCTAACGCAGCTTTAGGGATCCATGATGCTCTGTGGTTGACACAATCACTCCCAAGACAGTCTGGAGAGGGAACCGCTCCTATAAGTGCCAACAACATTTATTTCAATCCTGTCTTGTGGGGTTTTATAGCTGGAAGATTGGTCTGTCTGTCCATGTCCGAAGATAATGCCACAGAATGCTGCACAGGTCACATATACATATTTACTTAACGTCACTTTTTATCCCCCAGATGTTTTTTTTTTAAATATATATATATATAACTTAAAGAAAATTTTATAATGGGCTGAGCTATAGATCAGTTTTATATACACTCAACAAAAATATAAACGCAACACTTTTGTTTTTGCTCCCATTTTTCAGGGGGTGGACTTAAAGCCCTAAAATTCATTCCAGATATACAATATAACCATTTCTCCCAAACACTGTTCACAAATTTGCCTAAATGTGTGATATTGAGCACTTCTGCTTTGTTAAGATAATCCATCCCACCTCACAGGTGTGCCACATTAAGATGCAGGTGTGACATCATGATTAGTGCACAGGTGTACCCCAGACTCTCCACAACAAAAAGACACCCTGAAATGTGCAATTTTCTTTTGCCTTATTGGGTGTATGGGCCTTCGAATCAGTCAGTATCTGGTGTGACCACCATTTGCCTCATGCAGTGCAACACATCTTCTTCGCATAGAGTTTATCAGATTGTCAATTGTGGCCTGTGGAATGTTGGTCCACTCCTCTTCAATGGCTATGTGAAGTTGCTGGATATTAGTGGGAACTGTTACACACTGTAAAAATGGTAATAACACAATATTACCACATTATTACCATTTTGACAGTGCATACCGGTTCCCACTAATATCCAGCAACTTCACATAGCCATTGAAGAGGAGTGGAGCAACATTCCACAGGCCACAATTGACAATCTGATCAACTCTATGCGAAGAAGATGTGTTGCACTGCATGAGGCAAATGGTGGTCACACCAGATACTGACTGATTCGGAGGCCCATACACCCAATAAGGCAAAAGAAAATTGCACATTTCAGGGTGTCTTTTTGTTGTGGAGAGTCTGGGGTACACCTGTGCACTAATCATGATGTCACACCTGCATCTTAATGTGGCACACCTGTGAGGTGGGATGGATTATCTTAACAAAGCAGAAGTGCTCAATATCACACATTTAGGCAAATTTGTGAACAGTGTTTGGGAGAAATGGTTATATTGTATATCTGGAATGAATTTTAGGGCTTTAAGTCCACCCCCTGAAAAATGGGAGCAAAAACAAAAGTGTTGCGTTTATATTTTTGTTGAGTGTATATAACTTAAAGAAAATTTTATAATGGGCTGAGCTATAGATCAGTTGTTTTAGCCTGTGACCCAAAAAGGGAGTTTGATGTCTCCCCCAGGACCAAAACTAGTAGAAAAAGAGCATAATTCAACATTTCTGTACAGTTGGGGAGTTTAACAATGTTTAATACACTCAGTCCAGAAGGTTGTTATTTGCCGTTCAGCAGTACAGGCGTTCCCTCATAACGTCCAGATACAACGACCCAACACACACACATCCTCTACTGTACAGCGGATTCTACCACAAACCAAGTGAGTATTCCCAGTATGCTGCTTTATTAATCAGTTCCTCCACCAGGTATGTTGTCTGCCAGCCGTCTGTCTTGATAAGCGTCCTCAGCCCAGTCCTCTGACTGCATCAGGAGCACGTCGCAAGGCAGTCTGTTTTAACACACATTCGGCTACTTAATTGCAGTCGTTTTTGGCCTCCTCTAATCCAAACCCTAAACATAACCTCCAGCACATCGCCATGCTGACACAGGGCACAAACCGACCAACCGGCCACGCTGATGGAGGATTTCCGAGTTTTCGTCTTATCAATGCAGTGGTGTCAGTCTGCTCCCAGACAACATGCCTGGTGGAGAAACTCTGCTTAATAAGTAGCATCCTGGGAATTATCACTTGATAACGGTCGAATCGAGTGACCGGGGGGATCAGTGGCATCATCACCACGTGGATCCCAGATCCACAGAGTTACTGTTCTCCTTCCTCAGTGTCTGTTTCAGGGGAAGCATCACTACTCCTACCACCAGCGGTAGTGTGCGTAGAGCATCACTACTCCTACCACCAGCGGTAGTGTGCGTAGGCCCTGTTGGCCTCGGCCATCTTGTGCAGCTCGTGTTTCTTCTTGATGACGTTGCCCTCCTTGTTGAAGGCCATCAGCAGCTCCTGGGACAGCTTCTCGTACATCTGGGTGCGCCGGTGCTTGTTCTTCCTGCACTCTGCGATCATCCAGTTCATGGCCAGGAAGCGCCGCCTGCTGTCTGTCAGAGGGATGGGCACCTGAGGAGGAGGACATTTCAGCTTCCAGGTTTACTTTTTTTTTGGTGGTTTCTAATTTTTAACCCACGATTTTGTAAACCATTTTCACCCCAGTGCCAATTCCTAATGTGATCCTGGGCTCTGCTCCAATACAGGCTTTAAAAATCAATTGGAAAATCTCGGTATCAGGAAAAATATTATCGAAATATGACTATTTCAGTTCGGCAAATCATCAAAAAAAAATCGAGTGCCACACAATTGGGTAAAACTATATGGGTAACCTTCCTTCAATTATCCTTGGACTGCTCTAGTCTGTTGCACTACGTCGCTGTTTCTTGTATTGTTTGTATTTGTCTTTTTTCTTATTGCACTGTCTATTGTCTTATTGCACTGGGGAACAATGGAAACGTTATTTATTTTCATCCCTGTATATGTCCTGACATATACTGGAGTGACAAATAAAGAACCTTGAACCTTGAATACAGTGGTGGCAGGCCTTGGTGCACATGCTGTTGGACTGTTGAGAGGGTTTTCCAAAAACTGAATGTTCACATTATTTGTTGTCCACCACAAAAGCGGTATTGGAAACTAAGAGTTGTACAATATTGGGATATCGGACAGAAAAGTCAATATTGGACACCTCTACTCTAGATTTTGTAATTTGACGTGACTGACCTGGTACTTCTTGCCTCCTTTCTGGATGCTGGCCAGACCTATGACTGGTTTACAGTTGTCCAGAGCCTGGTGGAAGATGGTGTAAGGATTACACTCTATGTCCTCCTTCTGGCCTTCAGGAGACTTGTGGTATTTCTCCACCTGCTTCCTCTTGATGCTCTCCAACGTCTGCCAGAGAGAGAGGAGACAACACTGAGGAGTTAGAGGAGAGAGGAGTGGATCCAACGTCTGCCAGAGAGAGAGGAGGAAACACTGAGGAGTTAGAGGAGAGAGGAGTGGATCCAACGTCTGCCAGAGAGAGAGGAGGAAACACTGAGGAGTTAGAGGAGAGAGGAGTGGATCCAACGTCTGCCAGAGAGAGAGAGGAGGAAACACTGAGGAGTTAGAGGAGAGAGGAGTGGATCCAACGTCTGCCAGAGAGGAGGAAACACTGAGGAGTTAGAGGAGAGAGGAGTGGATCCAACGTCTGCCAGAGAGAGGAGGAAACACTGAGGAGTTAGAGGAGAGAGGAGTGGATCCAACGTCTGCCAGAGAGAGGAGGAAACACTGAGGAGTTAGAGGAGAGAGGAGTGGATCCAACGTCTGCCAGAGAGAGAGGAGGAAACACTGAGGTGTTAGAGGAGAGAGGAGTGGGATTTTACCTGTTTACCTACTGAGAAACAACTCCACAGCTCGCCACTTTGTGCAAGCTTGTGGATATGCTATTTAAAATAGTGATAACAATGTGGAAAAAGTGTGCAAATCTTTGAATGTACATATTTAACTTCTTTCATGCTAGTATCCTTGTGGCTTCAAAAAAAACATTCCCTGCTAGAGATTTCAGCCACACCAGGTCCTACTACTAGGTCAAAAGAGACAAACATGTACGTACTTCCAGGAACATGGAAACTATACAGAACTTAAGTGCACAAAAGAAGTATTGTCAATGATCAAAACAACTGAAATGGCCCTGGGCGGTCTGCAATTATTTTTATTGACCTCCGAGGAAATACTCTCTTTTTTATACTTTTTTTCTAGACTAGCAACCTTTTCGAGTGTCCTGTTTTTATTTTATTGATTTGGAATGCCATATGGACACTATGTTTAATTATGGCACCACATAAAAATTATATATTTCCATCCGATTTTTTTGATTGTCCATATGCACGGCAACCTTTGTTTTCTCTTCTCTAGAAATATTTTCTTCCTGATGTATGATTACTAAAGCCAGTTATTATTATTACGGCTGTCTCTCTCAGTGTGCCAATGATCACCCTACTGGGTGGGTTGCCTACGCCTGGTCTAGGCCTGGTCTCTGTGTAGGATGTGCTTTAGGTGTTAATGTGTGAATGACTGGAGCAGAGCAGAGCAGATGTTTCCTCACCAGGTTCATGATGTCTCTGGAGAGGACCTTGTCTCCTCCTTTCATCATCATGTTGATGAACTTACTGTGGAGGAAACACAACATGACAGTTAGATCTCTTCTAATGCTCTTCTTAACCACAACACAAAGGATGTCAAGTAGAGTCTAAAATTAAATTTACAAATCTACAAGCGTGTTTTACACATTTGTAAAACATGCTTGTAGAACACGCAGACACATTTTAAGATTCTTTTGAAACAGATCAGATTTCAGAAGCAGTCTGTTCATGGATTCAGGCTATTTTTCTCCACTTAGTAAAACTTGGTTGCAACTCACTAAAACTGGGAAAGCATCTGTATCTTAGTCTTCGCTATTCAAAAATAGATAAACAACCTCACAGTACATCTGCGATTTCTGAAAATGTTTGAAACAACCTGAAACACCCATGAGAACTAAAATGATTTACAAAGTATTGCCGGAAGTAAAAATTATGTACTGTATAAGGCGCGTTACAGGCGGTGAATCGCCCAGCGAGAATTGCACAGCGAGAAAAAAAGCTCACTGAATTGAGCTTTGAAAAAAATCGTGCACGTGTGCACGAAACAAGCATGTGCGCCATAAACAACACTGGACACCGCGCAATAACGCCCGGCGTCACACGCTCTCTTTAGGCACGCCGTTTTCTGAGCACAAAACACCAGTCCTGTTGAAAATGAACTAGAAGGCGCGATTTGTTACTCGCCGTCTGTAAGTCCCTATAGTGTGTTATTACCTTAACACAGGGTCATGGAAGGGGGAGCTGGTCTGTGAGTTGCTGGCTGCCTTGATGGGTCTGACAGCCTTCAGCTCTCTCAGTTCCTTCTCCTCGGCACTGAGCTCCGTCTCCGGTACGTCGTACGCCTCCTTACGCACCTCTGGCTCCAGGTAGTACGGGTTGTACCTGCTCCACCTCACCGCCAACACCCTGAGGAGACCGACGGGTCAACGTTTATACCCTGAGGTCATCTCATAGTATTACCACCATCTGGTTTTTGTACGTCAGACATGGTGTTTTGACAGAAACGTCCACCACAAGATTACCTCTGATTATACCCTGATCCATTTAATGTAATCCATCCAACTCTGCGAATTGGAAATTCACAAACCCGTCGGGGGCATTTCTAAATGTTGACAGCAACATGCGCTGGAACTGAAATTCACTTTGATGTTGAAAGTGATGCACAAACCTCAAGTACCATATTGGCCTGAATATAAGACAGTCGTTTTTTTTTAATAGAAACATCTTATTTACATATTATTTGACTTCCAATGTTGTTTTTACACAAATGAATCTTGAAAGATGGGGGTTGTCTTATAAATAACCAGAGTCGTCTTATATTCAGGGCAATACGGTAGGTGCTGAATAATGTGGGCACTTGTAACTGCAAAATCGCAGGGCTCGCTGATGCCTTTAAAGGTAGGGGAAGTGATTTCACTTTTGTCAGATATCACCCAAAAAATATATTTTTTCTGTTAAAATGCTCTATTATAAGGTGTGGAAATCACATATGGAGTTTCCCCCTCCCCCACGTTAGCAGAGGAGCTAATAAAAGTTCCCCAGGTCACCACAATTCTCCTCCAATCAGGAGAGAGCAGCAGGTTCACATAGTGTAGCTACTCTTGGGTGCCCCTAGTGCACCAGGCTGGTACTACACCATGAATTTCAAATCGCTGCCCCTGCCTTTAAGTATTTTTTAATAATTTGCTCGCAACTGCATCCACACTCGTCTGTCTACCGCAACCATGTATTTGCTCTTTGGCAGAAAAAATACTGGGCCCTGCCCCTGGTATGAAAAAGGTTGAAAACCACTGATGTAGACGATGCAGTGTGACTGGACAGTAGCTGTGTGACCTCAAGTGCTCTTGGAACTTGTCTTGAGGTAAAGTAACCTCAATTTCCAGACACTGGTATCACTCCCCACTGGCAGTGAATATTAATATTCGCCGTCAGTGTGAGACAGGAAAGGGGTACAGCTGCAGCACTCTGTGGTTGATGTGTCAGCGTGTGAAGCCAGAGAATGAATGTGTGGATGTCTGTGTAATGCAGACTATTGTAGCCATAGTAGTTACACATAAAGCTCAAAAAGCATGTTTTTTGGTACGTCGGTCTATATACACGTCTTGATGAAATGAACAAGGTGGCTGACATTGTAAACAAGCTTTATTGGCACTGTCCACTCGGTTATTGTATAGAGTTCTATACAATAAGCTGTTATTCCACTCAATCAATCAATGCTTTACATCTGCAAACTCTTAATAAAGAATTCAGTCAATCACTCAATCAATCATTCCCTAATCCCAATGAGCTACACTACAGCGACCAATGCCACAGTACAGTACACTAGCAGTAGAGCTATGGACCAGAGCACTACAATCTCTCTCTCCCTCTCGGCAATACAACAGTTCACAAATCAGCATGAATGAACCGTTATTATTATGTTTTATTATAGAGATATGTATGATTAACTTGTCATGTAATTACAACCATCACATTAAACAATAACACAACAGTTTATTATAAATCGGTTACCTTGGACTCCAAGGTTTCAAAAACAGACCCGTGATGGAGGCCGCCATCTTGGAAATGAGCCTGTCGCGCGACGAGGACCCCAGAGGTAGGGCTGCCTGTCTGCTGCCTGCCTGGAAATAAACACAACACGACGAGGACCCCAGAGGTAGGGCTGCCTGTCTGCTGCCTGCCTGGAAATAAACACAACAGATGTCTCATTAATATTATTAGTGTCCCTTAATTTTAACACTAACGTATATTAAACGTTATCGCCACTGCCAGCTGTAATTTACTAGACCTGTTGTAATTAATTATATCATATTATCTTTACCTAATGGAACTAATAATAATGTAATAATCAAATGGGTCTGGGTCTTCTCCTGTAGTGACCAGAGGCATCCAGTGTTGCGACATTGAGGGGGCAGAAACTGAGCCGCTCGAGCTGCTGTTAAAATAGGGACAAAATGGATTTGGAAATACCATTGTTTTTTTTAAAGAGGGAGGCGCAAAAATAGCTATTTTAGGGCATGTGTGCGGCATGACAACTATGCTAAAGTCCCTGCCATGTTAATGCTGTGCTATTATTACAAAAACATGTTAAAATACAAGGATTCTAGATCATTAAAACTGGGCTTTTGCCTGAGTCTAGTGCATTTCTGCCTACTTCTGTCCCTATTTGTTGTCCCTACTTGTCTCCATCCATCCTATAGAAGAGCCTCCATTGGACTGGCCCCGCGGAGTGAACGGAGTTGTCGCAGCCCCTGTGCACAGTGTAAGGCTGTGTTAGTGACGTTGGGGGATGTTTTCAGTCATTCAGTCATACAGTGCTATGGCGTACCAGGAAGAGGGCGAGACGCTGGAGTCCTGGCTCAGTGAGTACTATACTGTATACTGTACATTCATATCCATTCATATTCCATAAGCTCTAATGTAATGACATGAGCGTAATGTACAGTATGCATGTGGAGCAGTGGTGAGGGGATTCATGGATACTACAGTCACTACAGTGCATTCATGGTGACAGTTACAGGAAGCTCCCATATGATGATGATGATGTTTGCTTTGGTTGTTGTGGCTGCAGGGGGCTGGTGTGTGTGTGTGTGTGTGTGTGTGTGTGTGTGTGTGTGTGTGTGTGTGTGTGTGTGTGTGTGTGTGTGTGTGTGTGTGAGAGAGAGACAGAGACAGAGAGAGACAGAGAGAGACAGACAGAGAGAGAGAGCATTCTTATTTTAAAACCTGTCTGTCTGAGCTTCATCAAGACATAACTGGATGATATAATTGTGTGTGTGTGTGTGTGTGTGTGTGTGTGTGTGTGTGTGTGTGTGTGTGTGTGTGTGTGTGTGTGTGTGTGTGTGTGTGTGTGTCAAGCTTGTCTGCCTGAGCTATCATTAAGACAATTGGATGATATTTTAATCAACTGTTCTGATGAGTTGAGCTTGCATGACTCCGCACTGTACCTTTTCTGGCTCCACCCTGAAGTGTAAAATAAAAGGTGTGAGGGTTTACTGGATAACTAACTACTAACTTGATTCCTGTTCTTTTGGTTGATTTATAGTTCAAAATTCATTCAAAATTTCAATAAACATTGAATGAGTTGTTGGGAAGACAGTTAGCTCAATGCTCAGACAAATGTGACATGAATTCTCCCTTCATTGTCAATGGGTGACTCTGGACAGACTTAAAGCTATTCCAGTGGTTAGTAGAGCGCTAGACGCAATGCAACTGGAGTTGCAGTTCGGTTTCGGTCCATAGACTCCCCCATAGCAAGAATTTTCATCTGCGATTTGCTTGTATTAAACTAGGGGTTTACAACCTTTTTGACACCAGGGACCACCATTTATTCAGCATTTGAGCCACGGGCCACCGGGCCACCATTTGATGACATTTTAGCCCCAAAGACCTAAAACTAAAGAATCCTTTTGGTTTTGTTCACAATTCCAGGCTGGATTTTGCAAACAAAACAGTGTAATTCTTCTTAATTAAATAGTGCTAATTCAGATGAATATTTTAACTCTTGAGAGTGTGTAATTTTTACATTCTCAAGAGTTAGATCTGGTTAACCAACTTTCCATCATTTAGCCTGGGGACCACCTGGAACCCTCTCAACCCCGGACCACCTGTTGAAAACCCCTGTATTAAACAATGATAAACTCACCAATATTGCAGCTGTATGGAGAGGTTGAATTATCCTCTTTTTATCTGCAAAGCATATGTTTGATAAAAATCCACCATAGACATGTTATGAGATACTTTCTGTAGCTTTTGGTCAGTAAATAAAAGTGCTACTTTCTGTCAGTTATGCGCTACTTTCCGTCAGTGAATAAAAGTGCTAGACTTGGGAGGCACTCGTTTGTATTAACAGGTTGGGCTGGTGTCTACTGCATTATGTGCAAATTCTAAACAGGTGGTACACAGGACCGTTCAGTGACTAATAATGAGCACTTCCAAACTCCAGTACTTCACCTGCAGATAATTTCTTGACAGAAAGCATCTTATAGCATGTCTACATGGATTTTTTTATGAAAAAAAAAATGCTTTACAGATAGAAAGAGGATAATTCAACCTTAAAGGGGTACTTCACCCAAAAAAAAACTTTTGGTCATTTTATGGTCTACTCAGCCTCATGTGAACACACCAGACAGTTTATAAGTTACTCCTTTCAGTATTTAGATATTTGATGTTCATTAGTCTGCCATTAGTCTGCCAGACCCAAACCCATTATAACTTAAAACTCCATTTTAACCATGACAGATTATTCGAAAACAACCCATCTTTTTTCTGGTGACTTATATTGTCCTCCTAATACGTGAGAGGGCTGTGGAATTTCATTTACAGTTTTTATTTATTTTTAAAATATTGTTTTATTCATTTGGGTGGGCATTCCCAAATATGGAGGGGGCTACATTTTACAAAACAATATTTTAAAAATAAATGAAAACTGTAGATGCAATTCCACTGCCCTCTCACGTATTAGGAGGACAATATAAGTCACCAGAAAAAAGATGGGTTGTTTTCGAATAATCTGTCATGGTTAAAATGGAGTTTTAAGTTATAATGGGTTTGGGTCTGGCAGACTAATGGCAGACTAATGAACATCAAATATCTAAATACTGAAAGGAGTAACTTATAAACTGTCTGGTGTGTTCACATGAGGCTGAGTAGACCATAAAATGACCAAAAGATTTTTTTTGGGTGAAGTACCCCTTTAAGAATGTTGTGAGTTTAACATGGTTTAATACAAGCAAATCACAGATGAAAATTCTTGCTATGGAGGAGTCTATGGACTGAATTGCAACTCTAGATTCAGCCCAATTATAATAAGAATCCAGAGTTGCATTGCAGCTAGTAGAGTTCTATCACTCAGTGCATGTGGCTGTTTATAACAGCTCTGTCTGGTATATCCTAAACATAAACCTCAGTAAATTATGACTAAATGACTGAGTCCTTACTAGTTTAGCTGTGGTGTCATTAGAACCTGTGTTCTTTTTACCCGTGTCATCCAAACGTCTCACTACAATTCGGTCTCATAACTGACCTCGTATCCTAAACTTGACCAATTCTATGTGTCGTGTTGTTGTTGATTGATGGTTACCGTGAAGATGAACACTAAAAAGGGACAGAGGACTGAGGTCTGGAAGAGAAACGACTTTAATCAGGAACATGTTCACAGAAGGTTACAGAAGGTCAGTGCATAAGAATATGCACTGACCTTCTGTAACCCACAGATAAAGCCACCCATCCACTGACCTGTGTGTTATTCCTCTGTAACCTACAGATAAAGCCACCCATCCACTGACCTGTGTGTTATTCCTCTGTAACCTACAGATAAAGCCACCCATCCACTGACCTGTGTGTTATTCCTCTGTAACCCACAGATAAAGCCACCCATCCACTGACCTGTGTGTTATTCCTCTGTAACCTACAGATAAAGCCACCCATCCACTGACCTGTGGTTTATTCCTCTGTAACCCACAGATAAAGCCACCCATCCACTGACCTGTGTGTTATTCCTCTGTAACCTACAGATAAAGCCACCCATCCACTGACCTGTGTTTTATTCCTCTGTAACCTACAGATAAAGCCACTGGCCTGTGGTTTATTCCTCTGTAACCCACAGATAAAGCCACCCATCCACTGACCTGTGTTTTATTCCTCTGTAACCCACAGATAAAGCCACCCATCCACTGACCTGTGTGTTATTCCTCTGTAACCTACAGATAAAGCCACCCATCCACTGACCTGTGTGTTATTCACCTGTAACCTACAGATAAAGCCACCCATCCACTGACCTGTGGTTTATTCCCCTGTAACTCACAGATAAAGCCACCCATCCACTGACCTGTGTGTTATTCCTCTGTAACCCACAGATAAAGCCACCCATCCACTGACCTGTGGTTTATTTCTCTGTAACCTACAGATAAAGCCACCCATCCACTGACCTGTGTGTTATTCCTCTGTAACCTACAGATAAAGCCACCCATCCACTGACCTGTGTGTTATTCCTCTGTAACCCACAGATAAAGCCACCCATCCACTGACCTGTGGTTTATTTCTCTGTAACCCACAGATAAAGCCACCCATCCAAGCAACAGGCAGGAGGACTGGGAGTACATCATGGGCTTCTGTGACCAGATCAACAAGGAGTTAGAAGGGTCTGTACACACACACACACACACACACACACACACACACACACACACACACACACACACACACACACACACACACACACACACACACACACACACACACACACACACACGCACGCACGCAGGCATGCAAAACAAAAGATGTTTCAAATTAAAGTGCTTATATTTTAAATGATTTGAAACACTACTACTGCTATCACCTAACTTTTTTGAAAATAATTTATATAAAGACGATTACACCACATACAAAGCCAACTGGGGTTGTGACAAACCACATGATGGCACGCACAATCTTTTGGCACAATCAAATAATTTCTAAGAAGAAAAAAGTGTGTCCTGCTTCTTTTCTCCTTGCTAATTAGATATTGTATGGTATGATTTGTCACGACCCGAGTCTTGCATTGTCATCTTTACATAGATCAATTTCGAAAAGTCTATGAGGAAAATGAATGAGCAACGTCATGAAAGGGGCGGGACTGCAAAGCTCTATAGTGCCATCACTAAACCAACAGCATTTCATCATTGAAAACAGAAAACTCTCTGAGTCAGACCTTTAGCTTTATGCATGCTGCGCGTCTGTTGCAACTTCAACAACAACTGATGTTATTATTGATGCTTTACTTGACTAATAAAAGTCCTGTAACTGAAAATGGTATGGGTGCGGCTTCATCGACGGCGGCACTTCACGCCATGGGCGATGAGGTTGCCCCATACCATTTTCTCCTGCCCCCCAATTGGGAAATGTTACAGCCAGGCCCGAGAGAAAAAAACATTGAGATCTTGATTCAGAGTTCAAATATGCAATTTCATCATTGCTAAATTTGAGCAAGAGTCGTGAAAGACTATTTGCTGTCATGTTAGTCATAGCAGTTAATCATAGCAGGCAGATAATGTTTTTTGCAACAAGGGAGAGACTTTAAGAAGGATCTAGATTGTTGTAAATGTTATTCCATTAACTCTACATCTCTGAACTGCTCTAGCCAGACTTGTGAAATATCATCACACCGATATGAGGCACCGCTGAACATGTTCAGGCTAATTAAAGTCGTTTGTCTTCCAGACCTCAGATAGCAGTGAAGTTACTGGTCCATAAAATACATTCACCACAGGAATGGGAGGCTCTACAAGCTCTGACGGTAAGGGGCTTCTAAAACCTTTATGTCACCCCTGTAAATATTTCAAAGTTGTATTGACTTCTTTCTTTCTTTCTTTCTTTCTTTCTTTCTTTCTTTCTTTCTTTCTTTCTTTCTTTCTTTCTTTCTTTCTTTCTTTCTTTCTTTCTTTCTTTCTTTCTTTCTTTTGTTCTTGTCTAATTAATAAATCTGAGGGAAACAAATTGTGCACCTATTGCCTCTTTAACCCATTGTGTCCTGATCAGATTCTAGTTCCTCATGCTAGATTCTAGTTCCTCTCAGTAGACTGTAGTTTTTGAAGTTAGATTCCAGTTTCTGATTCTAGTTTGTGGCACTAAATTCTAGTCCCTGGCACGAGATTCTAGTTTTTCTGGAAAAAACCTCTTTCTGTATCAGTGATGCTTGACATATTTCATAGGAAGGACCCCCAGAAATATCTATTATTTAGCTGCAGAACCTCATCTAAAAACATGTTGTTCTAGGTGATCCCCCAGAAGCAAAGATTTTTGAGTTAAAAATGTTTGCTTCCAAAATAACGTATTCAAAGATTTGCACCACATTTTCACAATTTTTCAAAAATAGCAGAACTACGAGCTCATATCGCGCCACTCGGTGGCGCGATATGAGCTTGTAGATCTGCTATTTTGTGGCCCCTCTAGCCTTAGAAACATGCAGATCTACAAACACTCCTGCAGAAAGCAGACTCTGCACCGTATCTAGCAGCAACTGTGTTGAATCTCAGGCCCACATGCTTTTTTAACACTAGCATGCCTGAAGAAAGTGGCCAGAATTAGCTTAAATATTTGCTTAAATTCATATCACGATTTTTTTTTTCAGATGACTAAAATTTCTGAGATGATAGAATGATGATGAATGATGATGGTTGTGGAAGGAGAACCTTCTGAAAGCTTCATGGGCAAAGATAAACAACCTTAAGATATCCAAAATATGGTCAGAATGACCTCTCAAGCACGCTAAATAATAATAATAATAATACATACAATTTATATAGCGCTTTTCAGGGTACCCAAAGTCGCTTTACAGAAAAAATAATAATAATAACTTTATTAAGAAAAGAAAAGAAAACAAAAGAAAGGTTAAAAGGTTAAAACTAGAGACAGGGTCGGTGTAAAAAGTGGGGGTGGAGAACTATGTGGGAAAAGCAAGTCTGAAGAGATGAGTTTTGAGTGTGCTTTTGAACAGTTGCAGGGTGGGGGCAGCTCTGATGTCAGATGGCAGTGCGTTCCACAGTGAGGGGGCAGCCACTGCAAATGCTCTGTCCCCCCAGGTTCGCTTGTTTGATTTGTGGGTTTGGAGTTGGTTGGCAGTACTTGACCGGACGCTAGTGTTAAGGTCTTGATCAGAATAAATAAACAATCCTATCTGCTAAATACGGTACATTTGAATGTGCCAAAGCCTGCCACTTGGTCTCAAAAAAAAAAAAGTCTTCGCCTTCATGAGCACTGTGTAATCTATGCATTGTTTTACTTTTGTATTTGTGTAATGCCCAGTCGTCTTTATATCTATTCATTGCTCATGCAGGTGTTGGAGGCGTGCATGAAGAACTGTGGCAGAAGGTTTCACAATGAAATAGGGAAGTATCGCTTCCTGAACGAGATGATCAAAGTCGTGTCTCCAAAGGTGAGTGAGAAGTGGAAACCGTGTGTGTGTGTGTGTGTGTGTGTGTGTGTGTGTGTGTGTGTGTGTGTGTGTGTCTTTGCATGCTAATGACAAAAGGCATTTAGCAGACTTAATCCAGAGCGACTTACAATGGTGACAAGTTTACAATTTAATCAGGATTTACAACACATTTTACAATATACAATGAAGCGCTAAAAACATTGTAATACATTAGGCAACCTATATAAGTCATTGCAGCAAGTACTGTGGGTTGGTATGTAATACAAGTGCTATGGGCTGAGATGGAGTCTGAAGAGGTGTGTTTTCAGACTGCAGTGGAAGATAGGTTGAGTCTGTGGTTCTGATAGCGGTGGGAAGTGAATTCCATAGTTTTGGAGCCAGGAGGGAGAAGAGCTTGGGGCGCGTGGAGCGTTGTCCAGGCGTTTTTAGTGGGGCTACTGCCAGTGTCTGCTGATCGGAGTGCACGGGAGGGCTTGTAGGGTTTTATGAGGCCACTGAGGTAAGGTGCAGTCAATGACTACTGCATGGTCAGTCTCTGGACACTTTGCTCCTCCTCTTCACTGTGCCCTTGGGCTACTGCGACATTTCTGACGGCCATGGTGTCCATAGCTGAATCTATTGAACACAGAGACCACTATCTCCATGGGCAGTCTATATAGTGTAGTGTATATCAGCGATAAGGCTAAAGCAACCTACTACTGTCACTTGTTAACTAGGGCGAGATCCTCTAGCAACCAGCGACCAGATCGCAACCAGGTCACATCCACTTGCTTACTAGTTGCAACCAGGTTGTTGGTCTGTTTTTATTCCAGTTAAAAAAAATCACACCCGTGTGAAAGAAAGTGCTGTGTGTGTGGTGGTCTTCACCAGCTGTGTGCGTGCTAAGCGGCACGATTCTCAAGATATCTGCGTGTCTGCATGCTAACCGGCACGGTTTTTGCTGCTCATTGCTGCTTGTTTCTCTGTTATTGCTAACCGGCACGGTTTTTGCTTGTTTCTCTCTTATGTGGCAACTTGCTTGTTTCTCTCTTATGTGGCAACATGCAGAGCAAACCGTGCCGGTTAGCACGCAGACACGCAGATATGTTGAGGTCGTGCCGGTTAGCACGCACACAGCTGGTGAATCGTCTAAGGAAGTGCTTGCTACGCAGCACTTAAAAACAGTTAAAAAATAAGTTGCAAATTCCTTATCGGTAGTTTCATATCTCTCATATTTGTGATTTTCATGGGACCATGGGAGACATTAAGTATCCTTCGGTGTATCAGAAGGAGCCTGGGTTCAAACTGGCACTACCGTACCACTCTGCCTCCAAGCCAAAAGCCCTGTTTAGAGCACCTTTGACATGCATTTTTTATCAGACAAGTCTATGGACTTTGAGGATATTACAATGTTTAGAATTTAAACGTTCTCACATTTAAATGATGATATAAGATGCTGTGTGTCTGATATGTATTTGTGTTTGTACTGTGTATTGTGTGTTTTCAGTACATGGGTGACAGCGTTCCAGAGAAGGTGAAGACCAAGATCATAGAGATGCTGTACAGCTGGACGGTGGCCTTCCCTAACGAGGCAAAGATCTCTGAGGCTTACCAGACCCTGAGGAGACAGGGTGAGTAATACTATACTACTATGTACAGTACTACTACAGTAATACTTACAGTACATGATGAGACAGGGTGAGTAGTAATACTACATCAGCGGCAATCGCATGCCACTGATGATGCAGCGACTCGGCAGAGAATATTATTTTAAACATAAAAAAGATCTTTCATTTCAGAACGGAGAGGGTACTTTTTTTCCAACGGTGAAAAAGGCAGGGTCGTACACGTCCCTGTTTGTAGCACGCAGTAGGCTACAGCCCCACATTTAATGGCATTTATCCCTGGGACTCAAATTTATTATTTATTATAAATCAATGTTAATTTAAGTCTGATAGTGTACAAATGGAATCAAACAGACCCCATTGTATAATCTCTGTTTGAGTTACAGACCCATAAGGAACATATTAGGTGAATCTAGGTCTATAGCCAAACCTTAACCAGGCACCCTCTCTACCTCTCCTGCTAGTACCAGACAGCACCAGTCCTAATCATTTAGTTCTTACCTCTCTACCTCTCCTGCTAGTACCAGACAGCACCAGTCCTAATCATTTAGTTCTTACCTCTCTACCTCTCCTGCTAGTACCAGACAGCACCAGTCCTAATCATTTAGTTCTTACCTCTCTACCTCTCCTGCTAGTACCAGACAGCACCAGTCCTAATCATTTAGTTCTTACCTCTCTACCTCTCCTGCTAGTACCAGACAGCACCAGTCCTAATCATTTAGTTCTTACCTCTCTACCTCTCCTGCTAGTACCAGACAGCACCAGTCCTAATCATTTAGTTCTTACCTCTCTACCTCTCCTGCTAGTACCAGACAGCACCAGTCCTAATCATTTAGTTCTTACCTCTCTACCTCTCCTGCTAGTACCAGACAGCACCAGTCCTAATCATTTAGTTCTTACCTCTCTACCTCTCCTGCTAGTACCAGACAGCACCAGTCCTAATCATTTAGTTCTAACCTCTCTACCTCTCCTGCTAGTACCAGACAGCACCAGTCCTAATCATTTAGTTCTAACCTCTCTACCTCTCCTGCTAGTACCAGACAGCACCAGTCCTAATCATTTAGTTCTTCCCCTCCTCTGACAGGTCTGGTGACCAGTGACCCAGAGTTACCCCTGGACAAGACCCTGCTCCCCTCCCCACCGACGCGACCCAAGAACCCTGTGTTTGACAACGAGGACATGGGCAAGGTGAGCTTCCTCTAGAACACATTCTAATCTGAACAGGAACCACATTATGGGCCTTTAAGCATTATGCTTTAGCTATCGAAAAATAGATCTGCAGATATTATTTCGCAGCAAACATTTTTAACTCAAATGTTTGCTTCTGTGGGAGCCCTGGAACAACATGTTTTCAGATGTGGGTCTGCAGCTAAATACAGATAATTCTTCAGAAAGTTAGGATGTAGAAGACATTTTGTAGAATCTAGTGTCAGGTTTAAATGTCCAAGGTACATAATGAAGTCAGAACTTTGTCAGTCATGTATTCTACTACACGAGTCGACATTTGACACCAGTTGACATTGAGATGAGATTCAATTTATTGTCAATTTACAGTATGAATACAGTACGACAAAAAGCATTTTCGCATCCCATCCCAGCAAACAAGACAGTACTGAAGTAGGTACATAAGAGTAGTAAGTGCAATAAGTAAGTAGGCACGTAAGTAAGTATAATACATGGAATAAACAGAAAACATACATATGACAATATTGCACAAGCCCTATTGCACAAAGCCTGAACAAAGTGCTAGGCTAGAACCAAACCAAGTCCATGAAGTCCATGACCAAGCAAGTCCACTCAAAGGTTGCTACATGGAATTCATCTTTAGGTATTTACTATTTAGTAGGAATGTCCTGAATATGTTCTTTCAAGCTCTGGATATTCTGTGCATTAATACATCCACATGCAGTCAGAGGCAGATCTACTGTACTGTAGCTTCATAATGAAAGCAGAAACCTACTGTACCTCCACAGCTCCTAGTGTACACATGACCTAGCTCTGAAATGAGAATAAAAAGTGGGCTAAAAAAAGAACAAAACGTCCCAATATTGAAATGATGTTGAAAGAGCAAAACCAGCCGAGCAGGTTCTCAGAAGACTGAAGTAATATTTGGGGCCAACCGTCGTGTTTAATGTATTAGGTATTAGTGTTGAAGGTTTTAGGTTTGATGCCTGGCTCCTCCTAGCTTTGTGCCCTTGAGCACGATGCTGAACCAGGGTTGCCTGTTTACATCCCGATTACATGGCTGTTCTCAGGACTGGATGTAACACACACTGACCCTGTTTACATGAACACAATGTGTTCATAATGAATGGCTTCATTCCAAATGGAGATTCATATTCATACCATAACCGTTTACATCAGAGGTGCCCATGCTTTTTTGACTTGAGAGCTACTTTCAAAATGACCGGCTCAACAAGATCTACACATAAAAAAAATATCCATTTCAAGGCCCCCCAAGAAAGTTTAACTTTGAAATAGTGGTGAAGGTGTGACACCTACAGTTATAGTGTTTAAGAATAATGCACTTATAATGAAAAATGGAGGGGGAGAATTGGAACGTTTTCCTGTAGAAAACAGTATTTGGGGTTTGGGGAGTTGACAATTTGTGATGTTGAATTTAGTCTCCTGCACCCAAAGCTAATAACTTTCACGTTTTTGTCCACAATTGGGAAAGAGAACTGGCAAAACATTGGTCAAAATAACAATTATTCTCCATTTTCTAATTGTGTGGACTCTTGAAATTGCATAATTCAGATGTTTAAATATAATTTAACTCTTGAGAGTGTAAAATGAAACCAAATGGACCCGTAAGGGTCCATTTGGTTTCATTTTAACGCTCTCAAGAGTTACAGATCTATACATTTTAATCTACCTGCACAGCCTGTGTGATCTACTGGTAGATCACCATCTACCTTTTGGGCACCCCTGGTTTACATGGATGAGTATTCCTATCCCCAGTGGTTTTCAACCAGTGTGTCGGGGACCACCAGTGGTCCCTGAGAGGAGTCCCCAGCTAAATGATGGACAGTTGGTAACCAAATAGACCCTTATAGATCTGTAACTCTTGAGATCATTTCATGCTCTCAAGAGTTAAATTATTTTTTAAAACATCTGTATTACTTAATTTTCAAGAATGTACACATTTAGGACATGTAGAAAAATGATATTTTGACCAATGTTTTGCTAGTTATCTTCTAAATTTTGGACCAAAACTTGAAAATCCTTAGTATTGGGTCAGAGAGACTGAACTCAACTGAACTCAACTTGTGTATTTGTCTTTTTAATAGGTATAATAATAGTGCCTTTCTGCATGCATATAAAATGTCCCCAAAATGTCCATCTTGAGACAAGAAAGTACTATAGTCTATGGGCAGATGTGTAAAATAATACATCATGTATTCCATACTCCCAGTAGCATTGTGAATGAAGTATATAGCACCCCTCCATAGACCGGAATGACAATTAAATCAGAATGGAATATTCCATTCCAAATGAGGTGTTTACCTGAGCATTTCTATTCTGATGACTGGAATTAATGCATTCATTGTTCTGAACACATTATTATGCATGTAAACAGGACCATAGCCTGAGGAAAAACCTGCAGGAACACTTTAGAAATAAATTGACTGTAGTTTTACAACAACTCAAAGTTCTGTGTGTGTGTGTGTGTGTGTGTGTGTGTGTGTGTGTGTGTGTGTGTGCGTGTGCGTGTGCGTGCGTGCGTGCGTGTGCGTGCGTGCGTGCGTGCGTGCGTGCGTGCGTGTGTGTGTGTGTGTTCCACAGCTCCTAGCAGAACTCCTGAGGAGTAAGAACCCTGAGGACCTACAAGAGGCCAACCGGCTGATCAAGAACATGGTGAAAGAGGTGATAATATAATACCATTTTATAGTGTAATAATGGATTGCATTTTTATAACGCTTTTCCTAGTGCTCAAAGCGCTTTACAATGGTCCATTCATTCATACATTGGGAAGTAGAGCGGCGAACAGTCAACGCCAGCGTCCTAAACTTCACACATTCACACACCAATGGTGGCCAGCTCACACCAACCAACTCATTGGAGGCAATTTGGGGTTCAGGGTCTTGCCCAAGGACACTTCGACACATAGACAGGAGGAGCCGGGATTCGAACCGCCGACCCATGGGTCATTGGACCTCCTGAGCCACAGCCGCCCCATAAACAATTCACACCATAATAATTAATAATAACAATTCACACCATACTGTCGTAATATACTGTAATACAAGAATGTCAGGATCTGTCACATCCACTCACATTTCACTAAATGTTTCATTTCATAAGGCAACCCAACATTTGCATTATCTATTAATAACTTACTTACATACTGTTACTGTGTTGTGCTGCAAACGAATATTCCATATGCGATAGAATATTCAAATATAAAATTGTAATTGTAATTATAATATATATCATAAATTAAGGTTTGAATTTACAACAAAAATAATAAAAATGCTGCGCGAGAAGACTCTTGGCCACCTAAACAAAACCATTATACAAAAATAGGCTGTTAAGATCATTATGAATCATTAGTTTGATCTCGCAAGACTCAAGAGAGCACATTTCTCAGCACCAACCGTGGACAATACAGAACTGGAGCAAATTGTGGATCACAGAGGATGTTTTACAGCATATTAGGCTGCAATATTTCATATTGAAATTACAAGATTCAAATAATTTGATATTCGGTCGAACCCACTTGTTGTGTTAGAAGGAATATTTGAATGTAATTTTTTAGCTAATTCTTACAACACTAACTGTTACCAGCTTGTCAAAGCAATGCCATTTACTGCTTTTTATATAGAAATAAAATGTATATTCCTCAGAAGTTAGTTCAAATTTTCTGTTTCTCATTTAGCCACTTAATGACAAAGATATTGTTTGTACACAATAAAGTTGCCTCTATTATGTTTACTAAGGTAATAGAAGTTGAGTTACTAAGTTACTACTGTAAATCAATCAGTTCTCATTTTAGGCGAAATGCCTAAATTGAGAATTGCAAATGCAAATTGTTTACAACTTTGATTGACAATTCCAAGAAAAATATCAAATATGCAACCTTGTTATGCACTTGTGAGCTTATTTATCTACAATTATGTGTAGATATTAACATATCTTCTACATTTCTTATGGTTTCTTCTTGTTCCCTTCTTTACTGTACAGCTACAAAAACAGATGTCAAAACGAGAGTTATGCATATAACTACGGTTCTATGAGTACCGGAAGACCACCAGGTCTAGTGTCTTCAACACTGGATATCATCTCGCGCACGCGCCTTGGTCGAACTTTTTTTATACCCACACTGTCACCTGTGACCCCCCTGTGGGCGGAGCCTAGACCATATAGGTCGCCCGCGCACAGGGTCCATCCTCCCGAAATCTTTTCGCCGGGATTCCGAGTGACAGGCAAACCTGGTGGTCTTCCGGTACTCATAGAACCGTAGTTATATGCATAACTCTCGTTCTATTTCGTACCTTCAGACCACCAGGTCTAGTGTCTTCAACACTGGATGACTTATACCAACACAGTCACGAGGAACCTGCACTCACCGAACCTCAGTCGCAGGTCGAGGCAGCAGACAGCACCGCTGCCGCCACCGGATGAGGGGCAGCCACATTCACCCGATAAAACCGGGCAAACGTGCACGGAGACGCCCACGTCGCGGCCGCACAGATATCGGCAAGCGGGACACCCCTCAAGGCGGCCCAGGAGGTGGAGACGCCTCTAGTCGAATGGCACTTGACCAGGGGAGCCGGTAAACCACGGCGCTCATAGGCCTGCAAAACAGCATCCACCACCCAGTGAGAAAGACGCTGCTTAGACACAGCACACCCTTTCCTGTGCCCCCCATAACAGAGGAAGAGGGCATCGGACTTACGGAACGCTTCTGTAACAGTGATGTATCGCCGCAGGGCCCGAACGGGACACAACAATCGAGCCTCAGGGAGCCCTTCCACTCCGGGTTGTGGGGCGAAAACCCCCAACCGGACAGGCTGGTTAACATGAAAGGCAGAGATCCTCTTGGGGAGAAAGGAGGGGTTGGGCCATAGCGTAACCCCAGACCCATCAGCGGACCACCTTGTGCAGTCCTTGGCCACCGACAGGGCATGGATTTCCCCCACCCGTTTAGCCGACGCGATGGCGAGGAGAAACGCCAACTTCACCGTCAGCCACTTGATATCAGCCTGCTCCAACGGCTCAAAAGGCGGGGAACAGAGGGCGTCCAGAACTGTAGGCAAATCCCACGAGGGCACCCTGGTGGCCTGCGGGGGGCGCAACCTGACAGCCCCTTTCAGGAAGCGACCAACCAACGGGTGAGACCACACAGAACGCCCGTCGACCCATGCATGTTGGGCCGAAATGGCGGCCATATACACCCTCACTGTACCGGACTGAAGACCTTTATCCAGCAGTGTCTGCAGGTAACGAAGCAGAACCGGGATGGAGCACGTAACTGGATCCACACCCTGGCCCTCACACCAGCGACAGAACAGCTTCCACCTGTTCGCATACAGTGCCCTAGTGGAGGGTGCTCTAGCACCGACCACAGTGCGGATGACAGCCTGGTCACAGGAGTTCAGCAGGACATCCGGCCCCTCAGGGGCCAGACGTGGAGACGAAGGTGGTCCGGACGGGGGTGCCAGATGTGCCCCCTCGCCTGAGAGAGGAGATCCTGCCGCGAAGGTAGACGCCACGGAACTCCGTTGAGAAGTCGCTGGATCCAGGGAAACCACACTCTCCCCGGCCAGTACGGTGCCACCAACAGAACCGTATGTCCCTCCGCAGCTATCCTGTGCAGTGTGAGCTGGAGAAGCGGGAATGGAGGGAACGCGTACAGCAGACAGTCCCGTGGCCAAGGGTGAGCCAGCGCATCCCGCCCCAACGGACTGTCCCGTTCGGACAGGGAGAACCACCGAGGACAGTGTGTCGACACCCTCGAGGCGAACAGATCCACCCCAGCTGTCCCGAACCTGTCCCATATCTCCCGAACAACTGAGGGGTTCAGCCTCCACTCCCCCGGAGGAGGAACGCCCCGTGAGAGCAGATCGGCGGCCTGATTGTCCAGCCCCGGGAGATGCATTGCTCTGAGACTCATGAAATGAGGGAAAGCCCACCGAAGAAGTCTCTGGGCCTCGCGTAGGGACTGGAGAGACCTGACACCGCCCTGATGGTTGATGTGGTAGACCGTCGATGTATTGTCCGTCCGGACAAGGACATGCCGTCCGTCCAATGCTGGAAGAAAATGTCGGAGGGCCAGATACACTGCCCGGAGCTCCAGCACATTTATATGAAGATGCCTCTGCCGAGGTCCCCAGGTCCCCCTGACCATCCTGTGTTGCCACACGGCGCCCCAGCCTGAGAGAGACGCATCCGTCACCACCACTTCTCGGCGAGACGGCAGTGAGCCCATCACCACGCCCTGGCACAGGTGCCGCCGCCTCCCCCAAGGCTCTAGCCACCGGCGGCACTGGCTGGAGACTTCCACACGTCGCTTCTGGTGCCTCTCGGGGTCGAGGCCTAAAGCGTTGATCCACAGCTGCAAGGGGCGCAAGGAAAGGAGCCCCAGGGGCACGAGCGTGGATGCCGCAATCAGCATGCCCAACAATCTGAGGAGCAGGCCATATGACAGACTCGCACTTCCCTGAACACGAGCGACAAGCCCCACAATGTCGTCCACCCGCCGTGGGGACGGACAGGCTCTCATTGTGACCGAGTTGATGGCAATGCCGATGAACACTGTGTCCTGGCAAGGGGTCAACGAGCTCTTGGCGAAGTTCACCACGAGTCCCAGCTGCGCCGCATGGTCCAGAAGTGCAGATGTGGCGCTGAGCACCTCCTCCTGACTTGAGGCCGCTAGAAGCCAGTCGTCCAAGTATGGTAGGATTCGAAAGCCCCTGGCCTGCAGTGGCGCCAGTGCTGCAGCCACGCATCTGGTGAAGACCCGAGGGGAGAGAGAGAGACCGAAGGGAGCACCCGAAACTGATAAGCCTTCCCCTCGAAGGCGAAGCGGAGATACTGCCTGTGCTGCGGAGCCACTGGCACATGGAAGTACGCGTCCTTCAAGTCGATGCTTGTGAACCAATCCCCGGCGGACACGGCCCGGAGGACGTCCCCCGCACGCAGCATCCGGAAACGAAAAACCCTCAGGTACTGGTTTAACCGCCTGAGGTCGAGGATCGGCCGAAGCCTGCCGTCTTTTTTTGGAATGAGAAAGTAAAAGGAGTAGTACCCTCTTAGCTGGGCTGCACCAGGTACACTCTCTATGGCTCCTTTTTGTAGGAGCTCTAAAATTTCCTGCCTGAGGGCCTGAGACCTCAGTGCGTCGCCGACCACGGTCATCTTCACCCCGTTGAATGGCGGGGGTCGACGAATGAATTGAATCCTGTAACCCTCGGACAGCGTTCTCAGCACCCAAGGGTCCGAAGTTAAGGCCTCCCAGCGGTTGAGCTGTTGTGGGGTGAACCGACTGGGGCCTGGGCCCAGGGAGTCAGGCGCGTTTCCCCCGGCCCTTCGGCGGACCGGAGGAACGACTGGGGGCGGCCCCCCGTCTAGGTGCTCTACCTGTGGGTGGCCGAAAGCCAGACTGCGGGGGATCCCGTTGGGAATGGTCTCTTCGAGGAGAGGAACGCCTGCCTCCTGAGGAACTCCGACCTCTAGACGCTGAAAAGGAAGGAGCCGGATAGTATGAGCCGGAGAACCTGCCGGGCCGAGAAGTAGTTGTGCGCAGCTCCGCGTACTGCTTCTTAGATTTCGTGGCCTGCACACTCCGTTCCAGGGCCTCCTGGGCTGCCGGCCCAAACACCACCCCCGGAACTACAGGCAAGTCGAAGAGAGACTTCCTAACCTTAGGTGCCACGGGGGCCTGGGCGAGCCACACCTGCCGCCTGGTCATAGTCAGCGTGGACATCAACCTGCCGAGCTCCCTGGTCATATAGGCAAATGTTCTAAGAGAAACATCACTGAGGCTCTGTGTCGCTGCGTCAGCTCCCGCTGTCTGAAGGGACTGGGACAAGGCCAGCACTAAGTGGGACATAGAATTCCCAAGGCGTGCCATCCGGGCCGCCGTGTCATAACTCCTTGTCAGGAACTCGTCAGTCAGACGGCACTGCGATCTCGGGCAACGAGCATCGGACCTGACCGCTTCATCAGGAGCCACTACCAGTGACGCGACCGACTCATTCAGTGAAGGCATGCGATCCAACCCCAATGCCTCTGCACCCCCCATGGCCGACAAGGCCCTACAGTCTTGGGAAAAGTGGCTGTGCGACTTCGGGTTCCGCCAACACAACTGCAGCTCCCTAACAAAGTCCGCCGAGGCCGGTACACTGAAAGCCGTAGGCTGTTCTGACTTGAAGAAGGGATTCACCGGTGCGGCTGTACACGCCGGAATGTCAATTCCAAGCCGTGACAAGGCCAAATAAACCACCTGCTTGACTGCGGAAAGCCCCTGCTGACCTTCTGTCTCCTGCTCCAAAGAGCCTGCGTCAGAATGGTGGGACGACTGCGTCCCTTCCTCCTGCTGACTACCACGCTCTGACTCCTCAGTATAGAAGGATCCTGAGGCCGCAATGGAAATAGCGTCCTCATCCCGATAGTCCCCCTCTTCGCTATCATCGCTATCATCGCCATCATCGCCCCGGTGCGTGTCTACCGAAGCCGCCGCCCCGGCAGCAGGGGTACGTGGCTGCAGGTTAAGCAGGAGGGTCTTAATCTGAGCGAACTCAGCTGCCAATGTGTCCACCTTCTGGGCTAAGGGATCCTCGCGGCGCCGCTTAGAACCGGCTGCCGCCGCGTTACCGGGCGCTGCACCTGCATCCGCACCACCCGTGGCCGTAACACTAGTGGCCACAGCGCTCGCAGCCGTAGCGCTCGTGTCCGTAGCACTTTTGCTCTTACGTTTACGGCTGCCCGTCACGGGGCTCAACACCGGCATCCCAGTGCTGGGTGCTGACTCCTGCACCGTAGCCAGCCTCCCAACTCTCACTGCGTATGGCATACAGCTGCAATTAACACAAGCCTCTTCTGTCAGTGCTTGTTTTAGATGGCCAATGCCCAGACAGGGCGGGCACCAGTCATGGCCGTCCTCCGGAGGCAGAGGGGCTGAACATTTTGCACATATGGCATTCATAGTGGCCTATGACGACACCGTTGAGCGGAAACACACTCTGACTGTCGTCTCACCAACCCCCTACAGCAACAGCAGCCGCAAGGCTGACCTACAGCACCCAATAGGAGGAGGAGTGCAGAAACACCCTAAATATTTATGCCAACTATGGAGCGAACAACACTCACCAGTGTATACCAGATTATGGAGCGGAAAAACACTCAGTGTAATCCTAGCAGACTATGGGGCGGAAAGCACGCCCCAGTGAATACTAGCCGACTACGGGGTGGAAAGCACTCAGTGTATACTAGCGGACTATGGGGTGGAAAGCCCTCACCGGCGCCTACTAGCAGACTATGGGGCGGAAAAACCCTCGCCAGTGTATGCTAGCAGAATATGGAGCGGAAAACGCCCACCAGTGTACACTAGCAGACTATGGAGCGGACAAACACTCACTAGTCTATATCATGCCACTAAGGCAGAAAGTGACCCCGGAACAACAATAGAGGGGGGGAGGGGGCAAAATATACGAAATCCGGCGGCAGGAGAGTGGCGAATGTACACCTCCGCCTACACAAAACTGATAATGAGGCAGTAATGACCAAATGACAGAGAAATATCCCCGCCGCAATGGCCCTTTAACTTCCCGAAATGACTAGTGCTAGACGAGGTAGTAAACAACCGAATACATCCACTCACTTTAGTGGGACTTTAACCCCAGAAAACAGTGCCTGCCACAGGGGGTAATCCACACGTATGTGAACCCCCCACACAGTTGAGCCTTAATCCACCAACTGTATATACAGAAAGTAATAATAAGTGATAATAATAATAGTAAGTCGCGCTGTAACCTACTCGCGGCGACGAGCGAAAAGCTTAACGCTATCACACAAGCAACAAGCAACACAAGCAACAGGCTAGCGCCAACAGGCTCGGATTCAAAACTACTATACTTGCGTTTTCAGTCACGCGTGTATAAAGCCAAATGAGGCACAATATAAATCGTCCTAACTATATGCTAGGCTACTACTAGTACGACGCCGACGCTAGCGGTGGAGCGAAAAGACACTCTCAATGCAAACGCCGCACGACTCTAGTCCAAAACACAAACACACACACACACCCGCGAACAACACGGGGTGAATGAATGGAGAATCGTACACTTACCGGTACACTCTCCGTCCGTACACACGCCGGCTCCGCCGCAGCAGCAGCGCCGGGGCGAAACACACCCTCTGTGCTGCTGCTAGCCCTATGCAGTGTGGATGAAGTATGTGACGCTGTGTGCAGTTAGTACTGTATTAAACATGTTTTAACATGCCTCTGTCCAGGACGATGTGCATGTGCAGATGATATAGCTTATTTATTTACTATATTAAACATGTTTTTAACGTCAGAAAAAAAGAAGAAAAAGAAGCACTTCGTGGGTCCCTTATGTGAGTGGTAAAAACTGCCAACAGGTGGTCTTTGGAGAGGGTATCTATCAATGATGCAGCACAAGAAAATCTAAAAAGGTTCAGTAAAAGTCACAAAATACTGTGAGAGGCAGTGAACCGGTGGCAAACATTCGAAGAATATCCAAGGCAGCTCTGTCCAGTAGAACAGGGATTAAAACAACCAGTGCGTTTCGGCCATCATGGGCCTTCGTCAGGGTTGAGTGTTTTTAATGTGCTATGTGTCCAACAGGACGAGGTGCGTGTGCAGATGATAGTTTATTTACATGTCTTTACCGTGTTCTGTGTCCCTGACAGGATGAGGTGCGTGTCCAGAAGGTTTATTTACTATATTAAACATGTATTTAACATGTTCTGTGTCTAACAGGATGAGGTGCGTGTCCAGAAGGTTTATTTACTATATTAAACATGTATCTAACATGTTCTGTGTCCCTGACAGGATGAGGTGCGTGTCCAGAAGGTTTATTTACTATATTAAACATGTATTTAACGTGTTCTGTGTCTAACAGGATGAGGTGCGTGTCCAGAAGGTTTATTTACTATATTAAACATGTATTTAACGTGTTCTGTGTCTAACAGGATGAGGTGCGTGTCCAGAAGGTTTATTTACTATATTAAACATGTATTTAACGTGTTCTGTGTCCCTGACAGGATGAGGTGCGTGTCCAGAAGGTTTATTTACTATATTAAACATGTATTTACCGTGTTCTGTGTCTAACAGGATGAGGTACATGTCCACAAGGTTTACTTACTATATTAAACATGTATTTAACATGTTCTGTGTCTAACAGGATGAGGTACATGTCCACAAGGTTTACTTACTATATTAAACATGTATTTAACATGTTATGTGTCCCTGACAGGATGAGGTGCGTGTCCAGAAGGTTTATTTACTATATTAAACATGTATTTAACGTGTTCTGTGTCTAACAGGATGAGGTGCGTGTCCAGAAGGTTTATTTACTATATTAAACATGTATTTAACGTGTTCTGTGTCCCTGACAGGATGAGGTGCGTGTCCACAAGGTTTATTTACTATATTAAACATGTATTTAACATGTTATGTGTCTAACAGGATGAGGTGCGTGTCCAGAAGGTTTATTTACTATATTAAACATGTATTTAACATGTTCTGTGTCTAACAGGATGAGGTGCGTGTCCAGAAGGTTTATTTACTATATTAAACATGTATTTAACGTGTTCTGTGTCTAACAGGATGAGGTGCGTGTCCAGAAGGTTTATTTACTATATTAAACATGTATTTAACGTGTTCTGTGTCTAACAGGATGAGGTGCGTGTCCAGAAGGTTTATTTACTATATTAAACATGTATTTACCATGTTCTGTGTCTAACAGGATGAGGTGCGTGTCCAGAAGGTTTATTTACTATATTAAACATGTATTTAACATGTTCTGTGTCCCTGACAGGATGAGGTGCGTGTCCAGAAGGTTTATTTACTATATTAAACATGTATTTAACATGTTCTGTGTCTAACAGGATGAGGTGCGTGTCCAGAAGGTTTATTTACTATATTAAACATGTATTTAACGTGTTCTGTGTCCCTGACAGGATGAGGTGCGTGTCCAGAAGGTGACGAAGCGTCTCCACACCCTAGAGGAGGTGAACATCAACGTGAAGCTGCTGACAGAGATGTTGTCTCACTACGACCGCCACGCCTCCACTGAGTCTGACCGCGAGATCATCAAGGTACTGACACACAGACAGTAGCTTGGCAATAGAGCTGCGCAGTGACGTCACTGCCCCGGTTCCGTAAATCTTTTCCCCATTCATTTTTCTCATAGACTTTTCGAAAATAATTTATATCAAGACGAATACGCCGCGGCCAAAGCCAACTCAGGTCGTGACAAATCATGACAGCAAACACAATATCGTCATATAATATATAATTAGGAAGAAGTAGAAAACGGCATGATACAAGACTTTTTGTTTCGTTTTTCATCTTAGAAATTATTTTATTGTCCCAAAAGTTTGTGTGTGTCATCATGATTCGTCACGACTCGAGTTGGCTAGGTCTGCGGCGTAATCGTCTTGATATAAATTATTTTCGAAAAGTCTATGAGAAAAATGAATTGGGAAAAGACTTCCGGAACCGGGGCAGTGACGTCACTGCGCATCTCTATAGCTTTAAAGGTAGTAGGGGCAATTTTAGTGTGAACAAATTCTGTGTTTGTAAACAGACTGGTTTAACCCTTAGTGTACTGAATGCGCTTTGGTGTTCTAAGCATTATGTTATGTTTTAGCTATTGAAAAATAGCAGAGATACAAGCTCATAGCGCGCCACCGAGTGGCGCGCTATGAGCTTGTATCTCTGGTGCAAATCTTTGAATATGTTATTTCCGAAGCAAACATTTTTAGCTCAAATCTTTGCTTCTGTGGGATCCCTAGAACAACATGTTTTAGATGAGGTTCTGCAGCTAAATAATAGATATTTCTAGGGATCCTTCCTATGAAATATGTTAAGCATCACTGACACAGAAAATAGATTTTTTTTCCAGAAAAACTAGAATCTCGAGCGAATCTACCGTGGGGGACTAGAATCTAGCATGAGGAACTAGTATCTAGTGTCGGAAACTAGAATCTAGCGCTGTGAACTAGAATCTAGCATTAGAAACTAGAATCTGATCAGGACAGGGTTCCCGCGGGATCTTAAAAAGTCTTAAAAGCATTGAATTTAAGAATTTGAAAATAATACCTTAAAAAGACTTAAAAAGGTATTGAATCTTTATATCTAGGCCTTAGATTTTGCGCAGTTACATCAAGCCACGTGTGTCGGAGCGATCAAAACAGCGTCTGTATTGGACGTTAGATCGATCCTAAAGAGATGAATCAATGATTTCATCAGCTGCGCAAAAACCAATAACCACAGATCATATCATATCAAGCTCATATAGCCATGCATTGCAATGGGGCACATTGCTTGTGGATCATCTGCGTTCAGTGCGAGGGTCTGTGTTGCTGTAAATGAAAATGTAGGTAGCACCAGTGCTATTTGCGAAAAATATATAAAACGTCGCTTATTGACGATGGCCGTGAAATGGGTATTACGTTTTATATAAATGGCCTTAAAAAGGTCTTAAAAGACTTACATTTTACTTTAAGAAACCTGTAGGAACCCTGCAGGACACAATGGGGCAAAAACAGAATCTAACTCCACCTCACCTCCACTCTATTGAAACTGCTAGAGTTGTGGACCGTCTGCAGGGAAACAGCTGCAGCAAAGTAGAAAACAGCAAATGGCTTTATATCTACCCTTTTGGCCTGAATATATGATAGTGATCTTTTTCAATGGAAATATACTAAAAATATGAGTCGTCTTATATTTCAGGACATTATTTGACATTCAAAGGTCTTTTTACACAAAAGAGTCTTGAAAAATGGCGGGTGTCTTATAACCAGGGTTGTCTTATATTCGGGACAATACGGTATTTTGATTTTTGGCTAAAAGGTTGCCTCTATTACCTTTTAAGGATTCGCTTGTTTTTTTGCCCGTCTTTTTTCTTGTTTCTAACCTGTACAGAACTTGGGTGGACCGTTGGTCGTTGTAACATGTGCTCTATGAATAAAATTGAGTTGAGCTTTCTGACACAAAGGGATTAATTTTAACCGTGTTTTTTGCATGTGTTCTGACAGGACCTGTACGAACGCTGTGACAAGCTGAGACGGAGCACCTTTAAGATGGCCACCGAGACAGAGGACAACGACACCAATCTGGGTGAGAACACCTGGACATTAGGACCTGTGGTCTGTCTCATGTCTATAGGACTAACAGCAGGACATTAGGACCTGTGGTCTGTCTATAGGACTAACAGCAGGACATTAGGACCTGTGGTCTGTCTATAGGACTAACAGCAGGACATTAGGACCTGTGGTCTGTCTCATGTCTATAGGACTAACAGCAGGACATTAGGACCTGTGGTCTGTCTCATGTCTATAGGACTAACAGCAGGACATTAGGACCTGTGGTCTGTCTATAGGACTAACAGCAGGACATTAGGACCTGTGGTCTGTCTATAGGACTAACAGCAGGACATTAGGACCTGTGGTCTGTCTCATGTCTATAGGACTAACAGCAGGACATTAGGACCTGTGGTCTGTCTCATGTCTATAGGACTAACAGCAGGACATTAGGACCTGTGGTCTGTCTCATGTCTATAGGACTAACAGCAGGACATTAGGACCTGTGGTCTGTCTATAGGACTAACAGCAGGACATTAGGACCTGTGGTCTGTCTATAGGACTAACAGCAGGACATTAGGACCTGTGGTCTGTCTATAGGACTAACAGCAGGACATTAGGACCTGTGGTCTGTCTATAGGACTAACAGCAGGGCATTAGGACCTGTGGTCTGTCTATAGGACTAACAGCAGGACATTAGGACCTGTGGTCTGTCTATAGGACTAACAGCAGGACATTAGGACCTGTGGTCTGTCTATAGGACTAACAGCAGGACATTAGGACCTGTGGTCTGTCTATAGGACTAACAGCAGGACATTAGGACCTGTGGTCTGTCTCATGTCTATAGGACTAACAGCAGGACATTAGGACCTGTGGTCTGTCTATAGGACTAACAGCAGGACATTAGGACCTGTGGTCTGTCTCATGTCTATAGGACTAACAGCAGGACATTAGGACCTGTGGTCTGTCTATAGGACTAACAGCAGGACATTAGGACCTGTGGTCTGTCTATAGGACTAACAGCAGGACATTAGGACCTGTGGTCTGTCTATAGGACTAACAGCAGGACATTAGGACCTGTGGTCTGTCTATAGGACTAACAGTAGGACATTAGGACCTGTGTCTGTCTATAGGACTAACAGCAGGACATTAGGACCTGTGGTCTGTCTATAGGACTAACAGCAGGACATTAGGACCTGTGTCTGTCTCATCTCTATAGGACTAACAGCAGGACATTAGGACCTGTGGTCTGTCTATAGGACTAACAGTAGGACATTAGGACCTGTGGTCTGTCTATAGGACTAACAGCAGGACATTAGGACCTGTGGTCTGTCTATAGGACTAACAGTAGGACATTAGGACCTGTGGTCTGTCTATAGGACTAACAGCAGGACATTAGGACCTGTGGTCTGTCTCATTTCTATAGGACTAACAGCAGGACATTAGGACCTGTGGTCTGTCTATAGGACTAACAGCAGGACATTAGGACCTGTGGTCTGTCTCATTTCTATAGGACTAACAGCAGGACATTAGGACCTGTGGTCTGTCTCATCTCTATAGGACTAACAGCAGGACATTAGGACCTGTGGTCTGTCTCATGTCTATAGGACTAACAGCAGGACATTAGGACCTGTGGTCTGTCTATAGGACTAACAGCAGGACATTAGGACCTGTGGTCTGTCTATAGGACTAACAGCAGGACATTAGGACCTGTGGTCTGTCTATAGGACTAACAGCAGGACATTAGGACCTGTGGTCTGTCTCATGTCTATAGGACTAACAGCAGGACATTAGGACCTGTGGTCTGTCTCATCTCTATAGGACTAACAGCAGGACATTAGGACCTGTGGTCTGTCTCATCTATAGGACTAACAGCAGGACATTAGGACCTGTGGTCTGTCTCATTTCTATAGGACTAACAGCAGGACATTAGGACCTGTGGTCTGTCTATAGGACTAACAGCAGGACATTAGGACCTGTGGTCTGTCTCATGTCTATAGGACTAACAGCAGGACATTAGGACCTGTGGTCTGTCTATAGGACTAACAGCAGGACATTAGGACCTGTGGTCTGTCTCATCTATAGGACTAACAGCAGGACATTAGGACCTGTGGTCTGTCTCATTTCTATAGGACTAACAGCAGGACATTAGGACCTGTGGTCTGTCTATAGGACTAACAGCAGGACATTAGGACCTGTGGTCTGTCTCATTTCTATAGGACTAACAGCAGGACATTAGGACCTGTGGCCTGTCTATAGGACTAACAGCAGGACATTAGGACCTGTGGTCTGTCTCATGTCTATAGGACTAACAGCAGGACATTAGGACCTGTGGTCTGTCTCATTTCTATAGGACTAACAGCAGGACATTAGGACCTGTGGTCTGTCTCATGTCTATAGGACTAAAGTTTATGTTGAACCTGGACCAGATCTGACCCATGTCAGATTTCTCGGACCGATGCCTAGAGACCCAGACCACAGATTGTAGGCAATGAACAAAAAAGTAAATACAACACACTGAATTTATTTCATTTAAAACATTAAAAAATATTTAAGTTAGGGCAAATATGCTGCATATTATAACAGCCAGTACTAGGCATACATGAATAAACGGGCAAAGCCTTATCATTATAATCATTGTTGTCTGCCAGATGTTGCTTTTACAGTCGCGACTGTGCATGTACAACTATCGTACTATGGATTGTAAGGGCAGAGAGATGGATCACTGCTCTTTAGTTTAATTACGCTTAACATTGGAAAAAAAAACTATGATTAAGTGTAAAACACCCATGATAACTCCAGTAATTAGTTGCCTGATTAATCTGATTAATCGATTACTGAATTAATTGTCAACCAATTCAATGATTGATTTTATTATGATTAATCAATTCATAGTTGCAGCCCTAGCCAATACCAACAGCAAGAAAAAAAACTCACAAGCCCAACCCTTTTATGAATTTGTGATTTAACCATCCAATCAATCGATCGATCAGTGTTGTGTCCTACTACTACTGACCCTGGCTGACCCTTGACCCCTGTCCTGTCCAGGTGACATCCTGCAGGCCAGTGATGACCTCTCCAGGGTCATCAACTCCTACAAGATGATCGTAGAAGGTCAGGTGATGAACGGTGACAGCATAGAGCCTCCGTCCAGCACTGCTAATGGTGAGTGCTGGCTTTTAGCTGCCTTGTCGTTTATCAACTGCTGGTATCAGGTGTTAACACATCGACTGCGGGCACTCGTCGTTTTCTCCCCATTGCCACGGCTCAAGCCAGTGAAATCGGTAAAAATCCTTATTTTGAAGCGCCAGATCGCCTAAACAGGAGGGGGGTGCCGTCATGCTTATTTCTGGTCTCTTGACTAACCTGTCCTCTGGCGATCTGAGCAAAAAGTTCCGGGTCAAAAGTCAGGAAGTGACGTATAGCCCTAGATGATTTACCCGTGTGCAAACTACAGTCAGCCCCGGAATCCGAGGAGAAGCTTTTGAATGCATTGGATTGAATGGGTGCGAATGGGACAAACAAAACAAGTTGTTCATTTGGATCAATTCTGTTCCAAGTGAAAGTCACCAACGGGATCATTATCAGAATGCGCTCGGACTAATAGTTGGATTAAAGAATGAAATCTACATTTCGCCGTGTTACGAGCTGTTGTCGTGACCGGCGTACGTAATTTAATGGGAAACTAACGATGACCGCGAGATTGGCAGTCCGTGAGTTAGCTAAAGCCCTGTTCATACTCTCTCCGAGATCCGAACTTTTCATCGGAAAGATTTCATGTTTATGCTCTCAAGAGGTAAAATATTCATCATCTGCATTAGCCCAAGTCTACACAACTAAAGAATCTAGAAGATCTTGATCCGTATGTCTGTTTCCAAAATCCAACCTGAACAAAAGAAAAATAAATCTCAAATGCTGAATAAATAGTGGGCCCTGCTATCAAAAAGGTTTAAAACTACTAGGGAGAAAATGAGGGCTGCCATTGATCCAAACTCCCACTGTTTTATCCTCCCATTGATTCTGTTTCTAACTCTCACCCTCAACGTAACATGTCACAGTATGGACACAGTTTTTTATTTAGGAAAAACTCACTACCAACCTGTTTTAACTGAAACCAAAAATGCTTATCAGATCAAATATTAGTATGTGATTAATTGAGATTAATTAATTACAAAGCTTCAAATTAATTAGATCATTTTTTTTAATCAAGTCCCACCCCTAGTGGCTAGGAATGAACGCAAAGCTGAGGAGTCTCTCTCTCTCTCTCTCTCTCTCTCTCTCTCTCTCTCTCTCTCTCTCTCTCTCTCTCTCTCTCTCTCTCTCTCTCTCTCTCTCTCTCTCTCTCTCTGTCTCTCTCTCTCTCTCTCTCTCTCTCTCTCTCTCTCTCTCTCTCTCTCTCTCTCTCTCTGTCTCTCTGTCTCTCTCTCTCTCTCTCTCTCTCTGTCTCTCTCTCTCTCTCTCTCTCTCTCTCTCTCTCTCTCTCTCTCTCTCTGTCTCTCTGTCTCTCTCTCTCTCTCTCTCTCTCTCTCTCTGTCTCTCTCTCTCTCTCTCTCTCTCTGTCTCTCTCTCTCTCTCTCTCTCTCTCTCTCTCTCTCTCTCTCTCTGTCTCTCTCTCTCTCTCTCTCTCCACCAGGTGTCAGTAGTGAGACCACCACAGAGACTCTGATAGACCTGGCAGGCATCGATGTCCCCAGCCCCCCTCCCCCTCCCCCTGCTGCCCCTCCGGTCCTCCAGCCCCCGGACCCTCCCTCCTCCTCATCCTCCTCCAGTGGTCCCGGGACAGGTGTTGGGTCCTCCTCCTCCTCCAGTGGTCCCGGGACAGGTGTTGGGTCCTCCTCCTCCTCCAGTGGTCCCGGGACAGGTGTTGGGTCTGGGGTCTTCCCCATCCCCGTCCTGCCTCCTCCGCCCAAGGGATTGGTGGGCAGTCACAACTGCAGCCCCAGCCATCCTCCAATCGACAGCGACAAGGCCTCCAGTGCCCTCTTCCTATTGGACGACGAGCTGCTGTCCTTAGGTGAGTGATCTTTTTTTTATTTTACTATCTTTTATTCTCATCATTTTATCATTTATTTTTAAAATATTGTTTTATTCATTTGGCCGTAACCAGGGTCGGCATGCCAAAAAATATGGAGGCTCCAGGAAAAAAGATGGGTTGTTTTTGAATAATATTTCGAATCATGTTTCTAATGGCTAAAGGCTGATCCAGACATTATTACCCGTATTATTATTATAGGCTTGGCTTATGCCATGGTAGCATGGCATCAAATTATATTAAATTAAAAGTACTAATAGTTTTCCAAATATTTATTTGAAGTTGGCGAAAAAAAAAACAACACTATTGTGACAACACTAGGGGCATTCACTGGTTAATTGAATACTTTATTGTTATGTAACGTAATCAATACAGGGCGCAAGCAGACATAAATGTAATCAGCACAGGTTACAGTCGAACGCGGAATCAATGGCAATCATTACATGAAAAATAGCAATAGTTCAAATCACCATAAAAAGTATAAATTAAAAATATCAAAGGTGGATTTTTTTATTTATTCATCTTTTTATTTTTTTTTACAAAGTTGCTTTATTGATTTTTTTTTCAGTCAGGCCTGTTTTAAAGGACACCTGGTATTTACACTTATTGAGGGAGTATGATGTGTGTAGTTCTTTATACAGCTCACCTCAAAGTGCACCAGTGTTGTAATATTCAATTTTGAGTAATATACTGTATTTAATATTTAAAAATAATTGGTTTTAGACATGAACTCATAGTGTGTGTGCGTGGGGGGAGGGGGATGCAAACTGAATCTTACAGTAATTAAACACGCAATTCAAAATAGTAATAATTAACTATTAACCTGTAATAAGCCATACAATAGACATCCCCTAATCCAGAGGTCGGCAACCTAGGGCGCGCAGATTCTGGAAGATGTTTTTTTTTTTCCTTTGGTAATAAAATAACTGCATTTCTCTTCTCTTCTCTTGAATGTGCATGTTATAAAATAAAGTTATCTGCACTAAGGCTTCGAACCATGTCATTAGCAAATCGCAACGGCCGCGATTATTCATTAATTTAATCAATATTCAACCGGAGCGAGTCTGATCCAATCTTGACACTTCTGTGCTTCTATGCACGCACGCAGAGCAGTGGAGCAAGTTGTTTTGCTCCCAAACAGTAAAAAGTTGCGTCGGTGGCTGGCTGGCTGCTGGTCAACGCATGCCGTCAGTCCCGCGCCGCGGACCCCCGTCATGTCAACCTAACCAGACAACATCCACGCTGAAATTATTGCGTTTTGACTGGTGTATGGCTTCACGTTAGATCCCTCTCCCTGCCTGTTGAATATTGTTAGCAATGAGGCTAGCTTGTAGCTTGTGTGTGTGTGTGTGTGTGTGTGTGTGTGTGTGTGTGTGTGTGTGTGTGTGTGTGTGTTTCGAAGCAGGGTAGTTTGGGGGTGACCAGATGTCCCCGTTTCTGTGGGGCAGTCACAGGGTGACCAGATGTCCTTTGCGTGGGACAGTCTCATTTCAAAGACTTTTCAGTCATCCCACAAATTGAGACCCTGTCCCACATTTTGACTGACTACAATGTTTTCTGTTGTAAATTTTTCTCACTTTCTCTTTTCATGCTAGATGTTTTTAAGCCTGTTAGAATAACAGGAGAAATACATACTAACATGAATAAATAACAAAATGATGGCTGGGCACTTTTAAGACTATGTATGGACAAATATGACATGAGGCATTTTAATACCCACCATAATGTGTTGCTACCCTGCAATTAAATGTCCCTCTCAAGTAATACTTCTGTCCCTCAAATGAGCAGTTTGGGTCTGATTGATCTATCTATTGTGAAAGAAAAATATCTACCAGTCTGCCTGTTCTGATAAGAAATAAAATATGGCCTAATAATGACATAACTGCAGTAAATGGCCATTGAATATGTGATGACCGTGAAAATGCACTATTTATTGACTATAAGGGAATTTATAGTATTTTTTTACTGTGGCACTCGGAGTGTCAAGGAAAAAAAAATCATGGCACTTCATGTCAAAAAGGTTGCCTACCCCTTCCCTAATCAGTACCTTCTGGATGTTTTTCTTATGCTAGACATTCTATCAGTGGTTTTCCAGAGTGACACAGATCTTCCCTGGTAACACCTTCAGAGACGGACCACCAGTTTGAATATTATTAATGAATGGAAACAGTGTGTGAGTGAAGGTGTGTGTGAAGGTGTGCAGGTGTGTGTTAGAATCAGGATCAGAGAAGGACAGCTGTCCTCTGTCCCAGTCCAGATGGACTCTGATCCTCCGGGGTTTCTGTTTCACTGAGAGGACAGTCCCATTAGCACCTGATATGTATGCATATAATGTACCCGAAGAGAGCCGTATATACCAGTGTTTTTTCCTTGTGCCTTCCTTCTTCCCGTACGACTCCTCACACACACCTACTGCCCAGAATGTATTGTCTCCAACCTCAACATCCCAGCTGCAAGACCCTGAGTTTAAACCCTCAGAACACCGGACATTGAGGTGGTAGAGCCCAGTAAACCTCTCTGGGTTGTCAGGAAGCTGCTGTTTCTCTCCTACACGTCTCACACTGGTCAGATCATCAGACAGCATGAGTGCAGTACCCACAGTGTTGGGGTCCAGAAGGACAGGAGTGTAGGACACAATGTCCTTCATCTTGTCCCAGACTGTGAAGGTCAGGTTCTTCAGGTGTTTGGCCTGGTCTATCAGAGCTCCTCCTGAGAGCGTTGGTGGGTCCTGCAGGGTGATCTGCTGGACTCCCTCCATGGTGCTCTTGTAGTTCTGCAGGAATGAGACGTGGTCCTTGGCTCTCAGCTGATCCTCAGTGGCACGGATGGCGTCAGAGAGGGTTTCCATGTCTCTGCTCAGAGCCTCCATCTTCTCCTTCATCTCCTGACTCTTCTGAGCCTCTTCCTCCCGCAGAGCAGCCATCCTGGACTCCTCTTCCTCCTGGAGGAACCGACGGAGATTCTCAAACTGTTCCTTGATCTGCGTCTCTGTGTTCCTGGCCTGGACCTTGATGTGGTTTTCTGTTATGTCAAAATTAGTTTTAACTTCATCAAAGACCTTCAGTTTCTCCTTTAAAGGCTTCAGTGACTCCTGGACCTTCTGTTTGTAAAGTTCAGCCGCTTCGTCCACAGGTAAGAACTCGTGTCTGGTGTGTTTTTTCGAGGTGAGACACACGAGACACACCAGCTGTTGGTCGTCCACACAGAAGAGCTTGAGCTTCTCAGCGTGTGAGCTGCAGAGGACCTCAGAGCTCTGAGACGATGAGCTCCGGCCTTTCTCCTCCAAGAACTTCTCACACAGGCTCTTCAGAGCAAAGTTTGGAGGAGGCTCCTCCTTGGAGGATCTTCTCTGACAAACTGGACATTCCCTGGTTGGTCTTTCCTTCCACCAGTCCTGCAGACAGTCTTTGCAGAAGCTGTGTCCACAGGACAGCCCCACGGGATGTTTAAAGATCTCATGACACACAGTACAGCTCAGATCCTCTTGCCCAACGGTCAAACGGGAAGCCATTTTGTTTTTGTCTGCCGTTCACACACCTGATCTGGAATGTTCTCTGAGGCTGAGGACGTTACAGCAGACCAATACTAGAAGATAAAACAACAACAATATTATCAGTAGAGATCAATGTACGCTATAAGAACATTTAAAGTTAATTGGGAACTTTAGTTTGTACAATATCTGTGTTTATAAACAGATTTGAATCTACCTGCACCTCTCCTCTACTCTATTGGCTTATTATTAAACTGCTAGAGACTGTTGCGCTGTGTTTGGCTCAATTGCTACATGTATATTTTGACTTTTGGCTAAAATGTGAAAATATATATATAAAGCTCTGCAGTGTCTGGATGAACTTTGTACCTCTATGTGTTTATTTACGTTTATTGTACACAAGACAATTAACACATACACATTGGAAATACTGAAGTAAATACAAGTAAAATGTAAATCGTACTAGAGTAAATGTACTTTACACCAGTGTACCTGAGATAAGATATACTCAAGGTGTGATGATGGTATTAGTAGTTATAGTAGTAGTATTGGTTGTACTAGTGTACATATAGTATTCAGTCATGTAGTTTTATCTGTTTTTCATCCATACTGTACATACTGTAAGAGTAAAACTAGTTGTGGTTTGTCTTCCGTCTTACCTCAGTGGAGATGGTATAGCAGATAACAGCAGCTTGATCACATGAACTGTCGCTCGATTTATTGGTCTGTTTATGAATCTGTAAATTGTTCTATTTACTGATCAGTGTGTATTTTCCTCTCGGTGTGTCTGTCAGTGAATGTCGTCAGAGTGACAAAATGTCTGAGACGACTACACACAAACACACACACACACACACACACACACACACACACACACACACACACACACACACACACACACACACACACACACACACACACACACACACACACACCAACCATGCAGACAGACTGGTAGATCCAGTCAGCAGCTACTGGTCTGAATCAGTGGTTCTCAACCTGTGGGTCAGGACCTCCAGGGGGTCCCCTAATGTATTTATTTATTTATTTATTTATTTATTTAAAATGAACTGGCACAAATAATTTCAGATTTTTTTTTTTTTTATATCAGACAGTTTGATATCAGCATCTCGTATTGTTTTACTCATTGATTAAAACAATATACTCGCACACATACTTGCATACACACACACCCCACCAACCCACCCATGAACCTGAGGCGGATACAGGCATGGGCATGGGGGGGCAATGCCCCCCTAAATGCCCAGACTGCCCCACCAAACACGATGGCATGCAAAACAACCCAAGATATTTCAAATTCAAGTTCTTATATTTAAAATGATCTGAATCACTACTACTGCTACTAACTAACTACAGCTGTGTCACCACTAAACCAACAGCATTTCATCATTGAAAACAGAAAACTCTCTGAGTCAGACCTTTAGCTTTATGCATGCTGCGTGTCTGTTGCAACTTCAACAACTGATGTTATTATTGATGCTTTACTTGCCTATAAAAGTCCTGTAACCTAAAATGGAGGAGAAAATGGTATGGGTGTGGCTTCATCACCTGTGACCACGGGCGATGAAGCCACACCCATACCATTTTCTCCTGCCCTGAAAATGCAATCTATGTAAAGCGCCTTGAATAAATATGATATATAAATGCACTACTTATGAGTGCACACGCGTGCGCGCACGCACACATGCATGCGCGCGCACACACACGCACACACACACATATACACACACACACACATGCAGGCACGCACACATCCTCTCTGCAGCGTCCGTAAAGGTACATTTCACTAATGTTGCCCAAACATATATATTAATGATATTTAGTAGAGTTAGAACACTCCTGGCGGTCCAAGTTGTGTGCGATATGTGGTTATAGATATTTTAGATTTTACCAGTGAGTCAAGTGTCTCTGATGTCATGGCACTACTCCATGGACTACAATTCCCATAATTCTTTGCTTCACTGCACCTCTTTGTGGTTGGGGGAGGAGGGTCTGTCTTACTGAGACAACATGTAGTCCAGGACCTAGTTTCCATGACATCAGACACTGGACTGGACTCACTGATAACACCTAAAATATCTAAAATCACACATTACACACATAAAGATCACCAGGAAAGTGCTCTAAATCTTCTAAATGTCATTTACATATACTGTTTTTACAGCAGTATACAGTATACTGTTTTGGAAAACAGTATACTTTATTGCAAAAACGGTGAAATGTCGCTTTACCTTCTTATTGTGGTCAGTCATATTTCTAATGGCTAAAGGCAGATCCAGACATCATGTTTTTAACTTCTTATTGTGGTCACTCATATTTCTACTGTCTAAAGACAGATCCAGACATCATATTTCTAATGTCTAAAGACAGATCCAGACATCATGTTTTTAACTTCTTATTGTGGTCAGTCATATTTCTAATGGCTAAAGACAGATCCAGACATCATATTTCTAATGTCTAAAGACAGATCCAGACATCATGTACAGAATCCTCACAGTCTGTTCTGATTGATACAGCAGTGCTGTGGACACAGATATCCTGGTTTAGAGACTCTGTCAAACTGTTACATCACTGCAAAGTCACTACATGACAAATAAATGCAATTATGTTTTCCGATATGTTCTCTCCCCACATGTAGTTTAATCATGACAAATGCTATACAAATCCCAGATATTATTATTATAGGCTTGACCTATGCCATGGTAGCATGGAATCAAATTATATTTAAATATAAGCACTAATAATACACATATTGTATTGAAGTTGAAGAAAAAACATTATTGTGACAACACTAGGGACAATTCACTGTTTAATTACAATTAATACATTACTGGCAGGAATGTAATCAGTACAAAGTACAGTCAGACTTAAATGTAATCAGTAGAAGGTAGAATCAAACACGCAATCAATGGCATCACAGAAAAACATTGTTCACATTCAGGTCTTCAGGTATTCAGTTCATAATTGTGACATGAAAAAAGCAATAGTTCAAACACCATAAAATAGAAATAACAAAAAAACTGAAAGCTGGATTTGTTATTTTTATTTTTTATTTTTTCAGTCAGGCCTTTTTAAAGGACACCAGGGTTTACACTTATTGAGGGAGGGATGCAGGGTGTTATAATGTAGTTCAGGTTCTCACCTCTCAAAGTGCACCAGCGTTGTGATATTTAAGTTTAATATTTACAATATTTGTTTTTAGACATGATTTTAGACATGTCTAACATTAAGACATGTAAATGTGTGTGTGTGTGTGTGTGTGTCTGTGTCTGTGTCTGTGTCTCTGTGTGTGTGTGTGTGTGTGTGTGTGTGTGTGTGTGTGTGTGTGTGTGTGTGTGTGTGTGTGTGTGTGTGTGTGTGTGTGTGTGTGTGTGTGTGTGTGTGTGTGTGTGTGTGTGTGTGTGTGTGTGTGTGTGTGTGTGTGTGTGTGTGTGCGATGCCAACTGAATCATACAGTAAATAATCACATGCAATTCAAAACAGTAATAATTAAGTATTAACCTGTAATAAGCTAATACCATGGACATCCCCTAATCAGCACCTTCTGTATGTTTTTTTTTTTTTTTTTTTTTTTTTAATAATGCTGGATGTTCTAACTGTGGTTTTCCAGACTGATAGAAATCTTCCCTGGTAACACCTTCAGAGATGGACCACCAGTATCTTTATTAGAAATGTATGGAAACAGTGTGTGAGTGAAGGTGTGTGTGAAGGTGTGCAGGTGTGTGTTAGAATCAGGATCAGAGAAGGACAGCTGTCCTCTGTCCCAGTCCAGATGGACTCTGATCCTCCGGGGTTTCTGATTCACTGAGAGGTCAGTGTAACTAACACCTGATGAGGAGCGTGCTGAGTATTTACCCGAATAGAACTGTATATACCAGTATCCATTCCTTGTGCCTTCCTTCCTCCCGTACGTCTCCTCACAAACACCTACTGCCCAGAGTGTATTGTCTCCAACCTCAACATCCCAGCTGTGAGACCCTGAGTTAAAGCCCTCAGAACCCTGGACACTGCCCGCACTAAACCTCTCTGGGTTGTCAGGAAGCTGCTGTATGTCTCCTACAGATCTCACACTGGTCAGATCATCAGACATCATGAGGTATCTACCAACAGTGTTGGGGTCCAGGAGGACAGGAGTGTAGGAGACAATGTCCTTCATCTTGTCCCAGACTGTGAAGGTCAGGTTCTTCAGGTGTTTGGCCTGGTCTATCAGAGCTCCTCCTGAGAGCGTTGGTGGGTCCTGCAGGGTGATCTGCTGGACTCCCTCCATGGTGCTCTTGTAGTTCTGCAGGAATGAGACGTGGTCCTCGGCTCTCAGCTGGTCCTCGGCAGCTCGGATGGCGTCGGAGAGGGTTTCCATGTCTCTGCTCAGAGCCTCCATCTTCTCCTTCATCTCCTGACTCTTCTGAGCCTCTTCCTCCCGCAGAGCAGCCATCCTGGCCTCCTCTTCCTTCTGGAGGAACCGACGGAGATTCTCAAACTGTTCCTTGATCTGCGTCTCTGTGTTCCTGGCCTGGACCTTGATGTGGTTTTCTGTTATGTCAAATTTAGTTTTAACTCCATGACAGACATTCAGTTTTTCTTTTAAAGGCTTCAGTGACTCCTGGACCTTCTGTCTGCAGAGTTCAGACGCTTCGTCCACAGGTAAGAACTTGTGTCCGGCGTGTTTGTTTGAATCGCGACACACAACACACGCCAGCTGTTGGTCGTCCACACAGAAGAGCTTGAGCTTCTCAGCATGTGAGCTGCAGAGGACCTCAGAGCTCAGAGATGACGAGCTCCGGCCTTTCTCCTCCAAGAACTTCTCACACAGGCTCTTCAGAGCAAAGTTTATGAGAGGATGCTCCTTGGAGGATCTTCTCTGACAAACTGGACATTCCTTGGTTGGTCTTTCCTTCCACCAGTCCTGCAGACAGTCTTTGCAGAAGCTGTGTCCACAGGACAGCACAACGGGATGTTTAAAGATCTCATGACACACAGGACAGCTCAGATCCTCTTCTTGACGGTCAAACGGGAAGCCATTTTGTTTTTGTCTGCCGTTCACACACCTGATGTGGAATGTTCTCTGAGGCTGAGGACGTTACAGCAGACCAATACTAGAAGACAAAACAACAACAATATTATCAGTAGGGATCAATGCATGATATAAGAACATTTTAAGCTTGGCTACGTGTGTGTGTGTGTGTGTGTGTGTGTGTGTGTGTGTGTGTGTGTGTGTGTGTGTGTGTGTGTGTGTGTGTGTGTGTGTGTGTGTGTGTGTGTGTGTGTGTGTGTGTGTGTGTGTGTGTGTGTGTGTGTGTGCGTGCGTGTGTGTGTGTGTGTGTACAAAATCTGTGTTTGTAAACAGATTTGAATCTAACTCCACCTCACCTCTACTCTATTGGCTCATTATGAAACTGCTGTGCTGTGATTGGCTGAAACGCTGCCTCACCCTCCCTCCCCTGACCTGGGGGGTATTTCACGAAAGGTGGATTAGAAAATCGGGGATTTAAGCCAAATCCACGCTTTTTATATCCTGGTCTTTAGAGCCTGGTTCATTCTGTTCCACCAAAGCCAAGCGAGGCTCAAAATGTGCGGATTTAACGAGCCACGATCATATAGCCTCGCTTGCTGGCTCGTGCACGTACTGCTTGAAAAGCCTTGATGGGGATTGTAGATTCCTTGAGTGTGACCAATCATGTGCGACACCAGCAAGCGCCGAGCCCATAGATATTTATAAGAAAGGCTTCTTATATATTTCTATGGCCGTGGCTTTCACGGCAGAAACGCAGCAGCAGCTGATGATGATCTCGAAGGCGATCATTAATAAAGGACAATACGAGCGCGATTAATAAGGCCAGGGACATGGCATGGCGATCGGATCCGATCAATGGCAATAATTTGCAAGAAGTAGCATAAGTTGTCAAAAATAAAAGTTGAAGACCATATTCATGATATCATATCTCCGAAATGGGGAGGGTGAGCTGCTGTTTAAAACGCGGCTATATCGGGCTATAAGCTGAAATAGTTCACCGATTGCATTGCGCTCCCCGAACGAAGTGTGTAAATAAGGTATATGCTATTATGCGTCTCTCTCTCTCTCTCTCTCTCGCTCTCTCTCGCTCTCTCTCTCTCTCGCTCTCTCTCTCTCTCGCTCTCTCTCTCTCTCTCTCTCTCTCTCTCTCTCTCTCTCTCTCTCTCTCTCACATCCTCTCACGGACCACTGGTGGTCCCCGGACCACTCGATGAAAACCTCTGATCTATCTATCCATCACATTTTGGTAGACTGTTCAGTATTTAATATTAACTTTTGATATACAGAACAAGCACGAGGGGTATAACATGAAAGCAATGTGAAATAAAGCACAAAAACATACTACAGAATGGTAAGTGCCTGCAGCCTCAATATTAGCCTAAATGTAAGTGAAGGTGGATAAATCACTTCTGTGTTGCTAACTTTTATTATTTTTAAACATAAAAAATTAAAATCTAAGACTGCACGGGTGGGGGTCCCTCCACACAGAAGTGCACCCCTGTGGAGATAATCAAGTTGAGTCCATATACAACCACAGGTGTTGAAATAACGTGTGTAAAAAGTCATTGGATTTGCCTAATAAACAGCAAAGACATGAGGATTAGGTTAAACCTGACTGTTAGCCTGGTCCGGAGCAGGCTAAGTGCATAGCATTAGTTTCCATGGGAACTAAGGTGGCATTGCTTTCATGAAACCAAATCAAGCCTCAACATATCCAGGTTAACTGGTCAAGTTAATCTGGCAAGATTAACCAGTTTTCATGAAACCGAATGAACGCTAATCCAGGATATAATAAACCGGGATATCAGTTAAATCCTGGCTTTTCCCCTAATCCACCTTTCGTGAAATAGGCCCCTGGTCCCAACAAATGTTTTGACAACATGACTTGTTGACAACAATACATTTCTGGACCGTCTGCAGGGCAAATCAAAGTCTCTGTCTACAGGGAAACAGCTGCAGCATCATAGTAGAAGCGATGTAGAGAGGGAAAGGTGAAAAAATATTGCTGTATGTATATTTTGACTTTTGGCTAAAAAGTCAAAATATACATATAAAGCTCTGCAGTGACTGGATGAACTTTGTACCGCTATGTGTTTGTTTACGTTTATTGTACACAAGACAATAAACACATAAGCATGGGAAATACTGAAGTAAAATACAAGTAAAAATGTAAATCATACTAGAGTAAATGTACTTTACACCAGTGTACCTGAGATAAGATATACTCAAGGTATGATGATGGTATTAATATATAGTATTAGTATTGGTTGTACTAGTGTGCATATAGTATTCAGTCATGTAGTTTTATCTGTTTTTCATCCATACTGTACATACTGTAAGAGTAAAACTAGTTGTGGTTTGTCTTCCGTCTGTACTTACCTCAGTGGAGATGGTATAGCAGATAACAGCAGCTTGATCACATGAACTGTCCCTCGATTTATTGGTCTGTTTATGAATCTGTAAATTGTTCTATTTACTGATCAGTGTGTATTTTCCTCTCGGTGTGTCTGTCAGTGAATGTCGTCAGAGTGACAAAATGTCTGAGACGACTGTAGAAGGAAATGAACTTTAGATTCATATACGATAGAGTTTAGAGTTATGACACACCTACACACACACACACACACACACACACACACACACACACACACACACACACGCACACACACACACACACACACACACACACACACACACACACACCATGCAGACAGACTGGTAGATCCAGTCAGCAACTACTGGTCTGAATCAGTGGTTCTCAACCTGTGGGTCAGGACCTCCAGGGAGTCCCTAAATGTGATTATTTATTTATTTATTTAAAATGAACTGGCACAAATAATTTCAGAATTATTTTCTCTGCAGGCAGTTTGATATCAGCATCTCGTATTGTTTTAGTCATTGATTAAAACAATATATTCGCACTGTTCGCACACACACTTCATACACACACACACACGCACACACACACACACACACACACTTCATACACACACACACACGCGCAAACTCTCTCTCCATACACACTATGAATTACTTCCCTCTGGCCGGAGATACAGTGCGTCTAAGTTGGTCCGTGGTGCGAAGCGCCACGGGCGATGAAGCCGCACCCATACCATTTTCTCCTGCCCCCCCAATTGGGAAATGTTACATCCGCCTTAATAGAAACTCCCCTTCCAATGGGATGGACCACAGCAAACATATGCTGTATAAAGTATATGGAATGTTCGACTGAACTTTTTAACCTAATTTTAAAGCTGCTTTAGTGCTTTTATAGGCTTAGCTTTTTATAGTGATAGATGTATAGTTGTCTTCTCTGTTGTACTTTTAACCACTTAATAAGTTTCTGAAAGGAAAAATAAAGTTCTTTGAAGTTGAAATAGTCACCTTTACAACAAGTGGATATGGAAGTATCTCTGACCAGATAGCTCTGGATATGACCAGGAAGAAATATTTAGTTGACTTGAAAATTAAACTACAATAATAACAGAGAGGTATTTGGGGTGTCGGTACGAAACCCCAGAGGTACCAGAGCTGCCTCTAGGGTTAGGGGAGCTGCAGTGACAGATACCAGAGCTCCACTCACCCCAAGACCCCTGAAATGAAGCTCTGCTGTACATACTGTAAGAGTTTTTACAGCAAAACACTTGATTCTGATGTGTTGGTCAGTACCTTGCATGGTTTCTGCTGCCATCAGTGTGTGAATGGGATGGGTGAATGTGATGCACAATCTATGTAAAGCGCCTTGGATAAATGTGCTATATAAATGCACTATTTATGAGCACACACACACACACACACACACACACACACACACACACACACACACACACACACACACACACACACACACACACACACTCATATGCACGTGTACAAACACACACACACACTCCTCACTGTCTTTTTTTTTCTACTCTCCTCTGCTGCATTTTTAACTTCTTATTGTGGTCACTCATATTTCTAATGTCTAAAGACAGATCCAGACATCATATTTCTAATGTCTAAAGACAGATCCAGACATCATGTTTTTAACTTCTTATTGTGGTCAGTCATATTTCTACTGTCTAAAGGCAGATCTAGACATCATATTTCTAATGTCTAAAGACAGATCCAGACATCATGTACAGAATCCTCACAGTCTGTTCTGATTGATACAGCAGTGCTGTGGACACAGATATCCTGGTTTAGAGACTCTGTCGAACTGTTACATCACTGCAAAGTCACAACATAACTAATTAATGGAATTATTTTTCCTGTATGTTCTCTTCCCAACACATAGTTTCATCATATAAAGTGCTATACAAATCCCAGATATTATTATTATTACCCCTATTATACCATTGACTTATGCCATGGTAGCATGGAAGTAGCATGGAATCAAATTAAAATATAAGTACTAATAGTTTTCCAAATATTGAATTGAAGTTGGGGGAAAAATCATTATTGTGACAACACTAGGGAATTGAATACTTTATTGGCAGGAATGTAATCAATACAGGATACAGTCAGACTTAAATGTAATCAGTACAGGGTACAGTCAGACTTAAAGGTAGGGGAAGTGATTTCACTTTTGTCAGATATCACCCAAAAAATATATTTTTTTTTCTGTTAAAATGCTCTATTATAAGGTGTGGAAACCATATATGGAGTTTCCCCCTCCCCCACGTTAGCAGAGGAGCTAATAAAAGTTCCCCAGGTGGTGGGTGAATTCTCCTCCAATCAGGATCGAGCAGCAGGTTCACATAGTGTAGCTACTCTTGGGCGCCCCTAGTGCACCAGGCTGGTACTACACCATGAATTTCAAATCACTTACCCTACCTTTAAATGTAATCAGTACAGGATACAGTCAAATACACAATCAATGGGATAACCGAAAAACATTGTTTACATTCAGGTCTGAGGTATTTAGTTAATAATCATGACATTAAAAAGCACTAGTTCAAATCACCATGAAAGTAGAAATAACAAAAAAGTTGCTTTATTGATTTTTTTTATTTCAGTTAGGTCTGTTTTAAAGAACACCATGGATTTACACTTTTTGAGGGAGGGAGTCAGGGTGTTATAATAACCTAATATGTAGGGCTGACCCTAAAAAATCGATTATTCGAAGTTCAATCGCTGGGCACGGCCGTCGATCTTGAAATTAAAGATCGAAGAATCGAAAAAAAAAAAAAAAAAAACGGACGCTTTTGGTCCGCGCGCCGGCCCATTTTGGGCCGCGGGCCATAGGTTGCGCACCGCAAATTGGAGCCATCAATGACTGACTGATATTGAGCGACCGCCGTGCGGCTGCTTCAACGAGCAGGCCTACTGTACTGTCCAGTAGAAGGAAGGAGGCGCGTGGATAACAGTAGCCAGAGAGTTGATAGGCTAGATAGAGCCTTTCATTAGCCTTTCAGGGACAAACATTTAAGTGTTGATTTATTAAACGTAAAGTCGACGGCACGCCACGGTCCTCTACACAACACAGCCCCTTTGCGTTCGATGAAATGTTGTTGAACTGTAGCTGTATTCAGTATTATTAGCAAAGATGAGGGAACGCAAAGAGGCAACACAGCACTGATAAACCTGACTAGCTCTGTAAAAGAAATGACACGATTACGACGGGACTTTATATTCCAGTCGTCCCAAACGTTTTCATGCCAAGGACCCCCACATTGACGAACACTAAACGCGGCGGTGGTCCAGTTCTCACTCCTAAACTTTTTCATGTCAAGGAATACAAGGACCACGTAATCAACTTTCCCAAATCTGGAAGATGTATGGACAACAGCCACAACAACAACGTGAGAAGCATTTCATTTACACGGACGAGCAAAGAGTTTTAGAGGGGGGGATGGGTGAACATGGCCATACCCAGTATTATAAACTGAGTAAATGGGCACTGGGCAGGGACTGGAGACTCCTTTATCTGTGTGTGTGCGCGTCTCTGCCTTTTGGTCATCAGAGCCTTTAGTGTCAGAGTTGCGACATTGAGGGTGTCACAAACTGAACGCTCGAGCTGATCGTGCAGCCTGAACAGAGACAAGCTGAAGTTGGAAATGCAGCACTTTCAACTAGGGAGACGCAAATAAGAGATATTTTAGGCATCGGTGCAACATGTTAAATGTTTTAAGTATTGTACAGTAAATAAACGATCTAAAATGAAGGGGTTTAAGATCATTCAAAACGGGTTGTTGCCAATGCAGAAGGGGTTTAAGATCATTCAAAACGGGTTGTTGCCAATGCATTTTTATGTAGAAGAGCCGCCATTGGACTGGCCCCATTAAGTGAACGGAGTTTGCATATACTCTAAGGCTTTGTGCAGGATGTCGCTGCACGCTGCTTCATTAGTACTGTCTTAATAACAAAGGCTCGATTGAAAAGTTATGCTTTATTTCAGTACATTTCACGACAGAACAAGCATTTAATGCTTCCTGTTCTAGTTGGACATTATGACTACCGTTTCCTCCTACCATTTCTAATTCTATTTTGCATCTGCAACGTGTGGGTCAAACTAACCCCCGTTTTTTTTTTTTTTTTTTTTTTTTTTTGGGGGGGGGGGGGGGGGGGGGGGGGGGTCGAAGCGTCGATCTTCAATCGTTTTTTCCCGCAATGCTTCGATCACGGAGATCATGATCGAAGGTCAGGCCTACTAATATGATGTGTGTAGTTCTTTATACAGCTCAGCTCTTAAAGTGCACCAGAGTTGTAATATTGAACTTTGAGTAATATACTGTATTTAATATTTACAATGTTTGTTTTTAGACATGAACACATAGTCAAAAATATATTAAAAAAAGAGGTGTGTGTGTGTGTGTGTGTGTGTGTGTGTGTGTGTGTGTGTGTGTGTGTGTGTGTGTGTGTGTGTGTGTGTGTGTGTGTGTGTGTGTCTGTGTCTGTGTCTGTGTGTGTCGGGGGTGTTGTGTGTGTGTGTGTGTGTGTGTGTGTGTGTGTGTGTGTGTGTGTGTGTGTGTGTGTGTGATCACATGCAATTCAAAATAGTAATAATTAATTATTAACCTGTAATAATCCAATAACATGGAGGACCCCTAATCGGTACATTTTTTTTGTTTTATGCTAGACGTTCTACCTGTGGTTTTCCAGAGTCACACAGATCTTCCCTGGTAACACCTTCAGAGACGGACCACCAGTATTATAATTAAAAATGAATGGAAACAGTGTGTGAGTGAAGGTGTGTGTGAAGGTGTGCAGGTGTGTGTTAGAATCAGGATCAGAGAAGGACAGCTGTCCTCTGTCCCAGTCCAGATGGACTCTGATCCTCCGGGGTTTCTGTTTCACTGAGAGGACAGTCCCACTAACACCTGATGAGGAGCATGCTGAGTATTTACCCGAATACAACTGTATATACCAGAATCCTTCCCTTGTGCCTTCCTTCCTCCCGTACGACTCCTCACACACACCTACTCCCCAGCATGCATTGTCTCCAACCTCAACATCCCAGCTGTGAGACCCTGAGTTAAAGCCCTCAGAACCCTGGACATTGACGTTGTAGACAGTAAACCTCTCTGGGTTGTCAGGAAGCTGCTGTTTCTCTCCTACACGTCTCACACTGGTCAGATCATCAGACATCATGAGTCCAGGACCAACGGTGTTGGGGTCCAGGAGGACAGGAGTGTAGGAGACAATGTCCTTCATCTTGTCCCAGACTGTGAAGGTCAGGTTCTTCAGGTGTTTGGCCTGGTCTATCAGAGCTCCTCCTGAGAGCGTTGGTGGGTCCTGCAGGGTGATCTGCTGGACTCCCTCCATGGTGCTCTTGTAGTTCTGCAGGAATGAGACGTGGTCCTCGGCTCTCAGCTGGTCCTCGGCGGCTCGGATGGCGTCAGAGAGGGTTTCCATGTCTCTGCTCAGAGCCTCCATCTTCTCCTTCATCTCCTGACTCTTCTGAGCCTCTTCCTCCCGCAGAGCGGCCATCCTGGCCTCCTCTTCCTTCTGGAGGAACCGACGGAGATTCTCAAACTGTTCCTTGATCTGCGTCTCTGTGTTCCTGGCCTGGACCTTGATGTGGTTTTCTGTTATGTCAAATTTAGTTTTAACTTCATCAAAGACCTTCAGTTTCTCCTTTAAAGGCTTCAGTGACTCCTGGACCTTCTGTCTGCAGAGTTCAGACGCTTCGTCCACGGGTAAGAACTTGTGTCCGGCGTGTTTGTTTGAAGTGAGACACACAACACACGCCAGCTGTTGGTCGTCCACACAGAAGAGCTTGAGCTTCTCAGAGTGTGAGCTGCAGAGGACCTCAGAGCTCAGAGACGACGAGCTTCGGCCTTTCTCCTCCAAGAAGTTCTCACACAGGTTCTTCAGAGCAAAGTTTGGAAGAATGCCCTTGGAGGATCTTCTCTGACAAACTGGACATTCCTTGGTTGGTCTTTTCTTCCACCAGTCCTGCAGACAGTCCTTGCAGAAGCTGTGTCCACAGGACAGTCCCACGGGATGTTTAAAGATCTCATGACACACAGTACAGCTCAGATCCTCTTGCCCAACAGTCAAACGGGAAGCCATTTTGTTTTTGTCTGCCGTTCACACACCTGATCTGGAATGTTCTCTGAGGTTGAGGATGTTACAGCAGACCAATACTAGAAGACAAAACAACAACAACATTGTCAGTGGGACTAGGGAGCAATACACAATATAAGAACATTGGGCGGGGCTTACCTAAAGGTCTATTAACATTAAATGTTAATAGACCATTAGGTAAGTCCCGCCCTCTTGTCCACCCTAGGACACTTTCTTATTCCAATGTAAATATCATGGAATTTACACAGTAACTGACGAGTATTTGTTTACATAACTCTGGACCTCAAGGGAGTGCTACAGGCTGGCAAAATGGCTACCAAGGAGTTAAATACTGGTGCTTGTCTGCTTGTCACAAGACAAGCCGTTTGGGGAGGGGCTTACTGAAAGCTCTATTGGCAACTTTAGTGTGTACAAAATCCTGTGTTTGTGAACAGAATTGAATCTAACTACACCTCACCTCCACTCCATTGGCTCATTATGAAACTGCTGGAGACTGCTGTGCTGTGATTGGCTAAAATGCTGCCTCACCCTCCACAACACCCTCCCTCCCCCAAAAAAGTTGCCTATATTAGCTTTAAAATGTTCCAGTGATTAGAAATTGATCATTCAAAATATTCTGTAGTCCTCTTTTCCATACTTTCCATAAAAAGTTAGCCTCCTGTTGATTCTATTATTTTGATGATCTGGATCCACGTTAACAGATCCAGTCCAGGCTTTCTTTTTAATAACAGTCAACAGGAAGTTACCATGCTTTAAAAAATAAAATAAAAATATGTGAGTTTTGTTGATACTCTGCAGTGTCTGAATGAACTTTGTATGTGTGTAGTCGGCCAGGAGGCGAACCCGGGACCTCATACATACGTATGTTACCAATCACCTAAAGAGCCATGGCCTAATGGGCAAGTAGTAATGCAGCCACCTATGGCCTACCTGTGTTTGCTTACGTTTATTGTACACAAGACAATAAACACGCATTGGAAATAATGCAATAATGAAGTAAAAATAATGAAGTAAAGTAACATATAATATCACATTAAACATATAATCAAGGTGTGTGATGATGGTATTAGTAGTTATAGTAGTAGTATTGGTTGTACATAGTGTACATATAGTATTCAGTCATGTAGTTTTAGCTGTTTTTCATCCATACTGTACATACTGTAAGAGTAAAACTAGTTGTGGTTTGTCTTCTGTCTGTACTTACCTCAGTGGAGATGGTATAGCAGATAACAGCATGAACCGTCCCTATACTTATTGATCTGTTTACTGATCTATGTATTGATTAATCAGTATGTGTCTCTGGTTGGTTTCTGTCGTCGTCTCTGACTGACTAGTGAATGTCAGAGTGAGTAAATGTCTGAGACGACTGTAGAAGGACATGGACTTTGGATTCATATACTTCTGATAAGAGTTATGACACACACACACACACACACACACACACACACACACACACACACACACACACACACACACACACACACACACACGTGTTATCACAAGACAGTAAATCAGTACTTTTGCTCCAATAGACATACAGTATATTGATGTGTCGCCCGTGCTGCTGGCCAATGGGGAGTGACGTTGTTACGTGGCGGCCATCTTGTTTCAGTCAGCTGACTCACTCATAACATATTGGTGTCTATGGACATGAACTTTTTAACGATCGGTTCGCGGCCGTAGGTCGACTGTCCATTGGCCGTCCCCCGAGCTACTCCGATTGGCCGGTTTATGTGACGTAATGGTGACGTATTTGAGAGATCTTCATAACTAATGTCATTATCTGGCTGTATTATCTCAGAATTATCTCTGAAGGTCTTTGTCTGTTATGTTTTATTGTTGTCTCCACCGTAAGGTGGTGACTATGGAACGCACCCCGTCATTCCGCCCGTGTCTGTACCCCGTCATTCCGTCCCGGTGGTGACTATGGAACGCACCCCGTCATTCCGCCCGTGTCTGTACCCCGTCATTCCGTCCCGTGTGTGATGTAATGATGACGTCATAGATCTCATAGCTGAGCCGGACGGTGGAGACCTGTACCCCGTAGGGGCACAACTCTATTTCATGTCCTGTGCTTCCGCAACCATAGCCTGATGCATCCAATTACGTCAATCTCCACCGTAAGGTGGTGACTATGGAACGCACCCCGTCATTCCGCCCGTGTCTGTACCCCGTCATTCCGTCCCGGTGGTGACTATGGAACGCACCCCGTCATTCCGCCCGTGTCTGTACCCCGTCATTCCGTCCCGTTTGTGATGTAATGATGACGTCATAGATCTCATAGCTGAGCCGGACGGTGGAGACCTATACCCCGTAGGGGCACAACTCTATTTCATGTCCTGTGCTTCCGCAACCATAGCCTGATGCATCCAAATACGTCAAAATGATGTCATATCTTCCATAGACTGTGCACAGGTGACGTAAGACCATAACGATGAGTCGAAAAAAGTTGCTCATTTAAGGTTGAGAAGAGAAGCTGGAAAGTAAGAAAGACAAAAATCTCCAATTTAGGATCAAATTGATTGTTTACTTGTTGGTGTTGGACTACATGAATTCGCCTAGAAACTTGGTGTCAAATAGCTTGGAATACCAACACTCCATTCAGGAAGATTCAAGAATACATACAACAACGAAACTTACAACAAGACCTCAATAATGGAAATTCAACTAGTGGACAGCGGGGATACAACAGAAACCTGATCTGAAATATTCTCTCAATGAAAAATCAGATTTAGCATACATTTTTTTCACCCAATCCTTTTATGTTTTAAGATCGCATAATGGCATTTTGCATAAAAGATATTTCTTCTTCAACCTTGTGACTCCTGTTAGACTCATCACAATAAAGGACGGTGGATAATGAACAAAAAACTCTCTACCTATGACCACTATTTTTTTAATCCCAAATTTTAATTATTTTTTTTCTTCAAATAATAACAGCATCGAAAACTATATTCATTATTTTTATTTTTTATTTTTTTAGAAACTATTTTGAATTCTGCACTTTTTATTTAAAGAATAATATCATCAATTCTTAACCTTTTTTTTAATCCCAAAGAAAAGTTAATGTTAAAAACATATTTATGACCCCAGATATTTTTTTCTTGAACTATTCCATAGAATTTGAATGATTTTTTATTTCCAACTGAAATGAAATGGAAATTTCAAATTCAGAAAAGACATTAGTGTTTTATATATATTAGAATAATATCATCAATTCTTGAGCCCGGACGGTGGAGACCTGTGCCCCGTAGGGGCACAACTCTAGTTTGTCTTGGGGCCGCTTACTCCGCTCACGCACAAGTAGGCCATGGCCTACACAACACGCAAGTTGTCACTCTACCGAATGTTGATCTAGTTGGTTTACTGTCTGACAGACAGACAGACAGACAGACAGACAGACAGACAGACAGGCAGGCAGGCAGGCAGGCAGGCAGGCAGACAGGCAGATGTGTCTCAACAACATAAAGCAAGTTATTTTTTTGGATTCATTTACTTTCACTGTGTGACCTCCAGTGACCCCCCAAAAATAACCGGAACTACTAACTCATATTTCACCAAAACCAGAGCAGAACTCCACCCATGGGACTCTGGAAATCAATTAATACAGTTGACACCAAAATATTAATGGCAAGTATTTCATACAGCTTAACTTAAAAAATCTGTACTGTCCCTTTAAAATTATATGTACTAATAGTTTTCCAAACATTCAATTGAAGTTGGGGAAAAAAAAGAAGAAAAAAAACATTATTGTGACAACACTAGGGAATTGAATACTTTATTGGCAGGAATGTAATCAGTACAGGATACAGTCAGACTTAAATGTAATCAGTACAGGATACAGTCAGACTTAAATGTAATCAGTACAGGATACAGTCAGACTTAAATGTAATCAGTACAGGATACAGTCAGACTTAAATGTAATCAGTACAGGATACAGTCAGACTTAAATGTAATCAGTACAGGATACAGTCAGACTTAAATGTAATCAGTACAGGATACAGTCAGACTTAAATGTAATCAGTACAGGATACAGTCAGACTTAAATGTAATCAGTACAGGATACAGTCAGACTTAAATGTAATCAGTACAGGATACAGTCAAACACGCAATCAATGGGATAACAGAAACATGTTTACATTCAGGTCTAAAGTGTTCAGTTCATAATCATGACGTGAAAAATAGCAATAGTTCAAATCACCATAAAAAGTAGAAATAACAAAAAATATATATCAAAGCTGGATTATTTTATTTTATTTTTATTTTTATTACAAGGTTGATTTATTGATTTTTTTTTCTTTTTCGGTCAGGCCTTTTTTAAAGGACACCAGGGATTTACATTTTTTGAGGGAGGGAGTCAGGGCGTTATTAATAACCTAATATGATGTGTGTAGTTCTTCATAGAGCTCACCTCTCAAAGTGCACCAGAGTTATAATATTTAATATTGCGTAATAAAATGTATGTGTGTGTAATGCCAACTGACTCATTTTTATGCTAGACATTCTAACTGTGGTTTTCCAGAGTGACACAGATCTTCCCTGGTAACACCTTCAGAGACAGACCATCAACATCACCATTATAAATGTATGGAAACAGTGTGTGAGTGAAGGTGTGTGTGAAGGTGTGCAGGTGTGTGTTAGAATCAGGATCAGAGAAGGACAGCTGTCCTCTGTCCCAGTCCAGATGGACTCTGATCCTCCGGGGTTTCTGATTCACTGAGAGGACAGACCTAACACCTGATGAGGAGTATGCTGAGTATTTACCTTCACCGAACCGTATATACCAGCATCTATTCCTTGTGCTTCTCTTCCTCCCGTATGACTCCTCACACACACCTACTTCCCAGTTTTTATTGTCTCCAACCTCAACATCCCAGCTGTGAGACCCTGAGTTAAAGCCCTCAGAACCCTGGACACTGAACCATGCCTGAAACCTCTCTGGGTGTTCAGGAAGCTGCTGTTCCTCTACACGTTTCACGCTGGTCAGATCATCAGACATCATGAGTTCAGTACCAGCAGTGTTGGGGTCCAGGAGGACAGGAGTGTAGGAGACAATGTCCTTCATCTTGTCCCAGACTGTGAAGGTCAGGTTCTTCAGGTGTTTGGCCTGGTCTATCAGAGCTCCTCCTGAGAGCGTTGGTGGGTCCTGCAGGGTGATCTGCTGGACTCCCTCCATGGTGCTCTTGTAGTTCTGCAGGAATGAGACGTGGTCCTCGGCTCTCAGCTGGTCCTCGGCGGCTCGGATGGCGTCAGAGAGGGTTTCCATGTCTCTGCTCAGAGCCTCCATCTTCTCCTTCATCTCCTGACTCTTCTGAGCCTCTTCCTCCCGCAGAGCGGCCATCCTGGCCTCCTCTTCCTTCTGGAGGAACCGACGGAGATTCTCAAACTGTTCCTTGATCTGCGTCTCTGTGTTCCTGGCCTGGACCTTGATGTGGTTTTCTGTTATGTTGAAATTAGTTTTAACTTTATCAAAGACCTTCAGTTTCTCCTTTAAAGGCTTCAGTGACCCCTGGACCTTCTGTCTGCAGAGTTCAGATGCTTCATCCACGGGTAAGAACTTGTGTCCGACGTGTTTGCTCGAATCGCGACACACAACACATGCCAGCTGTTGGTCGTCCTCACAGAAGAGCTTGGTCTTCTCTGCATGTGAGCTGCAGAGGACCTCAGAGCTCAGAGACGACGAGCTCCGGCCTTTCTCCTCCAAGAACTTCTCACAGAGGCTCATCAGAGCAACAAGAGGATTTTCTTTGGAGGATCTTCTCTGACAAACTGGACATTCCCTGGTCGGTCTTTCCTTCCACCAGTCCTGCAGACAGTCTTTGCAGAAGCTGTGTCCACAGGACAGCCCGACGGGATGTTTAAAGATCTCATGACACACAGTACAGCTCAGATCCTCTTCTTGACGGTCAAACGGGAAGCCATTTTGTTTTAGTCTGCCGTTCACGCACCTGATCTGGAATGTTCTCTGAGGCTGAGGACGTTACAGCAGACCAATACTAGAAGACAAAACAACAACAATATTATCAGTAGGGATCAATACATGATATAAGAACATTTAAAGTTAATTGGCAACTTTAGTATGTACAAAATCTGTTTTTGTAAACAGATCTGAATCTAACTCCACCTCACCTCCTCTCTATTGGCTCATTATCAAACTGCTGGAGACTGCTGCGCTGTGATTGGCGAAAACGCCACCTCACCCTCCCCACACATTAGCACCGCTTTGTCCTGGACCTGACGAATGTTTTGTACATTTAGTATTCAGTCATGTAGTTTTAAAGTAAAACTAGTTGTGGTTTGTCTTCCGTCTGTACTTACCTCAGTGGAGATGGTATAGCAGATAACAGTCTGTACTTACCTCAGTGGAGATGGTATAGCAGATAACAGTCTGTACTTACCTCAGTGGAGATGGTATAGCAGATAACAGTCTGTACTTACCTCAGTGGAGATGGTATAGCAGATAACAGTCTGTACTTACCTCAGTGGAGATGGTATAGCAGATAACAGCAGCTTGATCACATGAACTGTCCCTCTACTTATTGATCTGTTTATTGATGTATTTATTGATTAATAAGTGTGTCTGGTTGGTTTCTGTCCTCGTCTCTGACTGAGTTGTGAATGTCAGAGTGGGAAAATGTCTGAGACGACTATAGACGGAAATGGACTTTGGATTCATATAACTCTGATAAGAGTTATGACACACACACGCACGCACGCACGCACGCACACACACACACACACACACACACACACACACACACACACACACACACACACACACACACACACACACCCAAACACACAGTATATGAGAAAGCTTAGCTAGATGTGTCACCCGCCCTGCTGGCCATCGTGCTTCAAAAGAAAGTAGTTTGTAGACTGTATATCAGCTCTGTAACTTTATTAAGGGAAGTCAACGTTTCATCTTGCTTCAATCAGCTCACTCACTAATAACATATGGTGTCTATGGACATTAACTTTTTAAATAACCATAACATGCTCAAATTTCAACCGATTTTCTAACGGTTTTGTTTGTTATAAAGGTCAGAGATGTCTGCATACTTATAGGATTTAATACTTATAGGCTGCATAGTGCATACTTATAGGCTTCAATAAGGCTTAATTTTACTTGCTTAAATAACGTAAAAGTAAAATTAAGCAAATAAGCATCCTAAATCATAGCCACATTGATAATGCTTGTAACACTGTTATGTCTCTTCCCTAATTTACTGTATATTGTAATGTTAATGCACACTCTTGAGTTACAGACATCTAACAGTTAAAAAAAAAAAAAGTAATTTTCCCAAAGTGTGACCCCACTTTGGGAACCACTGCTAGGGCTACTTTAGTCCTTTATTTTTTTGGACACAAGAAACACTCCTGGGTTCCTGGGTTCTTTATGTGTAATATATTGTATTCAAGTTTGTCTTAAAAATGACCCATTTACCTCCCTGACCTGTTCTCTCCACAAGGAGTGGCAGTGCAGCAAAGCATGATGGTCATTGTCGGTATTCATCTATCACAGGGGTTTTCAACAGGTGGTCCGGGGACCACCAGTGGTCCCTGGGAGGATTCCAGGTGGTCGCCAAGCTAAATTATGGAATGTTGGTTAACCAGATGTAACTCTTTGTGAGCGTAAACATGAAATCAAATGGACCCGCCAGGGTTAAAATATTCATCATGTAAATTAGCCCCAAGTCTACACAGCTAGAGAATGTAGAAGATTAATGGTCATTTTGATCTGTATGTTTGACTGTTTTGTTACCCAAATCCAGCCTGGTATTGAGGACAAAAACAAAAGAAATCTTTAATTTTGGGATCTGTGGGGCTAAAATGTCCTCAAATGGTGGCTCAAATTCTGAATAAGTAGTGGTGCCTGGTATGAAAAAGGTTGAAAACCACTGATCTATCAAGTCGAAGAAATGAGACATTAATAATGAATGTGTTCATCCTTCAGGTTTAAACGACCCTGTGCCCTCGCTGAGCAGCCAGGCCCCGCCCACAGCATGCAACGAGCTGTCCAATCACAGGAGCTCCTTCAACGAGCTGACCAATCACATGGGCTCCTTGCAGGTATTTTGTCTGCAACTGTTGACGTGTTATGTACCGTTTCACAGTGTCTGGTCCGACAATTAATCAGTCATCACATTGTTGTTGGTCAATATTGTCCTTAAAGTTGATAGAGGCAACTTTAGTGTGTACAAACAGTGTTTGTACCGTCCACAGGACAAAGCCAAATGTCTGTCTGCAGGGAAACAGCTGCAGCATCATAGTAGAAGCAACATAGAGGGGGAAAAGGCAAAAAATATTTAGTGTAGCTATACTGTATATCTGTTTTGTTTTTTGACAAAAAAAGTTGCCTCTATTACATTTAAAATGCAAATTAATATCAAAATAGTGTTAGCTGGTATCTCATTGTATAACAATTATCTTGAAAAAGATTAGATTCGTCTTAGAAAAAAGTCACATTAAAAAGCCTTTCGTGATGATGAAGGCTTGCAAATTCTGTCTGTTTTTTTTTTCTGGGGTATCTTTCAAAAGATTCAACAAGTTGGATTACAAGCTGTTTATGTTAGGATATGGGCCAACATTTCAACAAAGATGCAACCCTAGCTTTGGAGTAAGGCTTTTTAACTCTATGAGTGCCCTTTTGCCAGCTTGTAGCGCCCCCTTGAGGTCCAGAGTGCCAGTTATATGCATTAAGTAATTGATTGATTATCTCAAAAACAAAAAATCACAAACAGCAGTTGTATACATTTTTTTCACACATATCTCAGAGATGTGTAACTAATGGGTTGTAATGGGCTGTTTGGTGACCTTGATTGTGCGGCAGTCCGTTATAGAGCAGAGCGGTCCGTTATAGTGACATATGTGACCACTCACGCACCCTGGGCAAAGGGTGCGCTTTTGAGACTATGAACGGTAGTTGCAGACGTTACTATATTTACAGTCCCCAGTGAAACAACCCTGTTCAGTCCTCACTAGCGACTTAACTCTTATTTTCAGAATTCATCTTTTAAACCTTTACAACAGCTTTGCGAGCACAAAGGGAGAAATAAAATGTTTCCGCGGGGTATACATTTTCGGGAGCTCCGCGCCGTGATTGGCTGAAAAATGGCAACATCCGGCAGAAGTTAACTAACCGGAAGTCCCGCCTTTTCAGTCGTTTTGGGGTACCGTGGGTCCAGGCTCTCATGTCGCAGCGCAGATGGAAGCCTGGAGTTCGAGGCTGCCGCTCACGTGACCTGAACGCTGGCTTCTGATTGGAGCATTCATTCAGGCCATGTAATAATATCCAATATGAACCAGGATGTGTCATGTTTACTTTACATCCCATCCTTGTCCTGTTGTGTTCCAGAGCACAGAGCCCAGCGGTGTGGATCTGTTCAGCAGCATAGCGGCTCCAGGTCCGGTTCCGTTCCCTCAGACACACAGTCCCCCTCACACACACAGTCTGCAGGACCTCCAGGACCTGGCCATGCTGGACCTGGGAGACCACAAGACCTGGTACGGATCCAACCATTCAGACTGGCCCAGCCTGTGTGCTTTTTGACCCAGAGGGGCAGGTGGAGAAAAAACAAAAACACGTCCCCTCGCTTTAGATTAGGACAATAATAATAGTAATAATAATAATGGATTTTCTGAACATCAAAGTGCTACAATACAAGTAAAACGAAACAGCAAACAACAACAAAAAATAAATCAGTGGAAAAACACAGTGTATGAATAAAAAGGGGGTATATAATACAATATGAGTAACCAGAAGCCAGTGTGTTTTTTATGAACTAATATTTACTCATAACTAATGTTTACTCATAGAACGTGTTATTTGGAACGTTACCAAGTGCAAGTTTGTGACACTTAATAGTCAGACTAAAGGGATTCACGGGGAGACGGGGAGTGATAAATCGCACCTTCTAGTTAATTTTCAACGGGACGAGTATTTTGTGCTTAGAAAACGGTGTGCGATAAAGCCAGCCCTTTGTGTGTGTGTTTTTATGTGCAATGATGTCTTCCCTTTGTATTTAGGGTTTCTTCCTGGGGGCTGAACCTTTCCAGTCAAACGTTCATATCGCGCCACCGAGTGGCGCGATATGAGCTTGTAGTTCTGCTATTTTTGAAAAATTGTGAAAATGTGGTGCAAATCTTTGAATACATTATTTCGGAAGCAAACATTTTAACTCAAATCTTTGCTTCTGGGGGATCACCTAGAACAACATGTTTTTAGATGAGGTTCTGCAGCTAAATAATAAATATTTCTGGGGGTCCTTCCTATGAAATATGTTAAGCATCACTGACACAGAAAGAAATTTTTCCAGGGGACTAGAATTTAGTGTCGCAAACTAGAAACTAGTGTCATGGACTAGAATCTAGCGTCAGGAACTAGAATCTAGTGTCAGAAACTGGAATCTAACTTCAGAAACTACAGTCTACTGAGAGGAACTAGATTAGAATCTACCGTGGGGGACTAGAATCTGGCATGGGGAACTAGAACGACACAATGGTTTAAAGGAGTTAAACTTAATGTACCGGTATATCTTCTACAGTTTACCCAGCCAGATGCCCAGTGTGGGCAGCAGCAGTTTTGTGATGGGAGCGGTACCGGTACCAGCCTCCACCTCATCATGTGTTCCACCCAGCTGCAGCGTACCGGCTGCCTCCACCTCCCTGCTGCAGCAGAGGCAGCAGCAGCAGCATGGCTCCATGCCCGGCTCCCCTGCCATCTACCCCCAGGCCAGGCCCCTGGGCCTGCAAGGCTCCTCTGCCCCGGGCAGCCCCCTGTTCCAGTGCTCCGTGTCCCCCTGCCACCGGCCGGACGCCCAGCAGGGCAGCAGCCCAGCCAGAGGACCTGACATCTCCCTGGGCAACGTCCATGTTCCTCTGGAGGCCATCAGACCCAGTGAGCATCCACCTGTACATACATACTGGACATACACCCACCCATCCATCTACAGCAAACTTTGATCTGATTTTTAACTCAGAACTCAAAAGTATCTTAATAAAATTCACCACAGTTGATTTAGTCGAGCAAAATGTATTTCGTTTCATTGTAATGTCAGATTTAACAAGCTTATGGCCTCGACACCCAGGCTTTCATTTTCGTCCAAGTTGTGCGAAAACGGAAAGCCTGGACTAGTGTGTTAGCCGCGGTGGCCCACCCACCCCGAAAGCTTGTCGAGCTTTCGGGGTGGGTGTGGCTCCAACGGTAGGGGGAGGGGCCGGGGATGATTTGACGTTGGTGAGATCAAATCAGATCAGCTCATCTACCGTCCAAAAACTGACAGCACCGACACCCGGACACGTTCGTTGACCTTGAAATAAAAGATCGATTATTCGCTGTAAAAAAGACGGACGCTTTGAGTCCGCGCGCCAGCCCACAATATCTGGATATCGGTAAAAAATAAGTCAATATCGGACATCTCTACTAATTAGGTGAAATTCACGTCGAAAAATTAAAGTTAAGTACTAAGTAGCCTACACACATCTCTGTCTTGTGAGTCAAGTGAGGCTTCTGTAAGTCAAATTTTAAGGCTGCTGTGGCGACTGTGGCAGCCCTACAGTACTTCTTCATTGCGTTGTAGTCACATGGAGGGCGATCTTAAAGTCCTTATTGACATCAGACCTCAGCACTACTAGTACTATTCTGTGTACCCCATTTCTGATTGGCTGTGCTGTGCCTGCTGTCTGTCTCCCCAGGCAGTGCTCTGATTGGCTGTGTCTGTCCGTCTCTCTCCCCAGGCAGTGCTCTGATTGGCTGTGTCTGTCCGTCTCTCTCCCCAGGTCGTGTGCTTCCTGTGACAGCCTATGATAAAGACGGCGTCCGTGTGCTGCTGAACTTTGCGTCAGACTGCCCCCCCGCCCGGCCAGACGTACTGGTGATGGTGGTGTCCATGTTGAACACAGCGCCCCTCCCTGTCCACCATGTGGTACTGCAGGCTGCCGTGCCCAAGGTGCACACACACACACACACACACACACACACACACACACACACACACACACACACACACACACACACACACACACACACACACACAAACACATACACACACACACACACACACACACACACACACACACACACACACACACACACACACACACAACCACTCACTACTTTGGACACCAATGATGTATTACTATTGGTTTGCTTTTCTGTTTGTTCATGTTTAATGTTAGTCACTAAATACCTTAGTTAGTCTGCTAAATACCTAAACGAGGGCTGCCCAAAAGGTAGATTGTGATCTACAAGTAGATCACACAGACCGCGCAGGTAGATCACATGACAGTCCCCCCAGCACTTGGACCCTTATAGATCTGTAACTCTTGAGAGTGTTAAATTAACATCTGAATTACGTAAAGAGTCCACAGAATCAGAATATAATAATAATTATTGTTTTGACCTCTACTGTTCCTTCTATATGTGAACGACATGACATCAGCCTGTGACTGCAAATTGTTCTTGTTTGCCGATGACTCAGCACTGCTGGTCTCGCACAAGGACAAACAGCAGGTCGAAAAAGTCCTCAGCTCCGAACTCAGTAGAATCTGCACCTGGCTCGCCGATAACAAACTATCACTACACCTTGGTAAAACTGAATCCATACTCTTTGGTACAAATGCTAAGCTCAGTAAGGCAAATGGCTTCACTGTCAAAGTGGGGGACAACATTATCACCCGGAAAGAAGAAATTACCTACCTGGGTTCCATCCTGGAGGCAAATCTTTCCGGTGATAAAATGGCCACCAACGTAATCAAAAAGGTCAACCAAAGAACTAGATTCCTATACAGGATCTCCTCACTGGTCAACAAAGACACTCTGAAGACCATAACTGGAGCCCTGGTACAAGGTTACTTTGACTATGCCTGCACCTCTTGGTACCACAGCACCTCAAAAACCTTAAAAACAAAGCTACAGACCTCCCAAAACAAACTTGTCAGACTGTTACTTGGCCTCACACCCCGAACCCACCTCACCCCTGCCCACTTCGACAGTTTGGGTTGGCTTAGGGTTGACGACAGAGTACAACATCTCGCAATGGGCTTGGTCCACAAGATACGATACTCTACCAAAATACCCTTGTACCTATCCAAATACTTCCTTAATGTCAATGAGGTACACTCCCACAACACCAGAGGGAGTGCTACTAACCATGTCCAACCCAGATTTGGCACAAACAAGGGACTTAATTCCTTCCGCTCATATGCCACCAAAATGTGGAATGCCCTACCAACAGTCATAAAGGCATGTGAATCCCTTGACTCCTTCAAAAACCGCTCTCAAAGGGCACCTACAGATGGCTGCAATTCTAAACTGGCCTCTGTAAAATAAAATGTATATAAAATCCCCCCACCCACCCCACCTCTCCTCATTGTACATTTCTCTTTTCCCTTTTTTACCCCCACTATGATTTTGCCTCCATGATTTGCTGCTTCTGATTTTACTGAAGTAGTTGTTTTGTATGTACGGTATTTGAATGCCTCAATGAAATGAACAAGTTGGCCACTATTGTAAACAAGTGTATGCTTAACTAGTGTGTCCAATCAGTTTTTCAGATTTGATGTAGTTGTACTTGAATTGTACTGTAATTCTCCAAGCTGTTATCAGTTTTGTAGCAGTGTGTACTTGACTTGTACTGTAACTCTCATCTCTGTTAATAAAAATTTCATTCATTCATTCATTCATTCATTCATTCATTCATTCATTCATTCATTCATTCATTCATTCATTCATTCATTCATTCCATCGTTTTGCCAGTTCTCTTTCCCAATTGTGGACAAAAATGTGAAAGTTCTTAGTTTTTGCTGCAAGAAACTAAACTCAACATCACATACCGTCAACTCAAACCTTGAGTACTGTTTTCAAACGTCAGTAGTAGCATATAGAAGAACACTATAAAAGTAAGTAAAACCATCAACACTATTTCAAAGCTCAAACTTTCTAGGGATGTCTTGAAATGGATTTTCATTAATGGAACAATCACATTTTTGATGTGTAGATCTTGTTGAGCCGCTCATTTTGAAAGTAGCTCTCAAGTCAAAAACGTATGGGCACCTCTGACCTAAATTGTCTAAATTGTATTGTCATGTTTACACTCTGTTTACGCTCTTGAAGAGTGTTAACCAATTAACCAACTTCCCATCATTTAGTTGGGGACCACCTGACCTGGAACCCTTTCACAAACCACTGGTTGAAAACCAGTAGTCCACTGGTCCACTGGTTGAAAACCAGTGGAACCCTATCAAGGTGAACCCTTGATAGGGTTCCAGGTGGTCCCCAGGCTAAATGGTGGAAAGTTGGTTAACCAGATGTAACTCTAGTCTCTTTGAGAGCGTAAACATGAAACCAAAGGGACCCTTGCGGGTCCATTTGGTTTCATGTTTACACCCTCAAGAGTTAAAATATTCATCATCTGAATATACAGTATATCTGAAACTAAAATCTAGCATCAGAAACTAGAATCTAGTGTCAGAAACTAGAATCTAGCATCAGAAACTAGAATCTAGTGTCAGAAACTGGAATCTAGTGTCAAAAACTAGAATCTAGCGTCAGAAACTGAATCTAGTCAAGAAAAAATGGGTTAATTGTGAAATGTAAACTCTCCTCCATCAGTCCATGAAGGTGAAGCTCCTCCACCTCCATCATAATGTAACACTGTGTTCTCCTCCTCTCCGCCAGTCCATGAAGGTGAAGCTCCTCCACCTCCATCATAATGTAACACTGTGTTCTCTCCTCTCCTCCGTCAGTCCATGAAGGTGTAGCTCCTCCAGCCTCCATCATAATGTAACACTGTGTTCTCCTCCTCTCCATCAGTCCATGAAGGTGAAGCTCCTCCACCTCCATCATAATGTAACACTGTGTTCTCCTCCTCTCCCTCAGTCCATGAAGGTGAAGCTCCTCCACCTCCATCATAATGTAACACTGTGTTCTCCTCCTCTCCATCAGTCCATGAAGGTGTAGCTCCTCCACCTCCATCATAATGTAACACTGTGTTCTCCTCCATCAGTCCATGAAGGTGAAGCTCCTCCACCTCCATCATAATGTAACACTGTGTTCTCCTCTCCTCCATCAGTCCATGAAGGTGAAGCTCCTCCACCTCCATCATAATGTAACACTGTGTTCTCCTCCTCTCCTCCATCAGTCCATGAAGGTGAAGCTCCTCCACCTCCATCATAATGTAACACTGTGTTCTCCTCCTCTCCTCCATCAGTCCATGAAGGTGAAGCTCCTCCACCTCCATCATAATGTAACACTGTGTTCTCCTCCTCTCCTCCATCAGTCCATGAAGGTGTAGCTCCTCCACCTCCATCATAATGTAACACTGTGTTCTCCTCCATCAGTCCATGAAGGTGAAGCTCCTCCACCTCCATCATAATGTAACACTGTGTTCTCCTCCTCTCCTCCATCAGTCCATGAAGGTGAAGCTCCTCCACCTCCATCATAATGTAACACTGTGTTCTCCTCCTCTCCATCAGTCCATGAAGGTGAAGCTCCTCCACCTCCATCATAATGTAACACTGTGTTCTCCTCCTCTCCTCCATCAGTCCATGAAGGTGTAGCTCCTCCACCTCCATCATAATGTAACACTGTGTTCTCCTCCTCTCCGCCAGTCCATGAAGGTGAAGCTCCTCCACCTCCATCATAATGTAACACTGTGTTCTCTCCTCTCCTCCATCAGTCCATGAAGGTGAAGCTCCAGCCTCCATCAGGGACAGAGCTAGCAGCGTTCAACCCCATCCTGCCTCCTGCCTCCATCACTCAGATCATGCTGCTGGCCAACCCTGCCAAGGTAGGAGCACCTGGAAGCAGGGGCGGATCTAGGCATGGGCATAGGGGGGCAATGCCCCCCTAAATGCCCAGTCTGCCCCACCACCAAACACGATGGCATGCAAAACAACCCAAGATATTTCAAATTAAAGTGCTTATATTTAAAATTATGTGAAAAACTACTACTGCTACTAACTACAGCTGTGTCACCACTAAACCAACAGCATTTCATCATTGAAAACAGAAAACTCTCTGAGTCAGACCTTTAGCTTTATGCATGCTGCGTGTCTGTTGCAACTTAAACAACAACTGATGTTATTATTGATGCTTTACTTGCCCAATAAAAGTCCTGTATCGGAACAGGCGATGAGGCCGCCCCCCATACCATGTTCTCCTGCCCCTCCAAATGGGAAATGTTACATCCGCCCCTGCCTGGAAGTCTACACATACTGTATGTTCACCACATAGCACTAATAATGAACACTGTAGAGCTGTGCAGTCCCATCCCTTTCATGACGTCGCCCGCGTTCCAGAAATGAAATCCTCATTCATTTTCCTCATAGACTTTTCGAAAATGCTTAATAAAAACATGATTGCGCCGTGGACAAAGCCAACTCGGCCAACTCGACAAATCATGACGACACACACAATATTATCATACAACATCTAATTAGCAAGAAGTAGAAAACTGCATGATACAACACTTTTGGTATTTTTTTTTTCATCTTAGAAATTGTTTGATTGTCCCAAAACATGTGTTTGTGTTGTCATGATTTGTCACAACCCCGAGTTGGCTTTGTCCTGCGGTTTAATCGCCTTTATGTAGATCAGGGGTTTTCAACAGGTGGTCCGGGGACCACCAGTGGTCCCTGAAAGGGTTCCAGGTGGTCTGCAGCTAAGTTGGTTAACCAGATGTAACTCCTGAGAACGTAAAAATGAAACCAAATGGACCCTTGCGGGTCCATTTGGTTTCATTTTTACACTCTCAAGAGTTAAAATATTCATCATGTGAATTAACCCAAGTCTACACAACTAGAAGATGAATGAATGGTTTATTTTTTTATAATCCATTCATTCATCTTCTAGTTGTGTAGACTTGGGCTAATTCACATGATGAATATTTTTGGACAAAAGCAAAATAAATCTTTAGTATTTTGGGCTCTGGGGGGTATTTTGGGGTCTGGTGCAAAAATGTCCTCAAATGGTGGTCCTTGGCTCAAATGCTGAATAAATGGTGGGCCCTGGTATGAAAAGGGTTGAAAACCACTGATATAGATCATTTCGGAAAAGTCTATGAGAAAAATGAATGGGGAATTCATTTCTGGAACAAGGGCGGTGTCACAAAGGGACGGGACTGCTCAGCTCTATGGGGTTCTGTAAAAGGAGTTATGCAAAGGCAAAAAAAATGTGACATTAAAGTACAGTCTGAAAGTAAGAACTATATCCACTGAGTGTATGATAACTGCCGTGTGTGTGTGTGTGTGTGTGTGTGTGCGTGTTCGTGTGCGTGTGCGTGCGTGCGTGTGCGTGTGTGCGTGTGTACAGGAGAAGGTGCGTCTGCGCTACAAACTGGACTTCACACTGGGAGAGAGAGCGGTCAGCGAGGCTGGAGAGGTCGACACCTTCCCCCCACCGGAGACATGGGGACACCTATAGTCTACCATCACACACACACACACACACACACACACACACACACACACACACACACACACACACACACACACACACACACACACACACACACACACACACACACGCGCACACACGCACGCACACACACACACACACACACACACACACACACACACACACATACACACTGAAACACTGAGTGGTCTTTTACACACCCTGAGGGTGTAGAAATGAACCCTGAGGGGTCATAGGTCAAATGTTAGAACAGTCAGATATACAATCCATTCAGAGAATGACATCACCTTACTGGAACATATTTAACAGCACTTACCCCAGCTGAATTCCCAGCTGAATTATGTAACATTGGTAACCAAATGGACCCTTCATTAGATCTGTTAACTCTTGAGAGCGTAAGTGTATTATTGTTTTACACTCTCAAAAGTCAAATTGTTGTTGACACGATAATTGCCTGGGACGGCGTTCTCTGCCTATTTAATTAATTGCACAAAATGCCATGAACAGAGATCAAAATATATGTCTTTAATCGATCCAGAATGGTGCATTACTTAATTTACTAGAAGTTTACAAGAAGAATTGTTATTTTGGTCGATATTTGCCTGTTATGTGTCGTACCCAGTGTTGGGTATCGTTACTTTATAAACTAACGACGTTAGGTTATTGGACTACTGCCCCTAAAACTAATCTCGTTAAGTTACAAGTTACTTTCTATAAAAAGTAACGTAATAGATTATTTTCCGTTATTTTCCGTTCCTGATCACAATTAAAACACTCCTTTTCTCTTTGTTTTTAATGTATGCACAATTTAGTTGCATTGTATTACCAGTGCATCAGTCGCACTCCATGTTGCACACATGAAAACCATCATCACCAACAACAACAACGAAAACAACAGTGACACCATGTCACCCACTATGAACTAGGTTGGTACAAAGTAGGCGATGTCAGATCCACAGTAGGCGCACAGACAATATTATGCTGTACGCGGTACAACCAGTCAGATAGCATGATGATGCCCTCTCCATGCTGCGCGGCGGCAACAACAACAACAACTCCTGCAGGCTTTTCAACTGACCATCATAACCCAGCCTATGAACTACAGTAGACAAGGCACGGCGGCCAAACAATGAATTAAACATTACTCACCTAATAACGCAGCCAGAGTTTATAGCCGATTCCCAATCGAGAGTGCGCGTGTTAATCCAAAAATTAATCCAACAGTGTACGGCGTCATTGTTTACAAGACTTTTAGCAAGTCGCGCCTACAGTAGCTGCTTCACTACGCAAGCAGCCAGCGGACTTCCTCTTTCTTCCTTTTCAAAATAAAAGATTCATACTAGAGTATAACTACACACCAGCTAGACAGTAGGTTTACTATTATTTCTTAGGCGGATTTACAGGATGTGCAGACAGAAAATGTAAACTACGCACATCACTCACAGAAGGATGAAGCCACAACGTGCAGTCGGCTTATTCTACCATAACAGAAGGAGGAATATACGCTACAACACCGGGCAATCTCAAGAAAATGAATTGCGACGAACTATAGTAACGAGTTACTTTTTTGGAAATGTAACTAAGTAACTAACTACTAAATTGCAAAAATAACTCGTTAGGTTACTCCGTTACTAATAAAACTAATCTGATTACGTAACGAAGTTATCAATAACGGCGTTATCCCCATCACTGGTCGTACCACATCAAACAGCATGGAATTGTGGACACCGTCTTATCCAACAACAACAAAGTATTGAGGCTAAATCTCAACAAACGGGGATCCATGGCTCAAATGATACGAAAAGGGTTGAAAACCACTGTTGTTATGCACTATGCAGTACTTATAATATGTCTATAAGTTGTTATGCATAATTAGAATTTTATAGAAAGTATTTATGAAGCCTTGGGCCTATAGCCAGTTGCAAAAGAACCCACCTGACCTTAATAAGACACAGCCCCTCCCTCATGTCATACCACGGTTTATCAATATATCATGTATATGCTGAAGGTCCATGTCTACACCCTCAGTGCGTTGAAGGACCACTCTCCTCCACTCTATCATGTACTGTACAGAGTCGTTGCCACATTACAACATATCATCATGATGCTGGGAGTGTGTGTTCACCAGAAACCAGAGAGAGAGAGAGAGAGGACCAACGTTTGACACGTTGACAGGACCAAACTGTACCATGTTAGTCATTCCTTTTAGCCATTTCTGAACACATCACACACACACACACACACACACACTAGTACACACACACACACACACACACACACACACACACACACACACACACACACACACTAGTACAGTACAAACCCGGCGATGTATAGAGAGAACATCCAGGGGATGGTTGCCTGGAACCTGATGAAGTTTGAACTGCACAACGTTACCATGCTGTGGTGTAGAAAGAGCAGAGGGTCCACTGTCCCACTGTCCCTTTTCATTACTTGACACTGGACACTGTCCACTGTCCCTTTTCCTTACATAGCTCTGGACACTGTCCCACTGCAGGGCTTGACACTAACACTTGCCCGCTTGCCCTGGGCTAATTAAGATGATGAATTTTAACTCTTGAGAGTGTAAAAATGAAACCAAATGGACCCGCAAGGGTCCATTTGGTTTCATTTTTACGTTCTCAAGAGTTACACCTGGTTAACAAACTTAACTGGGGACCACCTGGAACCCTCTCAGGGACCACTGTTGGTCCCTGGACCACCTGTTGAAAACCCCTGGTTTAAAGCACCCAAGTAGGAAGTAAACTTAAATGCAAAATTTACAATATTTTTTTGGGGGGCGCAAGTGACCATGACCTGAGGGCAAGTAGAACCTGACTTACACTTGCCCGATGGGCAAGTGCCTCAGAGACCTTAGTGTCAACCCCTGTACTGACCCTTTTCCTTTCATAACTCTGGACACTGTCCCACTGTCCCTTTTCCTTACATGTCCATATGAGTGAACCAAGCCTTTTGTTTAGCTGCGTATCAAAGTAAAATACACTCTGCCATGGTTAATGGGAACCAAATGGAGCCTTTATCGGCATGTGAGACTCTGAGAGTGTGTACAAACGCAAAAATAACTTGAATAAAATAACTTTACTCCGAGGAATAGATTATAGAGTCCCAGAGAGTTAGCAAAGAGGACCAGTGGTCCAATGCATATCAAACTGGCAGTCCTTGAAATGAAACACATTTTAAAACAGTGGTTTTCAACCAGTGGTCCCTGAGAGGATTACAGGTGGTCCCCAGGCTAAATGATGGACTGTTGGTAACCAAATAGACCCTTATAGATCTGTAACTCTCGAGATTGTAAAATGAAACCAAATGGACCCTTATAGATCTGTAACTACGGGTCCATTTGGTTTCATTTTGCGCTCCGGGGAGTTAAATTATATTTAAACATCTGAAATTCTGAATTACTTTCAAAATGTACACATTTAGAAAATGTAGAAGAATTGTTATCGTCTTCTGTCTGTTTTGGGTCACAGGCTGAAACGCTTCGGAAGCTACAAGACCAGTGGTTTTCAACCTTTTTCATACCAGGGCCCATTAATTTATTCATGCATTTGAGCCACAGACCACCATTTGATGACATTTTAGCCCCGCTGACCCCAAAACAAAAGAGTTATAAATAAGATGTCACTCTCAAAGAGTGACATCTGGTTAACCGACTTTCCATTTAGCTGGGGACCACCTGGAATCCTCTCAGTGACCACTGGTGGTCCCCGGACCACCTATTGAAAACCACTGAACTAGACTAGCAATGATTTAATTATTCAAACTGTATGAAGTCAACTGTACTCTACTCAGAACAGATATTCTGACAATTTCTGTGTGGGATGTTATTATTGCACACTGTCTGGTGGAAGCAATGTATGTAAACAAGAACAGAAACTTCAGTAAATGGGACTGGGGTGCATAATAATCTGTGTTTCAATGGTTGTGATGTATTATCAATACTTTTAATTTGTTCAATATTGATAAAAACACACAGCGTATATAAAAGCCATTAAATTAAGAGGGGGCAATATCATTTTCTAAAAATAAAAATAAATATGGATATACACTGCTTCTGCCAAACAGCAATCGTTTATTGATTTATTGGTGAAGGATATTTAGCCCTTTTTGCAAAAAAAAACATGTATATATGCTAATGACCTACATACCTACTGGTATGTAGGCTAATATAATATACATAAAAATGTAATATATCTTGGGTTTCATCAGCCCAGTGTGTCTTGACGTCATCAACACTACTTCCTGGACGCTATGGTGCAAATCGTAGGATAATCCCGGAAGGTTTTATCCTACGGGTTAGGGTTAGGTTAGGGTTAGAGTTAGACGGTGCTTTATGCGGTAACTAACCCTAAACATAACCTCAGTAAAACTATGCTTCGCCCCGCCCGACTAGTAGTAGCCGGCAGATAAAACAAGCGCTCCATTTCGGAAGTTCCGCCTCCTCGCGTGAACGTGATTGGATGCTCGGAGCAGCACCTCATGAATATTAATGAACCTTCCGGGATTATCCTACGATTTGCACCATCGCTTCCTGGACAGCATGCTCCTCCCCCTATCCACGATGAGGGGCAGCGTACCAAAGCATTGTGGGGATTGTGGTCCAGGAAATGGTGTCGATAACCTCAGAGCTCGCTGCTAAGATCTAAAATATCTAAAACCACGCATTACACACGTAAAGAATCTTGAATCTTAAATCTAAGCTAAATGTCACCAACCTATTTAGCAAAAAGGGTGAAATGTCCCTTTAAGGACAGGTGTTACTTTTTAGCCTTTTAACAGTGTTGGATTTATTTAAATGTTTAGTTCTTAGTATTTCAGTGCATTGCTGAGCCTAGCGGAAAGTTCAAGGGTGACTTAATAGGTGTGGTAAAAAAAAAACAGTAGCTCAAAGCAGGAATCAGTGTCAACAACAGGATGAACAGTATGTGCAGAGGTGGATTTAAAGGTAATATAGGCAACTTTTTACCCAAGAAAAATAGATATATACTGTAGCTATATTTTTTGCATTTCCCCCCTCTGCGTTGCTTCTACTTTGATGCTGCAGCTGTTTCCCTGCAGACAGACACTTGCTTCGTCCTGCAGACGGTCCAGAACTTTGTTGTTGTCAACATATCATGGGGGGGGTGTTTTATCCAATCACAGCACAGCAATCTCCAGCAGGTTCATAATGAGCCAATAGAGTGGAGGTGAGGTGGAGTTAGATTCTGTTTATAAACAAATCTGTTTGTAAACACACTGAAGTTGCCTCTATTACCTCTAATGAGTTACATCTCATGTTTTTGAACAATTAATCTAAATCTTTTTCTTTTTTTTTCCATAGATACAAAATGTTACTTTTCACATTTGGACCAAAGTAGTACTTCCTACAAAATATGTGGCCATATGTTCCACTTATTTATTATTTATTTTTATTTTTTTATGCTAGTGATACCGAATGGACGGTGGACCCGTAAGGATCCATTTGGTATCATTTTAAGATCTAAAGAAAATTAAGTAAAGTTAAGATACAGCTGTACAAAACAATATTTTGTTTCAAGGGACCCCCAGAAGCAACATTTTCTTTGCCCACTTTACCCCCAAAATGGCAGATCTTCAAGCTTAAGTGCGTAATGAGCTTGTATACAGTATCTTCTATTAAGTATTAAAAATCATTTTAGCTCATCTAAAATGGTCTTAATGCGTTAGAACTCCTGAATCCATGAATGAACACACCATGGGATAACTGTATAATATGTGTGTACTGTATTGTATATAGATGTACTTATAGAGCTGCGCAGTGACGTCACCATCCCGCTTCCAGAAGTGTTTTCCCCATTCATTTTTCTCATAGATCTTTCAAAATGAATTCATATAAAGACGATTACAATGTGGACAAAGCCAACTCGGGTCGTGACAAATCATAACAACACAAATAATCTTTTGGGACGATCAAATAATTTCTAAGATGAAAAACTAAACAAAAAGTGTTGCATCCCTGACATTTTCTACTTCTTGCTAATTAGATATTATATGATGATATTGTGTTTGTCGTCATGATTTGTCACCACCCGAGATGGCTTTGTCCGCGGCGAAATCGTCTTTATATAAATTATTTTCTAAAAGTCTATGAGAAAAATGACTGGGGACAACACTTCCGGGAACCGGGGCGGTGACGTCACTGCGCTGGTCTATTACAACCTGCTGTATGTCAGATTATCAGTCCATATTATGACCAGAGTGTTGAAGTCTGTACTCTTGTCTGTAGGCCTCTAGAGCACAGCAGTCCCACGCCCTCGGGATGTCTCCACTGTTCCAGAAATGGATTCCCCATTCATTTTTCTCATAGACTTTTTCGAAAATGATTCATAATATATATAAAGACAATTACGCCACGGACAAAGCCAACTCGGGTCGTGACAAATCATGATGACACACACAATCTTTTGGGACTATAAAAGAATTTTTAAGATAAAAAACGAAACGAAAAGTGTTGTATCCTGCCGTTTTTTTTTTTTTTTTTTTTTTTTTTTTCACTTCTTGCTAATTAGATATTGCAATTGTGTTTTTATTAACCATTTTCGAAAAATTTATAAGGAAAATGAATGAGAATTCCGTTTCTGGAACACGGGCTACGTCATGAAAGCGGCGGGACTGTGCAGCTCTATACTGTATATATACTATGGTTTGATGTGACATATTGTATTTGCTGCATGACAAACAAATAAATATTTCTCTGAATGAATGTCTCTGTGTTTTGAGAAGACTTCACGGGGGGCAGGGCAGGGCGGGATCTAGGCATGGGCATGGGGGGGGCAATGCCCCCCTAAATGCCCTGACTGTCATGGACTTCTTGATTGTGGTCTGTTTCTAGTGTAGCACTTATTCAGGCTTGTGCAATAGGGCTTGTGCAATATTATCTTTCTATTCTATTTATTACATTCTATTTATTACATTTATTATTACTTACCGACTGCTTACCTACTCTTTGCACTCACTACCGTTACTCCAGTACTGTCTTGTTTGCCCTGATGAGATGTGAAAATACTTTTCATTGTACTGTATTTATACTGTGCATTGACAATAAATTGAATCTCATCTCAAACATGATGGCATGCAAACAAACCCAAATTTCAAAGATGTTTCAAATTAAAGTGCTTCATGCATGCTGCGTGTCTGTTGTCCAAGCAGCTTTACATTGTGGCATACATTCACACACAGGACTGCAGCAGAAACCATGCAAGGCACAAGCAGCACATCAGGAGCAATTTGGGATTCAGTGTGTTTGTGGGCAAGGCAAGTGGAGCCGGGATTTGAACTTCCAACCCACAGTTCATTGGACGATAGGGTTGCCACATGTGTCTAACAAAAATCCTGGACATTTTGACCATCCAATCGGCGGCCTATTATCAGCAGCGATTATCAGCCTTTTGTTCGGAAGCAACGCACCTCTTTAAACATCTAACCCAGAAATATATCACACTTTTACACTGAAATGTTACTGCTCTCATTATTTCATTACTCTTCTACATATCAGATTCATAATTAGGCTACTTAACCATTAATTTCCAACTCTTTCTGGAGCAGTCCAGTTTTCATTTTTCTCATCTCAGTTATCTTTAGATAAACAGATTTAGATTCAGGAGTTTTTCCACTAATTCTGGCAGTAGGGGGGTCTGGAAAAGAGGTAATTATAGCGACAAATGTGCCAAGTTGGCAACACTGGTACGTACAGGCATGCTACAATTGCTCACAGTCTCAGATCATACTGATCTGAGACTGTGAGTGATGCAAGTCACTTAAGTTGCAGTCTTTAGTTTTGGCCATGTAAAAAAAGAGAAAAAAATACTTTTGACCATGTATAAAAATCCGGGACATTCAAGTGTCCAGGATTTATTTTATTTTTTCCTGGACAGAGCATGAAAATCCGGGACAATCAGAAAAATCCGGGACGTGTGGCAACACTAGCCCTACTGGTAGCCGCAGCGCAGTAAAACAAGCGCTCCCCAGAGAAAAAAAAATCAAATCAAGAAAAGTTCCCGGATGCGGTATGACTAGCCTAATAGCGGGAAAGGAAGTAAACAAATTCAAATTTGGCGGGAACTTTTCGCGCGCTTAACCCAACACGTCATTTGGTATTGCGTCATATGACGCGTTTTGAGTCATACCGGAAGACGGAGCTGGGCGGGGCTTAAATAGGAGGCTCGACCGCTCCTCTGTTTGCTCTTCAGAGTGTCGTTCTGCTGCCTGGTGGATCCACGTCGTCTAAAGGTAATTATAATGTTATGCTCTTGCACATCATGTTTGATGACCGGTATGGCTGTTTTTAGCCCAATGAGTTGTTTTATGAGGGGAAAAAACAATGCTTAGAATGGATTCAGCATCATGAAAAAACCCTAGCCACAATGCAACAGTAGATATATATATATATTTTATAATAGGATGAATCTCGACAAAATAACAAACAAACAAAAAAAAAACAATCTCCAATCTGCTTGTATTAAGCAAAATTAAACTCACCAACATTGCATCTGTATGGAAAGGTTGAATTATCCTCTTTCTATGTTTGATACAAATCCACAGTATTGTTATGAGCTACTTTCTGTCAGTATTAAGTAAAACTGCTGGACTTTCAGTGACTAATGATGAGCACTTAAAACTCCAGTAAAATGCAGAGAATTTTACAGAAAGTAACATGTCTATGGTGGATTTTTATCGAAAAAACACTATTGAATCACTACTCATTCAATATGTGTTTTTACTATTGCGATTGAGTAGTGATTTTTCTAGTGATTTGTGTAGTATTTGGGTAGAGAAATATCCCGTTTCACTACTTAATCACTACTGATATTACTACATAATTCCTATTCAAATCACTACCTGCTGCTACTTAAAGGGGTGTTACACTTTCAAAAAAACTTTTGGTCATTTTATGGTCTACTCAGTCTCATGTGAACACACCAGACAGTTTATAAGTTACTCCTTTCAGTATTTAGATATTTGATGTTCATTTTAGCGCCTCCAGCTTCTTCCCATAGAAACCCATTATAACTTAAAACTCCATTTTAACCATGACAGATTATTCGAAAACAACCAATCTTTTTTCTGGTGACTCATATTGTCCTCGGAATACGTGAGAGGACCGTGGAATTTCATTTACAGTTTTTATTTATTTTTAAAATATTGTTTTGGAAAATGTAGCCGCCTCCATATTTGGGAAGGCCTACCCAAATGAATAAAACAATATTTTAAAAATCAATAAAAACTGTAAATGAAATTCCACGGCCCTCTCACGTATTCCGAGGACAATATGAGTCACCAGAAAAAAAATTGGTTGTTTTCGAATAATCTGTCATGGTTAAAATGGAGTTTTAAGTTATAATGGGTTTCTATGGGAAGGAGCTGGAGGCGCTAAAATGAACATCAAATATCTAAATACTGAAAGGAGTAACTTATAAACTGTCTGGTGTGTTCACATGAGGCTGAGTAGACCATAAATTGACCAAAAGTTTTTTTGAAAGTGGAACACCCCTTTAATTACTTCAGCCTCACTATTGGCTTTTTGGAAAGAACTATACAATCACTATACATTTATTGTTGAATTACAACACAATGTTTACATATTTACTTCTGTATCTCTACACAATCCCTATAGAAAATAATGTATGTAGTGTTTTAACTCCTGAATCACTAATAAATTACTTTTTGTTTCTATACAAACCCTTAAAAGGATCCCTGCCTAATAAGACAAACATGGCTTAAAACATTATACTTCACCTATATAACTAAAATAAACAAATAAAAACACCATTGGCATCTTATTTCTTTCATAAATAGAGAATATTTCACTCAACAGGAACTGCTCCTGTCGCAGGATGATGATGTCACGTGTGGTCTAGCTCTATGGAATATATGGATGAACATGCTCATGTGACATCATCATTCTGCGACCGGAGCACCTCCTATTGAGTGAAAGATTCTCTATTTATGAAGGAATAGAGTATTGAAGGTGTTTTTATCTGCATGTTTTAGTTATTGAAGGCAAGTACAGTGTTTTAAGGCATATTTGTCTTATTAGCCAGGGATCCTTTTAAACAAAAAGTATTCAGTATAGTGAAAACCCTACATAAATACTTTCTATAGGAATTGTGTAGAGATGCAGCGGTAAATATGTAAGCATTGTGTAGTAATTCAACAATAAATGTATAGTGATTGTAAAGTTCTTTCCAAAAAGCCATAGTGAGGCTGAAGTAATGAAGTAGCAGCCAGGTAGTGATTTGAATAGGAATTATGTAGTAATATCAGTAGTGATTAAGTAGTGAAACGGGATATTTCTCTACCCAAATACTACAAAATCACTAGTCAATTGCAATAGTAAAAACACTATTTAATGAGTAGTGATTCAATAGTGTTTTTTATGAGGAAATGCTTTGTAGATAGAAAGAGGATAATTCAACCTTTCCATACAGCTTGAATGTTGGTGAATTTAACGTCATATAATACAAGCAGATCAAAGATGTTTTTTGCTTATTGGGGAGCAAATGGGGGGTATTGTAATTCTAGATTCATCCCATTATAAAATGAAATCTCAAGTTGCATTGCGGCAGGAAAATCCCCTAGTTAGACATGTCACATGCTAGTCAATAAAAACTAAAAGTTGCAACACCCTCCATTGGCTTCATACTAATGAAACGTTACATCTGTGATCTGCTTGTATCAAACAACATTAAAGGGATATTAAAGATTTTTTTAGTAAAACTTGCATGAAATACTTAAATTAACACAGCAGTTGTTACTGTATTAATTGGTTGTCGGAGTCCCATGATGGGAGTTCTGCATCTCAATAATTCAACAATACAACTTATGTTGTTTTTGTGGATTCACTTGGGGGAAAGAAATACCTTTTGGTGATTTTATCATCTACTCGGTCTCATGTGAACACCCCAGACAGTTTATAAGTTGCTTAATTCAGTGCGTAGATATTTGATATTCATTTTAGCTGCCCCGTCCTATAAAAACCCATTACAACTTGAAACTTCATTTTAACCATAATAGATTCTTCCTAAACACGTTGTTTTTTTCTGGTAACTCATATTGTCCTCCTAATATGTGAGGGGGCTGTGGAATTCATTCATTCATTTTTAAAATATTGTTTTCATTTGGCCACAGCCAGCGGGCCCCTGAGGCTTCTACATTTTCTAAAACAATATTTTAAAAATGAATGAAAACAGTAAATAAAATTCCAAGCCCCCCCTCATGTATTAGAATGATAATATCAGTCACCAGAAAAAGATGATTATTCTTATTATGGTTAAAATTGAGTTTTAAGTTATAGTGGGTTTGTATAGGAAGGGAGCGGGGCAGCTAAAATGAACATCAAATATCTAAAAAATAATGTAAAAACTAAACTGTCTGGGGTGTTTGCATGAGACTATGTAGACCATAAAAGGACCAAAAGTTTTATTTTAATTTTTAATGTGAAATTTCCCTTAATATTTCGCCAAAAACAGAGCAGAACTCCGCCATGGGATCCTGGCAATCAATTAATACAGTAGCACCAACTATATTAATGATAAATATTTCTTACAGCTTAACTTTTAAAAATCTCAACTATCCCAGAATACAATACAGGATTGCTGTGCAGAATTGTTAAGTGGTTTCTAATTGCGTGTGCCTTTCTTTTTCTATCTTTCCTTTCTTAGGACGGAGATGCCATGTGTGCTGCAGCCAGCCTTGCCTGCCCTCCATGCCTGACTGCTGCCTGACAGCCTGCCTGCAACCTGGACCAGGTGTGTACACATTTATTCCACACAACAAGGTTAACATTGCTAGTCTAGATCAGTGGTGGGAAATTATTTTTTCCCAAGGTGCCAAATGAGATACATAAAATATTGTGGAGAGCCAAGACTAAAGGCTGAACTAAGGTCTGTGTAATATTAATTTAATTTCAAGACGAAAGTAAGAGTAAGACTTTTGACACCAGGGCCCTCTATTTATTCAGAATTTGGGCCACGGACCACGATTTGATTACATTTTAGCCCCACAGACCCCAAAACTAAAGATTTGTTGTTGTTTTTGTCCACAATACCAGGCTGGATTTCACAAACAAAACAGGAAAACACAGATCAAAAATGACCATTCTTTACATTAGACCATTCTTTACATTAGACTCTAGACCATACCTGGGCATTATGCGGCCCGGGGGTCAAATGCGGCCCTTTGGCTGACTCTGACCGGCCCGTGGAATGGTACTGTGGTTTTCAACCAGTGGTCTGGGGACCACCAGTGGTTCTTGAGAGAGTTCCAGTTAAATATGGAAAGTTGGTTAACCAGATGTAACTCTTTGAGAGCGTAAAAATGAAACCAAATGGACCCTTGCAGGTCCATTTGGTTTCATGTTTACACTCTAAAGAGTTAAAATATTCATCATCTCAATTAGCCCAACGTCTACACACTTCTACATGTGAAAGAATGGTCATTTTTGTTCTGTTATCCGGTTTTGTTTGTAAAATCCAGCCTGGTATTATGGACAAAAACGTCATCATGGGGCTAAAATGTCATCAAATGGTGGCTCAAATAGTGAATAAATAGTGGGCCCTGGTGTCAAAATGGTTGGTGTTACTCTCACTTTTATCTTGAAATTAAATTAATATTACGCAGACTTTAGTTCAGCCTTTAGTCTTGGCCCTCCACAATATTTTATGTATCTCATTTGGCCCCTTGGGAAATAATTGCCCACCCCTGGTGTAGAGTGTTTGTGCATTAACAGTGTTAAATAGCTGTATACTGTGACAGAAATCATTACTATAGTGTGTATATTCCTCTTTCTGAACACACACACTATAGCAATGATTACTGTCACGTTATAGAGCGGTTTAGTTGGGCCGTATCTGACCGATTGATCGATCTGTGACTGGATATCAAAGGTCCATTTATCAGTGGACTTATCATCTATGACAGGGGTTTTCAACAGGTGGTCCCTGAGAGGGTTCCAGGTGGTCCCCAGCTAAGTTGGTTAACCAGATGTCACTCTTGAGAACATAAAAATGAAAGCAAATGGACCCTTTCGGGTCATTTGGTTTCATTTTTACACTCTCAAGAGTTAAAATATGCACCATCTTAATTAGCCCAAGTCTAAACAACTAGAAGATTAATGGCCAATTAGTTCTGTTTTGCCTGTTTTGTTTCCCAAATCCATGCTGGAATTGTGGACAAAAGCAAAGGTTTTGGGGTATGTGGGGCTAAAATGTCATCAAATGGTGGTCCGCGGCTCAAATTCTTAATAAATAGTGGGCCCTGGCATGAAGAAAGTTGAAAACCACTGATCTATGAAGGTTTAAAAGGATCCCTGGCTAATGAGACAAATATGCCTGAAAGCATTGTACTTGCCCTCTACAACTAAAATTACAAAAGACAGTGAATATTTTATTTTCATAAATGGCGTATTGTTCACAAGTTGACGATGTCATGTGCCTATGACGTGTCTAGCCTGTAGGAAATATGGAATAGATAATATGCTAATGAAAATCTTTCTAGTAAATTAATACAAGCTTTAAAAAAAATGTTTTTTGATATTTGTATTGGCATGTACATTCCATGATTCCGTAGGGCTGAACCACACATGGACTTCCCTACTAAGTGAAAGATTCTCTATTTATGAAACAAATAAAATGTTTATGGTGCTTTTATTTTAGCTATCGAGGGCATGTTTAATGTTTTAAGACCTATTTGTCATACTACCTTGGCTAGTAGAAACAAATTGAGCTCCCAGGCAAATCTCAAAAATGCGGGGAAACTTAAGGAGGCGAATCCATATGGCCTCATCAAATAAGGTGTCTTACCATGTTATTTGATGGAGGCCATATGGATTTGGGCCTCTTATTAATTCCCTCCACATTTTTGCGAAGCTTCATGGAGACCTAGAACAGTGGTTTTCAACCTTTTTCATACCAGGGCCCACAATTTATTGAGAATTTGAGCCACGGACCACCATTTGATGACATTTTAGGCCCACAGACCCTAAACTAAAGATTTATTTTTGCTTTTGTCCACAATTCCAGGCTGGATTTGGGAAACCAAACAGTCAAACATACAGAAGAAAATTACCATTAATCTTCTACTTGTGTAGACTTTGGCTAATTCACATGATGAATATTTTAACTCTTGAGAGTGTAAAAATGAAACCAAATGGACCCGCAAGGGAATTTGGTTTCATTTTTACGTTCTCAAGAGGTGCATCTATTTAACCAACTTAGCTGCGGACCACCTGGAACCCTCCCAAGGACCACTGGTGGTCCCCGGACCACCTTTTGAAAACCCCTGATCTATAAGGGTTAATGTTATAGATGATAAATCCATTGAGAAGATCAGTCACAGATCAGTCAGATGCAACCCAACTCATTTTTCACTTTCCAACATATTTCACTTTCCAAAAAACTTTTGATCATTTTATGATCTACTCAGTGTCATGTGAACGCTGCAGACAGTTTTTTTTAAGTTACTCCATTGACTATTTAAATGTTGATATTAGCTACGCCACTCCCTTCCTATACAAACCCATTATAACTTAAAACTCAATTTCAACCATGGTAGATTCATCAAAAACACAGTATATTTTCTGTTGACTGATATTGTCCTCCTTATAAGTGAGGGGGGGGGGGGGGGGGGGGGGGGGGTAGTCGTAGCCAAACAAATAAAACAATAATTTAAAAATAAATTAAAACGGTGCATGAGAAAGCACGGCTAAAAATCTAAATACTGAATGTAGTAACTTATAAACTGTCTAGAGTGTTCACATGAGACTGAGTAGACCACAAAATAACCAAAACCTTTTTGGAAAGTTTAAATATACCTTAACACTATTACTGAACACACTTGACTGGAGGCCCTTGGGAATGTTTTGTCCATCCATGTCTCACCATTTGACCATCATCTCTATTCACTGGTCAGAATGTTGTGCTCTCAAATAAGAGTAACACTGTCTCCCCCTGCTGGGCAGTCCATGTAAGGAGTGAAAGAACAGGACTAATGTCCTGTTTCTTCACTCCTAACTACACCGTCAGCGAATAAAACCCCAGAATCCAATACAGGATTCCTATGTAGACTTGTTTTATTAAATCTATAGGGTTTAAGTGGTTCTAAACTTGTGTGCGTCTTTCTTTTTCTGTCTCTTTTCTCTTAGGACGGAGATCACGGTAGACGCCGTTGGAAGGCTCTCAACACAAGCCGATGTCCCTGGAGATCCATCCCCAAGCCTCCCCTGGGAAGCCCAGCAAGCCAAGCAAGCCCAAGGCAGGTGGCCAGGCTCCACAGCCGGACCTTCTTGCATTCGGCCATTGCCGCCAGTGCCTTGCCTGTCAGAGAAGCCACATTGCGTGACACTGTCTGACTGCCTGTCCTGGCCTGCACGCCGTGCAATTCAAAGTTAGGGATACCCTGCCGCATACAGCCATTGCGGTCAGGCCTTGATGTCAGAGGAGCCACATTGCGTGACACTTGTCACGCAATGTGGCTTCTCTGCCTTCTCTGCCCTGGCCTGCACGCCATGCGAGGCAGGGACACCCGCGGCATACAGCCATTCGCAGCCAGGGATCTGCCCTGGTCCTGCCCCGCCATGCCGTTAAGAGACTTCCTAGGGCATACATACATGCCCGTAAGGGGGCCCACAGGTAGCCATGCCCAGTGCCCAGCATCCATCCAGCCCAGCCAGCCCTGCAAGCCCTTGAAACGAGTCATCCAGCTTGCCAGCCAGGCATCCAGACCAGGCAAGCGGCAAGTGCCGACCAGCCCCCGTGCAGCAAGGCCTAGGTACTGACCTTGCAAGGGGAGTTGCAGTCTTTCCCCGTGCAGCCTCGCCGTCAGAAGAGAAGCCACACATTCCGTGGTATTGCCCATGACCGCTTGGAACCACTGCCTTGCTCGCTCACCTTCTTGGTCTTGTATTGCCTGGCCTCGATCCGCCAATCTGCGAACCTGTTTCTGCCTGTCTGAACCTGGCCTGCCTGCCTGTCTCAATTCATTCTTCTTGCGTCGTGGCTGGCTGCAGCCTGGCTGCCTGCACCATGCATGGCTGCCTGTGTGCCTGTCTCACCCAGCCTACCTAGTAGGCCTAAAGGCCGAAGTGTGTGTCTGGCTCTGCCTGCCTGGGCAGCCTGCTTGGCTTGCTGGGCTTCCCCAGGGGAAACTTGGGGATGGATCTGCAGGGCATCGGCTTGTCTTGATGCCGGACCAGCTGCCTGCCTGTCCGACTGCCTCCCTCTCTGCCCATGTGCCTGTCCACCTGCCTGCCCATGTGCCTGTCCAGCTGCCTGCCCATGTGCCTGTCCAGCTGCCTGCCCATGTGCCTGTCCAGCTGCCTGCCCATGTGCCTGTCCACCTGCCTGCCCATGTGCCTGTCCACCTGCTGCCTACAACTTGAACGAGGTCTGTAAACACTTGCTTCAGATATTAATATTACTGATCATAATCTGGCACAAAACCACATTAGCTTGCAGATCTTCTGTGTTTGGATAATGTGTGCAGATCTTTGAATTTAGGTATATACTTCATCTGTTTCTGTTCAAATCTTTGCTACTGCGGGTGAAAATGTCACCTTGTAGGCCAACACAACTAAACATTTCCTCTTATTTGTCTCCTGTCATTTCAGAACCTGAGGCTGATACCTGTATAAGGTAGAAAGTCTGTGCTGCTACTGCTGTTTGCTGTGGAATCAGTGGAACGAGGGAAGTACCAACTTGTGAAAATGTCTCATAACTTGTGAGTGCTATGTATTTTGAATTACAGTGTACTTGTTATGGACACTGCTCCGTCTACATGCCTGTGTTGTCTGTCTCTCTGCAATGATTGTGTGTGTTTTAAATGTCTGTGGGTTTAACTTTAAATGTTGATGTACTGTCTGTGTGTTTAAATGTCGATGTACTTTCTGTGTGGGTTTTAAATGTCGATGTTCTTTGCCCCAGAAAGGTTTCCCCTTGTAGGACAATAAAGTATTTCTGATCCCAACTAACAGAGAAAGCAAATGATAGCCGGCATCATTTGCTTCTTTGCTAGTGCATTGTATTGTTTGCTGTGTATCCAAGCGTGCAGCTCGGTTGAGAATGATGTGGAACGGTGTGTGTTACGTGTTAAGTCACTGGGTTTGTCTGCTGTCGCATCAAAAAGTGTGTGGTTTGAGCAATGAGCTCAGATCAGGTTGGTGTGATCTCCTCTCCTCTCTGTTAACAAGGTCTGGTTCAGGGACTCTCTGAGGTCCCTGTTGGGTCCCCATGGGGTCCAACACTGGTCAATAGTGTGTACAAACACAACCAAACAACCAAATAAGGTCTGCCACTCTGAGAGTGTAAAACGTGTAACCAAATGGACCACAATAAACAATAAAACAAACGCAATGCACACAATAAACGGTTTGCAATACTAACCTGATTGAAGTGGAAGGTGGGGGTTATAAAACCAAATCAAATAAGTCCTGTAAATCACAACAAAAACACAAGGCATACGGCACTGGTTGTGGTTCTTCTGGTTCACCGGAACGGGGTTCGACTCCCTGCGGTGCCCTGCTCAATGTGTTGGTTTTTACAGGGTTTATTTTTCATTTTCTGCTCATTGTGTTGACCAATATCCAAGCTCTGATTTATTTTCAGGGTGTTTATGGATCCTGACACAAAAGAACAAGGGAGAGTGGCCTTTGGGGCCACGGCTGGTGGTGGTAAAGTGTGTTGCGTTGGTTGACAGAATAGCGTTGATGTTACTTGGTATTTTAATGTGTTTTTAACAGAATATTGTTGTCACTTAGCATGACATTACAGAAGTGATCTGTTTTTTAACAACATGAGGCAGTAGTCATTAAAGCACAACATTGTTTTTCAACCCAGGTTCATGTTTTAGGTTGTTAGAGAAAGTAAAAGATGGGTGTTAATTGTTCTACGTTCCTTGCTTTCTTTAGTTTCAGGGATTTTAGCTATGGGAGGGGGCATTTGAACAACACAGATGTAACTCTTTGACAGCGTAAAAATGAAACCAAATGGACCCTTGCGGGTCCATTTGGTTTCATTATTACACTCTCAAGAGGTATGATATTCAGCATCTAAATTAGCACCACTTAATAAGTCATGGTCATTTTGATCTCTATGTTTTGCCTGTTTTGTTTGCGCAAATCTTTAGAAATCTTTAGTTTTGCACTAGTGCATGTAGTGTCATGTAATATTCAAATTGGGCATTATAGGAACATGGGCTACTACTGTGAGGGTGTACTCACTAGTACACCGTTTTGATGTCAAATAAAATCTGAATAAGACAATTCTGTAATAACTGGAGAAAATTCAAGACAGGAATACATATTCAGAGCTTTATTTTTCAGGGTATATGGGCCCTCCTATGTCCAGCTGCTGGTGTGTGTAACACAAACATTAAATGCCACCGACAATAAATGGACCCACCCCTAGGGTAGGTACCCTCAAAAACATGTTCTAAACTGCCTCGCCTGGTCAGCTGGGGCACCTTTTGGAGGGGAAAGGAACTGGTTGGAATAACAACATGTTGGGTTAATAGACTTCTTCGTCTTCGTCTTGGACTCCTCATTCATTGACGGAAGCATGAGGCCAGTTCGCTGCCTCCCCAGGTTGGTGGAGGGTGTGTAGAGCCCAGGATCACATTAGATAATTGGCACTGGATGAGAAAAAGAAGAAAAAAATGAATGGACACTTTTGAGTGTATTGTATTTTTTTCGTGGTCCATAATATACAATGACAGGAGCCCCCCTCACCTCAATACTGACAGACAGCACAGCGACCTGGTATTCAGTCTGTGTAATAACGTTGGTATTCCCCGCGTTTGCTGTTCCCTGGAAAACCCACACAATCTTTACAGTCCTCTCCACACCACCAACAACGGATGATGGCGAATGGCACCCTTGACCTTGACTCCTCCTTCAGTCTTCGGTATTTGTCCCAGTTGAGTTCACCTGTTCCAAAAACAAAAGTAAAACACTTATGCCGTAGAAAAGCAATATACAATTTGTATAAGGGTGATTTACTCAAATATGGAATTTTAATTACCATCCAGCCAAGCAAAGTGAGGTGTTTGTCATGGTGGGGCACTGAATTGCCAAAAAGGCAAATTCAACCTTGCTTTGGGGCAGATTCTGTAGATATGAGGTCATACAGGATAAACAAAGTTAGAAAAGTGACAGGATACATGCTTATGTGTCTGGCACACACCTATGACTGAGTGGCGCACACCTGTGACTGTCAAACTCCTATAGTTAAAATTCAAAGCAACAGTGAATGCCAACAGAATGACATTACATATTGGTATTACAAACTGGTATTAAGTTAAAATAATTTCCATTTTTTTAATAATACTGTAAACAACTGAACAGTGGAATGGACTGCCCATGCCCTAGAGAGGATAGGAAATAAAATGTGTGTCCATTACAATACTTTCTCATACTGTCAAGTCTGACACTTTTGCAAGGAGTCAAGGACCATTCCAAGTTACCTGATCCCAGAATGAAGTAATATGGAAAAATACTCTTTGATTCATGTACTAATAAATACTATAATATAGTACTCTTTCTATTAGACAGTATAGTACTCTTTCTATTAGACATTGCAAAGTAATATTGCCCACACTGGTTTTGTCTTATAGGTTTTTAATGGTCTCCTCTAGTTACTAGTAAGCACTCTGCACAAAGCTGCCAGGTGTAATGATAAACGGTCCAACACTGACGCCTAGCGGTCTCTTTCAGTCATCGCATACAAATGGATAACAGCAGTGATTTGATTGAACAATGTTTTCAGTTAGAATGGTTACAGTTCAAAACTTCAAACGAAAGTACATGTCAGTAAAAGAAATGATAAAATGGATACAGCCAGAAAAAAAGAAGTATGGCCCAAACACTAAAACTTGTGAGCAGCACCTGGGTCCTCCATTTTTATTCAACTACATAAATATACAGGCTATACAAGCTGTGTGTGTGTGTGTGTGTGTGTGTGTGTGTGTGTGTGTGTGTGTGTGTGTGTGTGTGTGTGTGTGTGTGTGTGTGTGTGTGTGTGTGTGTGTGTGTGTGTGTCGTGCGTGCGAGAGAGAGAGAGAGAGAGAGAGAGAGAGAGAGAGAGAGAGAGAGAGAGAGAGAGAGAGAGAGAGAGAGAGAGAGAGAGAGAGAGAGAGAGAGAGAGAGAGAGAGAGAGAGAGAGAGAGAGATCTAGTAGAAAAGTTGCGACATTGAGTGGCCAGAAACTGATGGTCATGGAGGGAGATCCTTCTGAAAGCTTCATGGGCAAAGATAAACAACTTTAAAATATCCAAAAAACGGCCAAAATGACCTCTCAGTCTTTCTACTGGGTCCTGGTATGAAAATGGTTGAAAACCCCTGGTATATACTTTGTCATGAAGAATATATAGCCTAGGATTACTAGACCAGTCTGAGTCCAGTTCATTTCTATTCAGGCACTGACTGGCCACCACCGTGACGTCACAGCCACGCGCCGGGGGGTCCTTCCTGAACGGAGGGGTCCTTCATCAACTGAATGTCTGAGGCGCGCGACCTGCCGCTCAGTATTACAATAATACAACAATAATAATACAATAATAATTAATACTACGGCGTTAATATAAACACATATACACACATTTAATGCTGGTTGTTTTGTTTGTTTTTGGATTAAAAGCTCGTTGAGTCATGGAGGAGGTGGATGTGGAACCTCCCACTACTGTGAGTAATAAATATACAATGATCTTCACCTAATGTTACATTAGAACAGGTGGTCCGGGGACCACCAGTGGTCCCTGAGAGGGTTCCAGGTGGTCCCCACCAGGCTAAATGATGGAAAGTTGGTTAACCAGATGTAACTCTTTGAGAGTGTAAAAATGAAACCAAATGGACCCTTGCGGGTCCATTTGGTTTCATGTTTACACTCTCAAGAGTTAAAATTGATCATCTTAATTAGCCCATAGTGGTTACAGACCCAGTGGTCCCTGACCCCAGAAAAATGATAGTTTGGAACCAAATGAACCAAATGACTTGCCCTCAGCTCATGGTCACTTGCCCCCCAAAAATATATTGTAAATTTTGAGAGTGTAAAAATGAAACCAAAGTGTAAAAATGAGTGTAAAAAATGTAAAAATGAAACCAAATGGACCCTTGCGGGTCCATTTGGTTTCATTTTTACACTCTCAAGAGTTAAAATTCATCATCTTAATTAGCCCAGGTCTACACAACTAGAGAATGTAGAAGATTAGGTCATTTTGATGTCTATGTTAATTTGCCTGTTTTGTTTCCCAAATCCAGCCTGGAATTGTGGATATCTAGAAAGCAGGGAAAGACACAGAGGCAGAGTGCAATGACTGCCTTCAAGACAAATTTATCTTGTGTTGTGTTATAGTGCACTAAGTTGCACACTTGCCCGATCGGGCAACCAGGTAGCAGTCTTCACTTGCCCCACCATTTTTTTTACTTGCCCCAGGCAAGCGGGCAAGTGTTAGTGTCAAGCCCTGGTTAGAATATTCATCTGTGAATTATCCCATTCCCAAGTCTACACAACTAGAGAATGTAGAAGATTAATGGTTATTTATGATCTGTATGTTGGACTGTTTGGTTTTCTCCCAAATCCAGCCTGGAATTGTGGACAAAAGCAAAATAAATCTTTAGTTTTGGGGTCTGTGGGGCTAAAATGTCATCAAATGGTGGTCCGTGGCTCAAATGCTGCATAAATAGTGGTCCTTGGTATCAAAAAGGTTGAGAACCACTGCATTAGAATGATCTTGAAGGGGAATTCCACCCATTTTAAAAAATATGTCACTGACACTAATACCTCACATTGAGATATGTGGAAATAATAATGATAAAACAAGTAAAAATATACCTCCGTTAATTCAGAATAGTTATGGTGCTAAGACTGCTTTGAATATCGATAGTAATTCAATAATAATATTAATTTAGTACAGCTATATTGCTAAGTCTTTAGTTAGTTACTGTGAGTAACTACTATCTCACTATAATATTATCATAAGATAATGATAATCACAATCAGAGCTTGACACTAACACTTGCCCGTTTGCCCGGGGCAAGTAAAAAAAATGGCTGGGCAGGGGTTGACACTAAGGTCTCGGAGACACTTGCCCATCGGGCAAGTGCAAGTCAGGTTCTACTTGCCCTCAGGTCATGGTCACTTGCCCCCCAAAATATATTGTAAATTTTGCAGATGTAACTCTTGAGAGTGTAAAAATGAAACCAAATGGACCCATGCGGGTCCATTTGGTTTCATTTTTACACTCTCAAGAGTTAAAAATTAATCATCCTAATTAGCTCAGGTCTACACAACCCAGGTCATTTTGATGTCTATGTTAATTTGCCTGTTTTGTTTCCCAAATCCAGCCTGGAATTGTGGATATCTAGAAAGCAGGGAAAGACACAGAGGCAGAGTGCAATGACTGCCTTCAAGACAAATTTATCTTGTGTTGTGTTATAGTGCACTAAGTTGCACACTTGCCCGATCGGGCAACCAGGCAGCAGTCTTCACTTGCCCCTGCATTTGTTTTTACTTGCCCTGGGCAAGCGGGCAAGTGTTAGTGTCAAGCCCTGTTGGGCAAGTGAAGACTGCTACCTGGTTGCCCAATCGGGCAAGTGTGTGACTTAGTTCGCTATAACACAACACAAGATAAATTTGTCTCAAAGGTGGTCAGTCATTGCACTCTGACTCTGCGTCTTTCCCTGCTTTCTAGCTATCCCTCCTATCTCTACCAGCTCCATTTGGTTCCAAACGGTATCATTTTGCTGGGTTCAGGGACCGTGACCACTACAGGAACCACTATGTGAACCACTGATTTACAAGTTGAATATATATTTTACTGTAGCTGATTGTGACTTAAACAAAACAGACTGGGAAAGGAAATGTTTAAAGCGCCTAAGTAGAAAGTAAACTTGAATGCAAAATTTACGATATACTGTAATTTGGGGGCAAGTGACCATGACCATGAAGGCAAGTAGAACCTGACTTCCACTACAGTTGAAAATAGGGAAAGCACATAGTACAGTTGGAGGGGATTTTATGTCACTTTGTAATGCATTGTTGTCATCCCCACCCTGTGACATGGTGACGTGACCCGGGCCGGTGGAGATCTGCACCCCAAAGGGGCGCAGATCTCGTTATATGCCTGTTATAACAGGGTATAGAGCAGAAATTATTTACAGTTTCTTTGGGACAAAGAAGACTAATACAGACTAGTAAAAACTCAGATTTAAGCTCTGTTTAAAATATGTAGCAGATTAATTAGTGCAGTCGTGTTGCAAAGACTGGCAAAAAGCTAAAGCGCGGGGGCGATTATAAGCGTTCAGTGTTTTGCTCAGGGACACATTGACACTAACTCTGGGGGAGCCCGGGATCGAACCAACCAGCCACTATTGTGCTCACCAACCATTCAGCCCTGAGCTGGTGTGAGTTATACAATATATAATAATTGTGAGAAGTTGTGCCAGGCCTAACGTTGAATCAAACAATGGTATTGTTTCCTCCTCCAGCTCATCCCTGATGCCAGGCAGCACCTGGGCTTCGTCTGGGGTCCTGGAGACATCCTGGTCTACGACACGCTGTTCAAAGCTTCAGGTGAGACCATGAGACACATTATTTTTATCTTGTTATCTTCTAGGGCTTGACACTAACACTTGCCCGCTTGCCCTGGCAAAGTAAAAAAAAAAAACGGTCAGGAAAGTGAAGACTGTTACTTGGTTGCCCAATCGGGCAAGTGTGCGACTTAGTTCGCTATAACACAACACAAGATCTATATATTTGTCTTGAAGGTGGTCATTGCGCTCTGTGTGTCTTTCCCTGCTTTCTAGCCATCTCTCCTATCTCTCTCCCAGGTCCATTTGGTTCCAAACTATCATTTTGCTGTCACAGACCCCTGAGTCCGTGACCACTATGGGAACTACTGATTTAGACTGATTTACAAGTTATGTAGCTGATTGTGACTTAAACAAAACATAGTCTTCGACTGTGAAAGGAAATGTTTAAACCACCCAAGTACAACGTAAACTTAAATGCAAAATTTACGATATATTTTGGGGGCAAGTGACCATGACCTGAGGGCAAGTAGAACCTGACTTGCACTTGCCCGATGGGCAAATGCCTCGGAGACCTTAGTGTCAACCCCTGTCTTGTACATATTTGAATGTCCTAATGAAATGAACAAGTTGGCCACTATTGTAAACAAGTGTATTCTTAACTAGTGTGTCCAATCAGTCTTTCAGATTTGCTGTAGTTGTACTTGAATTGTACTGTAATTCTCATGTCTTTTAATAAAAATGTCATTCATTCATTCATTCATTCATTCATTCATTCATTCATTCATTCATTCATTCATTCATTCATTCATTCATTCATATAGACCATTCATTACCAGTATGCAGGGGCGTTTTTGGTTAGGCAGACTAGGCAGTTGCCTGGGTATAAATTGTGGGCCCTTGTATGAAAAAAGGTTGAAAACCACAGTTCGAAAGTGTGTCTTTCCTCTCCCTCTAGGTGCAAAGGGATCAGGCGGTCCGCTGATCCATGAGGTGAGGAAAGACGAGGACATTTACTCTCCTGTTCTGCGTAAGCTCTTCAACGAGTCCCACCTGATCTTTGTGGGTCTGCAGACCATCCGAGAAGACCAGCCCAGCAAGAACAAGAAACCACAGTAAGATGTTAGAACTGCAACATGGGATGAAATCTATCCATTTAATCACTTAAATAGCAGATTGATAATAAAATAACAAATACATACTTCATCCATGTATGTATTTGTTTGTTATATTATAGTGTTTAAGCTAGTTTTAAGCTAGCATTAGTCTTAAGGTAATAGAGTCAACTTTAGTGTGTACAAACACACTAAAGTGGAGTCTAACTCCACCTCATCTCCATTATTGGCTCATCAGGGGGTTGCCCAAAAGGTAGATGGTGATCTATCAGGCTGCGCACTCACATGGCAATCTCCTAAATATATACAGTATAACTGTAAACTCAAACCCATGCTTTGTTTTCAACCCTTCCAATTCTCCCTCTCTATTTTCCATTTTGAGTGCATTATATATCGTTATACATAGCATAACAGTAAATAACAGCATCACCACTATTTTCAAAGCTTCCACTTTCTAGGAGTCTTGAAATGGATTTTCAGTAATGGGATAATCGCATTTTCGATGTGTAGATCTTGTTGAACACAAAAAAGTGTGGGCACCAATGCGTGGCCAGACCTACAAGACCGAATGACACACTATGAGCAAATCTTTGAATATTACGTTCTTTTAGAGCGAACGTTATCTTTGTGGAAAAAAGCCTTGTGCACACCTACAGGGACAGGTGCGTCGGAGCCAGCAAACAAATGCACGTATTCAGAAGAAGAGGGGGTCCCGCACACTGTCTTCACTTATAAATACTTTTATTAAGGATGACAACGTTTCGGTCTACATGACCTTCATCAGGTATCTGGTAGCAGTAGCCACCGGTCCGGATATAAAGAGGAAATACAAAGGTAAGGGCCAATCAGGGGCCGGCATCAGTCTGTTGCCAAGAAAGAGGGAAAAACAGTCATTCCAACCCTACAGGTAGGTACAGGTAAAGTCCAATCCATATGCAATGAAAGTCACAAACGAATTGAAAAACACAAGTTAATATACAGTGAAAATATGTACACTAGAAAGAACATAGGTTTAAAAAACACATTACAAATATATATATATATATATATATAGGCCCAGAGTCAAAAACCAAGGGGACTGTAGGTCTGGACTCTAGGGGGACATCAATAAAAACGGCTAACTCTGAAGTACAAATAAAGACTCAACAGTCACCCAACAGTCTTTTTTTGTACTTCAGACCTTACCTTTGTATTTCCTCTTTATATCCGGACCGGTGGCTACTGCTACCAGATACCTGATGAAGGTCATGTAGACCGAAACGTTGTCATCCTTAATAAAAGTATTTTTAAGTGAAGACAGTGTGCGGGACCCCCTCTTCTTCAGAGCGAACGTTATCAACTCAAATCTTTGCTTTTGGGAGGTCCCTGGTGGGACTTCATATTTTCAGATGGGGGTCCTCACCCAAACACAGATATTTCTGGGGGTCCTTAGTGTGAAATATTTGCTAAGATTCGGAAGACATTTTGTTAAATCTAGTTTCAGGTCGAAATGGGTTAAAGGGGAATTCCACCCTATTTTCAAGATTTTTTTTTCTGACAAATGGAATCAAATGGACCCTAGTGGGTCCATTTTTCAGACCTCCATTTCTAGAAGCACGGAATGGAGGGATCATGTCCACATGTCCTATGGTATATTAATAGTAAAATGTCAAAAATGTGTATTGTCTGAAGCATAAATAACTAAAACATGTCACTGTCTCCTGTGTGGTCAGATTCGTCAGCATCAGTAAGAACTACAGGTCTGTCATACGAGCCTGCATGGAGGAACTGCAACAGATTGCAGGTACATACTGTTAAATATGACTTATTGTCACATACTTTATGATTGCATGTCTTTATGCATGAGTTCTGTGTGATCTGATATGGTGACATACAGTACAGTATTGTCCTGCTCTTTAATGTGTTGATGAGGTGACATAATGTCTCTGATGTCTTTGTTACACTAGTTTCAACACAAGATGCAGAACTGGCCAACAAGTATGGGAACCAGGTATGTACTTACAGTATTTACATACACACATGCAAGCAAAACACGTACATACACAGACATCCACAACCTTCTAGTGAGTTTCTAATGAATACCTGCATTATAGGGGGGTTCCTGTATCATTTGATAAGATAAAACGGGCGCCCGGTTTCACAAAAACGGGCGCCCGGTTTCACAAAAACGGGCGCCCGTTTCACAAAAACGGGCGCCCGTTTTCAAAAGCGGGCGCCCGTTTTCAAAAGCGGGCGCCCGTTTTCACAAACTAGGCTATGCCTAAACCTAACTCTAACCCTAAACTTAACCTCAGTAAACCTATGCCTAAACCTAACCTAACCCTAACCATAACCTTTTGAAAAGGGCGCCCGTTTGTGAAAACGGGCGCCCGCTTTCACAAAAACGGGCGCCCGTTTTTGTGAAAGCGGGCGCCCGCTTTTGAAACCGGGCGCCCGCGGGCGAGGTCGCTTTTGGATTTCGCCCCTGCTGCCAGCTACTTTACATTTGGCCTTGATAAACATGAGGTCTCTGTCACTTCATGGTGAAAAATGTTGTGATGTAGCAAAAACTAGGCTCCAGCTCTGGACTAAAACATGCTGTGTTTCGGTAGGGACATGAAAACATGGGACAGCTTTTTTTTACAAGTTTTTTGTGTGCTCTCAGAAAAAAACTATTCCCTTTTACAATTCCCCTTTAACACGGTGGTTTGTCTGATGGCAGGTGTCCATTCTGATGGCCATAGAGCTGATCTGGAACCTGTGTGAGGTGCTGTTCATCGACGCTGCTCCAGGTAACAGTCCAACAGGCCTTCTGTAGTATGATTCATACAGCTGATCTGGAACCTGTGTGAGGTGCTGTTCATCGACGCTGCTCCAGGTAACAGTCCAACAGGCCTTCTGTAGTATGATTCATACAGCTGATCTGGAACCTGTGTGAGGTGCTGTTCATCGATGCTGCTCCAGGTAACAGTCCAACAGGACTTCTGTAGCAGGGGTTGACACTAAGGTCTACGAGGCACTTGCCCATCGGGCAAGTGCAATTCAGGTTCTACTTGCCACACTCATGGTCACTTGCCCCCCAAAATTATATTTAAATTTTGCATTTAAGTTTACTTCCTACTTGGGTGCTTTCCCTGAGAGGGTTCCAGGTGGTCCCCAGCTAAGTTGGTTAACCAGATGTAACTCTTGAGAATGTAAAAATGAAACCAAATGGACCCTTGCGGGTCCATTTGGTTTCATTTTTACACTCTCAAGAGTTAAAATTCATCATCTTAATTAGTCCATAGTGGTCACAGACCCAGTGGTCCCTGACCCCAGCAGAATGATAGTTTGGAACCAAATGAACCTGGGAGAGAGATACAGTAGGTAGAGATAGCTAGAAAGCAGGGAAAGACACAGAGGCAGAGTGCAATGACTGCCTTCAAGACAAATTTATCTTGTGTTGTGTTATAGTGCACTAAGTTGCACACTTGCACGATCGGGCAACCAGGTAGCAGTCTTCACTTGCCCCACCATTTTTTTTTACTTGCCCCGGGCAAGCGGGCAAGTGTTAGTGTCAAGCCCTGTGTAGTATGATTCATACAGCTGATCTGGAACCTGTGTGAGGTGCTGTTCATCGTCCATACAGGACTTCTGTATGTACCGTATTGTCCCGAATATAAGACAACCCTGGTTATAAAACAACCCCATTTTTTCAAAACTCATTTGTATAAAAATAACATTCACTGTCAAATAATAATAAGTATATAATCCCCAAATATGAGACGACTCAATTTTACGTTGATGGGCATCTTGCTGAGCACTGCTGAGTATTTGTTAGCCAATGACAACGCTTATAGGCATTTCTTTGGAAGCCTCCTGTAGCCCCTAGCAGTGTTGGGCAGTAACTAATTTTAGATTACATATTACTGTAATATTATTACTTTTGCTCCAAAAAGTAAAGTAACGAGATTACTCGGCAAAAATGGGTAATAAGTCACGCATTACTTTGCAAGTAACGCCAAGTTACTTTTTTAAAATGAGCTTGTTGTTGCAGGCAAAAATAGAACAGATGTACAAGCTATCGACAGGTACTGTAACAACAGAGATGTGCAGTAGATTGTAGATCCAGTCCACACACTGCATCCTGCACAGTTATGTACACTACAAATCGCTTGCTGCTTTATTTTGTAATAAACAGATTATGTTGTACTTCTCTGTTTTTCCAAAGGCGGTGTGGAGAACTTGGGAAAGTAATAACGTAATATGTAATATATTACTCTTCAAATCCAGTAATAAGTAAAGTAATGATATTACTTTGTCTAAGGGGTAACGAGTAAAGTAAAGAAGTTACTTTCCTAAGTAATATAGACCAACACTGGCCCCTAGAGGCGTCAAAAAGACCAGATTTTTTTTGTAGATGATTTAATTAAAGGAAGACTTCATGTAAAAACAATAAAAAAAAGATGTCATTATTATTTTGACCATAAAATTACATATAGGAGCTTTACACACACAGGCACATTTTTACAATAGAATCATTTTCGAAGTATTCCAAATTTTTGCTTGTGCACATGGTTGGGATCGGTCCCAATTCACCCCCAAAGAATCCTTAATCAGAGCACCTCTATTTTGTATCTAACTACAATCACAACAAGAAAGAAACTATCCTAATTCATGCGATACAGAGTGATGCTGTTACTTGAAGAGAGAAGTGATGCGTTAACAGTGCATCACGGCACATTCGCTTGTACAGTAGATCTTGTTTCTTCTAATATGTTCAATATTTTTGCGTGTGTGTGTGTGTGCGTGTGTGTGTGTGTGTGTGCGTGTGCGTGTGCGTGTGCGTGTGTGTGCGTGCGTGCATGCATGCGTGTGCGTACCCCCAGCTGGCTCCCTGTTGCTCCACCTGCTGGACTGGGTGAGACTTCACAAGGCTGATGTGGAGGAGAGAGCTACTGAGGTCCTACAGAGTGAGAGCCCTGCTGAACACCACAGCTACTGGGACGTGGTAGGTTGTAAAACAAACACACCCCTCCTCTCACAACACACCCCCAAGGAGGATCGACCTAGGAGAAGTCGCGAAGGCACCTACGGGGGAGTCCACATTGGTTCATGGGAGGAAACAGACATGCGCAGTACATTCCAGGAAGTTTGACGCTTGCAAACCATGCAGGGCCTGACACTAACACTTGCCCGCTTGCCGGGGCAAGTAAAACAAATGGTGGGTCAAGTGAAGACTGCTATCTGGTTGCCCGATCGGGCAAGTGAGCGACTTAGTGCACTATAACACAACACATAAATTTGTCTTGAAGGCAGTCATTGCACTCTGCCTCTGTGTCTTTCCCTGCTTTCTAGCTGTCCACAATTCCAGGCTGGATTTGGGAAACAAAACAGGCAAATTAACATTCACATCAAAATGTCCTAATCTTCTACATTCTCTAGTTGTGTAGACCTGGGCTAATTAAGATGATGAATTTTAACTCTTGAGAGTGTAAAAATGAAACCAAATGGACCCGCAAGGGTCCATTTCCTCCATTTCCATGTCTGTTTCCTCCCATGAACCAATGTGGACTCCCCCGTGGGTGCCTTCGCTTCATCTCCTGGATTGGATACTCCTTGCACACCCCCAGGAAGACTTTAACTCTATGAGAGCTAACCATTCTGGGAAAACAGGTGGAAGTACTGTGCTAAGCATTTTGAGTGATGTCACTAGGGATGTCACTAATTTAAAACAAGGCCAATAAAAAACAAAGTCCTATAGCGACATTTACATGCCATATACCGTCTGAAAGAGCACACTGGCTGCTTTCACAAGAAAAAAAAAAAAGCATTCATACCACCTATTGTTCAGGACTTATTGCAATTTGAATGCAATAGAGACATGAGCAGTCTTGTAAAAATACATTGTATAGAGACATTGACAGACAAATATATATATGAACCAAATAAAGATATTGTACATGCTATACACCGATTGACAGCCCTTTTTGTCCATTTTTAGGGGGAAAAAAATTACATTCCTCCCATCTTCCGTTCGTCTGTAATTGTCATTTGAATTCAACTTGCGTTGTGGGCCAACATCATATCATTTATGGAATAATATTTTTCAGGTCTATATAATATAATTATGTTGACAGTAATATATAAAAAACCATATACCATATGAAAGGGCACACCCTCTGCTCCAATAAGAAAAAAGAAAAAAAAATATGCCATCTATAGTTCACCAATTATTGGGGATTTTATGTCAGAATCCCTGCAATAGTCAGAGAAATGCCTCAGATCTGTTGCGTGTGCGCACGTGTGTGTGCGCACGTGTGTGTGTGTGCGCGTGTGTGTGCGTGTGTGTGCGCGCGCGCGCGCGTGTGTGTGTGTGTGTGTGTGTGGGAGGGGGGGGGGCTGTTGTGCTTTCTTTGCAAAGACGTTTAGCGTAGCATAACTTGAAGACCACACACACGCACACGCACACACGCACACACACACACACACACACACACACACACACACACACACACACACACACACACCCAACACACGCGCGCGAACGACCCAGATTTTCCTAACGATCATTAGCGAGCTGCAGGTGCCTGCCTGACTGCTCTTCCATAACGCCCCTCTGCCTCCGACAGAGAGAGAGAGAGAGAGAGAGAGAGAAATAGAGAAAGAAAGAATGCAATCCCCATGCGAGTGCAGTCACACTGTGTCCAGATGACTAAAGTAAAATAGCCTCTTGCATTTGATGAAAAAAAAACAAGCGATCGCTTCACAATGCTGTTTTGCTAAGAGCAGAGAGAGAGAGAGAGTGCAGGGGACTGACGAGTGCTAAGGCTCTGCTACGTCCAGCTGTCTCTCCTTGTGTTTACTTCCTCAAAGCAGGGAAAAAAATGGGTAGGGGGGCGGAGTATTGGTTGTGACGTCGTCAGGGCCTTAAAGCAACAGTATACTACAGCTCCATTAGGGATTTAATGCATACAGCTTGGGTTTTAATTGAAAAAAATATGATTGAATGATAAATGTCTGAACGACGTATATGTATGGACTTAGCCTCCAGGTGGCGCTGTTCTACAACGACGTATATATACCCACTCAGCAATCATTGAGTTAACAGGGTGCAGGCTGGGTGCACAGGGTGGGGTGCGGGTCTCCCACCGGTCCAGACCCCCTAGGGCCCGGCCTCACAGGCTGTCAGCTGATCGATGGACGATCATACAGCACTCACTCACAACAGATACACATTCAAATCACTGTCTGTCCTGTCGAAACAACATTGACCCTTTATTCCCCTCTGCCACTGTCGCTGCATCATCAGCATGCAGTTGCAGCGTGCCCCGCAAGCGTGCCTTGGTGAAGCCATAGGGACAATAGGGACTTGGAAATACATTGTTTTCAACGAGGGCGGTGCAAATAAGAGCTATTTTAGGGCATGTGTGCAACATGAGAACTGTTTTAAAGCAGCCTATTGTGCAGTAATGATTAAAGACTCTGTAGCCTAGTGTTTATGTTGTACTATTATTACACACATTTTTTATTTAAAGGCATTTAAGATCATTAAAGCTGGGCTGTTGCCTGAGTGAAATGCATTTCTGCCCATTTCACGCCCAGTACTTGTCCCTATTTGTTGTCTCCATTCTGAATAGAAGGCTATGTAGAAAGAAGAGCCTCCATTGGACTGACAGAGTTTGCCTAACTCTGTCTGTACTCTAAAGGGCTCTGGCGCAGCCCAGCCGTGACGGGCACACAGAGTTGTGACAATTCTACATGTTTAGAATGCGTTTTTGCACAACGTGTTGTGTGAGTTTGTGTTACAATTCATAACAGTCACGCTGCGACAAAGTCAAGCATGTTGGTTACATGTTTTTAGCCTGCAGAGTTTATTATATTTAACATTTAACCATGCTGGATGCTGCCCATCTTTGATACTGAGCCAGTGAGCTGTCCTCCATGCTTCCTGTGTTTCAGGTGCTGAGCTACGTGCTTCAGGGGAAGCTGGAGGAGACGCGTCAGATGCTGGTGAAACAGGCCAACCTGCAGCCTGCCTCCAGGAAGATGTTCAAACTGATGGACGGCCTGCTGAGCAAGATGCCTACGTTTAATGTAAGATACTGTTATTATCATTATCATATTAACCTGCTGAGCAAGATGCCTACGTTTAATGTAAGATACTGTTATTATCATTATCATATTAACCTGCTGAGCAAGATGCCTACGTTTAATGTAAGATACTGTTATTATCATTATCATATTAACCTGCTCAGCAAGATGCCTACGTTTAATGTAAGATACTGTTATTATCATTATCATAATAACCTGCTGAGCAAGATGCCTACGTTTAATGTAAGATACTGTTATTATCATTATCATAATAACATGCTCAGCAAGATGCCTACGTTTAATGTAAGATACTGTTATTATCATTATCATATTAACCTGCTCAGCAAGATGCCTACGTTTAATGTAAGATACTGTTATTATCATTACTGTCATTACCATTATATTAACCTGCTGAGCAAGATGCCTACGTTTAATGTAAGATACTGTTATTATCATTATCATTACCATATTAACCTGCTGAGCAAGATGCCTACGTTTAATGTAAGATACTGTTATTATCATTACTGTCATTACCATTATATTAACCTGCTGAGCAAGATGCCTACGTTTAATGTAAGATACTGTTATTATCATTATCATAATAACCTGCTGAGCAAGATGCCTACGTTTAATGTAAGATACTGTTATTATCATTATCATAATAACCTGCTGAGCAAGATGCCTACGTTTAATGTAAGATACTGTTATTATCATTATCATAATAACCTGCTGAGCAAGATGCCTACGTTTAATGTAAGATACTGTTATTATCATTATCATAATAACCTGCTGAGCAAGATGCCTACCTTCAATGTAAGATACTGTTATTATCATTATCATAATAACCTGCTGAGCAAGATGCCTACCTTCAATCTAAGACGCTGTTATTATCATTACTATCACATTACCATTACCATATTAACCTGCTCAGCAAGATGCCCATGTGGAAAAGATTACAGGGTCAACTGAATGTGACGAATGCCCTGTTGTACATCTGCTTGTACGTCTGCTATTGAAAAATAGCAGATGTACAAGCTCATAGTGCACCACTCGGTGGTGAAAAAACCTGAAAGTCCTTATGTATACGATGTATACGATACGATACAACTTTATTGTCAGTTTGCACTGAAATCTGTCTTGCATCCATGGCGACACCGTTCAGATATAAGACAACATACATGTGCAACATACAGTACATTACAGACACCGTTCAGATATAAGACAACATACATGTGCAACATACAGTACATTGCAGACACTGTTCAGATATAAGACAACATACATGTGCAACATACAGTACATTACAGACACTGTTCAGATATAAGACAACATACATGTGCAACATACAGTACATTACAGACACTGTTCAGATATAAGACAACATACATGTGCAACATACAATACATTACAGACACTGTTCACATATAAGACAACATACATGTGCAACATACAATACATTACAGACACCGTTCACATATAAGACAACATACATGTGCAACATACAGTACATTACAGACACTGTTCAGATATAAGACAACATACATGTGCAACATACAGTACATTACAGACACTGTTCAGATATAAGACAACATACATGTGCAACATACAGACAAATACGACAACAAAAACAAAGAGCAAAACATGACGAACATGTTCTACAATGGACAGGTGCATAGGAAAAAAAGACTTGAAAGGTGAAAGGGAAAAAATCCTGCACACTGTCTTCACCAGTAGGGACTTTATTAAGCAACGTTTCGCTCACATCAGACCTTGATGAAACGTTGCTTATAAGGCTGTCAGCATTAACTAGATAATCGCGAGTTAACTCAGCCGTGAGTTAACTCGATTAATTTTTTAGTGCGAGATTAACTCACAGTAAAACCAAAGGCCAAGTGGGTCCATTTGGTTCAATTTCGCCAAATGCAGGTGAATAATTTTTAAATATCTGCATCAGTTAAGTTACTTTAAAATAAGTCTACACAATTAGAGAATGTAGAAAACTTTCTACAAAATGTGCATGTTCGCTCCTAATGATACCAACATCAAATTGTTGACAAATTCTTTAATTTAGGTCTGGAAGTCTAAATAGATGTCATCAAATGGTGGTCTGTGGCTCAAATGCAGAATACATAATTGACCTTGATATGAATATTCTTGAAAAACACTCATTTAAGGTATATTTAGAACTCATGAAAATATGCAATTCAATTGAGATTAATCAAAGATTAACTATGGGCAATCATGCGATTAATCGCGATTAAATTTTTTAATCGATTGACAGCTCTATTCACTTGCTTAATAAAGTATTTTTCAACAGCTAAAGTATAACATGATGCTGAAAACACCAAAACGCGCCTACAGTTCAGAAAGCGTTTATGACTACGATGTGTGTGTGTGATTATCGTTGTCCCTCCAGCCCTCCGGCAGTCAGACGCTGACAGACTTTGACGTGAAGTGGAGACAGTGGCATGTGGAGGTAGACCGCTGTCTACAGGACAACTCCTTCAGCAGCAACCCTCACCTGGAGAACATCTGTAAGGTCAGTGATATGACCTGGAGAACATCTGTAAGGTCAGTGATATGACCTGGAGAACATCTGTAAGGTCAGTGATATGACCTGGAGAACATCTGTAAGGTCAGTGATATGACCTGGAGAACATCTGTAAGGTCAGTGGCACCTGGAGAACATCTGTAAGGTCAGTGATATGACCTGGAGAACATCTGTAAGGTCAGTGATATGACCTGGAGAACATCTGTAAGGTCAGTGATATGACCTGGAGAACATCTGTAAGGTCAGTGATATGACCTGGAGAACATCTGTAAGGTCAGTGATATGACCTGGAGAACATCTGTAAGGTCAGTGATATGACCTGGAGAACATCTGTAAGGTCAGTGATATGACCTGGAGAACATCTGTAAGGTCAGTGATATGACCTGGAGAACATCTGTAAGGTCAGTGATATGACCTGGAGAACATCTGTAAGGTCAGTGATCTGGAGAACATCTGTAAGGTCAGTGATCTGGAGAACATCTGTAAGGTCAGTGACCTGGAGAACATCTGTAAGGTCAGTGATATGACCTGGAGAACATCTGTAAGGTCAGTGATATGACCTGGAGAACATCTGTAAGGTCAGTGATATGACCTGGAGAACATCTGTAAGGTCAGTGATATGACCTGGAGAACATCTGTAAGGTCAGTGATATGACCTGGAGAACATCTGTAAGGTCAGGAGAACATCTGTAAGGTCAGTGACACCTGGAGAACATCTGTAAGGTCAGTGATATGACCTGGAGAACATCTGTAAGGTCAGTGATATGACCTGGAGAACATCTGTAAGGTCAGTGATATGACCTGGAGAACATCTGTAAGGTCAGTGATATGACCTGGAGAACATCTGTAAGGTCTGGAGAACACCTGTAAGCTAAGTGATACAGGGGTTAACACTAAGGTCTCCGAGGCATTTGCCCATCGGGCAAGTGCAAGTCAGGTTCTACTTGCCCTCAGGTCATGGTCACTTGCCCCCCAGGTTCCAGGTTGGTCCCCAGTTAAGTTGGTTAACCAGATGTAACTCTTGAGAGCGTAAAAATGAAACCAAATGGACCCTTACGGGTCCATTTGGTTTCATTTTTACGCTCTCAAGAGTTAAAATTCATCATCTTAATTAGCCCCAAGTCTACACAACTAGAGAATGTAGAAGATTAATGGTCATTTTGATGTGTATGTTAATTTGCCTGTTTTGTTTCCCAAATCCAGCCTGGAATTGTGGATATCTAGAAAGCAGGGAAAGACACAGAGGTAGAGTGCAATGACTGCCTTCAAGACAAATTTATCTTGTGTTGTGTTATAGTGCACTATGTTGCACACTTGCCCGTTCGGGCAACCACGTAGCAGTCTTCACTTGTCCCACCATTTTTTTTTACTTGCCCCGGGCAAGTGGGTAAGTGTTAGTGTCAAGCCCTGTGATATGTAAGGTCAGGTGACCCTGGCTTAGAGAGACTGAAGATTATGCCCGCAATAGATTGAACGTTAAACAGCATCTGTCTGTCTGTCTGTCTGTCTGTCTGTCTGTCTGTCTGTCTGTCTGTCTGCAGATCCTGGTAGGTGATGAAGACACCATGTTGGAGCACAAGGATCTGCTGAGCACCTGGTACCACTTCCTGATCACCAGACTGCTGTACTGCCACCCTACGGTCAAACCCAACGAGCTGCACTACTACGCACAGGTACAGCAGCACCCCCTAGTGTCACAATTTTAACTCCCAAGAATTAAAATATTCATCATGTGAATTAGCCCAAGTCTACACAACTAGAGAATGTAGAAGATTAATGGTCATTTTGATCTGTATGTTTGGCTGTCTTGTTGCCCAAATCCAGCCTGGAATTGTGGACAAAAGCAAAAGAAATCTTTAGTCTGTGGGGGCAACATTGTCATCAAGTGGTGGTCTGTGACTTAAATGCTGAATAAATAGTGGGCCGTGGTATGAAAAAGGTTGAAAACCACTGGACTAGAGCAGGGGTAGGCAGTCAACATTGACACAGTGAAGGGTGATCACTGGCACATGTATGAGGGAGGATTTATCCTTTTAAATAACAAATTTCCTTTTAAACAACAAATTAGGCTCTCTCAAATCCATGTAAATCCTGCACACAATTCTACATTCATTAAAACTGAACTTCGACTATAGGGAGATGGGTGTAATTTGTCTAATGATCACAATGTCCTGATGTAAAAGAAAACGGTCCAGAAGAAAGAGATGTTATGTTGTCTTTTTTATTTGTATGTCTTCTCTCCAGGGTCAGAAACTAGTATCTAGCTTCAAAAAATAGAATCTAGGGCCGGGAACTAGAATCTAGCGACCAAAAAATAGAGTCTAGCGTTGGAAACTACAATCTAGAAACTAACAGCAGCAACTAGAATCTGGCACCAAAATTAGGAACTATAATCTACTATAATCAGGAACTATAATCTAGCATCGAAAACTAATCAGAAACTAGCATCTAGTGTCAAAAATTAGAATCTCATGTCAGAAAGTAGAATCTAGCGTCAGAAAGTAGAATCTAGTGTCAGAAATGAGAATCTAATGTCAGAAATGACAATCTAGTGTCAGAAAGTAGAATCTAGTGTCAGAAAGTAGAATCTAGTGTCAGAAAGTAGAATCTAGTGACAGAAACTACAATCTAGTCACAGAAACTACAATCTAGTGACAGAAACTAGAGCATAGTGTCAGAAAGTAGAATCTAGTGACAGAAACTACAATCTAGTGACAGAAACTAGAGCATAGTGTCAAGAACTAGAATCTAGTGCAAAAAACTAAGAACTAACATCTAGTGTCAGAAACTAGAATCGAGTGTCAGAAACTAGAATCTAGTGTCAGAAACTAGAATCTAGTCAGGACATAACGGATTAAAAGACGCCAGGGGTTTACTCTTTTCGAGAGCATTCTGTTGGAATCTAGTCCCAGTGTGAGTCCTTCTTTGCGATCCTCCCTGTGACATCACCCGTGACATAATCGCTCATATAACAGCCCACAGGGGGGGGGGCTGGGGGGTACAACAACAACGCTAACCGTTAACCCGTCCCGACGACGACGACGCCCCTCTTCAACATGCTGTATCCGGAGCAGGACCAGCTGAGCGACGAGGACAAGCTGGCCATCGCGGCCAACTTCGTGAGCCAGGCGCCGCCGGGGGAGTTGGGCGAGGTCTTCAACGACGTGCGCGTGCTGCTGGGCGACGACGCCCTGCTGCGGGAGGGCGCGACGGCCGCCCTCGCCCGCTACGACACGGAGCAGTTCACGCTGGCCCGCGTGGACGGCCGCGACGTGCTGGTGACGGAGCACGGCGACCTGGGCGGCGGCCGCTTCTACGACCCGCGCCGGCGCCTCTCCTTCGCCTTCGACCACCTGAGGAAGGAGGCCAGCGACGTGCGGCACCACCGGCCCGGGGCACCGGGGGCATCTCCGAGGGCATCTCCAGGGGCATCTCCAGGGCCATCTCCAAGGGCATCTCCGGGGGCATCTCGGGGGCACCTCCGAGGGCACCTCCGGGGGCATCTCGGGGGCACCTCCGAGGGCACCTCCGGGGGCATCTCCGAGGGCACCTCCCGGGGCACCTCCGGGGGCATCTCCGAGGGCATCTCCGAGGGTATCTCCGGCGGCCCAGGCAGCGGCGGAAGAAGCCCGCCTCCTGGCCCCGTGGAGGGACGCGTGCGACGCGGAGCTCAGCGTCTACGTGCGCGAGCACTACCCCAGCGGGGTGTGCGCCGTCTACGGGAAGATGCTGAACGGACGCCCCACGGTGGTGGCCTGCATCGGCGGCCACCAGTTCCAGCCCAAGAACTTCTGGAACGGACGCTTCCGCTCCGAGTGGAGGCTCACCTTCCCGCCGCGCTCCACCTCCACCTACTCCTCCTCTATCTCCTCCTCCTCCTCTATCTCCTCCTCCTCCTCCGTCTCCTCCACATCGCCCATCATGGCCGCCGCCCAGGTGAGCGGCGTGATGAAGATCCAGGTGCACTACTTCGAGAACAACGGCAACGTGCAGCTGGTGAGCAGCAAGGAGGTGCGGGAGACGCTGGGCGTGTCGGACGAGACGCGCACGGCCCGTGAGTTCGTGCGCCTCATCGAGAGCGCCGAGAACGAGTACCAGCTGGCCATCGGCGAGGACTACCAGACCATGTCGGACGGCACCTTCAAGGCCCTGCGCCGCCAGCTGCCCGTCACCCGCACCAAGATCAACTGGGAGAAGATCCTCAGCTACAAGCCGCCGGGCAAGGCAGCGGACGCCGGGCAGATGAGAATGTGAATGCACGGCCATGTTAACACACCCAGTGCCAGCCCTTTTTCATATTTTTTGAGGTAGCTAGTGCCAGCGATTTTCATCTAAAAGTCATATTTCATATTTCGGTCCATGTTTCCCGTCGGACAAGTTATTTGGCGACACACTTCCGGTTAACGGTTGGTCCGTCCCTTATTTTGGTCTGTTCTGACTGGAATATGCGGTCGCTGCTCGCTGCTGTTATCATTGGGATCGTATCAAACCAGCGACGGTAAGCGACGTAGAGAGACGTAGATCAACCTAAGAGGCATCGGTCATAACTATTTTTAATAATGATAAGAAAGACGTAGCTCTACTGCCATGGCAAAAAACTGTTAATATTAATTAGATGGTAAAACCAGAAACCGTGGGGGTTTTAGTCATAGTAAACCGGGGTTTAAAATTTTGAAAACTGTACAACCTTTTAATGTCCACCTGTCTGGCCGTCCACTCTCAACCGAGAGTCGTTGTAATCCCCTCCATCATGCCGCGGAATGCCCCGGGGTCTCCTCTCAGTGGGACGAGAACCTCCTTCGGGAGATGCTCGAGAGGCGTCCTAACCAGATGAACAAACCAACTGAGCCGGTTCCGTCCTTGGCGAACACTCATTTCTACTTCATCAACTACATTTTGCCTTCGTTCTCCTTATAATGTGACTGAGCGGTAGATCTTTTTGTTCCATAGAGAGGAGAGGTTTTAGTTATTGAGTTGAAACAATCAAATCCTCCTTACAATTTAATTTAGATATTTAGCCGCAGATACTCTTAACCCAGAGAAAAGAAAAGAAGAAAGCACCTGGCAAATGCCTACAAAATAGTTATCATTACATCATTAAAAGATTAGGAACATAGGGTATGTTTGGGTAAAATGCTATAAGTTAAAGGTAGGGGAAGTGATTTCACTTTTGTCAGATATCACCCAAAAAACCTTTTTTCTGTTAAATTGCTCTATTATAAGGTGTGCAGACCATATATGGAGTTTCCCCCTCCCCATGTTAGCAGAGGAGCTAATAAAAGTTCCCCAGGTGGAGGGTGAATTCTCCTCCAATCAGTGCACCAGGCTGGTACTACACCATGAATTTGAAATCACTTCCCCTACCTTTAATTAGCTGCTATCTAAGTAAGTCTACATAAAATACCATCTAAGTTACATATGTTGAGGCTTTGCACATGCTTGTATGAGGCTGATGCTAGGGCACTTTGCCTTTAGTTTCTGCTCTATTTTTTTGCAAAATGCAAGTGCATGTTATTCTCAATAAAAGGTGCACAAGAAAGCAGCAATAGTCTCCATCTTGGCATATTTTGATAGAGAGTACTACTAATTAACAGGTTATATAAAAGAATGCTAATCAATTCATCACAAGACAAACGATAATATACAGTAAAATGCAAGAATATTGTAATATAAAAGTGCAAATGGTGCATCCGCATTCTGTGTGTGCACAGCGCGTCGCAACACATTAGCTTGTGGCGCTTGTTTCTTATATTTTGTGGTTGTGCGTGTGTGCGTGTGCGTGGGTGTGGGTGTGCGTGTGTGTGTGTGAGTGACCAAGGTCATCAAATACTAACCCCTTGTAAATACCATCTCAGAGCTGGGCATAGGTGTAGACCAGTGGTTTTCAACCTTTTTGACACCAGGGACCACCATTTGATGACATTTTAGCCCCAAAGCCCTAAAACTAAAGAATTATTTTGGTTGTGTTCACAATTCCAGGCTGGATTTTGTTTGCAAAACAGTGTAGACTTAATTAACTCTTGAGAGCGTGAAAATTAAACCAAATGGACCCGCAAGGGTCCATTTGGTTTCATTTTTACGTTCTCAAGAGTTACATCTGGTTAACCAACTTAGCTGGGGACCACCTGGAACCCTCTCAGGGACCACAGGTGGTCCCCGGACCACCTGTTGAAAACCCCTGGTGTAGACTATTTGTGTTTATATTCGGCAGCCTAGGACATACGCACAGACTGGTTGTTAGAGGGTTCCAACAACTTGGGATGCCCAAAAAGGAGGCAAAAAAGCTGGCAAAGTACTGTAGCGTCTGCTATAATTGGCAGTCGTCAAATATGGTGGAGACGCTGCTACCTATACCCATAGACTGTGCGGTGCAACATGCTTGTTGTATCACAAAAGCTCATGCCATGATTTTGCAGATGTATCTCGAACGCACCTATAATATTTGTGTCCCCGTATGCAGGGGCGGATTGGTACATATTTTCCCACCGGGACAATTTAGCCTTTGCCAGGCCACCCTGCAGCTGGTTAACCAGATGTAACTCTTTGAGAGCGTAAAAATGAAACCCTCAAGAGTTAAAATATTCATCATGTGAATTAGCCCAACAACTAGAGAATGTAGAAGATTAATGGTCATTTTGATCTGTATGTTCCAGGCGAGCATCTAGCTACATTCTAGTGCATTTTGGAAGTGCCACTAGTGCATTTTGGATCTTGTCCACTAGGCCACTAGGTGGCGCAGGCCACCGGGAAAACTCCCTGTACTCCAGATGGCCAATCCGCCCCTGCCGGTATGCATTTCCTTTGTGTGGACATGAATAAATGGTTAGAATGTGTGTGTGTCTTCCTTCCAGTCGTGTATGACCATGTTCCTGGACTCTCGGAGCGTTCCAGAGCCTCTGGACAGCATCTTGTTGGGAGCGTTTGAGTTTGACATTCATCAGGTCATCAAAGACTGCAGGTGAGGTGACACACGTGAACACATGCATGTGCGCCAGGGGCGGATGTAACATTGGGGGGGCAGGAGAAAATGGCATGGGGGCGGCTTCATCGCCCGTGGCGCGAAGCGACACGGGCGATGAAGCCGCCCCCATACCATTTTCTGTTACAAGACTTTTATTAGTCAAGTAAAGCATCAATAATAACATCAGTTGTTGTTGAAGTTGCAACAGACACGCATAAAGCATGCATAAAGATAAAGGTCTGACTCAGAGAGTTTTCTGTTTTCAATGATGAAATGCTGTTGGTTTAGTGGTGACACAGCTGTAGTTAGTTAGTAGCAGTAGTAGTGTTTCACATCATTTTAAAGATAGGCACTTTAATTTGAAAGATCTTGGGTTGTTTTGAATGGCATCATGTTTAGTGAAGCAGACCCCCCCCCCCCCCCACACACACACACACATGCCTAGATCCGCCCCTGATGCACGCACGCCATTTTCAGCATGTTTTATCAATAAGTTTGTCTTAAGTTTGTCTGTGGTTTGCAGTTTACCTTTAATAATCAGTTTGTCTCCCTGCTTAATAACACAAATGCCGTAAATTAAAACACCAAACTTAACTAAAACGTAAAATAAAAAGACCTTCAATATCGTATTTCTTGAGAATACTGTATTTCACTCAGTAGGAACTGCTCCTGTCGCATGTTGATGATGTCATCACTATGTCATTGAGAGGTCATTGAGAGTTAATAAAAACATTTTAAATATTTCTTTTACGCTCATATTATTTTTTTGTTAGCATTTCATATATTCCATAGACACCATCAACCAGTTCATCGTCAACTAGTTCCTATTGAGCGAAAGATTTGCTGTTTGTTAAAAGAATAAAATAATATTAGGGTGTTTTCTTTTGTTTATTTCCGTCACATAGGTGTAATGTTTTAAAGCATACAGTACATTTCTCTAATCAGCCAGGGATCCTTTTAACAACAACAAACAACAATATCTGTGTTGTCCTGTGGTTTTCAGTATCGCTCTGAACAACTGGTGGTTCGTGGCTCACCTGACGGATCTACTGGATCACTGCAATCTGCTCCAGTCCCACAACCTGCAGTAAGACCTCTTGTTCTAACCTATCTAAACCAGGGCTGCCCAAAAGGTAGATGGGGATCTACCAGTAGATCACACAGGTTGTGCAGGTAGATCACATGACAGTCCCCCCCAGCAGAGCGTTAAAATTAAACCAAATGGACCCTGACGGGTCTATTTGGTCCATTGGGAGGGCAATATCAGTCACCAAAAAAAAGATGGGTTCTTTTCCAATAATCTGTCATGGTTAAAATGGAGTTTTAAGTTATAATGGGTTTGTATAGGAAGGAGGCGAATACCGGTATGCTAAAATGAACATCAAATATCTAAATACTGAAAAAAGTAACTTATAAACTGTCTGGTGTGTTCACATGAGACTGAGTAGACCATAAAATGACCAACAGACCAAATGTTTTGCAAAGTGAAGCAACGTTTTTGAAAGTGAAATACCCCTTTAACAACAAACGGTGCGTCATCTTCAAACCCTGTGCATGCATTTGATGTCTGGTCGTATTCTAAGTGATTTGTGTTGTTCTGTGTTCAGCTTCGGATCCAACCTGAGAGAGTTTCTCCTGCTGGAATATGCGTCTGGTCTCTTCACTCATCACAGGTGAGATGATTAACACACCCAGTGCCAGCCCTTTTTCATATTTTTTCAGGTAGCCAGTGCCAGCGATTTTCATCTAAAAGTCATATTTCACATTTCGGTCCATGTTTCCCGTCGGACAAGTTAGTTGGCGACACACTTCCGGGTTGGTCCGTCCCTTATTTTGGTCCGTTCTCAATGGAATATGCGGTCGCTGCTCGCTGCCGTTATCATTGGGATCGTATCAAACCAGCGACGGTGAGTGACATAGCGTGACGTAGATCAACCTAAGCGGCATCGGTAATATGCTATTTTTCATAATGATAACGCATGACGTAGCTCTACTGCAAGGGCACGAAAACTGTTAACATGGGTAGTCATTAAAATCACATGATCACGGCCATGCTTACCGTTCACTGAACACGCTAATTCATAGCTGGGCATCATGCGGCCCGGGGGCCAAATGCGGCCCTTTGGCTGACTCTGACCGGCCTGTGAAAGAGTACTGTGGTTTTCAACCAGCGGTCCGGGGACCACCAGTGGTTCTTCAGAGAGTTCCAGTTAAATATGGAAAGTTGGTTAACCAGATGTAACTCTTTGAGAGCGTTTTTTTTTTTTTTTTTTTTTTTTACGCTCTCAAGAGTTAAAATATTCATCATCTGATTGTGGACTTAAACAAAAGAAATCTTTAGTTTTGGGGTTTGTGGGGCTAAAATGTCATCAAATTGTGGTCCTCTGTGGCTCAGATACTGCATAAATAGATTGCCTTGGTGTCAAAATGGTTGGCCCTCCACAATGTTAATGTTTTATGTACAGTATCTCCTTTGGCCCATTGGGGAAAAATAATGGCCCAGCCCTGCACTAATTCTTTGCCTGTGCAGAGATGAGAAAGGAAGGAGTACGCGTGGTTTAACTCTGTGTGTGTGTGTGTGTGTGTGTGTGTGTGTGTGTGTGTGTGTGTGTGTGTGTGTGTGTGTGTGTGTGTGTGTGTGTGTGTGTGTGTGTGTGTGTGTGTGTGTGTGTGTGTGTGTGTGTGTGTGTGTGTGTGTGTGTGTGTGTGTGTCTCTGCGTGTCCAGTCTGTGGCAGCTGGCTGTAGACTACTTTGACCACTGTCCAGAGTTCGGTCGTGTTTACCTGTCTGTCTCTCTGTGTGTGTCCAGTCTGTGGCAGCTGGCTGTAGACTACTTTGACCACTGTCCAGAGTTCGGTCGTGTTTACCTGTCTGTCTCTCTGTGTGTGTGTCCAGTCTGTGGCAGCTGGCTGTAGACTACTTTGACCACTGTCCAGAGTTCGGTCGTGTTTACCTGGAGCTGCAGATTGAACGGGTTCCTCTGGATACGGAACGCAAAGCTCTGAAGGTTCTGAGGATCTGTGAGCAGAGACACATGTCTGAACAGGGTGAGTCTGTCTGTCTGTCTGTCTGTCTGTCTGTCTGTCTGTCTGTCTGTCTGTCTGTCTGTCTGTCTGTCTGTCTGTCTGTCTGTCTGTCTGTCTGTGGGCCTGTCTGCCTGCCTGTCTGTCTGTCTGTCTGTCTGTCTGTCTGTCTGTCTGTCTGTCTGTCTGTCTGTCTGTCTGTCTGTCTGTCTGTCTGTCTGTCTGTCTGTCTGTCTGTCTGTCTGTCTGTGAGCAGAGACACATGTCTGAACAGGGTGAGTCTGTCTGTCTGTCTGTCTGTCTGTCTGTCTGTCTGTCTGTCTGTCTGTCTGTCTGTCTGCCTGCCTGCCTGCCTGCCTGCCTGCCTGCCTGCCTGCCTGCCTGCCTGCCTGCCTGCCTGCCTGTCTGTCTGTCTGTCTGTCTGTCTGTCTGTCTGTCTGTCTGTCTGTCTGTCTGTCTGTCTGTCTGTCTGCCTGCCTGCCTGCCTGCCTGCCTGCCTGCCTGCCTGTCTGTCTGTCTGTCTGTCTGTCTGTCTGTCTGTCTGTCTGTGAGCAGAGACACATGTCTGAACAGGGTGAGTCTGTCTGTCTGTCTGTCTGTCTGTCTGTCTGTCTGTCTGTCTGTCTGTCTGTCTGTCTGTCTGTCTGTCTGTCTGTCTGTCTGTCTGTCTGCCTGCCTGCCTGCCTGCCTGCCTGCCTGCCTGCCTGCCTGTCTGTCTGTCTGTGTCTGTCTGTCTGTCTGTCTCTCTGTGAGCAGAGACACATGTCTGAACAGGGTGAGTATTGATTGATTGATTATTCTATAGACCTGCGCAGTGACGTCACCGCCCCTGTCCAGAAATGGAATCCTCATCAGGGGTTGACACTAACACTTGCCCGCTTGCCTGGGGCAAGTAAAAAAAAAATGGTGGGGCAAGTGAAGACTGCTACCTGGTTGCCCGATCGGGCAAGTGTGCAACTTAGTGCACTATAACACAACACAAGATAAATTTGTCTTGAAGGCAGTCATTGCACTCTGCCTCTGTGTCTTTCCCTGCTTTCTAGCTGTCCACAATTCCAGGCTGGATTTGGGAAACAAAACAGGCAAATTAACATACACATCAAAATGACCATTAATCTTCTACAGTGTAGACCTGGGCTAATTAAGATGATGAATTTTAACTCTTGAGAGTGTAAAAATGAAACCAAATGGACCCGCAAGGGTCCATTTGGTTTCATTTATACGTTCTCAACAGTTACATCTGGTTAACCAACTTAACTGGGGACCACCTGGAACCTGGTGGGCCAGTGACCATGACCTGAGGGCAAGTAGAACCTGACTTGCACTTGCCCGATGGGCAAGTGCCTCGGAGACCTTAGTGTCAACCCCTGCTTATTCATTTTCTTCATAGACTTTTCAAACATGCTTAATTCTCTTGGCGCCGTCCACGCGGGGCTCGTGGACATCCCGTTAGAACCCCCCGCCGGTCACGCGGACGGCTCGTATCACGACGAGATGTAGATTTCATTCTTTAATCCAACTATTAGTCCGTGCGCATCGTCTGATGATCATCCTGTTGCTGACTTTCATTTGGGACAGAATTGGAGACAACTTTTTTTTCCCCCGTCCCATTGACGTCCATTCAATCCAATGCATTCAAACGGCTCTCCTCCGGTTTGCCCCCTCAATGTCGCTGGCGCATGGGTTAAGCAGCCAGGGCTACACAGCTCTTCCTGACTTGTGAACCGGATGTTTTGGGGCAGATCGCCAGATGACCGATTAGACAAGACAACAGACACAGCATAACAGAAACAGCACATCCTGTTTAGGAGATCTGAGCTTCAAAATAAGGGCTTTTTTACCGATCAAACTGGTTTGAGCCGCGGCAGTGGAAAGAAAACAAAGAAAATCCGATCGCGCTCAATGAGTTAATAGAAACACGATTGCGCCGTTGACAAAACCAACTCGGGTCGTGACAAATCATGACAACACACACAATATTAGCATGCAATATCTAATTAGCAAGAAGTAGAAAACGGCACCTTTTGTTTCGTTTTTCATCTTAGAAATTATTTGATTGTCCAAAAAGATTGTGTGTGTCATCATGAGTTGTCACGACCCGAGTTGGCTTTGTCCATGGCGTAATCGCCTTTGTATAAATTCTTTTCGAAAAGACTATGAAAAAAATCAATGGGGAATCCACTTCTGGAACAGGGGCGGTGAGGATTCTGAAATGTTGACCAGTAGAGGGCGCTAATGATCTGACTTTTCTGAACAACCAGGAGTTGCTCATTTTGTATAGAAAAGTGAAAAGTCATTGTTGCTTGTTGATATTGATCAAAACATTGCTAGGTGTATCGGGGCCTTTAGATCATGTTGTGTGGTTGTGTGGTGTGGTTTCTCCAGTCAGGAGCATCTGTAACATCATGTTGTGTGGTTGTGTGGTGTGGTTTCTCAGTCAGGAGCATCTGTAACATCATGTTGTGTGGTTGTGTGGTGTGGTTTCTCCAGTCAGGAGCATCTGTAACATCATGTTGTGTGGTTGTGTGGTGTGGTTTCTCCAGTCAGGAGCATCTGTAACATCATGTTGTGTGGTTGTGTGGTGTGGTTTCTCAGTCAGGAGCATCTGTAACATCATGTTGTGTGGTTGTGTGGTGTGGTTTCTCCTGTAACATCATGTTGTGTGGTTGTGTCTTCTCCAGTCAGGAGCATCTGTAAGATCATGTTGTGTGGTTGTGTGGTGTGGTTCATGTTGTGTGGTTGTGTGGTGTGGTTTCTCCAGTCAGGAGCATCTGTAAGATCATGGCCAAGCGTGCTCTGAGGAACAGCCGTCTGGGCTCTGCTCTCTCCTGGACCATCAGAGCTAAAGACGCTGCCTTCGCTACGCTCATATCAGAGAGGTAGGGTCTCTATATGAACCATCACACTACTGCCATCATATCATATCAGAGAGGTAGGGTCTGTATATGAACCATCACACTACTGCCATCATATCATATCAGAGAGGTAGGGTCTGTATATGAACCATCACACTACTGCCATCATATCAGAGAGGTAGGGTCTCTATATGAACCATCATATCATATCAGAGAGGTAGGGTCTGTGTATGGACCATCACACTACTGCCTTAATATCAGATCATAGAGGTAGGGTCTGTATATGAATCATCACACTACTGCCTTAGCCCATTGTGCCCTGATCAGATTCTAGTTTCTGATGCTAGATTCTAGTTCACAGCGCTAAATTCTAGTTTCTGACGCTAGATTCTAGTTCCTCATGCTAGATTCTAGTCCCCCATGGTAGATTCTAGTTCCTCTCAGTAGATTGTGGTTTCTGTAGTTAGATCCTAGTTTCCCGACACTAGATCCTAGTTTCCCCACACTAGATTCTAGTCCATGACACTAAATTCTAGTTTGCGACACTAAATTCTAGTCCCTGGTGCGAGATTCTAGTTTTTTCTGGAAAAAAATCTTTCTGTGTCAGTGATGCTTGACATATTTCATAGGAAGGACCCCCAGAAATATCTATTATTTAGCTGCAGAACCTCATCTAAAAACATGTTGTTCTAGGGGATCCCCCAGAAGCAAAGATTTGAGTTAAAAATGTTTGCTTCCAAAATAATGTATTCAAAGATTTGCAGCACATTTTCACAATTTTTCAAAAATAGCAGAACTACGAGCTCATATCGCGCCACTCGGTGGCGCGATATGAGCTTGTAGATCTGCTATTTTTCAACAGCTAAAACACCAAAACGCGTTCAGTATACAAAGGGTTGAACCAACCATCACACTACTGCCATCATATCAGAGAGGTAGGGTCTGTGTTGACCATCACACTACTGGCATTTCCACATTAGAAAGGGTCTGGTAAATGGTAAATGGTGCATTTATATAGTGTCTTTATTTAAGGGGCTTTACATACATGGTAGATCCCATTCACACACTAATGGCAGAATAAACCATGCAATGTACTGACCAGCACTTCAGGAACAATTAAGTTAAGTGTCTTGCTCAGGGACACACCGACTCTGGGCGAACTCGGGTTTGAAACCGACAACCTTGCAGTTACCAGGGGTTGACACTAAGGTCTCTGAGGCACTTGCCCATTGGGCAAGTGCAAGTCAGGTTCTACTTGCCCTCAGGTCATGGTCACTTGCCCCCCAAAAATATATATTGTAATTTTTGCATTTAAGTTTACTTCCTACTTGGGTGCTTTAAACCAGGGGTTTTCAACAGGTGGTCCGGGGACCACCAGTGGTCCCTGAGAGGGTTCCAGGTGGTCCCCAGCTAAGTTGGTTAACCAGATGTAACTCTTGAGAACGTAAAAATGAAACCAAATGGACCCTTGCGGGTCCATTTGGTTTCATTTTTACACTCTCAAGAGTTAAAATTCATCATCTAAATTAGCCCATAGTGGTCACAGACCCAGTGGTCCCTGACCCCAGCAAAATAATAGTTTGGAACCAAATGGACCTGGGAGAGAGATAGGTAGAGATAGCTAGAAAGCAGGGAAAGACACAGAGGCAGAGTGCAATGACTGCCTTCAAGACAAATTTATCTTGTGTTGTGTTATAGTGCACTAAGTTGCACACTTGCCCGATCGGGCAAACAGGTAGCAGTCTTCACTTGCCCCACCATTTTTTTTTACTTCCCGGGGCAAGTGTTAGTGTCAAGCCCTGAGTTACCATCCGGTGACTCTACCCCTGAGCCACTGCCGCCCCATCTGGCATGCCTGCATTAGCTCTGGTCCATAGCTCCACTGCTTCTATGATTCTGCCTTGCAGTGGAGCTACAGTATACCTACATAGAGAATATTTTTTCCTTCCTGTTGAAAAATAATCATTTGTGCATTTTACCTGTATGGTCAGGTGTTCAGAGTGTGTCCACTAGGGCATTGACTAAATATTCGACTAGTCGATTATTTGACTAGCAAAACACTATTCGACTATTAACCCATTGTGTCCTATCTAGTTTCTGAATAACATAATATTCAAAGATTTCACCACGTTTTCACGATTTTTCAAAAATAGCAGAGATACAAGCTCATAGCGCGCCACTCGGTGGCGCGCTATGAGCTTGTAGATCTGCTATTTTTCAATAGTTAAAACATAATGCTTAGAACACCAAAACGCGTTCAGTACACTAAGGGTTAATTCACTATTCGTTATTCTGTAATAATAATTTTTGATATATATTTTTCAATTTTCTGCAGCAGGCATTGTGGATGTGGTGTTGGTAGTAATTGTAGATTGATTGCTCATTTTTCATGTCATAATGTAACTGAGTTACAGTATTCTAATAGGCACGTATTTTTTCAATGGGAAGTCCAGAATCACACATTTTATTGGCTAAAAAACAAATATATATATCACTATAGACTAGTCGACAATTATTCGACTACCAAAGTATTCGATTCGACTAGCAAAAAACGTGTTTGGTTAATGCCCTAGTGTCAACTGAGGAAGGATTTCTAATTACACACTATAGCTCTGCTGCAAGGCATAACAATAGAATCAGTGGAGCTATGGACCAGAGCTATATGTCTGTATTTGAGATGTACTGATTAAGTGTGTGTGTGTGTGTGTGTGTGTGTGTGTGTGTGTGTGTGTGTGTGTGTGTGTGTGTGTGTGTGTGTGTGTGTGTGTGTGTGTGTGTGTGTGTGTGTGTGTGTGTGTGTGTGTGTGTGTGTGTGTGTGTGTGTGTGTGTGTGTGTGTGCGTGCGTGTGCGTGTGCGTGCGTGCGTGTGTCAGGTTCTTACAGGACTACTGTGCACGAGGATCCTTTTCAGACCTGGACCTGATAGACAACCTGGGACCTGCTATGCTGCTCAGTGACAGACTCACTTTCCTGGGTAACACACACAGATTACACACACACACACACACACACATACACACACACACACACACACACACACACACACACACACACACACACACACACACACACACACACACACACACACACATGCAGACACGCACACTTAATATATTTGTTTATGTTCACATTTTACAAGAGAAATTCTTGAACATAAACAGTAGTAGATGCACATGCAAGCACAGAACCTCCTTGACATATATCTCAGTGGTTTTCAACCAGTGGTCCGGGGACCACCAGTGGTCCTTGAGATGGTTCCAGGTGGTCCCCAGGCTAAATGATGGGTAGTGGTTATCCAGGTAACTCTTTGAGAGCGTAAACATGAAACCAAATGGACCCTTGCAGGTCCATTTGGTTTCATGTTTACGCTCTCAAGAGTTAAAATATTCATCATCTAAATTAGCCCTAAGTCTACACAACTAGAGAATGTAGAAGATTAATGGTCATTTTGATCTGTATGCTTGACTGTTTTGTTTCCCAAATCCAGCCTGGAATTGTGGACAAAAGCAAAAGAAATCTTTAGTTTTGGGTTCTGTGTCATCAAATGGGGTTCTGCGGCCCAAATATGAAAAAGGTTGACAACGAGTGGTATAGACCAGGGGTTTTCAACAGGTGGTCCGGGGACCACCAGTGGTCCCTGAGAGGGTTCCAGGTGGACCCCAGCTAAGTTGGTTAACCAGGTGTAACTCTTGAGTGTAAAAATGAAACCAAATGGACTATTGCGGGTCCATTTGGTTTCATTTTTACGCTCTCTTTTACGTTTTTTCATTTTTAGAGTTAAAATATTCACCATCTGAATTAGCCCAAGTCTACACAACTAGAAGATGAAAGAAGCATGTCCTAAACTAGTATGTCAACAATTCTATCATGTCTGGAAACACACACACACACACACACACACACACACACACACACACACACACACACACACACACACACACACACACACACACACAGTCATTAACGGTGGACGGTCATCTTGTGACTGTTTGTCACATGGTTAATTTTATCAACGCATCAGCTGAGGGAACGCTAAATCACTACACACTGACCTTATGGAGACAGACACACACACACACGCACACACACACACACACACACACACACACTGAGCCTGTATATGTGCTATTTCCAGTGCGTGACACAGCAGCACACAGCCCAGTATACTATACTATAAAACAGTCATAAATAACCCAGTTTGAACAGCCTGGTGAAGTTATTTTTGCTGTCAGACAGGGTTGGTCTGAACTAAGTTTTATCTCCATATTCTATTGTTTCTTGTTTTTTGTTTTTTATAAATGAATACCCTACTTGATTACACCCTAAGTAGCTTGCTATTGTTTTTTTATTTGGTTCTTGACATTCCTCCCGACAGAGACGCTTTAAATACTATTTAAATTGGTCAGGCTAGTAATAGAGCATGCAGAGCGTCTGTTTAAAATATCTCTGACAGTTCACTCAAGCTTTGGTATATAAAGCAATTGATTCAGCTGGTTGGCTCTGTGTGTGGAACCACACTGGTAAATGGTGCATTTATGTAGCACTTTTATGTTTTATCCAAATCGTTTCACGTAGATCAGTGGTTTTCAACCTTTTCAACATTTCAACTCTTGAGAACGTAAACATGAAACCAAATGGACCCGCAAGGGTCCACTTGGTTTCATGTTTACGTTCTCAAAGAGTTACATCTGGTTAACCAACTTTCCATCATTTAGTCTGGGGCTAAATGATGGTTTCTGATGGTTCAGAAAACTAACTAAAACTAACTGAAATCATACCCAAAATACCCTTAGTTTTAGTTTATTACGGTATAAAGCTTTTAAATCCACATGTTTTGGTGACCAGCATGAGGAGGAGATGCTTCTAGATCTTCTATCCACTAGTGAGTTCCATATACACTGGGGATAAAAATTGTGTTCTTGTGGGAGAGTGCAATCATCCAATCTACTAAGAAACTCAAAGCAAGGGTTGATTACCAACCGTTTCCTACTTTGGCACATTTTGTAATTCTATACCTGACAACCAAAGAACAGAAAAAAATAAAATAACTAAAACTAGCACTAAACTAGAACCAACTAAAACTACACTAAAATGAAAAATCCCTAACTATAATAACCCAGGTTCCCACTTTTTCTCTCTCCATCCATCCAGGGAAGTACCGTGAGTTCCACAAGCTCTACGGGGAGAAGCGTTTCACAGAAGCCGCCAAGCTGCTCCTGTCCCTCATGACGGCTAAGATCGCTCCCCGCAGCTTCTGGTGGACCCTGTTGACCGACGCCATGCCTCTGATGGAGCAGAAAGAGGTCAGTACCGTTGAAAGAGACATTTTTGACCCAAAATTAAATTCAAAATCTGTCTGGAGCCGCATTTTATTATTTTTTTTCCTGAGAGTGTGCAAATGTGAACCAAATGGACCCTGACGGGTCCATTTGGTTCCATTTGCACACTCTCAGGAAAAAAAATCCTCAAAAAATCCTCAAAGAAAAATCATTAACATGGTGAAACACATCCTTTCTTCAGAAATGGAGTATCTAAAAAAAAAGAAGTTTTACAGAACTCCTTTTCTAGTCCACACAACACCTCTAAGGTATATTAATGACATAGTAAACTGAGTAAACCTTTGAAAATGGGTGGTTCAGATTGAAAGCTCCACCTCTGATAACTGCTGGGCTTTTTTGACATGGCCAAGTGCTACTTTAACTGGCAACTGTCAGACAGTGCAACACGTTTTGGGTGACTGAAATGTTTATATTATTTTGGTGTGGATCACCCCAGTGTGTGTATGTAATAATGCTACAGCCACTGAGCCACTAGGGCTGTGTTCTAGAGCCGCAGGTTGCTGACCCCTGCGTTAGGGCATACCTGGGCATTATGCGGCCCGGGGGCCAAATGCGGCCCTTTGGCTAACTCTGACATGCCCGGGGACCACCAGTGGTCCTTGAGAGAGTTCCAGTTAAATATGGAAAGTTGGTTAACCAGATGTAACTCTTTGAGAGTGTAACCAAATGGACCCTTGCGGGTCCATTTGGTTTCATGTTTACACTCTCAAGAGTTAAAATATTCATCATCTGAATCATCCTGAAATCTACACAATCAGATAATGTAAAAGAATGGTCATTTTTGATCTGTGTTTGCCTGTTTGGTTTCCCAAATCCCGCCTGGTATTGTGAACAAAAACAAAAGAAATCTTTAGTTTTGGCGTCTGTGGGTCTTAAATTTTATCAAAAAGTTTGGTCTTACTCTTACTTTCGTCTTGAAATAAAATTAATACTACGCAGACTTTAGTTCAGCCTTTAGTCTCGGCCCTCCACAATATTTTATGTATCTCATTTGGCCCCTTGGGAAAAATAATTGCCCAGCCCTGCGTTAGGGTCAGGGTAGCCTCGACACCCAGGCTTTCATTTTCATCCAGCTTGCGTGAAAACGGAAAGCCTGGACTACATTGTTATAGGGGTGGGACAATTCACTTACCTCACGATACAATAGAATATTGATAATTAGGGCCCTGGATCGATTTATATTGTGATTCTTAGTTATGCTGTGATTCGATTTGATATATTGATGTATCGCATTTTTTCCCCACAAATTATACTAGAACAAGGAGGATTCCGCCCATTTTCAAGATTATTTTTAGAGCATACAAATGGAGCCATCAGGGTCCGTTTGTACGCTCTCACAAAAAAGGTCCTTAAAGGAAAATCATTTAACAAACACAACACAAACACAACTTGATGATGTCATCATCAAGTAAAATACAGTACAGTAAAATGTTGAAAATGGGTGGAATTCTGAACAATATGGACAATGACGAGTTCAACTAGAACATTTTAAAGCATTTTTTAAACAATATAAATAACAAAGTTCAGTGTTTCTGACATGAATAAATTAGACCTACATAATTATTTAAAAAAATGATTTTCAACCTGGTGATTGGATATTGATATCATGGCGTAGCTCCAAATGATGTGACGTAGCACAGCAGGGGGGGAGGGGCTGAGGGGGGGATGACGACACGTTGGTGAGATCAAATCGGATCAGCTCATCTGCCGTCCAAAAACGGACGCCACCCCACCCCGCCTCCCATAGGCCAAAATCATTTCAGGTTAGGCCAGGCAGGGCTTGACACTAACACTTGCCCGCTTGCCCGGGGCAAGTAAAAAAAAATGGTGGGGCAAGTGAAGACTGCTACCTGGTTGCCCGATCGGGCAAGTGTGCAACTTGAAAAACTGGATTTGGGAAACAAAACAGGCAAATTAACATACACATCAAAATGACCTAATCTTCTACATTCTCTAGTTGTGTAGACCTGGGCTAATTAAGATGATGAATTTTAACTCTTGAGAGTGTAAAAATGAAACCAAATGGACCCGCTAGGGTCCATTTGGTTTCATTTTTACGTTCTCAAGAGTTACACCTGGTTAACAAACTTAACTGGGGACCACCTGGAACCCTCTCAGGGACCACTGGTGGTCCCCGGACCACCTGTTGAAAACCCCTGGTTTAAAGCACCCAAGGAAGTAAACATAAATGCAAAATTTACAATATATTTTTGGGGGGCAAGTGACCATGACCTGAGGGCAAGTAGAACCTGACTTGCACTTGCCCGATGGGCAAATGCCTCAGAGACCTTAGTGTCAATCCCTGCCTTCAACTTCCAGGCCACTGTGACTAACAGATTAGTCCAGGCTTTCCGTTTTCACACAACGCGAATGAACATGAAAGCCTGGGTGGCTAGGGTCAGGGTTACCTCTGCTCCATAGTAATAGTTAAAAGGATCCCTGCCTAATAAGACAAATATGCCTTAAAACACTATACTCGCCATCTATAACTAAAATATGCAGATAAAAACACCTTCAATACTTTATTTCTTTCATAAATAGAGAATCTTTCACTCACGAGGAGGTGCTCTGGTCGCAGGATGATGATGTCACATGAGCATGTGCAGCCATATATTCTATAGAGCTAGATCACACGTGACATCATCATCCTGTGCCAGGAGCAGTTCCTGTAGAGAGAAATATTCTCTATTTATGAAAGAAATAAGATGCCATTGGTGTTTTTATTTGTTTATTTTAGTTATATAGGGAAAGTGTAATGTTTTAAGCAATGTTTATCTTATTAGACAGGGATCCTTTTAAGAAGCGCTCTATAGACCAGTACTAGCTTAACCCACCCCACTCTGCCCCGCCAAGGGTGCCAGCCTTTCCGCAGCAACCCGTCCCGAAGCATTTTAATCAACGGCCCGCCCCAGCCCGCAGGAGCAAAAAGTAGACTATAACGATGTGCAAGAAGCTCACAATGCGACGCAACGCTCTATAATTCTGTCTGTGCCTGCTTTTCAATTAAGATAGATTGTGTGCTGTTGTGCTCATTGCGCTAGTAGGGTATTTAAGTTTCTGTGTCTAGGCCTTGGGACAGGACGAGAGCAGTAGGCGTGGTCCGTCGCCGTTGCAACAGAAGCCCAACATAGTTCATAAAGCAGGCGACGCCGGCTGGATCCACCTCTTCCACTGGCGTCTCTGGTTTCCATGGTGACGCTCCTCTACAGCGTAGCTCTCGTCCACGTTGTAACACGACGCCAAAAGCTGCGTTCTGCCGTCGTAGGAGAGGGTAGGACGGCCGCGAGGCTTATGTATCGAGCACAGAGCGATTCATTACTGGTGTCGTAGGTTGGACGTTCTACCAATCTTAAATAGGCTAGTGACCGGCCACATATCCAGAGGCTTAGAACGGAGAAGCAGAGCAGAGGACACTTTGGTCAAAAGGCAGGAGCTAAACCTCCTTTCATAAGCAACAAACATTGATGAACAAGATTATGGTTTCAGAAAGAGTACCACAATGTTTTTTTTTTCTCTTCGTTTTTGGGAGGCGGCCCGCCCCAGCACGCCAGATTAGCAGACTGCTAACTTACACCAAAATCTTTAACCCGTCCACCCAGCCCATCACTACCAGACAGTATATTTAATATTAAGTATTAAAGTAGTGGTTTTGAAATGTATTCCTCCTGGCGCTGTCTTCTCACCTGGTTGTTCTTTGGTCCTGTTGTTGTCCAGGTGATCTTCTCAGCAGAACAGACCCATGAGCTGATGTTCTGTCTGGAGGAGTTGACCTCCTCCTTCCAGAGCATTGCTCCAGGACCAGACGGACCTGTGCAGGTACAGTACATCTATCCATCTCTGTCTCTGGCTCTCTCTCTTAACTACTGTATTTGACAGATTAGTAGAAAAGCTGGGTTTGCTCCCATTCGGCGCAATAGTAACAAAAAAACGATCTCAAGAGTTAAATTATACATCATTTACTGCTTCTTTGATGTATTTTAATGATCTCTTTAATTCATTCCCACTATTTTTTGTCTTCTTCTCTATTGCAATGTAAAGCACTTTGAGCTGCATTTTATGTCATGAAAGGTGCTATACAAATAAAGATTATTATTATTATTATTATTATTATTATCATTTGAATTAATAAACCCTGTGTACTGAACGCGTGTTGGTGTTTTTAAGCTGTTGAAAAATAGCAGATCTACAAGCTCATATCGCGCCACCGAGTGGCGCGATATGAGCTTGTAGTTCTGCTATTTTTGAGAAAATTGTGAAAAGCATCAGAAACTAGAATCTGATCAGGACACAATGGGTTAATGTTCAAGAATCTACACAATTAGAAAATGTCGAAGAATTGTTATTTTTTTTACCAATGTTTTGCCAGTTCATCTCTCCTAAATTGTGGACAAAAACGTGAAAATCCTTAGTTTTAGTGTCAGAGAGACTAAACTCATGGGCCCTGGTATGAAAAAAAGGTTGAAAAGCCTTGATTTACGTCATAAACAGTTGACACCTGGAGATACCAAGGTTTTCTGTGTGTGTTTTCAGGAGGAAGACGTCACCAAGGTGGAGCTCCTGAGGCTGGCGTTGGCCAGGAACCTGGCCATGGCCATCGTTAAGGAGGGAACAGTGGAGGCCTGCTGTTGAACCACTGGAGGGAGACACTGTACCGTTTGCTTTTTGTTTTCATCTTTTTTTTTTGTACTTGTATATAAAACTAAACGCATCGAGAAAAGGAAAAAAAATATGTGCTCTTTGATAATAAACACTCTCATCTTCAGAATGATCATGTTATTTTGTGTGTGTATAATTAATATACCCGCTTCTCATCAAGTTACAGGGGTCGTTGAGTGGGTTCCAGGTGTTCCCCAGCTGAATGATAGAGTTGCTAACTAAATAGACCCTTATACATAAGCGTTTTTATAAGCATTATCAATGGGGCTATGGTTTAGGATGCTTATTTGCTTATTTTTGCTTGTTATATAAATGTCATATTAAAGTATGCAGACATCTCTGACGTTTATAACAAACAAAAAGTTGATTGAAACTTGAGCAAGTTATGTTTTTAAAAAAATAAATGTCCATAGACACCATATGAGTGAGTGAGCTAACTGAAACAAGATGGCCGCCACGTAACAACGTCACTCCCCATTGGCTAGCAGCGCGGGTGACACATCAAGATACCGTATATCTATTGGAGCAACAGTAGTGATTTACTGTCTTGTGATAACGTGTGTGTGTGTCATAACTCTTATCAGAAGTTCAGAAGTATATGAATTCAAAGTCCATGTCCTTCTACAGTCTCAGACATTTACTCACTCTGACATTCACTAGTCAGTCAGAGACGACGACAGAAACCAACAGAGAAGAAAATACTGATTAATCAATAAATACACCAATACAATCAATAAACTGATCAATAAATAGAGGGAAAGTTCATGTGATCTAGCTGCTGTTATCTACAGACTGTTATCTGGTATACCATCTCCACTGAGGTAAGTACAGACGAAAGACAAACCACAGACAACCAATACTACTACTATAACTACTAATATCATCATCACACACCTTGAGTATATCTTATCTCAGGTACAGTGGTGTTAAGTACATTTACTCTAGTACGATTTACATTTTACTTATATTTACTTAAGTATTTCCAAAGTGTATGTGTTAATTGTCTTGTGTACAATAAACAAACAAACGCATAAAAAGACCATCACCAAAACTCATTTAGTTTTATTTCTTTAAAAGCATGTTAACTTACTGTTGACTTTTATTAAAAAGAAAACCTCGGTGGATCCACCGAGGATCCGGATCCAGGATCCAGGATCCAGGATCCAGATCTTCAAAATAATAGTAAAATCAACAGGAAGTTAAGTTTTTTTTATGGAAAAGAGAAGTACAGTATGTTTTGAATTATCAATTTCTAAGCTAATATAGGCAACTTTTTTTTTAGCCAAAAGTCAAAATATATACTTTAATATACTTTTTTCCTCCCTATATCGGTTCTACTATGATGCTGCAGCTGTTTCTCTATAGACAGACACTTTGTTTTGCCCTGCAGACGTTCCAGAACTTTATTGTTGTCCACAAATCATGTTGTCGAAACAAGCAAGCTATTCGTCGCCGGACAAAGTGGTGCTAATGTGTGGGGAGGGAGGGGGTAGTGGAGGATGAGACAGTGTTTTAGCCAATCACAGCACAGCAGTCTCCAACAGTTTCATAATGAGCCAATAGAGTGGAGGTGAGGTGGAGTTAGATTCAAATCTGTTTACAAATACAGATTTTGTAAAAACTAAAGTTGCCAATTAACTATATGTTCTTTTAGGGTGCATTGATCCCTACTCTACTGATAATATTGTTGTTGTTTTGACCTCCAGATCAGGTGTGTGAACGGCAGACAAAAACAAAATGGCTTCCCGTTTGACTGTTGGGCAAGAGGATCTGAGCTGTACTGTGTGTCATGAGATCTTTAAACATCCCGTGGGACTGTCCTGTGGACACAGCTTCTGCAAAGACTGTCTGCAGGACTGGTGGAAGGAAAGACCAACCAGGGAATGTCCAGTTTGTCAGAGAAGATCCTCCAAGGAATTTCCTCTCATAAACTTTGTTCTGAAGAACCTGTGTGAGAACTTCTTGGAGAAAGGCCGGAGCTCGTCATCACTGAGCTCTGAGGTCCTCTGCAGCTCACACACTGAGAAGCTCAAGCTCTTTTGTGTGGACGACCAACAGCTGGCGTGTGTTGTGTGTCGCGACTCAGAGAAACATGCCGGACACAAGTTCTTACCCGTGGACGAAGCGTCTGGACGTTGCAGACAGAAAGTCCAGGAGACACTGAAGCCTTTAAAAAAAAAACTGAAGATCTTCGATGAAGTTAAAACTAAATTTGACATAGTAGAAAACCACATCAAGGTCCAGGCCAGGAACACAGAGACGCAGATCAAGGAACAGTTTGAGAATCTCCGTCGGTTCCTCCAGGAGGAAGAGGAGGCCAGGATGGCCGCTCTGCGGGAGGAAGAGGCTCAGAAGAGTCAGGAGATGAAGGAGAAGATGGAGGCTCTGAGCAGAGACATGGAAACCCTCTCTGACGCCATCCGAGCCGCCGAGGACCAGCTGAGAGCCGAGGACCACGTCTCATTCCTGCAGAACTACAAGAGCACCATGGAGGGAGTCCAGCAGATCACCCTGGACCCACCAACGCTCTCAGGAGGAGCTCTGATAGACCAGGCCAAACACCTGAAGAACCTGACCTTCACAGTCTGGGACAAGATGAAGGACATTGTCTCCTACACTCCTGTCCTCCTGGACCCCAACACTGCTGGTCCTGAACTCATGCTGTCTGATGATCTGACCAGTGTGAGACGTGTAGAGAGACAGCAGCTTCCTGACAACCCAGAGAGGTTTACTAGGGGCTACAACTTCAATGTCCAGGGTTCTGAGAACTTTAACTCAGGGTCTCACAGCTGGGATGTTGAGGTTGGAGATAATACATGGTGGCGTGTAGGTGCGTGTGAGGAGTCGTACGGGAGGAAGGGAGGCACAAGGAATGGATACTGGTTTATAGAGTTCTATAAAGGTAAATACTCGGCAAGCTTATCAGGTTTTAGTGAGACTGACCTCTCAGTGAATCAGAAACCCCAGAGGATCAGAGTCCATCTGGACTGGGACAGAGGACAGCTGTCCTTCTCTGATCCTGATTCTAACACACACCTGCACACCTTCACACACACCTTCACTCACACATTGTTTCCATTCATTACTAATATTCAAAATGGTGGTCCGTCTCTGAAGGTGTTACCAGGGAAGATTTGTGTCACTCTGGAAAACCACCGTTTTTAGAACGTCTAGCATAAATAAAAACATAACGCACAAGGGGATTAGGGGATGTCCATGGTATTGGATTAATTCAGGGTAATATAGCAGCACTTAATTCTTACTATTTTGAATTGCATGCCTTTTTATTTGTTTTATGAGTTTGTGTCTATTGTCTAAAAACAAATATTGTAAATATTAAATACAGTATATTACTCAAAATTAAATATTACAACTCCATTGCACTTGGAGAGGTGAGCTGTATAAAAAACTACACACATCATATTAGGTTTTTATAACTCCCTGATTATAACACTCCCTCAAAAAGTGTAAATCCCTGGTGTCCTTTAAAACAGGCCTGACTGAAAAAAACAATGAGGCAACTTTGGTGAAAAAAAACACCTTTCTTAAATTTTGTTATTTCTACTTTTTATGTTTTTTTTAAATCTGACTCATCAGTTGGGGAATCAAATCTTGTCTGTCACATCACATGCAAAAGCAGAAACATTTTGATTAATTTAATTCGTTATTAATTGTTAAGTGTAACTAACAATTAACAGACCTAACTGGAGCAGCAGAGCTATCGCTACGGCTGCTGGATTATTGTAGAACTTAACCATTGGATGTACAGGGGAGGTTTGCAGGGAGGATCAACGATTTGGTCTACTAGTGGGAGGTCAGGTCGGGGTTCGATTCCCGGGCCAGGTCATACCAAAGACTGTAAAAATGGGACCCAATGCCCTTCTGGTTGGCACTCAGTATCAAAGGGATGGATTGGGGGTCAAATCAACTAATGATTCCAGTGCATGGTGTAGTGACCAATCATCGGTCATGGCCGATTATCTAATTCATTATTCATGGTTTCAGTAATAATTGGTATAGGTGCAAAAAATAAATAATCGAAAAAAGAGCATCCGATTATTTTTATTTATTATAAATGTTCAAAAATGATAACATCAACCACTTTCATTGAAAATCTAGTTGATTGTGCTGGTAAGGAGATGTATAGCTGTGTGTCTCTGACTCTCTCACCTAATGTATTTACGGTTGTATATCCAAATTACCCTTTCTTTTCTCTTTTTCTTTTATATCTGAAGCTCTGTGCCTGTACTTCACACAGCAAAATATTTACAATGCTGCTACAATACTGTACATGTTAGCACTTGAATTAAAAAAGATGCATTTGATAGAATGAAAACTGAAACACTTTTGCTGCTTCTTGCAGTTTATTTTATTAAAAACATAAATAATAATCGTATCTATCGGCTATCTTATTTGTGATAATCCAAGTAGTACTGGATGTATTTTGTCCTGAGTACATTCTGGTTTCTGATGCTACATTCTAGTTTTTGATGCTCCATTCTACAGTAGTTTCTGACACTACATTTCAGTTTCTGATGCTAGTCGCTAGATTCTAGTTTCTGACACTATAATCTAGTTCCTGACACTAGATTCTAGTCTTGATATGGAGTGTGTAAAGTGCATTGTGGTGTGCTGCCTCCTTCACATTCAGTAGATCCTGTGAACCTCCATGGCCAGTTGTAATTTCCTGGGGTTTCTGGGGACTGTAGTAGATAATAAAAAAGAAACAAATGTGATCAGATCTGGTGCTTTGTTCCCCATGTCGGGAAAATTTCGGAAACTTCAAATGCCTTTTTCTCAGTTTTTCTATTTTGGGACCCTCAGATTTAAAAGCTCTCAACCCCTTCCGAAATGCTCCAATTTCCTTGAGTGATGCATCATATGAAAGCTTACATTTTATACTTTAATAATATGTAAAAAGAGAAAATTGATCCTGGCCTATATGAGGCACAAAGTACCAGGTGCTGTCACAAATGTTTATTACGAGTCGACTATGTTTGAATAACCCCTCTCATAGCTAAAGTCCCTCAAACTAAAGAAATCAAGGAATGTAAAACAATTAGCACCCATCTTTTACTTTCTCTAATAACCTAAAACAGTGGTTTTCAATCTTTTTCATACCAGGGCCCACTATTTATGCAGCAATTGAGCAATGGACCACCATTTGATGACATTTTGTTCACAATTCCAGGCTGGAATTTTGGAGAAAACAGAACAGTCTAACATACAGAATGACAAAATGACCATTCATCTTCTACATTTTCTAGTCATGTAGAATTGGGCTAATTCACATGGTGAATATTTTAAGTCTTGAGAGTGTAAACATGAAACCAAATGGACCCTTGCAGGTCCATGATGACACATTCATTACTAATGTCTAGCCTACTGTGTTTGACTTGATAGATGAATACCTACAATGACCATCATGCTTTGCTGCACTGCCTGTCGTTGTGGAGAGAGCAGAGGCACACCATTTGCACACTCTCAGAGCTAAAATAAGATTGATTTTATAATACGAGGCGTTTAAGGCATCTGCATGGTTAGAATGCCTCTCGAGCATCTCCCTAGGGAGGTGCCCGAGGCACGTCCCACTGGGAGGAGACCCCGGGGAAGACCAAGGACCAGATGGAGGGATTACATCCACTCTCTGGCCTTGGATCGCCTCAGGATCCCCCAGGAGGAGGTCGCTAATGTTGCTCGGAAGACAGGGAAGTCTGGAGCTCTCTGGTGGAGCTGTTGCCCCCACAACCCGACCTCGGATAAGTGGATGAAGATGGATGGGTGAAATTCGGGGAGATATAACCTTCTCTGAGGGAGTAATTTCCATGGGGTTGGTGGGTAATGTCCAGTGTTGAGACTAATACCTTACATAAGCGTTTGTTATAAACATTATCAATGTGGCTATGATTTAGGATGCTTATTTGCTTAATTTTGCTTGTTATATAAACGTCATATTAAAGCCTATAAGTATGCAGACATATCTGACGTTTATAACAAACCAAACCGTTAGAAAGTTGGTTGAAACTTGAGCAAGTTATGTTTTTTAAAAAAAAGTAAATGTCCATAGACACCATATGTTTATGAGTGAATGAGCTGACTGAAACAAGATGGCCGCCACGTAACAACGTCACTCCCTATTGGCCAGCAGCACGGGCGTCACATCAATATACTGTATATCTATTGGACCAACAGTACTGATGTACTGTCTTGTGATAGCATGTGTTTGTGTCATTCCTCTTATAAAAAGTATATGAATCCAAAGTCCATTTCCTTCTACAGTCGTCTCAGACATTTACTCACTCTGACATTCACTAGTCAGTCAGAGACGACGATAACAGAAACCAACCGAATCAAATACTGATTAATCATTACATAGATCAATAAACAGATCAATAAGTAGAGGGCCAGGTGATGTGATCAAGCTGCTGTTATCTGCTATACCATCTCCACTGAGGTAAGTACAGATCTGCTATACCATCTCCACTGAGGTAAGTGCAGACTGTTATCTGCTATACCATCTCCACTGAGGTAAGTACAGACTGTTATCTGCTATACCATCTCCACTGAGGTAAGTACAGACTGTTATCTGCTATACCATCTCCACTGAGGTAAGTACAGACTGTTATCTGCTATACCATCTCCACTGAGGTAAGTACAGACTGTTATCTGCTATACCATCTCCACTGAGGTAAGTACAGACTGTTATCTGCTATACCATCTCCACTGAGGTAAGTACAGACGGAAGACAAACCACAACTAGTTTTACTCTTACAGTATGTACAGTATGGATGAAAAACAGTTAAAACTACATGACTGAATACTTGTACACTAGTACAACCAAATACTACTACTATAACTATTAATACCATCATCACACCTTGAGTATATCTTATCTCAGGTACACTGGTGTAAAGTACATTGACTCTAGTACGATTTACATTTTACTTGTATTTACTTCAGTATTTCCAATGTGTATGTGTTTGTGTACAATAAACAAACAAAAAAATAGCATCTCCAAAACTCATGCTCATGTTTTATTTATTTTTTTTGTGTGTTAACTTCCTGTTTACTTTTATTAAAAATAAAACCCAGACTGGATCTGTGTATCTGGATCCAAATCTTCAAAATAATAGTAAAATCAACAGGAAGTTAACTTTTTAATGGAAAAGAGAAGTACAGTATGTTTTGAATTATCAATTTCTAAGGTATTATAGGCAACTTTTTTTTTATTCAAAAGTCAAAATATACTTTTTCCTCCCTCCATCGCTTCTAGTATGATGCTACATCTGTTTCCCTGTAGACAGACACTTTGCTTTGCCCTGCAGACGGTCCAGAACTTTATTGTTGTCAACAAATCCTGTTGTCAAAACATTTGTCGAGCAATCCGTCAGCTAACGTGTTTGTGTGTGTGTGTGTGTGTGGGGGGGGGGGGGGGTGCAGAAGTCTCCAGCAGTTTCATAATGAGCCAATAGAGTAGAGGTGAGGTGGAGTTAGATTCAAATCTGTTTACAAACACAGATTTTGTACAAACTAAAGTTGCCAATTAACTTTAAATGTTCTTATAGCATGCATTGATTCCTACTGATAATATTGTTGTTATTTTGTCTTCTAGTATTGGTCTGCTGTAACGTCCTCAGCCTCAGAGAACATTCCAGATCAGCTGTGTGAACGGCAGACAAAAACAAAATGGCTTCCCTTTTGACCGTTGGGCAAGAGGATCTGAGCTGTCCTGTGTGTCATGAGATCTTTAAACATCCCGTGGGACTGTCCTGTGGACACAGCTTCTGCAAAGACTGTCTGCAGGACTGGTGGAAGGAAAGACCAACCAGGGAATGTCCAGTTTGTCAGAGAAGATCCTCCAAGGACCATCCTCTCATAAACTTTGCTCTGAAGAACCTGTGTGAGAAGTTCTTGGAGGAGAAAGGCCGGAGCTTGTCGTCTCTGAGCTCTGAGGTCCTCTGCAGCTCACACGCTGAGAAGCTCAAGCTCTTCTGTGTGGATGACCAACAGCTGGCGTGTGTCGTGTGTCGCGACTCAGAGAAACATGCTGGACACAAGTTCTTACCCGTGGACGAAGCGTCTGGACGTTGCAGACAGAAGGTCCAGGAGTCACTGAAGCCTTTAAAGAAGAAACTGAAGGTCTTTGATAAAGTTAAAACTAATTTCGACATAACAGAAAACCACATCAAGGTTCAGGCCAGGAACACAGAGACGCAGATCAAGGAACAGTTTGAGAATCTCCGTCGGTTCCTCCAGGAGGAAGAGGAGGCCAGGATGGCCGCTCTGCGGGAGGAAGAGGCTCAGAAGAGTCAGGAGATGAAGGAGAAGATGGAGGCTCTGAGCAGAGACATGGAAACCCTCTCTGACGCCATCCGAGCCGCCGAGGACCAGCTGAGAGCCGAGGACCACGTCTCATTCCTGCAGAACTACAAGAGCACCATGGAGGGAGTCCAGCAGATCACCCTGCAGGACCCACCAACGCTCTCAGGAGGAGCTCTGATAGACCAGGCCAAACACCTGAAGAACCTGACCTTCACAGTCTGGGACAAGATGAAGGACATTGTCTCCTACACTCCTGTCCTCCTGGACCCCAACACTGCTGGTACTGAACTCATGCTGTCTGATGATCTGACCAGTGTGAGACGTGTAGGAAAGGAACAGCAGCTTCCTGACAACCCAGAGAGGTTTACTGGGGGCTACAGGTTCTATGTCCAGGGTTCTGAGGGCTTTAACTCAGGGTCTCACAGCTGGGATGTTGAGGTTGGAGACAATACATGCTGGGGAGTAGGTGTGTGTGAGGAGTCGTACGGGAGGAAGGAAGGCACAAGGAAAGGATACTGGTATATACAGTTCTATTCGGGTGAATACTCAGCATGCTCCTCATCAGGTGTTATTGTGACTGTCCTCTCAGTGAAACAGAAACCCCGGAGGATCAGAGTCCATCTGGACTGGGACAGAGGACAGCTGTCCTTCTCTGATCCTGATTCTAACACACACCTGCACACCTTCACACACACCTTCACTCACACACTGTTTCCATACATTGATAATTATAATACTGATGGTCCGTCTCTGAAGGTGTTACCAGGGAAGATCTGTGTGACTCTGGAAAACCACAGTTAACGTACAGAGGGGTTTAGGAGATGTTCATGGTATTAGATTAATACACTTGTATTTGATTACCTTTAAGTACAACTTAATTCATTAATTACCATATGATTCAGTTTGCATTACGCGCGCGTGCACAAACACACACACACACACACACACACACACACACACACACACACACACACACACACACACACACACACAACACACACACACCACTTCTCTTTTTTCACTAGTTTGTACAGTATATTACTCAAAGTTCAATATTACAACTCGGGTGCACTTTAAGAGGTGAGCTGTATAAAGAACTACACACATCATATTAGGTTATTATAACACCCTGACTCCCTCCCTCAAAAAGTGTAAATCCATGGTGTTCTTTTAAAAAAGCAAATCAATGAGGCAACTTTGATTTTAAAAATGTACCTTTCATCATTTTTGCTATTTCTACAGTTGTACTTTTTATGGTGATTTGAACCATTGTTTTTTTCCATGTCATGATTAGGAACTGAATTCCTCAGATCTGAATGTAAACAACGTTTTTTTGTGATGTCATTGATTTTGTGTGTTGACCTTCTACTACTATTAAATTTATATCTGACTGTATCCTGCACTGATTACATTTAAGTCTTACTGTACCTTTTACTGATTAAATTTATATCTGACTACCTGGTACTAATTACATTTAAGTCTTACTGTAGCTTTTACTGATTAAATTTATATCTGACTACCTGGTACTAATTACATTTAAGTCTTACTGTACCTTTTACTGATTAAATTTATATCTGACTACCTGGTATTGATTACATTTAAGTCTGACTGTACCTTTTACTGATTAAATTTATATCTGACTACCTTGTATTAATTACATTTAAGTCTGACTGTACCCTGGGAAAGTGAGGTAATGTGAGACACTTTTTACATTTGCCGCTCGCAAGGCGAGTTAAAATTAGAGAAGAGACATTTTGATTATTTTGTTATTAATTGTTAAGTGTAACTAACAATTAAGCGCCCTAACTGGAACAGTGGAGCTACCGCTACGGCTGCTGGATTATTGTAGCACTGAACCATTGGATGTACATCAACGATTTGGTCTACTAGTGGGAGGTAAGGTCGGGGTTCGATTCCCGGGCCAGGTCATACCAAAGACTTTAAAAATGGGACCCGATGCCTTCCTGGTTGGCACTCAGGGATGGATTGCGGGTCAAATCAACTTCTGTGGCCAGTTATAATTTCCTGGGGTTTTTAATTGTCAAGTCAAGTAAATCTTCCTTCCTGGTCATATCCAGAGCCATCTGGTCAGAGACACTTCCATTTCCACTTGTTGTAAAGGTGACTGATCAATGATTAAAACAATATAAGATGCTGATATCAAACTGTCTGATATCATTAATAATTTCAGAAAATAATTCTTAAATTATTTGTAGCAGTTCATTTTAAATGAATAAATAAATACATTTAGGGTCCCCCTGGAGGTCCTGACCCACAGGTTGAGAACCACTGATTCAGACCAGTAGTTACTGACTGGATCTACCAGTCTGTCTGCATGGTTGGTGCGGCTGTGTATGTGTGTGCTTGTGTGTAGGTGTGTCATAACTCTTATCAGAAGTATATGAATCCAAATCCATTTCCTTCTACAGTCGTCTCAGACATTTTCTCACTCTGACATTCACTAATGCGATACGACCAACACACAGAGAGGCAAATGTCCAGTGATCAATACATATAGATCAATAAACAGAGAGACAGGTCATGTGATCAAGCTGCTGTTATCAGCTATACAATCTCCACTGAGGTAAGTTCAGACGGAAGACAAACCACAACTAGTTTTACAGTATGTACAGTATAAATACAGCTAAAACTACATGACTGATACTATACTGTATGTACACTAGTACAACCAACATTTTTTACTTGTATTTTACTTCAGTATTTCCAATGTGCATGTGTTTATTGTTTTGTGTACAATAAACATAAACACATACAAAGTTCATTCAGACACTGTAGTGTAGAGCATCACCAAAACTCATGTAGTTTTATTTTTTTTTAAAGCAGTTTAACTTCCTATGTTGACTTTTATTAAAAAGAAAACACGGCCCCGGATCAGTGAATCCGGATCTTCAAAATAATAGTAAAATCAACAGGAAGTTAACTTTTTTTTAATGGAAAAGAGAAGTACTGTATGTAATCACTGTAACATTTTAAAGGTATTATAGGCAGCTTTTTTTTAGCCAAAAGTCAAAATATATTTTTCAAATCTACATCGCTTCTTCTATATCATATTTTGCAGCTGATTCCCTGACACTTGCTTTGCCCTGCAGATGGTCCAGAACTTTATTGTTGTCACCAAATCATGTTGTCAAAACATTCGTCGAGCTCAGGACAAGGTGGTGCTAATGTGTGGGAGGAGGGAGGGGGTTGTGGAGGGTGAGGTAGTGTTTTAGCCAATCACAGCGCAACAGTCTCAGGCAGTTTCATAATGAGCCAATAGAGTGGAGGTGAGGTGGAGTTAGATTCAATTCTGTTTACAAACACAGATTTTGTACATACAGTTGCCAATTAACTTTATATCATGTATTGATTCCTACTGATAATATTGTTGTTGTTTTGTCTTCTAGTATTGGTCTGGTGTAACATCCTCAGCCTCAGAGAACATTCCAGATCAGGTGTGTGAACAGCAGACAAAAACAAAATGGCTTCCCGTTTGACCGTTGGGCAAGAGGATCTGAGCTGTCCTGTGTGTCATGAGATCTTTAAACATCCCGTGGGGCTGTCCTGTGGACACAGCTTCTGTAAAGACTGTCTGCAGGACTGGTGGAAGGAAAGACCAACCAGGGAATGTCCGGTTTGTCAGAGAAGATCCTCCAAGGAGGATCCTCTTCCAAACTTTGCTCTGAAGAGCCTGTGTGAGAAGTTCTTGGAGGAGAAAGGCCGGAGCTCGTCGTCTCTGAGCTCTGAGGTCCTCTGCAGCTCACACTCTGAGAAGCTCAAGCTCTTCTGTCTGGATGACCAACAGCTGGCGTGTGTTGTGTGTCGTGACTCAAAGAAACATGCCGGACACAAGTTCTTACCTGTGGATGAAGCGTCTGGACGTTGCAGACAGAAGGTCCAGGAGTCACTGGAGGACTTAAAGGAGAAACTGGAGGACTTTGATAGGGTTAAAACTAATTTCGACATAACAGAAAACCACATCAAGGTCCAGGCCAGGAACACAGAGACGCAGATCAAGGAACAGTTTGAGAATCTCCGTCGGTTCCTCCAGGAGGAAGAGGAGGCCAGGATGGCCGCTCTGCGGGAGGAAGAGGCTCAGAAGAGTCAGGAGATGAAGGAGAAGATGGAGGCTCTGAGCAGAGACATGGAAACCCTCTCTGACGCCATCCGAGCCGCCGAGGACCAGCTGAGAGCCGAGGACCACGTCTCATTCCTGCAGAACTACAAGAGCACCATGGAGGGAGTCCAGCAGATCACCCTGCAGGACCCACCAACGCTCTCAGGAGGAGCTCTGATAGACCAGGCCAAACACCTGAAGAACCTGACCTTCACAGTCTGGGACAAGATGAAGGACATTGTCTCCTACACTCCTGTCCTCCTGGACCCCAACACTGCTGGTCCACACCTCATGCTGTCTGATGATCTGACCAGTGTGAGACGTGTAGGAGAGGAACAGCAGCTTCCTGACAACCCAGAGAGGTTTAACTATGTGTACAGTGTCCAGGGTTCTGAGGGCTTTAACTCAGGGTCTCACAGCTGGGATGTTGAGGTTGGAGACAATACATACTGTGTAGTAGGTGTGTGTGAGGAGTCGTACGGGAGGAAGGAAGGCACAAGGAATGGATACTGGTATATACAGTTCTTTTCGGGTGAATACTCAGCATACTCCTCATCAGGTGTTAGTACTGTCCTCTCAGTGAATCAGAAAGCCCGGAGGATCAGAGTCCATCTGGACTGGGACAGAGGACAGCTGTCCTTCTCTGATCCTGATTCTAACACACACCTGCACACCTTCACACACACCTTCACTCACACACTGTTTCCATACATTAGTAATTATGGTGGTCCGTCTCTGAAGGTGTTACCAGGGAAGATCTGTGTCACTCTGGAAAACCACAGTTAACGTACAGAGGGGTTTAGGAGATGTTCATGGTATTGGATTATACAGTTGTATGTTGTATGTATTTGATTACTTCTAAGTACAACTTAATTTATTAATTACCATATGATTCACTTTGCATTGCGCGCGCACGCACACACACACACACACACACACACACACACACACACACACACACACACACACACACACACACACACACACACCAGACACCCCCCCCCCCCCCCCCCCCCCCCCACACACACACACACACACACACACACACACACACACACCACACATACCACCCCCCCCCCCCCCCCCACCCCCCCACTAGTTTGTACAGTATATTACTCAAAGTTCAATATTACAACTCTGGTGCACTTTAAGAGGTGAACTGTATAAAGAACTACACATATCATATTAGGTTATTATAACACCCTGACTCCCTCCCTCAAGTGTAAATCCATGGTGTTCTTTAAAAAAAAATCAATGAGGCAACTTTGATTTAAAAAATGCACCTTTCATCAATTTTGCTATTTCTACAGTTGTACTTTTTATGGTGATTTGAACTATTGTTTTTTCATGTCATGATTATGAACTGAATTCCTCAGACCTGAATGTAAACAACGTTTTTCTGTGATGTCATTGATTTTGTTTGACTCTACCTTCTGCTACTATTTATATCTGACTGTACCCTGTACTGATTACATTTAAGTCTGACTGTACCTTTTACTGATTAAATTTATATCTGACTACCTGGTATTGATTACATTTAAGTCTTACTGTACCTTTTACTGATTAAATTTACTAGGACCTTACCCGTTTAATATGTGAAGTCCAAACCATGCAAAGCATGGGTAATGTGATGTACTAATCATTTCAATAATGTAAGTGGGTTGAGTAACAATTGTTTTAATGTATATTGTAACATGGGAAATGATAAATCAGTTGTGGCAAAGCAAGGCGTACAGAAAAATGGTGATAAATAATGTTGTTGCATAAACATGGTTGTTTCTGTGGACATCATGAAATATTGTTCCAAGTGTTCATCTCTATTTATTTGAATCTTCCACAAACATAAGTTGTCAGAACCTGTTATGATTACCTGGTTGTGTTTCATGACTGAATGTTAATCTTTGGTGTTGCGTGCCAGCCGAAGGTATGCTGTGTTCTTAACTTCTTTGTGGCATGATGTGCGATGTGAGTTACAGTACATCTGGTTAACCAACTTTCCATCATTTAGCCTGGGGACCACTTGGAATGCTCTCAGGGACCACTGGTGGTCCCTAGATCACTGGTTAAAAACCACGGTGACACGTGCACACACACACACACACACACGCATAGAAAAGAAGAAACGATGTTAGTGTTTTGGCCATCATGGGTGCGCCATGATGGCGAACTGCCTGTACATGTCTATGGAGTTGTCGCAACTCTGTCTACTGTCTGTAAAACTCTGGCCGTTCAAGGGCATGCAGAGTCAACGGTGCGACATCAATGGCATGTAGAGTCATACGTGCGACATTGGGGGGTCAGAAACTGAGCGCTCGAGCGCTGTTCGTGCAGCCTGAATAGGGACAGACGCGTAGTCGAACATACAGTTTATTATTAGACAACACAACACGTGTGTGATAGGCATTGTTCGAAAAAGAGTGAAATACGATCGTGTTTGCACTTTGCAGTGGGTAGTGTTGGAACATGGACATTGGGCAGCAGCGGCAGAGGCTGGATGTGGCTAAGTGGATGATGGTAGCTTTGACTGCTAGCACGTCCTGCTGCTCCTCAAACACTGTGGCGAGTAGGCTAAAGCAGCCGACACGGCGCGGGGCTGCTGCTGCTGCTGCTGCTGTTCACTTGAACATGCGAGATGGAAAACAAACAACTGTCCAGTTGGAACGTGCGTTAAGTGTCCGTGTCGCTTTCTTCCCGGCATATCGTAAATCCACATTGTGCCAGCGTTGTCCTCCGTTGTCCGACAACAACACCGCTCCTCCAGCAACAACTCCACAACAGTGGGGTTACACCGAAAACGGTGCCCGTGATGTGATGCGTGACGTTAGGGGGCGTTTGGACGTTGCCGTGTTAAGTCGATGGGGAAATTTTAATGCACTATTATATTAATTATTAATTAACAATTGGTTATTTTCAGAAAAGGGCTTCGTTAGTGTCTTCCTAATGCTATGTTCAATGAGCATGTGAAAACTCAGAATCATTGCTGTAGTCAGTGACGACTTATGCCTGTTTCAGACAGACAGACAGACAGACATTTTGCTTAATTATTATAGTGATATCTGACTACCTTGTATTGATTACATTTAAGTCTGACTGTACCCTGGGAAAGTGAGGTAATATGGGACACTTTTTACATTTGCCCCTCTCAAGGCGAGCTAAAATTAGAGAAGAGACATTGTGATTAATTTGTTATTAATTGTTAAGTGTAACTAACAATTAAGCGCCCTAACTGGAACAGCGGAGCTACCGCTACGGCTGCTGGATTATTGTAGCACTGAACCATTTGATGTATATCAACGATTTGTTCTACTAGTGGGAGGTAAGGTCGGGGTTCGATTCCCGGGCCAGGTCATACCAAAGACTTTATAAATGGGACCCGATGCCCTCCTGCTTGGCACTCAGGGATGGCTTGCGGGTCAAATCAACTAATAATTTCAGTGCGTGGTGTAGTGATCGACCGATTATTGGTCATGGCCGATTATCTAATTCGGATAAGTGGATGAAGATGGATGAAATTGGGGAGAGACATTGGGCTCCATTTTCATTACATGCTAAACCCCTTATCCTAAACCCTTTATCCCTTTTTTTTTTACTATTTTTATAAACTTGTGGGAATAGTACTATGGCTATTGAACTATTGAAAAATGTTTTTTAAATAGTTTAAAAAGGCAAAGAAGTTAAGGGATAAGGGGTTTAGCGGTGATGAAAATCTAGGCCACTGTCTTTTCTGAGGGGTGTAATTTCTATGGGGTTGGTGGGTAATGTCCAGTGTTGAGACTAATACCTTACATAAGCGTTTGTTATAAACATTATCAATGTGGCTATGATTTAGGATGCTTATTTGCTTAATTTTGCTTGTTATATAAACGTCATATTAAAGCCTATAAGTATGCAGACATATCTGACGTTTATAACAAACCAAACCGTTAGAAAGTTGGTTGAAACTTGAGCAAGTTATGTTTTTTTTTAAAAAGTAAATGTCCATAGACACCATATGTTATGAGTGAATGAGCTGACTGAAACAAGATGGCCTCCACGTAACAACGTCACTCCCTATTGGCCAGCAGCACGGGCGACACATCAATATACTGTATATTGGACCAACAGTACTGATGTACTGTCTTGTGATAGCATGTGTTTGTGTCATTCCTCTTATAAAAAGTATATGAATCCAAAGTCCATTTCCTTCTACAGTCGTCTCAGACATTAACTCACTCTGACATTCACTAGTCAGTCAGAGACGACGACAGAAACCAACCAGAGACACATACTGATTAATCAATACATAGATCAATAAACAGATCAATAAGTAGAGGGCCAGGTGATGTGATCAAGCTGCTGTTATCTGCTATACCATCTCCACTGAGGTAAGTACAGACTGTTATCTGCTATACCATCTCCACTGAGGTAAGTACAGACTGTTATCTGCTATACCATCTCCACTGAGGTAAGTACAGACTGTTATCTGCTATACCATCTCCACTGAGGTAAGTACAGACTGTTATCTGCTATAGCATCTCCACTGAGGTAAGTACAGACTGTTATCTGCTATACCATCTCCACTGAGGTAAGTACAGACTGTTATCTGCTATACCATCTCCACTGAGGTAAGTACAGACGGAAGTCAAACCACAACTAGTTTTACTCAGTACTGTATGTACAAACAGCTAAAACTTCATGACTGAATACATATATGTACACTAGGTACAACCAATACTTCTACTATAACTACTAATACCATCATCACACCTTGAGTATATCTTATCTCAGGTACACTGGTGTAAAGTACATTTACACCAGTTTACTGTCTTGTGTACAATAAACAAACAAACCATAAAAAGACCATCACCAAAACTCATGCAGTTTTATTTTATTTTTTAACTTTAAAAGTCAACTTTTGTTGACTTTTATTAAAAAGAAAACCTCGGTGGATCCACCAAGGATCCAGGATACAGATCTTCAAAATAATAGTAAAATCAACAGGAAGTTAACTTTTTTTTTATGGAAAAGAGAAGTACAGTATGTTTTGAATTATCAATTTCTAAGGTATTATAGGCAACCTTTTTTTAGCCAAAAGTCAAAATATATATTTAATATACTTTTTCCTCCCTACATCGCTTCTATGATGCTGCAGCTGTTTCCCTGTAGACAGACAGTTTGCTTTGCCCTGCAGATGATCCTGGACTTTATTGTTGTCAACAAATCATGTTGTCGAAACATTCGTTGAGCAATCCATCGGACAAAGTGGTGCTAATGTGTGGGGGGAGGGGGAGGGTGTGCAGGATGAGACAGTGTTTTAGCCAATCACAGCGCAGCAGTCTCCAGCAGTTTCATAATGAGCCAATAGAGTGGAGGATGAGGTGGAGTTAGATTCAAATCTGTTTACAAATACAGATTTTGTAAAAACTAAAGTTGCCAATTAAAGGTAGGGTATAAGTGATTTGAAATTCATGGTGTAGTACCAGCCTGGTGCACTAGGGGCCCCGAAGAGTAACTACTCTATGTGAACCTGCTGCTCCATCCTGATTGGAGGAGAATTCACCCTCCACCTGGGGAACTTTTATTAGCTCCTCTGCTAACGTGGGGGAGGGGGAAACTCCATATAAGGTCTGAACACCTCATAATAGAGCATTTTAACAGAATTTTTTTGGGGCGGTGATATCTGACAAAAGTGAAATCACTTCCCTTACCTTTAACTTCATATGTTCTTATAGGGTGCATTGACCCCTACTGATAATATTATTGTTGTTTTGACCTCAGCCTCAGAGAACATTCCAGATCAGCTGTGTGAACGGCAGACAAAAAAATGGCTTCCCGTTTGACCGTTGGGCAAGAGGATCTGAGCTGTCCTGTGTGTCATGAGATCTTTAAACATCCCGTTGTGCTGTCCTGTGGACACAGCTTCTGTAAAGACTGTTTGCAGGACTGGTGGAAGGAAAGACCAACCAGGGAATGTCCAGTTTGTCAGAGAAGATCCTCCAAGGGGCATCCTCTCACAAACTTTGCTCTGAAGAACCTGTGTGAGAACTTCTTGGAGGAGAAAGGCCGGAGCTCGTCGTCTCTGAGCTCTGAGGTCCTCTGCAGCTCACACGCTGAGAAGCTCAAGCTCTTCTGTCTGGATGACCAACAACTGGTGTGTCTTGTGTGTCGTGACTCAGAGAAACACGCCGGACACAAGTTCTTACCCGTGGACGAAGCGTCTGGACGTTGCAGACAGAAAGTCCAGGAGTCACTGAAGCCTTTAAAGGAGAAACTGAAGGTCTTTGATAAAGTTAAAACTAATTTCGACATAACAGAAAACCACATCAAGGTTCAGGCCAGGAACACAGAGACGCAGATCAAGGAACAGTTTGAGAATCTCCGTCGGTTCCTCCAGAAGGAAGAGGAGGCCAGGATGGCTGCTCTGCGGGAGGAAGAGGCTCAGAAGAGTCAGGAGATGAAGGAGAAGATGGAGGCTCTGAGCAGAGACATGGAAACCCTCTCTGACGCCATCCGAGCCGCCGAGGACCAGCTGAGAGCCGAGGACCACGTCTCATTCCTGCAGAACTACGAGAGCACCATGGAGGGAGTCCAGAAGATCAGCCTGCAGGACCCACCAACGCTCTCAGGAGGAGCTCTGATAGACCAGGCCAAACACCTGAAGAACCTGACCTTCACAGTCTGGGACAAGATGAAGGACATTGTCTCCTACACTGCTGTCCTCCTGGACCCCAACACTGCTGGTCCTGGACTCATGCTGTCTGATGATCTGACCAGTGTGAGACTTGTAGAAGAGTATCAGGAGCCTCTTGACAACCCAGAGAGGTTTGCCTATAGGTCCTGTGTCCATGGTTCTGAGGGTTTTAACTCAGGGTCTCACAGCTGGGATGTTGAGGTTGGAGACAATACATGGTGGAATGTAGGTGTGTGTGAGGAGTCGTACGGGAGGAAGGAAGGCACAAGGAATGGATACTGGTATATATATAACTATTCAGGTCAATACTCAGCATCCTCCTCATCAGGTGTTAGGACTCTCCTCTCAGTGAACCAGAAACCCCGGAGGATCAGATTCCATCTGGACTGGGACAGACGACAGCTGTCCGTCTCTGATCCTGATTCTAACACACACCTGCACACCTTCACACACACCTTCACTCACACACTGTTTCCATACATTGGTAATGATGATGATGATGGTCGGTCTCTGAAGGTGTTACCAGGGAAGATCTGTGTCACTCTGGAAAACCACAGTTAACGTACAGAGGAGTTTAGTGGATGTTCATGGTATTGGATTAATACAGTTGTATTTGATTACTTTTAAGTACAACTTAATTTATTAATTACTGTATGATTCAGTTTGCATTACACGCGCGTGTGCGCGCTCACACACACACACACACACACACGCACGCACGTACACACACACACACGCACGCACGCACGCACGTACACACACACACACACACACACACACACACACACACACACACACCACTTCTCTTTTTTTGTTTACTAGTTTGTGTCTTAATAATATTGTACATAATAAATACAGTATTTTATTACTCAAACTTAAATATTACAACTCTGGTGCACTTGGAGAAGTGAGCTGTATAAAGAACTACACACAACATATTAGGTTATTATAACACCCTGACTCCCTCCCTCTAAAAGTGCCTTAAAACAGGCTTCACCCATATGGGCACTCATACAAACAACTCAAATTCCAAAAATATTTCAAATTAAAGTGCTTTTATGGGAGCGGCTTCATCGCCCTTCATAGCCTCAGTCCTTGAATGGGTTAATTTATGGCATAAACAGTCGACACCTGGAGATACCAAGGTTTTCTGTGTGTGTTTTCAGGAGGAAGATGTCACCAACTTTTTCATACCAGGGCCCACTATTTAGTCTGCATACCAGTGCGTCACACTCATCTCACTGGTAGTATCAAGATAAATAGACCTCTGCAACACCGGACATGACAGGAGGAACAAAAATAGAAATAGACTCGCTATTTGATTCCCCAGCATATACAGTAAATGAACTATGATTTTTATATTGTAAATTGTTTTTTATTGTATATGCAGAGCAGAGGTTTTCAACCAGTGGTCCGGGGACCACCAGGGACATTGCAAGCCCCCAACCTGTCCCTGTTTGCAAGCAGGGCTTGTGTATTATGACAAAAATTCAGCCCCTAGAAGAAAATATCAGAAATGCGGTCTAGTCTACGGGAAGCTAAAGTCATAATTGTATGTAAAAAATAAAAAATAATAATAATCTAAAATGTGCGGACAAAACAAAGTCTTGCCACTTGTCACATGTTGTGTTCCTTTTTGACCGTGTGAACTTTTGATGGTTGATTCATATTCCTGTCCCTGTTCCTTTAAAGCATTTCTGTATTTTTGGGGTGCTTCTTCTTTCACAGTCTGTCACCTCATTGTCCCCTAATGTCACTTCTGTTCTGAGGTGTCGCTGTGGTCAAGTGGACTTAAAGGGGAATTCCACCCATTTTCATTTTTTTTCTGAGAGCGTACAAATGCAACCAAATGAACCCGTTAGGGTTCATTTGGTTCCATTTGTACGCTCTCAGAAAAAAATGAAGTGTCTAAAGAAATCCATTGAAAATACATCTTGATGATGTCATCAAGATGTTTCACCATGTTAGTGGTTTTCTTCAGACCTCCATTTCTTGGGAACACAGAATGGGGGACATTTTTCATCATGTCCACCCAACACCTTGAAGGCACATCAATGACATAGTAGAATATTGAAAATGGGTGGAGTTCCCCTTTAATTCCTGTCGGAGTAGGCTGGCCTAACCTGAAATGATTTTGGCCTAGGGGAGGCGGGGACCGTCGCAGCCACAGCAGCAGATGGAGCTGATCTTATATAATCTCGCAACACAGATAAAAAACAAAGCCTGGGTGTCCAGGCTACTGTCAGAGTAAAACACTGGGAAGGTGGTTGTCACTGAGGTTCATACAGTTTCAGGTAGGATGCGATGTATATACAGTATATTGCTATTATATGTATATATATATATATATCCTTTATGGATTTGACCATTTTAAGAAGAAGAATCTGGAGAAAAAAGATCTGTTTGTTTCTTAAATATTTATGAAAATAGGTAATCTACAAGCCCCCAATGCTTGTAGATCTCACAGCTATATGTTTCCGTAAAACCGTGTTCTACCCTCTTTTTTTTTTTCAATGCTCAGTGGGTTGAGTCATTGTGCGTTAATTGCGTTTTTTTTTTTTTTTTTTTTTAGATTAATATCAGATTAATCATCAAAATTAATTTGATAGATGCTATGTTTATTTCCAATCAGACGGCTTTGCTTGGTCCAGTGGATGAAGGGAAATTTCAATCTGTTTCAATTGACACAAAAATGCTCCTCAGGTCACATTTTGATTTTTGATATGAGATTAATTCATTACAAAACTTCAATTTTTTGTATATATATATATATATATATATATATATATATATATATATATATATTAAGGCTGTCCGAGTTAACTAGTTAATCGCGAGTTAACTCAGCCATGAGTTAACTCGATTAATTTTTTTAGTGCGAGATTAACTCACAGTAAAACCAAAGGCCGAGTGGGTCCATTTGGTTCAATTTCGCCAAATGCAGGTGAATAATTTTTTAAATATCTGCATCAGTTAAGTTATTTTAAAATAAGTCTACACAATTAGAGAATGTAGAGAACTTTCTACAAAATGTGCATGTTCGTTCCGAATGATATCGTTGACAAATTCTTTAATTTAGGTCTGGAAGTCTAAATAAATGTCATCAAATGGTGGTCTGTGGCTCAAATGCAGAATAAATAATTGACCTTGATATGAATATTCTTGAAAAACACTCATTTAAGGTATATTTAGAACTCGTGAAAATATGCGATTAAATTGCGATTAATCAAAGATTAACTATGGGCAATCATGCGATTAATCGCGATTAAATATTTTAATCGATTGACAGCTCTAATATATATATATATATATATATATATATATATATATATATATATGTATATATATATATATATATATATATATATATATATATATATATATATATATATATATATATATATATATATATATATATATATATATATATATACCTGCGCAGTGACGTCACCAGCCCTGTTCCACTAGTGGATTCCTCATTCATTTTCCTCATGCCGTTTTCTACTTCTTCCTAATTATATATATACAATTAGGAAGAAGTAGAAAACGGCATGATACAAGACTTTTTGTTTCGTTTTTCATCTTAGAAATGATTTGATTGTCCCAAAAGTTTGTGTGTGTCATCATGATTCGCCACGACTCGAGTTGGCTTTGTCCGCGGCATAATCGTCTTTATATAAATTATTTTCGAAAAGTCTATGAGAAAAATGCATGGGGAATCCATTTCTGGAACAGGGGCGGTGACGTCACTGCACAGGTCTATATACAGTATATACAGTACATGATGTGCACTGTACTGTAACTATTTTACTGTTGTGTTTTTTAGATCATCAATGCTGAACAGTGTTCCTGTATCACCAACCAGTGTCCACAGCAGTTACTCCACCCAACGTAACTGACAGATCCTGAGGACAGCCATGGCGCTACAGACAGGAAGCCGCTGTTGTTTCTCCTTCTTATTTCTGTTGTTCACGCTTCATCTCAGTCCCACACTGGCTTACTTCCTGAAAAACTGCACAATTCTGTACTCTGACAATGTCACTGCTGGTGTTTCAGTGAACTGTGACAGACGTAACCTGACTAGCATACCAGACGACATTCCCAGAGACGTTACATCATTAACAGTATGCCATAATGACATCCCAACGATACGCAGGACAGATTTCTATTATCTGTCAAATCTCACATATTTGGACATTAGTGCTAATTCAATATCTAATGTAGAAGACGGTGCTTTTGTAGCTTTGATGCATCTTAAAGAGCTCAATATCTACAACAACAAACTAACAACACTGACAGACAATATGTTTCAGGGACTGTCCAACCTCTTGACCCTGAGATTGCAAGGTAATAACATCGACTCCTTCAACCCTGCTGCCTTCCAATCTCTCACTAGTTTACAGGAACTAACTCTAACAGCCAGTCAATTTGAGGATATAATCGCCGCCTTACAGCTATCAAGTTTACAGATGCTGACCATCGACAATTTTGAGTTAGAGTATTTTCAGTCAAAAGATCTGCCATTAAACATGTCTTCTGAGCTCAGAACATTGAATGTTACATCATACTCGAGGAGAAAAAGTATGATAAAAAAGTTCAGTATCTCAACAGCTGTATTTCCACACCTTAAGACAGTTTACCTGGATAGGATTGATGATGAATTTGAGTGGGACGTACCAAACAAGTATTTTCTAAAGAATATAACTACAGTGTATTTGGAAGCCACCGGTAGGTCTTCTTATGCCCCCATCAAAAAGGCTCTGCAGAGCCTTGATTCACTGGAGTACTTACAGCTGTTATTTAAAATAGACAGAGATCTCTTAAATATAATCTGCAAAATACCCACACTGAGGACACTTGTCCTGAAGGGTGAGACCTTTGACGAACAAATACTGTCACCTTGTACTCAGCTTATTAACGTGGTTCTATCAAATACTGGCTTGACTAAACTGTCTAAGGATTCACTGAAACAAATGCAGAAACTCAGCCATCTGAACCTTTCCAAGAACAAACTTTCCAAAGTACCAGATGATGTTAAGAATCTCTCTGTGCTTCAAGTCATCAACCTGAGTCACAATCGTATTAAAGACTTAAGCTGCTTAGACTTCTCCAGTTTAACCAGACTCACACACCTTCATCTAGATTACAACCGCATTACTGAGCTAAACCCGTGTTTTTTTAAACATCTTAGTGAATTGAAGGTTCTAACTCTGCAGCACAACTTAATTGATAGTTGTGGCAACACATTCAAGACTGGTTTACAGAAACTAGGACTATTGGATTTAAATAAGAATAACATAAAACTTCTCAGCGATGGTGAATTCAGGGGTCTGAATTCACTCAAGAACTTAGACCTGACATACACTAACATACATCTGATGAACAATTTTTTCAAAGGCCAAGCTGAACTTGAAACACTTAGTGTACATATCACTGATCCTGGGCAATTCAAAATAAAGCCTTCACCTCCCCATGAGTTACAAAGTCATAACATATTGAATAGCCTGAAGAGCTTAACAGTAGAAATACACATTCCTCCCCTTGGCTGGTCCTGGTGGTACTTGTGGCATGATATGAAACATTTGGAACATTTGTCTGTCTCTGGTGAACCACCAAACCCAGACTCAATTAAATATGTACCAGAGTTGAAGACTCTTTCCTTAAAGAATTGTCAGCTGACGTCCATAGATTTTCTGGCACAAGCCAATCTGACCGAACTCTCCAGGCTCGACCTGAGCCAGAATGAGTTGTCAGTGATCAATATCTCTGTGTTTAGTTTTCTCCCTGCTCTCAGGTTTATTAATATGACTGACAACCCTCTAGCTTGTGACTGTTCAAATGCTGACTTTCAGCAGTGGATGCGGAACAACAATCAGACGCAGGTAGTCGACACTCACCTTTACATATGTGGCTTTCCTCTGGCTAAAAAGGGAACCAGGTTCCTGGACTTTGACTATCATTCCTGTTGGACGGACATTAGCTTCATCTACTTCATTTCCTCCACCTGTGTGATCCTGCTGACTCTGCTGACATCTTTCACCTACCATTTCCTGCGTTTGCATCTTTTCTATGCCTACTACCTCTTCCTGGCCTTCCTTTACGATGCTAAGAAAAGAAAAGGGTGCTCTCCTGAGCGCTATGACGCCTTCATCTCCTACAACGTTCACGATGAGCTCTGGGTTTGCAGAGAAATGCTTCCAGTGCTGGAGGGAGAGCAGGGCTGGAGACTCTGTCTGCACCACCGAGACTTCATGCCAGGTACAAACATCTGTCTCTGTATAATATTGTACTTATGTCTGTTTCTTAGTGTCACTAACAGTTGTAAGCAAGTAGGGACTTGTCTGTCTGAAGAAACAGCCATTATTCTTACAGTATGTGAAACTACAGTAAGTAACGTATGTCTGTCTCCCAAGCAGTGAAACAGTTTTGAATGCAGTTTGAATGTTTGCATGTTTTGTTTCCAGGTAAACCCATCATAGAGAACATCACAGATGCAATCTACGGCAGCAGAAAGATCATCTGTGTGATCAGCCGTCATTACCTGGAGAGTGAATGGTGCTCTAGAGAGATTCAGATGGCCAGGTAGGGTCAGATGTATGTTCTTAGCACATAGTTACAGCATTTATACCTCAATGGTTCATGTAATCAATAGGTTTAAATAAATGGAATCCCCTTTGGTTGTTTTTAGAGGTTTTTGACATTTTACATTCGCTCATTTGTCATCTGCTTTTACCTAACCTGCCTTGGAGCAGGAGGAGTGTCTTGCTCATGGACAGTGATGGGCAAGCTACTGGGAAAATGTAGCTAGCTACACTACTCTTGTTACATCAACACTACATCTATATAAATATATATCTCAACTTAATGTACAACTTTCTAAATAATAATCATAATAATAAAACAATATAAATAAAAATCATAATAATAATAATCTAGGGGTGGGTTTTGGGATGTATATTGGAGGTTTTCTACCCATTAAAAATGGGTGGAATTTGAAAATGTGTGTGGGAAAATGTAGTAAGCTACACTCCCTGTTACGAAACAAGTAGTGTAGCTTCACTACAAGCTACTCGAAACAAGTAGTGTAGCTTCACTACTTCACACACTGAACTCTCTGTCGTGTGCCCTCTGGTCTCCTGTGTGCAGCTACCGTCTGTTCGATGAGCAGAAGGACGTGTTGATCCTGGTGTTTCTGGAGGACATTCCAGCCCACCGCTTGTCTCCCTACTACCACATGAAGAGGCTGGTGAAGAGACACACCTACCTGAGCTGGTCCCAGGCTCAACGGCACCCCGGACTGTTCTGGCAGAACCTCCACCGAGCCCTGGAGCCAGCGCCTCACACTGACCCCAGCTGCCGAACCAACCACCACCCGCAGCACGACTAACAGTCGATCGACAAGCTCATGATGCATCACATGTTAAAGGGGAACTCCATCCATTTTCAACATTTTAATATGTCATTAATATAGGCTACCTTAGAGGTATTTGTGTGGACATGATAAAAGCTAGGGTCCCCCCCATTCTGTGTTTCCAAGAAATGGAGGTCTAAAGAAATTGATGTCATAGCAGGTAATCCATTAACGTGGTGAAATACATCTTGATGACATCATCAAGATGTATTCACCATGTTAAGGATTTTTCTTTCAGACCCCTTTTTCCTGAGAGGGTACAAATGGAACCAAATGGACCCACTAGGGTCCATTTGGTTCACATTTGTATCCTCTCAGGAAAAAATTGAAAATGGGTGTAATTGCCCTTTAAAGAGCTCCCCTGCCAGGCTGAGCCAGCCTATAGCTGCTGCTGTGGCTTTTATATTAGTCTTTAAAAAAATATTTGCATTCTGTTGCTTTTAACACAGATTGAATTTTAGTTAGTTATTTTCTCCAGTTTAAATGTGATACTTGTGACTAAATGTTTTACTATTATTTTGTGATGCACTTCAGTGTGACCTTTTAAAGCACAATTAAACTTTGATAGCCTACAGGTTTCGTGATGCAGTCAACCTCGACATATAACTCTAAATGTTGGGGAGAATATCCATAATAATTTTTCTGTACATTTGAAATGACTAAAATATGTTCCCCATATTACTAATGCATCATAAAGTGGCAGTGGTCCTTGAGGGAATTCCAGGTGGTCCTCGGGCTAAATGATGAAAAGTTGGTTCGAACTCTCTGAGAGCGTAAACATGAAACCAAATGGTTTCATGTTTACGCTCTCAAGAGTTAAAATATTCATCATGTGAATTATCTAACAGTCCAAGTCTACACAACTAGAGAATGTAGAAGATTAATGGTCATTTTGATCTGTATGTTTGACTGTTTTGTTTTCCCAAATCCAGCCTGGTATTGTGGACAAAAGCAAAATAAATCTTTAGTTTTGGGATCTGTGGGGCTAAAATGTCATCAAACGGTGGTCTAACTAGAGATGTGTATTCATGAGTATTTGGTAAAGTAAAACCTTCTGCAACAAAAGGAAACAACAGGGCGAGGGAACAAGATGAGGAAGGGAAAAAAAACGCGCGTGCACGCGTCGCTGCGTACATGCTTCTTTAACGCGCGTCCACGCGACAGATCCCCCCTCCCTCTCCCCCCTCGCCGTTCCCGCCCCTGTTCGCCGCGGGACCGCGCACGCACCGTGCTCACGCACGTCCCCTCCCCTCCCCTCCCCCACGTTACTACTTGGGTCCAATGAGCAGAGCGCCGCGGTGACGCGACGCAGACCGCAGGCGCGTGAGCGCGCACGCTCGCTCCCGTCGGTATTTCAGGCGGGCGCGCGCACGTGCGCGCGCACGCGTTCTTTGTGTGTGCGGCGGCGTAGGAGAGAAGCGCAAAAAAATAGAAAAGGAGAAGAAGTCACAACAAAAAAGACACACATATATAGAGACCATCATGGCTGACGAAAAACCCAAGGTGAGCTTTTTATTGTGTTTATTTTATTATTTGTTCAGGGATGGAAGGTTGTATGGAGGGGGAGAAGTTCACATTTGTTTTATGTGGAGAAGTTAAAAACGCCAGAAAGAATTAATAAACAAGTATAAAACGTGCAGGACGGAAGAGACCGGAAGGCTTGATGTGCACGCGCATCCATGGCGGTAGATTGCAAACAAGCAGAGAGAGAGAGAGAGAGAGAGAGAGAGAGAGAGAGAGAGGGAGAGGGAGAGGGAGAGGGAGAGGGAGAGGGAGAGGGAGAGAGAGAGAGAGAGAGAGAGAGAGAGAGAGAGAGAGAGAGAGAGAGAGAGAGAGAGAGAGAGAGAGAGAGAGAGAGAGAGAGACAGAGAGACAGAGAGACAGAGAGACAGAGAGACAGAGAGAGAACGAGTGTGTGAGAGAGACAGAGAGCTAGGGGGAGAGGGAGAGAGAGAGAGAGACAGACAGACAGACAGACAGACAGACAGACAGACAGACAGACAGACAGACAGACAGACAGACAGGTAGAGGGAGAAAGGGAGAAAGGGAGAGACAGAGCGAGAGACACAAAGGTAGGGGAGAGAGGGAGTGAGAGAGAGGTACGCTGTATGTATGAATGATCATACATAGCCAATTCATATGTTAGATGCTTATTTTGTGTGTGTGTGTGTGTGTGTGTGTGTGTGTGTGTGTGTGTGTGTGTGTGTGTGTGTGTGTGTGTGTGTGTGTGTGTGTGTGTTAAACACACACAAACTGTGTATGATAGTTTGTGTTTGATAGTTTGTGTTTACTATGCTTTGCATTCAGAGTGGAATTCCATCCATTTTCAACATTTTCATATGGCATTAATATATCTTAGAAATGTTGTGTGGACAAGATTAAAAAGTTCCCCCATTCTGTCTTTCCTAGAAATGGAGGTCTGGAAAAAAAAAAACCTAAACACGGTGAAACACAACCTCATGAGTTGTATTTGTGTTTCACAATGTTAATGATTTCTTTTACATGTTCACAATTGTACACCCTCTGGAGTTTTTTGAAAAAGGGGAATCCCCTTTGATGGTTTATTATTACTTTTTTTTTTCTTTTTTTGCATAGATCCGACACAGGAACTCCATCCCAATGAATTCCAAAACATGTTATAGTGTAGACTGTGTGTCCTATAGATGAATAGTAAAAAGTTCAATGCAACTAAATACTACTATGGTAATAACTAAAACTGTGGCAGGGCTTGACACTAACACTTGCCCGCTTGCCCGGGGCAAGTAAAAAAAAAAATGGTAGGGCAAGTGAAGACTGCTACCTGGTTGCCCGATCGGGCAAGTGTGCAACTTAGTGCGCTATAACGCAACACAAGATAAATTTGTCTTGAAGACAGTCATTGCACTCTGCCTCTGTGTCTTTCCCTGCTTTCTAGCTATCCACAATTCCAGGCTGGGTTTGGGAAACAAAACAAAATGACCTAATCTTCTACATTCTCTAGTTGTGTAGACCTGGGCTAATTAAGATGATGAATTTTAACTCTTGAGAACGTAAAAATGAAACCAAATGGACCCACAAGGGTCCATTTGGTTTCATGTTTACGTTCTCAAGACAAGAGTTACATCTGGTTAAACTTAAATGCAAAATGTACAATATATTTTTTGGGGGCAAGTGACCATGACCTGAGGGCAAGTAGAACCTGACTTGCACTTGCCCAATGGGCAAGTGCCTCGGATACCTTAGTGTCAACCCCTGTGTGGTATTTTGCACAACCGAGTTGTGGAAATTGGGCTGCACTGCGGTGTATAGCGTAACCCAGCTTATAGGGGTTTGGTGCCTTGCTCACAGGCACATCAGCAGTACGGTGGGTGTCCCTGAGGAGATGAACTAGCAACTCTGGATCCTCCACCTACCATGTCTGTTTCATAACTGAACTAATGCCTGTAATATTGTATCAATGTATAATGTATTGTGCCATGTAAAAGGCCTGATTCAGTGATACATTTAGAACTCACACTCTTTGACAGAATTGCTTCCCAAAAATAACAGATCTACATGTCCACGCAGTGTTGCAGACTCCATATGAGATGTGATCTTGCGGATCTACTAGCCTATTTTAAGCACAGTAAATATACTGTATTTTATTAGGCAAGTAAATCATCAATAATAACATCAGTTGTTGAAGTTGCAACAGACACACAGCATGCATAAAGCTAAAGGTCTGACTCAAGAGAGTTTTCTGTTTTCAATGATGAAATGCTGTTGGTTTAGTGTTGACACAGCTGTAGTTAGTTAGTAGCAGTAGTAGTGTTTCACATCATTTTAATTATAAGCACTAATCTGAAATATCTTGGGTTGTTTTGCATGCCATCATGTTTGGTGGGGCGGACTGGGCATTTAGGGGGGCATTGCTTTCTTCAAGGAATTTCCGACCTACAGTATTGTTGATGTGGTGTTTTCTCTGTGTCCCTCTGTCCGTCTCTCTGTCTGTCCTTCTGTCTGTATGTCCGTCAGGAGGGAGTGAAGACAGAGAACAACGACCACATCAACCTGAAGGTCGCAGGTCAGGATGGTTCTGTGGTTCAGTTTAAGATCAAACGACACACACCTCTAAACAAACTGATGAAGGCCTACTGCGAGAGACAGGTACACACACACACACACACACACACACACACACACACACACACACACACACACACACACACACACACACACACACACACACACACACACACACACACCTCTAAACAAACTGATGAAGGCCTACTGCGAGAGACAGGCACACACACACACACACACACACACACACACACACACACCACACACACACACACACACACACACACACACACACACACACACACACACACACACACACACACACACACACACACACACACACACACATTCTGTGAGAGACAGATACAAACACACTACAAAAGATCCATTACCAAAGATTTGAGAGATGTCCTCAGATGTGAGTGAATGTGCCTGCAGTCCTCCGCTTCTCCATACAGGAGATTATATGGAGATTATATTGACGTTAACATCAGCTGTTCCTCCGCCATTGATTTATCCATTGATTGATTGATTGTTTGCACTTTACTATTCAGGGTGTGTTGCAGCAGAATACATTAATAATGGATAATCAGGAAGGCTCAGTAAATAGGATGGGGATGAGGGGGCAGAGGTACTATGGGCAGAATAAATAATACATTTGCTACTTGCGTGAACAGAGCAGGCGCAAATGAAGCGATCGATGCGCGGTGCACGGTGGTGCGTGTTTGTGGTGTTGTCACTCAGGGTATCCTGATTGGCTGGTTGGGGGAGGGTGACGTAATCGGGACCTCGGACAGAGACTGACCAGTGACCATGGAAGGTCTTCTGTTAGGTAGAATCAGGAGATGGAGAAATGGTGACGTAATTACCAGGACTTCATGACTAATGTTGTGCAGGGGCGGATGTAACATGCCCCATTTGGGGGGCAAGAGAACATGTTGGAGGGGCAAGAGAAAATGGTATGGCGGCAGCTTCATCGCCCGTGTCGCTTCGCGCCACGGGCGATGAAGCCGCCCCCATACCATTTTCAGTTACAGGACTATTATTAGTCAAGTAAAGCATCAAAAATAACATCAGTTGTTGTTGAAGTTGCAACAGACACGCAGCATGCATAAAGCTAAAGGTCTGACTCAGAGAGTTTTCTGTTTTCAATGATGAAATGCTGTTGGTTTAGTGGTGACACAGCTGTAGTTAGTTAGTAGCAGTAGTATAGTGTTTCAAATCATTTTAAATGAGCACTTTAATTTGAAATATCTTGGGTTGTTTTGCATGGCATCGTGTTTGGGGGGGCAGACTGGGTATTTAGGGGGGCATTGCCCCCCCCATACCCATGCCTAGATCCGCCCCTGATGTTGTGGGTATTTCCTCTCAGTGTCGGGGTTGGGGGTCGGTCGCTGGTTGTTCTGGGGTATTCGTAGGCTAGGTGTTTTGTTTCAGTTGTTAATATTGTGACAACGGAAGTGATGTCATTTTATCCATAGTGATAAAATGATGAAATGAATATAACATAATTATTTCAGAGGAGCAACAGTTTTAGTTTTGTTTTTGTTCATTTCTGATTTGGGGGTCATAATAACATGATGGCAAAAAAACAACAACACAAAACCGAGGCCTGGTTGGATAGCATTCAGTCTTTCCTATGCTTTCTAATTCCTGCCAGTTTTCTCAAAAAGGTCATGTTTCTATGTCAAACGTTTTTCATGTCAATGACACCAAAATGTAGGGCATGTAGGGCTCCGTTTCCATCACTGGTAAACCCTGTATCGCTAAACTTTCTTGTGTTTGCCCTTTTTACTACCTTGTAGAATACAAGACGAGACCCACAAGATGGCCATTTTTCAAGATTCATTTGTGTATTTGACATTGAATGTCAAATAATATAGTCCCCAAATGTAAGACAAATCCATTTTTACAATATTTCCATTGGGGAAAAAAACACTGTCTTAAAATAGTTAGAAAGGTAAAGAAGTTTTGGGATAAGGTGTTAAGCGAGCAACAAAATTAGAGCCCTTTGTGTTATGACCCTACATCTGTTTCTACTGTAGGAGGGGCTAGTGTCCTTCATAAAGAACCCTGGGACCTCTCAATGTACACACTGGAAAATCCTCAGTGTTAGTATAACACTACAGACCCGTAAACAATCCTTCAACTTCAACTTCAAACTTCAAAGAACTTTATTTTTCCTTTCGGAAACTTCTTTTGTGCAGTGGTTAAAACGTACAACAATACACACATACAGATACATACACTATAAAAGGCTAAAACTATAAAAGCAATTAAAAAACGGCTTTAAAAATTAGGTTAAGAAGCTCAGTTGAGCATTTCATATGATTTATACAGCCTGTGTTTGCTGTGATCAATCCCAGTGGGAAGGGGGGGGGGGTTCATGGGTGGGTGGGGAGGGGTGGGGGGGGATTCAGCCTAGGCATTCAGGAGTCTTATAGAGGTGGGTACAAAGCTTGCTGAACCCCTTTTGGTGAGCTTCGATGCCCTGTATCTTCGGCCAGAGGGTAGTAGTTCATAGTGTCTATGGAGTGTGTGTGTGGGGTCCTCTGCGATTTGAGAGGCCTTTTTTATTGTTCTTTTTTTATGTATGCTTGTGAGTGACTCCTGGTTCCTCCCGATGATCTTACTGCAGACTGTGACCACCCTGTCTAGAGGGTTCCTGTTGATGGCACGTGTCACTCCAAACCATGATGTGATGTTGAAGGTCATTATTGACTCCACAAAAGATTTGTAGAAGGCCTGCAGGATTGATGGTCGGACCTGGAGCTCCATCATTTTCCTGAGGACCCCTTGGGAGGGTCCCTGCCCAGGACCCCATGTTGAGTACCAATGTGCAATTGTTCTACTGTATCTGTCTGCTGGTTTACTGTGATTTAGCGTCTACTTCTGGCCGGCTGCCCAGACAGAGCCACAGTGTTGTTGACGTTCAGGGGCGGATATAACATGTCCCATTGGGGGGGGGGGGGGGCAAGAGAACATGTTGTCGCTTCGCGCCACGGGCGATGAAGCCGCACCCATACCATTTTCGGTTACAGGACTTTTATTAGTCAAGTAAAGCATCAACAATAACATCAGTTGTTGTTGAAGTTGCAACAGACACGCAGCATGCATAAAGCTAAAGGTCTGACTCAGAGAGTTTTTCGTTTTCAATGATGAAATGCTGTTGGTTTAGTGGTGACACAGCTGTAGTTAGTTAGTATAAATATAAGCCTTTTTAAATATAAGCACTTTAATTTGAAATATCTTGGGTTGTTTTGCATGGCATTGTGTTTGGGGGGGCAGACTGGGTATTTAGGGGGCACCCCCCCCCCATACCCATGCCTAGATCCGCCCCTGTTGACATTTCAGTGGTGATGTCATGAGTAGAGTTATGTCTTACAGGATGCTGACAGAGTGTTCTATCATACTCTGTTTCCTCTCCATACAATCCATCATCCTTTCCATGAATGTGCTGCTGACATACAAACATAGAAAACAATACTTAAAGGGACACTCAGCCCATTTTCAGACTAGCAGTATATGGTGTGGTAGTATGTATGGCTGTGGTTTGTGGTCAACCAGTGGTCCTTGAGAGTTCCAGGTGGTCCTCGCCTCTAAATCATGGAGAGTTGGTTAACCAGTTGTAACTCTTTGAGAGTGTAAAAATGAAACCGAATGGACCCTTGCGGGTCATTTTTACGCTCTCAAGAGTCAAAATTTTCGTCATGTGAATTAGCCCCTCTAGTTGTCTTCACAACTAGAGAATGTAGAAGATTAATGGTCATTATTTTGATCTGTATGTTTGTCTGTTTTGTCCAGCCTGGTATTGTGGACAAATGCAAAAGAAATCTTTAGTGTTAGGGTCTGTGTAGCCTCGACACCCAGGCTTTCATTTTCGGTCGCGTTGCACGAAACGGAAAGCCTGGACTAACTCGTTACACAAAGTGGCCGGAAGGGGAGTCAACCTTCCGGGGTGGGCGTTGATCTAAATGATGTGACGTAGAACAGAGGGAGGAGTCAACCTTCCGGGGTGGGCGTGGCTCTAAATGATGTGACGTAGAACAGCAGTGGACGGGCGCGGGAGGGGCCGGGGATGACGACACGTTAGTGAGATCAAATCAGTTCAGCTCGATCTGCCGTGTGGATCCCACGGCACCCCGCCCCCCCAAGGCCAAAATCATTGAGGGTTAGGCCAGGCTAGGGTCTGTGGGGCTAAAATGATGGTCTGTGGCTCATTGAGAGGACGGATGGTCAGAGAGAACATATTTCCTGTAGGCGGAGACACCAAACCTGTACCTGCACCTCTTCTATTCCTGCCTCCACACTGCATTTTGCACAGTCCGTATTTCGGCCAGGGTGCGACGTCACATCCTCCTTTTTTGAATGGGTTTCAATGGGAACTTCCTGCTAGTTGCTGTCTGCATTTTGGACAGTGGTCAGGCAGCAGGAAAGACCCGCCTGCGGCCGAAATTCAGACCGGAACAAGCCGGAAGTCTCATTGACACCCATTCAAAAATGCAGGACGTGACGTCACAGCTTGGCCCAAACTTGAACTGTGCATTCTGCAGTCTGTAGCCGCTGTACTACATTGTATAGAAAAGTGACTGATGTTATATTCTGCTCCAACACCAACCTGATACTAGAGCAGGGGTTTTCATCCCAGGGCCCACCATTTATTCAGCATTTGAGCCACGGACCACCAATTGAGGATATTTTTTAGACCCACAGACCCCAAAACTAAAGATTTATTTTGCTTCTGTCCATGACCATTAATCTTCTAGTTGTGTAGATTTGGACTAATCCGCATGATGGATATTTTAACTCTTGAGAGTGTAAAAATGAAACCAAATGGACCCGCCAGGGTCCATTTGGTTTCATTTTTACGTTCTCAAGAGTTACATTTGGTTAAACAACTTAGCTGGGGACCACCTGGAACAAGGACCACTGGCGGTCCCCGGACCACCTGTTGAAAACCCCTGTACTAGAGTACTATAATTAGGGAGAGTAGCAACGCACTTTGATCTCGCGTCTCGCGCTTCACACCTGCACTGGAGCTCTGCTGTCAATGCAGGTGGATGGGCAAGAGTGGTTTGTTTGGAACTATGTAAGGTTCCAAACAAACGTCACACGTGCTTTTCAGCCACTAGGTGTCTCTGTTTAGCCGTAGCATTTTGGGAGTCAACAGAAATGTCGCTACTCTCCCTATAATTATAGTACTCTACCTGATACCGAGAACATCAGGATGAACCTGTAGTTTACAGCTGTTCACACAGTCATTAGCAACATTCAACTTTGGAGAGAAACGGAATGTCAGAAAATGGCCGTGGTCTAGTGTGCTAGGATAAGACTTCAGGTGGCCAGGGCTCTTCAGAATAAAAGTACCCGCTGGCCGCTGAATTAAACAAAACATGATTAATTTGACAACACAGCCGGTCTACTGGTGTGACTACGCCGGTCCCTGGCCCCTCTAGACCAAAATCATTCCAGGTTAGGCCAGGCTACATTCTATGTAAACGCAACTCTTCATATCATACACAGTTTAATTAGCCTATATAGATTCCTTACTGTGAGCAAAGCGAGTGCAAGGTAAGCGATTGGTGCACGGTCAGCGATTACGCAATTAAGTTGGCAATACGCAATATGCAAATAAAGGGGAATTCCACCCATTTTCAACATTTTCACTATGTCATTAGTATACCTTAGAGGTGCGGGGTGGACATGATAAAAATGTTTTCCCATTCTGTGTTTCCTAGAAATGGAGGTCTGGAGAAAATCGTTAACATGGTGAAACACGTCTTGATGACATCATCAAGATGCATTTCACCATGTTAATGGATTTCTTTAGACGCTTCTTTTTTCTGAGAGCGTACACATGGATTGCATGTGTACGCTCTCAGAAAAAATGTTGAAAATGGGTGGAATTCCCTTTTAAGTTGACACTCTACTGAATGCAGAACTAGTTACTGTTATGTTGTTAGCTCTATATGTTTCACATGAACTTTTCTGTATGTATGTAATCTATCGCCATCGTTTTTCATTTTTTCATTCCTAATGTAAGTGTCTCTCTGGATTAAGAGCATCTGCTAAATGCCTACATTTTAAACTGAGAACAAGTCAGAAAACCGTAGTACTAAACCTAACCTACTCACAGTTAAGAGAGAAGATAAGATGCTGTCTGCCGTGTCATGTTTACAACATCAACAACCTCTCAGAGCCTCAGTGAATCCTTCAGTCAGGGTTGATGTTCATTAGGTCTATTTTAAACCACAGCATGCTGCGCTGGTCACAAGACCTCTGATCTGCTCTGCTCTGCTCTATGCTGCTCTACACTCAGTGTTGCCAACTTGGCTGATTTCTCACTATATTTAGCTCTTTTCCAGACACCCCCCAGTGCCAAAATGAGTGAAAAACTCCTGGTGGAAAATCTAGTGCTTTTTCTGGCGAGTTGGGGCGAAATTCGTTGACAGGCGCCAGAGATAAAACGCTTGTTTTGCTCCTATGATAGAGTCCTCCTTCCTTCCTAGAAATAGTGGAGGATATAATCAACTTTTGACTTCAAATTATGACACAGATATTCCCTTTGGCATGGAAGTACCTTAGGGTGATAGGAAAAGATTCATCCAAAAAGACAAGCTGTGTCGCCCTTCCTTTCAGAAATATTCATGTTTTCAAAATGGCCGCCGACAATGAACCAGTATTACACCATACCCCGTGTCTTTGCCTCTGATGGAGCTATAATAATAATAATGGTGTCGAAGTCTACATTTTTAGGGCCAAGGAATCCAATAAAATACATTTCAAGACTAAAAAACTCAATATTGTTTTCGTTACCATGGCGACTGGGGTAAAATAAGCAAATTTCATTAAAAAAATGGGTTTTAACAGGGTAACTTTATACCCGCTCACCTGCTAAAACTTCTATTTTGTTTTTCTTCTTTGGCATGGAACTACCTTAGGATAATAGGAAAATATTTATCCAAAGAGACAAGCTGTACCACCTTTCATTTCTGAAATATACACGTTTATCAAAATGGCTGCCACCATTCTCAGCAATACAGCATAGCCCATATCTTTGCTTCTGTTAGAGCTATAATAATAATATTGGTGTCAAAGTATACATTTTTAGGGTCAAGGAATCCAATAAAATATATTTCAAGACTAAAAAACTCAATATTGTTTTTGTTACCATGACAACCGGGGTAAAATATGCAAATTTCATTCAGAAAATGTGTTTTAGCAGGGTAACTTTGTACCCCCTCACCTGCTAAAACTTCCATGTTGTTTTCTCTTTGGCATGGAAGTACCTTAGGATAATAGGAAAACACTTATCCAAAGAGACAAGCTGTATCACCTTTCATTTCTGAAATATACACGTTTTTCAAAATGGCCGCCACCATTCTCAGCAACACAGAATAGCCCATCTTTTGCTTCTGTTAGAGCTATAATAATGATATTGGTGTCAAAGTATACATTTTCAGGGTCAATGAATTCAATAAAATACATTTCAAGACTAAAAACCCCAATATTGTTTTCATTACTACGACAACAGGGTTAAAATATGCAAATTTAATTTTAAAAAATGTGTTTTAACAGGGTAACTTTATACCCCCTCACCTGCTAAAACTGCCATTTTGTTTTCTCTTTGGCATGGAAGTACCTTAGGATAATAAGAAAACATTTATCCAAAGAGACAAGCTGTATCACCTTTCATTTCTGAAATATACACGTTTTTCAAAATGGCTGCCACCATTCTCAGCAATACAGCATATCCCATAGCTTTGCTTCTGTTAGAGCTATAATAATAACATTGGTGTCAAAGTATACATTTTTAGGGTCAAAGAATCAAATAAAATACATTTAAAGACTAAAGAACCCAATATTGTTTTTGTTACGACAACAACAGGGGCAAATATGCAAATTTCATTTGAAAAATATGTTTTAACAGTGCAAATTTATACCCCCTCACCCACTAAAACTTTCATTTAATTTTGTCTTTGGCATGGAAGAGGAAAAGATTTATTCAAAGAGACATACTGCATCACTTTTTTTCTGAAATATACACAGTTTTCAAAATGGCCACCCCCAATTAGAGCTCCAATTAGAGCTATAATAATATCTGTGTCAAGTAATCCAATTCATTTTTTGTTGCCAAGTAATCCAATTCAATAAACAATTGAATAAAAAGAAAACCAATACATTTGTCATTGCAATGACAACAGTGGTAAAATATCCCTAGGGTTATAGGAAAAATATCCAAAGAAACAAGTTTTTTTCACTTTTCATTTAAAAAATACACACTTTTTAAAATGTCTGCCACAAATATAGCAATACATCAGATCCCATCTTTGTGTCTGTGAATAAAATAATAGCATTGCTCTGAGGTGAGCAACACTGAATTAACAAACACACACAGAGCTGCATGTCCATAGTTAATGCGTTTTTGTAATTATCGCCACATTGATGGTGAAATATGCACACGTAAGTGTCAAGTTGGACCAATGCTGTGTCACCTTTCGTGAGTTACTGCCCAACACACAGTAGCTCACGAAACAGACACAGATCTTACTTTGGGTGTACAGAGATTGAATGACCCACAACAAAGAGCCCCTCACCCCATATTCAAGAATGAATAGCTATTCAGATTCATGATCAGAACAGAATGCACCTTGCTCCTCTTGAAGAAGTTTGATTATCGTCTAGAACCTCCTTTTTAGTACTATACATTAGTGTAAACTTTGTTTGGGGGACTAAGCAATAATATCTATAAATGGCACACATCTTTCGATGTGTTTCCTTTCTTAATGAGTGGCAAAGCTAGCGAAGTCTATCACTCTTCAGGTATAGTTCAATGTTTTTTGCCCAACATTAAACATATCCATATATCCATCTTCAACCACTTATATACATAGTTGGATCGCGGAGGTGACAGCTCCACCAGAGAGCTCCAGACTTCCCTCTCCAGAGCAACATTCATAACCGGTGGATCTATAGGGATTCCATTGCCAATGAGTGGTGTAATTCCTCAAGCCTATCCTTGTTCTGCCTTGGGGTCTCCTCCCAGTGTGATGTGCAGCAAGTATCTCTCTGTAGGGAGAAGCTCGAGTGGCATCCTAACCGAATTTCTGAACCACTATAACTGTTATGGTCAGCCCATGATCATAGCAGAAATCTAAGCCTCCAGTTCAGATGAGGAGATCATTCCTCCCAATCATGCCACTCCCATGTGTCTGTCCATGCCCACATGTGCATTACTGAATCTATGCTACGGAATCCTCTACACAGGTGCCCCATGCAGACCCCATGTAAGGTACGTTGAACACTGCATGCAAGCCAGACGTGGCTTTCTGCAGATGTCATGTGGAGATATTGGATTCTAAATGTTGATCAAAGTCTAAAACAGCTGCAAACTTGTCTCATATACATTATATAGGATTTGAAACTTCATTTTCATGATACAAAATGGTACATAAAAATGTACAATTTGAGGTTTACCATTATTATAGCTTTAACTGAAGTCCAAATGTCCAATACTTGACTGCTGTTGTATTATTTCAAATGGTGGTGGCCATTTTAAACGCATACATTTTCCGAAATTAAGAGTAATTTGTCTTATTTTGATAATGTCCTTATTGCCTTATGGTACTTCCAGTGTCGGAGAGTTAAGTTATTATTATTTTATGGTACCATGCCCTGTGACTTCCATGCCAAATGAAAAAAGAAAAGTCAGAGTGGGTTTGGAAGATGTGATGCAACTCGGCTCTTTGGATAAATGTTTTCCTATTATCCTAAGGTACTTCCATGCAAAAAAAAAACAAAAAACAAAAAACAAAATGGAAGTTTTAGCGGGTGAGGGGGATAAAGTTACCCTGTTAAAACACATTTCTTTTTTTTTAATGAAAATGTGCACATTTTACCCCCAGTTGTCATGGTAATGAAAACAATATATTATTATTTTCTTGAAAAGTATTTTATTGGATTCCTTGACCCTAAAATGTATACTTTGACACCAATATTATTATAGCTCTAACAGAAGCAAAGATATGGGCTATGCTGTATTGCTGAGAATGGTGGCGGCCATTTGAAAAAACGTGTATTTTCAGAAATGAAATGATACAGCTTGTCTCTTTTGGATAAATGTTTTCCTATTATCCTAAGGTACTTCCATGCCAAAGAGAAAACAAAATGGAAGTTTTAGCAGGTGAGGGGGTATAAAGTTACCCTGTTAAAACCCATTTTTTTAAATGAAATTTGCTTATTTTACCCCGGTCGCCATGGCAAACGAAAACAATATTGAGTTTTTAGTCTTGAAATGTATTTTATTGGATTCCTTGGCCCTAAAAATGTAGACTTCGACACCATTATTATTATTATAGCTCCATCAGAGGCAAAGATATGGGCTATGCTGTATTGCTGAGAATGGTGGCGGCCATTTTGAAAACGTGTATATTTCAGAAATGAAAGGTGATACAGCTTGTCTCTTTGGATAAATGTTTTCCTATTATCCTAAGGTACTTCCATGCCAAAGAGAAAAACAAAATGGAAGTTTTAGCAGGTGAGGGGGTATAAAGTTACCCTGTTAAAAACCCATTTTTTAAAATGAAATTTGCTTATTTACCCCCCCGGTCGCCATGGCAACGAAAACAATATTGAGTTTTTGTTTTTTAGTCTTGAAATGTATTTTATTGGATTCCTTGGCCCTAAAAAATGTAGACTTCGACCCATTATTATTATTATATAGCTCCATCAGAGGCAAAGATATGGGCTATGCTGTATTGCTGAGAATGGTGGCGGCCATTTTGAAAAACGTGTATATTTCAGAAATGAAAGGTGATACAGCTTGTCTCTTTGGATAAATGTTTTCCTATTATCCTAAGGTACTTCCATGCCAAAGAGAAAACAAAATGGAAGTTTTAGCAGGTGAGGGGGTATAAATTTACCCTGTTAAAAACCCATTTTTTTAAATGAAATTTGCTTATTTTACCCCCGGTCGCCATGGCAACGAAAACAATATTGAGTTTTTTTTAGTCTTGAAATGTATTTTATTGGATTCCTTGGCCCTAAAAATGTAGACTTCGACACCATTATTATTATTATAGCTCCATCAGAGGCAAAGATATGGGCTATGCTGTATTGCTGAGAATGGTGGCGCCATTTTGAAAAAACGTGTATATTTCAGAAATGAAAGGTGATACAGCTTGTCTCTTTGGATGAATCTTTTCCTATCAAACAAATTTTCCCATCAACCTTGCAAAAGGGACTTCCATGCCAAAGGGATTATCTGTGTCATGACTGAAGTTAACGGCAATTTTTTCGGGTTAAATCCTCCACTAAAAGGACCATTGGTAACCAAATGGACCCTATAAGATCTCAAGTCTTGAGAGCGTAAAATGAAACCAAATGGACCCATAGGGTCCATTTGGTTTCATTTTACGCTCTCAAAAGTTAAATTATGTTTAAACTTTAAACACCTGAATTTCCTAATTTTCAAGAATCTACACAGTTAGAAAATTGCTATTGCTAAAATTGCTAAAATTTCTATTTTGTCAGTTATTTCTTACTCAGAGACTAAACTTCAGTGACTAAAATGCAGAATAAATAGTGGTCCCTGGTATGAAAATGGTTGAAAACCCACTGCTCTAGCGCATTCTAGTGCATTTTGGAAGTGCCACTAGTGCATTTTGGATTTGGGCAGTTGGCAACACTGTACTACACTGCTCTACGCTGTTTCCTCTGAAACACTGGAGTAATATAAACCATGACAGTCAACAGCCTAAGGTCTGAAACACTGGAGTAATATAAACCATGACAGTCAACAGCCTAAGGTCTGAAACACTGGAGTAATATATAAACCATGACAGTCAACAGCCTAAGGTCTGAAACACTGGAGTAATATAAACCATGACAGTCAACAGCCTAAGGTCTGAAACACTGGAGTAATATAAACCATGATGACAGTCAACAGCCTAAGGTCTGAAACACTGCTGGGTAATATAAAACCATGACAGTCAACAGCCCAAGGTCTGAAACACTGGAGTAATATAAACCATGACAGTCAACAGCCTAAGGTCTGAAACACTGGAGTAATATAAACCATGACAGTCAACAGCCTAAGGTCTGAAACACTGGAGTAATATAAACCATGACAGTCAACAGCCTAAGGTCTGAAACACTGGAGTAATATAAACCATGACAGTCAACAGCCCAAGGTCTGAAACACTGGAGTAATATAAACCATGACAGTCAACAGCCTAAGGTCTGAAACACTGGAGTAATATAAACCATGACAGTCAACAGCCTAAGGTCTGAAACACTGGAGTAATATAAACCATGACAGTCAACAGCCTAAGGTCTGAAACACTGGAGTAATATAAACCATGACAGTCAACAGCCTAAGGTCTGAAACACTGGAGTAATATAAACCATGACAGTCAACAGCCTAAGGTCTGAAACACTGAAATCATCCTTATAGCAACCAGCCTAAGGTCTGTCCCTGAGTTACATAATCATCTAATCTATTATACTATTACATATTTATAATATTTACCATATAGCATTTCACGTCGAAAAAAAAAATATTGATGCATTTTTGTTGTCACTGCGCAGCAGGCTGCCTGATAAACAGACACAGGGACTGTGGAGATGGAAGCGTTGGCCAGAGACCAGATAGCCAATCAGAAGTCGTTAGGTTGCTGAGAGACCAGATAGCCAATCAGAAGTCGTTAGGTTGCTGAGAGACCAGATAGCCAATCATATCCGCCCCTGCACGCATTCCAAATCTGAAAACGTTATTTGCAAAGATCTACGGACAGCACGCAGCAGCAGCGGGAAATGTACTCGCATTTTTGTGTGATTGTTTTTCCTGGGTGGATTATTTTGATTGTTCATTTTCAGTTCAATTAGTGGCTCCCACGATGCATTGCTTTGCTTGTTGTTTAATTGTGTCCATTAAGTATAAATGTGTTTTGGATTCAGGATGCAGGCAATAAACATCACTGTTACTAGTGATTAGCTGAAATGAATAATATATCAATGGATAGGATAGGATATTAGTTTGAGGGCTGTGTTGAGTCGGCGTGACCACCATATAGGAGCGGATGTAACATGTCCCATTTGGGGGAGGGGGGGGGGGCAAGAGAACATGTTGGAGGGGCAAGAGAAAATGGTATGGCACACCATTTTCAGTTACAGGACTTTTATTAGGCAAGTAAAGCATCAATAACAGTTGTAGTTGATGTTTGCAACCAGACACGCAGCGTGCACAAAGCTAAAGTTCTGATACCAGAAGTTTTTCTGTTTTCAATGATGAAATGCTGTTGGTTTAGTGGTGACACAGCTGTAGTTAGTTAGTAGCAGTAGTAGTGTTTCACATCATCTTAAATATAAGCACTTTAATTTGAAATATCTTGGGTTGTTTTGCATGCCATCATGTTTGGTGGGGCAGACTGGGCATTTAGGGGGGCATTGCCCCCCCATGCCCATGCCTAGATCCGCCCCTGATATAGGACCACGTGCACGGTCAGTCTGAGACAAGGTAATGTTGTTATCTGGTGGTATGTTCTATGGCTTTATCAGAGCTCAGTACTGTACTATACTGTAGCGCTAACACAGCTCTGACGTCAATACTGTAATAAGTAGGACTGCATGGAAAGAAGGAAAGAGCAGGGGCGGATCTAGGCATGGGCATGGGGGGGCAATGCCCCCCTAAATTCCCAGTCTGCCCCACCAAACATGATGGCATGCAAAACAACCCAAGATATTTCAAATTAAAGTGCTTATATTTAAAATGATGTGAAACACTACTACTGCTACTAACTAACTACAGCTGTGTCACCACTAAACCAACAGCATTTCATCATTGAAAACAGAAAACTCTCTGAGTCAGACCTTTAGCTTTATGCAACTGATGTTATTACTGATGTTTTGACTTGACTAATAAAAGTTCTGTAATGGGCATGGGTGCGGCAATGGCAATGGTATGGGGGTGTTCCCATACCATTTTCTCCTTCCCCCCATTGGAAAATGAAAATGTTACAGAGAGAGAAGAGAGAGAGAGAGAGAGAGAGAGAGAGAAGAGAGAGAGAGAAGAGAGAGAGAAGAGAGAGAGAGAGAGAGAGAAGAGAGAGAGAGAGAGAGAGAGAAGAGAGAAGAGAGAAGAGAGAGAGAGAGAGAAGAGAGAGAGAGAGAGAGAGAGAAGAGAGAGAGAGAGAGAGAGAGAGAAGAGAGAGAGAGAGAGAGAGAGAGAGAAGAGAGAGAGAGAGAGAGAGAGAGAGAGAGTGAGAGAGAGAGAGAGAGAGAAAGAGAGAGAGAGAGAGAGAGAGAGAGAGAGAGAGAGAGAGTCTAGTCTTGAGGAAGGAAACTGCTGGCACAGGCCTTTTATTTGAAAGTCAAATACTGGTTGAAGTCCTGAAGTCAGGGAAGTCTCCATACAGCTGTGCTGATGGTGCCTTTGTCTGTCCCAGAGTTACATAATCGTCTAATCCCTCTTATTTCAGATAATTGCCATTTACACGTCGGAAAAAATGTTCATGCATTTTTGTTGCCTGATAAACAGGCATGCATGGGGACTTTAGAGATTGCCGAGGGTTGCCGAGAGACCAGATAGCCAATCAGATGTCGTGATGTGGCTCAGAGACTAGATAGCCAATCAGGATAGCCGGTACAAAAACAATCCCATGGCTCAGAAGTCGGAGAACAATCCTGCAGAAAATAATACAGCAATTAATTGATGCGTCACTTCTTGTTTTCAACCAATTTCTCTGGATAGCAGAAATGGCTGATCTACGCGCTCACAACACGTCACTTACTTAAAAGTAATATTTCACAAAAAAGCTCATTTTATTGTCTACTCAGCCCTCTGTGAACACAGAACCAGACAGTTTAGAAGTTAGTCCATTCACTATTTAGATATTTGATGCTCATTTGGCAGCCCCGCCCCCATCCTCTATAAATCCACTTTAACTTATGACTCAGATTCATGACAAATTCATCGAAAACACCCAATCTTTTTTCTGGTGACTGATATTGTCCTCCTAATACGTGAGAGAGGGCCGTGGAATTTCAATTACAGTTTTTTATACAGTATATATAGATTATTTCAGAAATTGTAGCAGCACGCTGGCAGCTGCCAAACAAAAATATTTTAAAAATAAATGAAAACAGTAAATGAAAAAGCACCTATTACCAGGACAATATTAGTCACCAGAAAAAAGACGGATGTTGTTCATGAATCTGTTCAAATGGAGTTTTAAGTTATAATGGGTTTGTATAGGAAGGGGGTGGGGCAGATAAAATGATCATTGAATTGAATCAGGTAATGTATAAAGTGTGTGGTGTTCACATGGGCTAGAGTAGATGATATAATGAGCTTTTTTGAATTGGAATATCCCTTTAATGTTGCCGGCTTGTAGATTGTGAAAGTTTAAAATATGCCAGCAATTATAAAATATAGCAGTCTACAGTATTTCAACAGTTGTTCCTGCACCTATACAGGGCTTGACACTTAACACTTGCCCGCTTGCCCGGGGCAGGTAAAAAAAAAAAAATGGTCGGGCTTTTGAAGACTGCTACCTGGTTGCCCAATCGGGCAAGTGTGTGACTTAGTGCACTATAACACAACACAAGAAGCATTTGTCTTGAAGATGGCCACTGCACTCTGCGTCTTTCCCGGCTTTCTAGCTAGGTCTCCTATCTTTCTCCCAGGTCCATTTGGTTCCAAACTATCATTTTGCTGGCATCACCGACCCCTGAGTCCGTGACCACCAAGTTATGTAGCTGATTGTGACTTAAACAAAACATAGTCTTTGACTGCGAAAGGAAATGTTTAAAGCACCCAAGTAGAACGTAAACTTAAATGCAACATTCACAATATATATTGGGGGCAAGTGACCATGATCTGAGGGCAAGTAGAACCTGACTTACATTTGCTCAATGGGCAAGTCAACCCCTGACCCCTGACCTATAGTTTGAATTCCCTCTGTTTGTAAAATCAGCCAGTTTCTCAACTATGTGCTGTACAGAATAATCAGACTTACAGTATGTTTCCTAAGAGACCAGCCTAGTATTACTGTAATCTGATTGGAGTTGCCTAAATAACACCTTATATTTCACCTATAAACTGCTTTCCTGGACGACTACAGGGTCAACCATAGGCGATTTTAGGCTCTCGCAGTAGCGTTGGGTAACCAAATGGACCCTTATAGATCTGTGACTCCTGAGAGTGTAAAATGAAACCAAATGGCCCCTTATGGGTTTCATTTTATGCTAAATTACATCTAAAGATCTGAATTACGTAATTTTCAAGAATCTACAAAATTAGAAAATGTAGAAGAATTGTTATTTTCACTAAATATGCTAGATAATTTTTCTAGACACTGAAAACATACTATAGCCAGTCAGTCAGTGGGCCTGGATGTGTTTCATGTAAATGTCAGTCAGGTAAAGCTGCACGCATTACAAAGTATGATTGGAATATATGAGTATGTTAGAACTGACAAAAACTGACGTTTTTTCTATCCAACTTTTTTGTGTTTAAAGGTAGGGTAGGGTAAGTGATTTGAAATTCATGGTGTAGTACCAGCCTGGTGCACTAGGGGCGCCCAAGAGTAGCTACACTATGTGAACCTGCTGCTCCATCCTGATTGGAGGAGAATTCACCCTCCACCTGGGGAACTTTTAT
>CM076981.1:16888540-17008540 GCA_039105355.1 Benthosema pterotum
GCAAAAGGCAAGGCTATAGCCTTACGGTCTTGCACAGCATGCGTTTTTCATCATTTGAGCATTTTTGAGCTTTTTCGAAAAATGTCGAATTTTGAAAAAAACGCAAAGGCTATAGCCTTACGGTTTTTCATCGGTTTGAGGTTTTTCGAAAAATGACAAAAAATGACAAAATCTGGCAAAAGCGCAAGGCTATAGCCTTACGGTCTTGCACAGCATGCCGTTTTTCATCATTTTGAGCATTTTTGAGCATTTTCGAAAAATGTCGATATTTGAAAAAACGCAAAGGCTATAGCCTTACGGTTTTTCATCGTTTTGAGGTTTTTCGAAAAATGACAAAAAATGACAAAATCTGGCAAAAGCGCAAGGCTATAGCCTTACGGTCTTGCACAGCATGCCGTTTTTCATCATTTTGAGCATTTTTGAGCATTTTCGAAAAATGTCGAAATTTTGAAAAAACGCAAAGGCTATAGCCTTACGGTTTTTCATCGTTTTGAGGTTTTTCGAAAAATGACAAAATCTGGCAAAAGCGCAAGGCTATAGCCTTACGGTCTTGCACAGCATGCCGTTTTTCATCAATTTGAGCATTTTTGAGCATTTTCGAAAAATGTCGAAATTTTGAAAAAACGCAAGGCTATAGCCTTACGGTTTTTTTATCGTTTTGAGGTTTTTTTCAAAAAATGACAAAATCTGGCAAAAACGCAAGGCTATAGCCTTACGGTCTTGCACAGCATGCCGTTTTTCATCATTTTGAGCATTTTTGAGCATTTTCGAAAATGTCGAAATTTGAAAAAACGCAAAGGGCTATAGCCTTACGGTTTTTCATCGTTTTGAGGTTTTTCGAAAAATGACAAAAAATGACAAAATCTGGCAAAAGCGCAAGGCTATAGCCTTACGGTCTTGCACAGCATGCCGTTTTTCATCATTTTGAGCATTTTGAGCATTTTCGAAAAATGTCGAAATTTTGAAAAAACGCAAAGGCTATAGCCTTACGGTTTTTCATCGTTTTGAGGTTTTTCGAAAAATGACAAAAAATGACAAAATCTGGCAAAAGCGCAAGGCTATAGCCTTACGGTCTTGCACAGCATGCGTTTTTTTCATCATTTTGAGCATTTTTGAGCATTTTCGAAAAATGTCGAAATTTGAAAAAAACGCAAAGGCTATAGCCTTACGGTTTTTCATCGTTTTGAGGTTTTTCGAAAAATGACAAAAAATGACAAAATCTGGCAAAAGCGCAAGGCTCTAGCCTTACGGTCTTGCACAGCATGCCGTTTTTCATCATTTTGAGCATTTTTGAGCATTTTCGAAAAATGTCGAAATTTTGAAAAAACGCAAAGGCTATAGCCTTACGGTTTTTCATCGTTTTGAGGTTTTTCGAAAAATGACAAAAAATGTCAAAATCTGGCAAAAGCGCAAGGCTATAGCCTTACGGTCTTGCACAGCATGCCATTTTTCATCATCTTGAGCATTTTTGAGCATTTTCGAAAATTTCGAAATTTTGAAAAAACGCAAAGGCTATAGCCTTTACGTTTTTCATCGTTTTGAGGTTTTTCGAAAAATGACAAAAAATGACAAAATCTGGCAAAAGCGCAAGGCTATAGCCTTACGGTCTTGCACAGCATGCCGTTTTTCATCATTTTGAGCATTTTTGAGCATTTTCGAAAAATGTCGAAATTTTGAAAAAACGCAAAGGCTATAGCCTTACGGTTTTTCATCGTTTTGAGGTTTTTCGAAAAATGACAAAAAATGGACAAAATCTGGCAAAAGCAAGGCTATAGCCTTACGGTCTTGCACAGCAGCCGTTTTTCATCATTTTGAGCATTTTTGAGCATTTTTCGAAAAATGTCGAAATTTGAAAAAACGCAAAGGCTATAGCCCTTACGTTTTTTCATCGTTTTGAGGTTTTTCGAAAAATGACAAAAAAATGTCAAAATCTGGCAAAAGCGCAAGGCTATAGCCTTACGGTCTTGCACAGCATGCCATTTTTCATCATTTTGAGCATTTTTGAGCATTTTCGAAAAATGTCGAAATTTTGAAAAAACGCAAAGGCTATAGCCTTACGGTTTTTCATCGTTTTTGAGGTTTTTCGAAAAATGACAAAAAATGACAAAATCTGGCAAAAGCGCAAGGCTATAGCCTTACGGTCTTGCACAGCATGCCATTTTTCATCATTTTGAGCATTTTTTAGCATTTTCGAAAAATTTCGAAATTTTGAAAAAAACGCAAAGGCTATAGCCTTACGGTTTTTCATCGTTTGAGGTTTTTCGAAAAATGACAAAAAATGACAAAATCTGGCAAAAGCGCAAGGCTATAGCCTTACGGTCTTGCACAGCATGCCGTTTTTCATCATTTTGAGCATTTTTGAGCATTTTCGAAAAATGTCGAAATTTTGAAAAAAACGCAAAGGCTATAGCCTTACGGTTTTTCATCGTTTTGAGGTTTTTCGAAAAATGACAAAAAATGACAAAATCTGCAAAAGCGCAAGGCTATAGCCTTACGGTCTTGCACAGCATGCCGTTTTTCATCATTTTGAGCATTTTTGAGCATTTTCGAAAAATGTCGAAATTTTGAAAAAACGCAAAGGTATAGCCTTACGGTTTTTCATCGTTTTGAGGTTTTTCGAAAAATGACAAAAAATGACAAAAATCTGGCAAAAGCGCAAGGCTATAGCCTTACGGTCTTGCACAGCATGCCGTTTTTCATCATTTTGAGCATTTTTGAGCATTTTCGAAAAATGTCGAAATTTTGAAAAAACGCAAAGGCTATAGCCTTACGGTTTTTCATCGTTTTGAGGTTTTTCGAAAAATGACAAAATCTGGCAAAAGCGCAAGGCTATAGCCTTACGGTCTTGCACAGCATGCCGTTTTTCATCATTTTGAGCATTTTGAGCATTTTCGAAAAATGTCGAAATTTTGAAAAAACGCAAAGGCTATAGCCTTACGGTTTTTTATCGTTTTGAGGTTTTTCGAAAAATGACAAAATCTGGCAAAAGCGCAAGGCTATAGCCTTACGGTCTTGCACAGCATGCCGTTTTTCATCATTTTGAGCATTTTTGAGCATTTTCGAAAAATGTCGAAATTTTGAAAAAACGCAAAGGCTATAGCCTTACGGTTTTTCATCGTTTTGAGGTTTTTCGAAAAATGACAAAAAATGACAAAATCTGGCAAAAGCGCAAGGCTATAGCCTTACGGTCTTGCACAGCATGCCGTTTTTCATCATTTTGAGCATTTTTGAGCATTTTTGAAAAATGTCGAAATTTTGAAAAAACGCAAAGGCTATAGCCTTACGGTTTTTCATCGTTTTGAGGTTTTTCGAAAAATGACAAAAAATGACAAAATCTGGCAAAAGCGCAAGGCTATAGCCTTACGGTCTTGCACAGCATGCCGTTTTTCATCATTTTGAGCATTTTTGAGCATTTTCGAAAAATGTCGAAATTTTGAAAAAACGCAAAGGCTATAGCCTTACGGTTTTTCATCGTTTTGAGGTTTTTCGAAAATTACAAAATCTGGCAAAAGCGCAAGGCTATAGCCTTACGGTCTTGCACAGCATGCCGATTTTCATCATTTTGAGCATTTTTGAGCATTTTCGAAAAATGTCGAAATTTTGAAAAAACGCAAAGGCTATAGCCTTACGGTTTTTCATCGTTTTGAGGTTTTTCGAAAAATGACAAAATCTGGCAAAGCGCAAGGCTATAGCCTTACGGTCTTGCACAGCATGCCGTTTTTCATCATTTTGAGCATTTTTGAGCATTTTCGAAAAATGTCGAAATTTTGAAAAAACGCAAAGGCTATAGCCTTACGGTTTTTCATCGTTTTGAGGTTTTTCGAAAAATGACAAAAAATGACAAATCTGGCAAAAGCGCAAGGCTATAGCCTTACGGTCTTGCACAGCATGCCGTTTTTCATCATTTTGAGCATTTTTGAGCATTTTCGAAAAATGTCGAAATTGTGAAAAAACGCAAAGGCTATAGCCTTACGGGTTTTTCATCGTTTTGAGGTTTTCGAAAAATGACAAAAAATGACAAAATCTGGCAAAAGCGCAAGGCTATAGCCTTACGGTCTTGCACAGCATGCCGTTTTTCATCATTTTGAGCATTTTTGAGCATTTTCGAAAAATGTCGAAAATTGTGAAAAAACGCAAAGGCTATAGCCTTACGGTTTTTCATCGTTTTGAGGTTTTTCGAAAAATGACAAAAAATGACAAAATCTGGCAAAAGCGCAAGGCTATAGCCTTACGGTCTTGCACAGCATGCAATTTTTCATCATTTTGAGCATTTTTTAGCATTTTCGAAAAATGTCGAAATTTGAAAAAACGCAAGGCTATAGCCTTACGGTTTTTCATCGTTTTGAGGTTTTTCGAAAAATGACAAAAAATGACAAAATCTGGCAAAAGCGCAAGGCTATAGCCTTACGGTCTTGCACAGCATGCCGTTTTTCATCATTTTGAGCATTTTTGAGCATTTTCGAAAAATGTCGAAATTTTGAAAAAACGCAAAGGCTATAGCCTTACGGTTTTTCATCGTTTTGAGGTTTTTCGAAAAATGACAAAAATGTCAAAATCTGGCAAAAGCGCAAGGCTCTAGCCTTACGGTCTTGCACAGCATGCCGTTTTTCATCATTTTGAGCATTTTTGAGCATTTTCGAAAAATGTCGAAATTTTGAAAAAACGCAAAGGCTATAGCCTTACGGTTTTTCATCGTTTTGAGGTTTTTCGAAAAATGACAAAAAATGTCAAAATCTGGCAAAAGCGCAAGGCTATAGCCTTACGGTCTTGCACAGCATGCAGTTTTTCATCATCTTGAGCATTTTTGAGCATTTTCGAAAAATGTCGAAATTTTGAAAAAACGCAAAGGCTATAGCCTTACGGTTTTTCATCGTTTTGAGGTTTTTCGAAAAATGACAAAAAATGACAAAATCTGGCAAAAGCGCAAGGCTATAGCCTTACGGTCTTGCACAGCATGCCGTTTTTCATCATTTTGAGCATTTTTGAGCATTTTCGAAAAATGTCGAAATTTTGAAAAAACGCAAAGGCTATAGCCTTACGGTTTTTCATCGTTTTGAGGTTTTTCGAAAAATGACAAAAAAATGTCAAAATCTGGCAAAAGCGCAAGGCTATAGCCTTACGGTCTTGCACAGCATGCCGTTTTTCATCATTTTGAGCATTTTTGAGCATTTTCGAAAAATGTCGAAATTTTGAAAAAACGCAAAGGCTATAGCCTTACGGTTTTTCATCGTTTTGAGGTTTCGAAAAATGACAAAAATGACAAAATCTGGCAAAAGCGCAAGGCTATAGCCTTACAGTCTTGCACAGCATGCCGTTTTTCATCATTTTGAGCATTTTTGAGCATTTTCGAAAAATGTCGAAATTTTGAAAAAACGCAAAGGCTATAGCCTTACGGTTTTTCATCGTTTTGAGGTTTTTCGAAAAATGACAAAAAATGACAAAATCTGGCAAAAGCGCAAGGCTATAGCCTTACGGTCTTGCACAGCATGCCGTTTTTCATCATTTTGAGCATTTTTGAGCATTTTCGAAAATGTCGAAATTTTGAAAAAACGCAAAGGCTATAGCCTTACGGTTTTTCATCGTTTTGAGGTTTTTTCGAAAAATGACAAAAAATGACAAAATCTGGCAAAAGCGCAAGGCTATAGCCTTACGGTCTTGCACAGCATGCCGTTTTTCATCATTTTGAGCATTTTTGAGCATTTTCGAAAAATGTCGAAATTGTGAAAAAACGCAAAGGCTATAGCCTTACGGTTTTTCATCGTTTTGAGGTTTTTCGAAAAAATGACAAAATGACAAAATCTGGCAAAAGCGCAAGGCTATAGCCTTACGGTCTTGCACAGCATGCCGTTTTTCATCATTTTGAGCATTTTTGAGCATTTTCGAAAAATGTCGAAATTGTGAAAAAACGCAAAGGCTATAGCCTTACGGTTTTTCATCGTTTTGAGGTTTTTCGAAAAATGACAAAAAATGTCAAAATCTGGCAAAAGCGCAAGGCTATAGCCTTACGGTCTTGCACAGCATGCAATTTTTCATCATTTTGAGCATTTTTGAGCATTTTCGAAAAATGTCGAAATTTTGAAAAAACGCAAAGGCTATAGCCTTACGGTTTTTCATCGTTTTGAGGTTTTTCGAAAATTGACAAAAAATGACAAAATCTGGCAAAAGCGCAAGGCTATAGCCTTACGGTCTTGCACAGCATGCCGTTTTTCATCATTTTGAGCATTTTTGAGCATTTTCGAAAAATGTCGAAATTTTGAAAAAACGCAAAGGCTATAGCCTTACGGTTTTTCATCGTTTTGAGGTTTTTCGAAAAATGACAAAAAATGACAAAATCTGGCAAAAGCGCAAGGCTATAGCCTTACGGTCTTGCACAGCATGCCGTTTTTCATCATTTTGAGCATTTTTGAGCATTTTCGAAAAATGTCGAAATTTTGAAAAAACGCAAAGGCTATAGCCTTACGGTTTTTCATCGTTTTGAGGTTTTTCGAAAAATGACAAAAAATGACAAAATCTGGCAAAAGCGCAAGGCTATAGCCTTACGGTCTTGCACAGCATGCCGTTTTTCATCATTTTGAGCATTTTTGAGCATTTTCGAAAAATGTCGAAATTTTGAAAAAACGCAAAGGCTATAGCCTTACGGTTTTTCATCGTTTTGAGGTTTTACGAAAAATGACAAAAAATGACAAAATCTGGCAAAAGCGCAAGGCTATAGCCTTACGGTCTTGCACAGCATGCCGTTTTTCATCATTTTGAGCATTTTTGAGCATTTTCGAAAAATGTCGAAATTTTGAAAAAACGCAAAGGCTATAGCCTTTCGGTTTTTCATCGTTTTGAGGTTTTTCGAAAAATGACAAAAAATGACAAAATCTGGCAAAAGCGCAAGGCTATAGCCTTACGGTCTTGCACAGCATGCCGTTTTTCATCATTTTGAGCATTTTTGAGCATTTTCGAAAAATGTCGAAATTTTGAAAAAACGCAAAGGCTATAGCCTTACGGTTTTTCATCGTTTTGAGGTTTTTCGAAAAATGACAAAATCTGGCAAAAACGCAAGGCTATAGCCTTACGGTCTTGCACAGCATGCCGTTTTTCATCATTTTGAGCATTTTTGAGCATTTTCGAAAAATGTCGAAATTTTGAAAAAATGCAAAGGCTATAGCCTTACGGTTTTTCATCGTTTTGAGGTTTTTCGAAAAATGACAAAAAATGACAAAATCTGGCAAAAGCGCAAGGCTATAGCCTTACGGTCTTGCACAGCATGCCATTTTTCATCATTTTGAGCATTTTTTAGCATTTTCGAAAATGTCGAAATTTTGAAAAAACGCAAAGGCTATAGCCTTACGGTTTTTCATCGTTTGAGGTTTTTCGAAAAATGACAAAAAATGACAAAATCTGGCAAAAGCGCAAGGCTATAGCCTTACGGTCTTGCACAGCATGCCGTTTTTCATCATTTTGAGCATTTTTGAGCATTTTGAAAATGTCGAAATTTTGAAAAAACGCAAAGGCTATAGCCTTACGGTTTTTCATCGTTTTGAGGTTTTTCGAAAAATGACAAAAATGACAAAATCTGGCAAAAGCGCAAGGCTATAGCCTTACGGTCTTGCACAGCATGCCGTTTTTCATCATTTGAGCATTTTTGAGCATTTTCGAAAAATGTCGAAATTTTGAAAAAACGCAAAGGCTATAGCCTTACGGTTTTTCATCGTTTTGAGGTTTTTCGAAAAATGACAAAAAATGACAAAATCTGGCAAAAGCGCAAGGCTATAGCCTTACGGTCTTGCACAGCATGCCGTTTTTCATCATTTTGAGCATTTTGAGCATTTTCGAAAAATGTCGAAATTTTGAAAAAACGCAAAGGCTATAGCCTTACGGTTTTTCATCGTTTTGAGGTTTTTCGAAAAATGACAAAAAATGACAAAATCTGGCAAAAGCGCAAGGCTATAGCCTTACGGTCTTGCACAGCATGCCGTTTTTCATCATTTTGAGCATTTTTGAGCATTTTCGAAAAATGTCGAAATTTTAAAAAAACGCAAAGGCTATAGCCTTACGTTTTTCATCGTTTTGAGGTTTTTCGAAAAATGACTAAAAAAGACAAAATCTGGCAAAAGCGCAAGGCTATAGCCTTACGGTCTTGCACAGCATGCCGTTTTTCATCATTTTGAGCATTTTTGAGCATTTTCGAAAAATGTCGAAATTTTGAAAAAACGCAAAGGCTATAGCCTTACGGTTTTTCATCGTTTTGAGGTTTTTCGAAAAATGACAAAAAATGACAAAATCTGGCAAAAGCGCAAGGCTATAGCCTTACGGTCTTGCACAGCATGCCGTTTTTCATCATTTTGAGCATTTTTGAAAAATGTCGAAATTTTGAAAAAACGCAAAGGCTATAGCCTTACGGTTTTTCATCGTTTTGAGGTTTTTCGAAAAATGACAAAAAATGACAAAATCTGGCAAAAGCGCAAGGCTATAGCCTTACGGTCTTGCACAGCATGCCGTTTTTCATCATTTTGAGCATTTTTGAGCATTTTCGAAAAATGTCGAAATTTTGAAAAAACGCAAAGGCTATAGCCTTACGGTTTTTCATCGTTTTGAGGTTTTTCGAAAAATGACAAAAAATGACAAAATCTGGCAAAAGCGCAAGGCTATAGCCTTACGTCTTGCACAGCATGCCGTTTTTCATCATTTTGAGCATTTTTGAGCATTTTCGAAAAATGTCGAAATTTTGAAAAAACGCAAAGGCTATAGCCTTACGGTTTTTCATCGTTTTGAGGTTTTTCGAAAAATGACAAAAAATGTCAAAATCTGGCAAAAGCGCAAGGCTATAGCCTTACGGTCTTGCACAGCATGCCGTTTTTCATCATTTTGAGCATTTTTGAGCATTTTCGAAAAATGTCGAAATTTTGAAAAAACGCAAAGGCTATAGCCTTACGGTTTTTCATCGTTTTGAGGTTTTTCGAAAAATGACAAAAAATGACAAAATCTGGCAAAAGCGCAAGGCTATAGCCTTACGGTCTTGCACAGCATGCCGTTTTTCATCATTTTGAGCATTTTTGAGCATTTTCGAAAAATGTCGAAATTTTGAAAAAACGCAAAGGCTATAGCCTTACGTTTTTTCATCGTTTTGAGGTTTTTCGAAAAATGACAAAAAATGACAAAATCTGGCAAAAGCGCAAGGCTATAGCCTTACGGTCTTGCACAGCATGCCGTTTTTCATCATTTTGAGCATTTTTGAGCATTTTCGAAAAATGTCGAAATTTTGAAAAAACGCAAAGGCTATAGCCTTACGGTTTTTCATCGTTTTGAGGTTTTTCGAAAAATGACAAAATCTGGCAAAAGCGCAAGGCTATAGCCTTACGGTCTTGCACAGCATGCCGTTTTTCATCATTTTGAGCATTTTTGAGCATTTTCGAAAAATGTCGAAATTTTGAAAAAACGCAAAGGCTATAGCCTTACGGTTTTTCATCGTTTTTGAGGTTTTTCGAAAAATGACAAAAATGACAAAATCTGGCAAAAGCGCAAGGCTATAGCCTTACGGTCTTGCACAGCATGCCGTTTTTCATCATTTTGAGCATTTTTGAGCATTTTCGAAAAATGTCGAAATTTTGAAAAAACGCAAAGGCTATAGCCTTACGGTTTTTCATCGTTTTGGGGTTTTTCGAAAAATGACAAAAAATGACAAAATCTGGCAAAAGCGCAAGGCTATAGCCTTACGGTCTTGCACAGCATGCCGTTTTTCATCATTTTGAGCATTTTTGAGCATTTTCGAAAAATGTCGAAATTTTGAAAAAACGCAAAGGCTATAGCCTTACGGTTTTTCATCGTTTTGAGGTTTTTCGAAAAATGACAAAAAATTGACAAAATCTGGCAAAAGCGCAAGGCTATAGCCTTACGGTCTTGCACAGCATGCCGTTTTTCATCATTTTGAGCATTTTTGAGCATTTTCGAAAAATGTCGAAATTTTGAAAAAACGCAAAGGCTATAGCCTTACGGTTTTCATCGTTTTGAGGTTTTTCAAAAAATGACAAAATCTGGCAAAAGCGCAAGGCTATAGCCTTACGGTCTTGCACAGCATGCCGTTTTTCATCATTTTGAGCATTTTTGAGCATTTTCGAAAAATGTCGAAATTTTGAAAAAACGCAAAGGCTATAGCCTTACGGTTTTTCATCGTTTTGAGGTTTTTCGAAAAATGACAAAAAATGACAAAATCTGGCAAAAGCGCAAGGCTATAGCCTTACGGTCTTGCACAGCATGCCGTTTTTCATCATTTTGAGCATTTTTGAGCATTTTCGAAAAATGTCGAAATTTTGAAAAAACGCAAAGGCTATAGCCCTTACGGTTTTTCATCGTTTTGAGGTTTTTCGAAAAATGACAAAAAATGACAAAATCTGGCAAAAGCGCAAGGCTATAGCCTTACGGTCTTGCACAGCATGCCGTTTTTCATTCATTTTGAGCATTTTTGAGCATTTTCGAAAAATGTCGAAATTTTGAAAAAACGCAAAGGCTATAGCCTTACGGTTTTTCATCGTTTTGAGGTTTTTCGAAAAATGACAAAAATGACAAAATCTGGCAAAAGCGCAAGGCTATAGCCTTACGGTCTTGCACAGCATGCCGTTTTTCATCATTTGAGCATTTTTGAGCATTTTCGAAAAATGTCGAAATTTTGAAAAAACGCAAAGGCTATAGCCTTACGGTTTTTCATCGTTTTGAGGTTTTTCGAAAAATGACAAAAATGACAAAATCTGGCAAAAGCGCAAGGCTATAGCCTTACGGTCTTGCACAGCATGCCGTTTTTCCATCATTTTGAGCATTTTTGAGCATTTTCGAAAAATGTCGAAATTTTGAAAAAACGCAAAGGCTATAGCCTTACGGTTTTTCATCGTTTTGAGGTTTTACGAAAAATGACAAAAAATGACAAAATCTGGCAAAAGCGCAAGGCTATAGCCTTACGGTCTTGCACAGCATGCCGTTTTTCATCATTTTGAGCATTTTTGAGCATTTTCGAAAAATGTCGAAATTTTGAAAAAACGCAAAGGCTATAGCCTTACGTTTTTTCATCGTTTTGAGGTTTTTCGAAAAATGACAAAAAATGACAAAATCTGGCAAAAGCGCAAGGCTATAGCCTTACGGTCTTGCACAGCATGCCGTTTTTCATCATTTTGAGCATTTTTGAGCATTTTCGAAAAATGTCGAAATTTTGAAAAAACGCAAAGGCTATAGCCTTACGGTTTTTCATCGTTTTGAGGTTTTTCAAAAAATGACAAAATCTGGCAAAAGCGCAAGGCTATAGCCTTACGGTCTTGCACAGCATGCCGTTTTTCATCATTTTGAGCATTTTTGAGCATTTTCGAAAAATGTCGAAATTTTGAAAAAACGCAAAGGCTATAGCCTTACGGTTTTTCATCGTTTTGAGGTTTTTCGAAAAATGACAAAAAATGTCAAAATCTGGCAAAGCGCAAGGCTATAGCCTTACGGTCTTGCACAGCATGCCGTTTTTCATCATTTTGAGCATTTTTGAGCATTTTCGAAAAATTTCGAAATTTTGAAAAAACGCAAAGGCTATAGCCTTACGGTTTTTCATCGTTTTGAGGTTTTTCGAAAAATGACAAAAAATGACAAAATCTGGCAAAAGCGCAAGGCTATAGCCTTACGGTCTTGCACAGCATGCCATTTTTCATCATTTTGAGCATTTTTGAGCATTTTCGAAAATTTTCGAAATTTTGAAAAAACGCAAAGGCTATAGCCTTACGGTTTTTCATCGTTTTGAGGTTTTTCGAAAAATGACAAAAAATGACAAAATCTGGCAAAAGCGCAAGGCTATAGCCTTACGGTCTTGCACAGCATGCCGTTTTTCATCATTTTGAGCATTTTTGAGCATTTTCGAAAAATGTCGAAATTTTGAAAAAACGCAAAGGCTATAGCCTTACGGTTTTTCATCGTTTTGAGGTTTTTCGAAAAATTACAAAAAATGACAAAAAATGACAAAATCTGACAAAAGCGCAAGGCTATAGCCTTACGGTCTTGCACAGCATGCCGTTTTTCATCATTTTGAGCATTTTTGAGCATTTTCGAAAAATGTCGAAATTTTGAAAAAACGCAAAGGCTATAGCCTTACGGTTTTTCATCGTTTTGAGGTTTTTCGAAAAATGACAAAAAATGACAAAATCTGGCAAAAGCGCAAGGCTATAGCCTTACGGTCTTGCACAGCATGCCGTTTTTCATCATTTTGAGCATTTTGAGCATTTTCGAAAAATGTCGAAATTGTGAAAAAACGCAAAGGCTATAGCCTTACGGTTTTTCATCGTTTTGAGGTTTTTCGAAAAATGACAAAAAATGTCAAAATCTGGCAAAAGCGCAAGGCTATAGCCTTACGGTCTTGCACAGCATGCCATTTTTCATCATTTTGAGCATTTTTTAGCATTTTCGAAAAATGTCGAAATTTTGAAAAAACGCAAAGGCTATAGCCTTACGGTTTTTCATCGTTTTGAGGTTTTTCGAAAAATGACAAAAAAGTCAAAATCTGGCAAAAGCGCAAGGCTATAGCCTTACGGTCTTGCACAGCATGCCGTTTTTATCATCTTGAGCATTTTTTGCATTTTCGAAAATGTCGAAATTTTGAAAAAACGCAAAGGCTATAGCCTTACGGTTTTTCATCGTTTTGAGGTTTTTCGAAAAATGACAAAAAATGACAAAATCTGGCAAAAGCGCAAGGCTATAGCCTTACGGTCTTGCACAGCATGCCGTTTTTCATCATTTTGAGCATTTTTGAGCATTTTCGAAAAATGTCGAAATTTTGAAAAAACGCAAAGGCTATAGCCTTACGGTTTTTATCGTTTTGAGGTTTTTCGAAAAATGACAAAAAATGACAAAATCTGGCAAAAGCGCAAGGCTATAGCCTTACGGTCTTGCACAGCATGCCGTTTTTCATCATTTTGAGCATTTTTGAGCATTTTCGAAAAATGTCGAAATTTTGAAAAAACGCAAAGGCTATAGCCTTACGGTTTTTCATCGTTTTGAGGTTTTTCGAAAAATGACAAAAATGTCAAAATCGCAAAAGATAGCTTATATAATATCACCCCCCCCGTTTTTCATCATTTTGAGCATCATTTTTCGACAATTGTCGAAATATAAAAAAACCAAACCCTTTAGCCTTTTTTTTTTCACATAAAATTTTCAAAAAATGACCAAAATTTTGTTTTTCAACATTTTTGAACCCACCATTTCGAAAAATTCTAAATTGAGAAAAACGCACCCCCGCCTTACGTTTTTCATCGTTTTGAGGTTTTTCGAGGAAAAAATGACAAAAAATGACAAAATCTGGCAAAAGCGCAGGCTATAGCATTACGGTCTTGCACAGCATGCCGTTTTTCATCATTTTGAGCATTTTTGAGCATTTTCGAAAAATGTCGAAATTTTGAAAAAACGCAAAGGCTATAGCCTTACGGTTTTTCATCGTTTTGAGGTTTTTCGAAAAATGACAAAAAATTACAAAATCTGGCAAAAGCACAAGGCTATAGCCTTATGGTCTTGCACAGCATGCCGTTTTTCTTCATTTTGAGCATTTTTGAGCATTTTCGAAAAATGTCGAAATTTTGAAAAAACGCAAAGGCTATAGCCTTACGGTTTTTCATCGTTTTGAGGTTTTTCGAAAAATGACAAAATCTGGCAAAAGCGCAAGGCTATAGCCTTACGGTCTTGCACAGCATGCCGTTTTTCATCATTTTGAGCATTTTTGAGCATTTTCGAAAAATGTCGAAATTTTGAAAAAACGCAAAGGCTATAGCCTTACGGTTTTTCATCGTTTTGAGGTTTTTCGAAAAATGACAAAAAATGACAAAATCTGGCAAAAGCGCAAGGCTATAGCCTTACGGTCTTGCACAGCATGCCGTTTTTCATCATTTTGAGCATTTTTGAGCATTTTTCGAAAAAAAAAAAATGTAATTTTGAAAAAAAGCAAAGGCTATAGCCTTACGGTTTTTCATCGTTTTGGGGTTTTTCGAAAAATGACAGAAAATGACAAAATCTGGCAAAAGCGCAAGGCTATAGCCTTACGGTCTTGCACAGCATGCCGTTTTTCATCATTTTGAGCATTTTTGAGCATTTTCGAAAAATGTCGAAATTTTGAAAAAACGCAAAGGCTATAGCCTTACGGTTTTTCATCGTTTTGAGGTTTTTCGAAAAATGACAAAAATGACAAAATCTGGCAAAAGCACAAGGCTATAGCCTTACGGTCTTGCACAGCATGCCGTTTTTCATCATTTTGAGCATTTTTGAGCATTTTCGAAAAATGTCGAAATTTTGAAAAAACGCAAAGGCTATAGCCTTACGGTTTTTCATCGTTTTGAGGTTTTTCGAAAAATGACAAAAATACAAAAACCTGGCAAAAGCGCAAGGCTATAGCCTTACGGTCTTGCACAGCATGCCGTTTTTCATCATTTTGAGCATTTTTGAGCATTTTCGAAAAATGTCGAAATTTTGAAAAAACGCAAAGGCTATAGCCTTACGGTTTTTCATCGTTTTGAGGTTTTTCGAAAAATGACAAAAAATGACAAAATCTGGCAAAAGCGCAAGGCTATAGCCTTACGGTCTTGCACAGCATGCCGTTTTTCATGATTTTGAGCATTTTTGAGCATTTTCGAAAAATGTCGAAATTTTGAAAAAACGCAAAGGCTATAGCCTTACGGTTTTTCATCGTTTTGAGGTTTTTCGAAAAATGACAAAATCTGGCAAAAGCGCAAGGCTATAGCCTTACGGTCTTGCACAGCATGCCGTTTTTCATCATTTGAGCATTTTTGAGCATTTTCGAAAAATGTCGAAATTTTGAAAAAACGCAAAGGCTATAGCCTTACGGTTTTTCAACGTTTTGAGGTTTTTCAAAAAATGACAAAATCTGGCAAAAGCGCAAGGCTATAGCCTTACAGTCTTGCACAGCATGCCACTTTTCATCGTTTTGAGGATTTTTGAAAAATTTCAAAAAATGTCAAATTTCAAAAAAAAAAAGGAGAAGATAAAGGCAAGGCTTAGCCTTACGGTTTTTCATCATTTTGATGATTTTGAAGATTTTCGAAAAATGACAAAAATGGCAAAACGCAAGGCTATAGCCTTACGGTCTTGCACAGCATGCCGTTTTTCATCATTTTGAGGATTTTGAGCATTTTTTAAAAATGTCCAAATTCGGAAAAAACGCAAAAGCTATAGCCTTACCGTTTTTCATCATTTTGATGATTTTTGAAGATTTTCAAAAAATGACAAAATCGGACAAAAACGCAATCTTGCACAGCATGCCGTTCTTCATCATGCATAGGATTTTTTGATGATTTTGGCTATAGCCTTACAATCTTGCACGCATGCATTTTTGAAAAAATGTCAAAAAATGTCAAAATTTCGAAAAACGCAAGGCTATAGCCTTACCGTTTTTCATCATTTTCAGAATTTTCAACAATTTCATAAAATGACGAAACTGGCAAAAACGAAAGGCTATAGCCCACGGTCTTGCACAACATGCCGTTTTTCATCGTTTTGAGCATTTTTGGGGATTTTTGAAAAATGTCGAAATTTTGAAAAAACGCAAAGGCTATAGCCTTACGGTTTTTCATCGTTTTGAGGTTTTTCGAAAAATGACAAAAAATGACAAAATCTGGCAAAAGCGCAAGGCTATAGCCTTACGGTCTTGCACAGCATGCCGTTTTTCATCATTTTGAGCATTTTTGAGCATTTTCGAAAAATGTCGAAATTTTGAAAAAACGCAAAGGCTATAGCCTTACGGTTTTTCATCGTTTTGAGGTTTTACGAAAAATGACAAAAAAATGACAAAATCTGGCAAAAGCGCAAGGCTATAGCCTTACGGTCTTGCACAGCATGCCGTTTTTCATCATTTTGAGCATTTTTGAGCATTTTCGAAAAATGTCGAAATTTTGAAAAAACGCAAAGGCTATAGCCTTACGGTTTTTCATCGTTTTGAGGTTTTTCGAAAAATGACAAAATCTGGCAAAAGCGCAAGGCTATAGCCTTACGGTCTTGCACAGCATGCCGTTTTTCATCATTTTGAGCATTTTTGAGCATTTTCGAAAAATGTCGAAATTTTGAAAAAAACGCAAAGGCTATAGCCTTACGGTTTTTCATCGTTTTGAGGTTTTACGAAAAATGACAAAAAAATGACAAAATCTGGCAAAAGCGCAAGGCTATAGCCTTACGGTCTTGCACAGCATGCCGTTTTTCATCATTTTGAGCATTTTTGAGCATTTTCGAAAAATGTCGAAATTTTGAAAAAACGCAAAGGCTATAGCCTTACGGTTTTTCATCGTTTTGAGGTTTTTCGAAAAAAATGACAAAATCTGGCAAAGCGCAAGGCTATAGCCTTACGGTCTTGCACAGCATGCACTTTTCATCGTTTTGAGGATTTTTGAAAAATGTCAAAAAATGTCAAACATTTCAAAAAAAAACGCAAAGGCAAGAATATAGCCTTACGGTGTTTCATCATTTTGATGATTTTTGAAAATTTCAAAAATGACAAAAATGGCAAAACGCAAGGCTATAGCCTTACGGTCTTGCACAGCATGCCGTTTTTCATCATTTTGAGGATTTTTGATGATTTTCGAAAAATGTCCAAATTCGGAAAAACCAAAGCTATAGCCTTACCGTTTTTCATCATTTTGATGATTTGAAGATTTCGAAAAATGACAAAAACGGACAAAAACGCAATCTTGCACAGCATGCCGTTCTTCATCTTATAGGATTTTTTATGATTTTTAGCTATAGCCTTACAATCTTGCACAGCATCCATTTTTCATCGTTTTGAGGATTTTAAGGATTTTCGAAAAATGGCAAAAATGTCAAAATTTCGAAAAAACGCAAGGCTATAGCCTTACCGTTTTTCATCATTTTCAGAATTTTCAACAATTTCAAAAAATGACGAAAACTGGCAAAAACGAAAGGCTATAGTCCACGGTCTTGCACACATGCCGTTTTTCCTCATTTTGATGCTTTTTGGGGATTTTTGAAAAATGTCGAAATTTTGAAAAAACGCAAGGCTATAGCCTTACCGTTTTCATCGTTTTGATGATTTTTGAAGATTTCGTAAAATGACAAAAAATGGCAAAACGCAAGGCTATAGCCTTACAATCTTGCACAGCATGCCCTTTTCATCGTTTTGAGGATTTTTGAGGATTTTCGAAAAAGTCAAAAAATGTCAACATTAAAAAAAATAAGAAGAAGAAGAAAAAAGGCAAGGCTATGCCTTACGGTTGTTCATCATTTTGATGATTTTTGAAGATTTTCGGAAAATAACAAAAATGGCAAAAACGCAAGGTTATAGCCTTACGGTCTTGCACAGCATGCCGTTTTTCATCATTTTGAGGATTTTTGAGGATTTTGAAAAATGACCAAATTCGGAAAAGACGCAAGTCTATAGCCTTACCGTTTTTCATCGTTTTGATGATTTTTGAAGATTTCGAAAAATGACAAAAACGGACAAAAGCGCAAGGCTATAGCCTTGCACGCATAGCACAGCATGCCGTTTTTCATCATTTTGAGGATTTTTGATGATTTTTGGCTATAGCCTTACAATCTTGCACAGCATGCCGTTTTTCATCGTTTTGAGGATTTTTGAGGATTTTCGAAAAATGTCAAAAAATGTCAAAAAATGTCAAAATTTCGAAAAAAAACGCAAGGCTATAGCCTTACCGTTTTTTATAATTTTGAGAATTTTCAACAATTCAGAAAATGGCAAAAACGCATGGCTATAGCCTACGGTCTTGCAGAGCATGCCGTTTTTCATCGTTTTGAGGCTTTTTGAGCATTTTCGAAAAATGGCGAAATTTTGAAAAAAACGCAAGACTATAGCCTTACCATTTTTCATCATTTTGAGGATTTTCGACAAATTTCAAATAATGACGAAAACTGGCAAAAATGAAAGGCTATAGTCCACGGTCTTACACAGCATGCCGTTTTTCATCGTTTTGAGGCTTTTTGAGGATTTTCGAAAAATGTCAAAATTTTGAAAAAACGCAAGGCTATAGCCTTACCTTTTTTTCATCATTTTGATGATTTTCGACGATTTTCAAAAAATGACGAAAACTGGCAAAAACGAAAGGCTATAGTCCACGGTCTTACACAGCATGCCGTTTTTCATCGTTTTGAGGCTTTTTGAGGATTTTCAGAAAATGTCAAAATTTTGAAAAAATGCAAGGCAATAGCCTTACCGTTTTTCGTCATTTTGAGAATTTTCGACAATTTTCAAAAAATGACGAAAACTGGCGAAAACGAAAGGCTATAGTCCACAGTCTTGCACAGCATGCCGTTTTACATCGTTTTGAGGCTTAAAAAATGTAGATTTTTTTTTTTTTAAACGCAAGGCTATAGCCTTGCCGTTTTTCATCATTTTGAGAATTTTCAACAATTTTCAAAAAATGACGAAAACTGGCAAAAACGAAAGGCTATAGTCCACGGTCTTGCACAGCATGCCGTTTTACATCGTTTTGTTGCTTTGAGGATTTTCGAAAAATGTCGAAATTTTGAAAAAACGCAAGGCTATAGCCTTACCGTTTTTCATCATTTTGAGGATTTTCGACGATTTTCAAAAAATGACGAAAACTGGCAAAAACGAAAGGCTATAGTCCACGGTCTTGCACAGTATGCCGTTTTTACATCGTTTTGAGCTTTTTAAGGATTTTCGAAAAATGTGGAAATTTTGAAAAAACGCAAGGCTATAGCCTTACCGTTTTTCATCATTTTGAGGATTTTCGACGATTTTCAAAAAATGACGAAAACTGGCAAAAACAAAAGGCTATAGTCCACCTTCTTGCACAGCATGCCGTTTTTCATCGTTTTGAGGCTTTCAAAAAATGTCGAAATTTTGAAAAAAGGCAAGGCTATAGCCTTATCGTTTTTCATCATTTTGAGGATTTCGAAGATTTTCAAAAAATGTCAAAAACTGGCAAAAACAAAAGGCTACAGTCCACGGTCTTGTACAGCATGCCGTCTTTCATCATTTTGAGGCTTTTTGAGGATTTTTGAAAAATGTCGAAATTTTGAAAAAAACGCAAGGCTATAGCCTTACCGTTTTCCCATCATTTTGAGGATTTTCGATGATTTTCAAAAAATGACGAAAACTGGCAAAAACAAAAGGCTATAGTCCACAGTCTTGCACAGCATGCCGTTTTAATCCGTTTTGAGGCTTAAAAAATGCGAACAATTTTCAAAAAATGAGGAAAACTGGCAAAACGAAAGGCTATAGTCCACGGTTCTTGCAAAGCATGCCGTTTTAATCGTTTTGTGGCTTTTTGACGATTTTCGAAAAATGTCGAAATTTTTAAAAAAACGCAAGGCTATAGCCTTACCGTTTTTCATCATTTTGAGGATTTTCGATGATTTTCAAAAATGACGAAACTGGCAAAAAATGAAAGGCTATAGCCTTACCGTTTTTCATCGTTTTGATGTTTTTCGAAAAATGACAAAAACTGGCAAAAGCGCAAGGCTATAGCCTTACAATCTTGCACAGCATGCCACTTTTCATCGTTTTGAGGATTTTCGAAAAATGTCAAAAAATGTCAACATTTCAAAAAAAAAGGAAGAAGAAAAAAGGCAAGGCTATAGCCTTACGGTTTTTCATCATTTTGATGATTTTTGAAGATTTTCGGAAAATGACAAAAAATGGCAAAAACGCAAGGTTATAGCCTTACGGTCTTGCACAGCATGCCGTTTTTCATCATTTTGAGGATTTTTGATGATTTTTGAAAAATGTCCAAATTCGGAAAAAACCCAAAGCTATAGCCTTACCGTTTTTTCATCATTTTGATTATTTTGAAGATTTTCGAAAAAATGACAAAACGGACAAAACGCATCTTGCACAGCATGCCGTTCTTCATCATTTATAGATTTTTGATGATTTTTGGCTATAGCCTTACAATCTTGCACAGCATGCCAATTTTTCATCGTTTTGAGGATTTTAGGATTTTCGAAAAATGTCAAAAAATGTCAAAATTTCGAAAAACGCAAGGCTATAGCCTTACCGTTTTTCATCATTTTCAGAATTTTCAACAATTTTCAAAAAATGACGAAAACTGGCAAAAACGAAAGGCTATAGTCCACGGTCTTGCACAACATGCCGTTTTTCATCGTTTTGAGGCTTTTTGAGGATTTTCGAAAAATGTCGAAATTTTGAAAAAACGCAAGGCTATAGCCTTACCGTTTTTCATAATTTTGAGGATTTTCGACGATTTTCAAAAAATGACGAAAACTGGCAAAAACAAAAGGCTATAGTCCACAGTCTTGCACAGCATGCCATTTTACATCGTTTTGAGGCTTAAAAAATGTCGAAATTTAAAAAAAAAACGCAAGGCTATAGCCTTTCCGTTTTTCATCATTTTGAGAATTTTCAACAATTTTCAAAAAATGACGAAAACTGGCAAAAACGAAAGGCTATAGTCCACGGTCTTGCACAGCATGCCGTTTTACATCGTTTTGTGGCTTTTTGAGGATTTTCGAAAAATGTCGAAATTTTGAAAAAACGCAAGGCTATAGCCTTACCGTTTTTCATCATTTTGAGGATTTTCGACGATTTTCAAAAAATGACGGAAACTGGCAAAAACAAAAGGCTATAGTCCACCTTCTTGCACAGCATGCCGTTTTTCATCGTTTTGAGGCTTTCAAAAAATGTCGAAATTTTGAAAAAACGCAAGGCTATAGCCTTACCGTTTTTCACCATTTTGAGGATTTTCGACGATTTTCAAAAAATGACGAGAACTGGCAAAAACAAAAGGCTATAGTCCACAGTCTTGCACATTATGCCGTTTTACATCGTTTTGAGGCTTAAAAAATGTCGAAATTTTTTAAAAAAAACGCAAGGCTATAGCCTTGCCGTTTTTCATCATTTTGAGAATTTTCAACAATTTTCAAAAAATGACGAAAACTGGCAAAAACGAAAGGCTATAGTCCACGGTCTTGCACAGCATGCCGTTTTACATCGTTTTGTGGCTTTTTGAGGATTTTCGAAAAATGTCGAAATTTTTTTTAAAAACGCAAGGCTATAGCCTTGACGTTTTTTCACCATTTTGAGAATTTTCAACAATTTTCAAAAAATGACGAAAACTGGCAAAAACGAAAGGCTATAGTCCACGGTCTTGCACAGCATGCCGTTTTACATCGTTTTGTGGCTTTTTGAGGATTTTCGAAAAATGTCGAAATTTTGAAAAAACGCAAGGCTATAGCCTTACCGTTTTTCATCATTTTGAGGATTTTCGACGATTTTCAAAAAATGACGGAAACTGGCAAAAACAAAAGGCTATAGTCCACCTTCTTGCACAGCATGCCGTTTTTCATCGTTTTGATGCTTTTTGGGGATTTTTGAAAAATGTCGAAATTTCGAAAAAAAACGCAAGCAAGGCTATAGCCTTAACGTTTTTCATCATTTTGAGGATTTTCGATGATTTTCAAAAAATGACGAAAACTGGCAAAAATGAAAGGCTATAGCCTTACCGTTTTTCATCGTTTTGATGATTTTTGAAGATTTTCGTAAAATGACAAAAATGGCAAAAACGCAAGGCTATAGCCTTACAATCTTGCACAGCATGCCACTTTTCATCGTTTTGAGGATTTTTGAGGATTTTCGAAAAATGTCAATAAATGTCAACATTTCAACAAAAAAAAAGGAAGAAGAAAAAAGGCAAGGCTATAGCCTTACGGTTTTTCATCATTTTGATGATTTTTGAAGATTTTCGGAAAATGACAAAAAATGGCAAAAACGCAAGGTTATAGCCTTACGGTCTTGCACAGCATGCCGTTTTTCATCATTTTGAGGATTTTTGATGATTTTTGAAAAATGTCCAAATTCGGAAAAAACCCAAGGCTATAGCCTTACCGTTTTTCATCATTTTGATGATTTTTGAAGATTTTCGAAAAATGACAAAAACGGACAAAAACGCAATCTTGCACAGCATGCCGTTTTTCATCATTTTGAGGATTTTTGATGATTTTTGGCTATAGCCTTACAATCTTGCACAGCATGCCATTTTTCATCGTTTTGAGTATTTTTAAGGATTTTCGAAAAATGTCAAAAAGTGTCAAAATTTCGAAAAAACGCAAGGCTATAGCCTTGCCGTTTTTCATCATTTTGAGAATTTTCAACAATTTTCAAAAAATGACGAAAACTGGCAAAAACGAAAGGCTATAGTCCACGGTCTTGCACAGCATGCCGTTTTACATCGTTTTGTGGCTTTTTGAGGATTTTCGAAAAATGTCGAAATTTTGAAAAAACGCAAGGCTATAGCCTTACCGTTTTTCATCATTTTGAGGATTTTCGACGATTTTCAAAAAATGACGGAAACTGGCAAAAACAAAAGGCTATAGTCCACCTTCTTGCACAGCATGCCGTTTTTCATCGTTTTGAGGCTTTCAAAAAATGTCGAAATTTTGAAAAAAGGCAAGGCTATAGCCTTATCGTTTTTCATCATTTTGAGGATTTTCGAAGATTTTCAAAAAATGACAAAAACTGGCAAAAACAAAAGGCTACAGTCCACGGTCTTGTACAGCATGCCGTTTTTCATCATTTTGAGGCTTTTTGAGGATTTTTGAAAAATGTCGAAATTTGAAAAAACGCAAGGCTATAGCCTTACCGTTTTCCATCATTTTGAGGATTTTCGACGATTTTCAAAAAATGACGAAAACTGGCAAAAACAAAAGGCTATAGTCCACGGTCTTGCACAGCATGCCGTTTTTCATCATTTTGATGCTTTTTGGGGATTTTTGAAAAATGTCGAAATTTCGAAAAAACGCAAGGCTATAGCCTTACCGTTTTTCATCATTTTGAGGATTTTCGATGATTTTCAAAAAATGACGAAAACTGGCAAAAATGAAAGGCTATAGCCTTACCGTTTTTCATCGTTTTGATGATTTTTGAAGATTTTCGTAAAATGACAAAAATGGCAAAAAACGCAAGGCTATAGCCTTACAAATCTTGCACAGCATGCCACTTTTCATCGTTTTGAGGATTTTTGAGGATTTTCGAAAAATGTCAAAAAATGTCAACATTTCAAAAAAAAAGGGAAGAAGAAAAAGGCAAGGCTATAGCCTTACGGTTTTTCATCATTTTGATGATTTTTGAAGATTTTCGGAAAATGTCCAAATTCGGAAAAAACCCAAGGCTATATAGCCTTACCGTTTTTCATCATTTTGATGATTTTTGAAGATTTTCGAAAAATGACAAAAACGGACAAAAACGCAATCTTGCACAGCATGCCGTTCTTCATCATTTATAGGATTTTTGATGATTTTTGGCTATAGCCTTACAATCTTGCACAGCATGCCATTTTTCATCGTTTTGAGGATTTTTAAGGATTTTCGAAAAATGTCAAAAAATGTCAAAATTTCGAAAAAACGCAAGGCTATAGCCTTACCGTTTTTCATCATTTTCAGAATTTTCAACAATTTTCAAAAAATGACGAAAACTGGCAAAAACGAAAGGCTATAGTCCACGGTCTTGCACAACATGCCGTTTTTCATCGTTTTGAGGCTTTTTGAGGATTTTCGAAAAATGTCGAAATTTTGAAAAAACGCAAGGCTATAGCCTTACCGTTTTTCATAATTTTGAGGATTTTCGACGATTTTCAAAAAATGACGAAAACTGGCAAAAACGAAAGGCTATAGTCCACGGTCTTGCACAGCATGCCGTTTTTCATCGTTTTGAGGCTTTTTGAGGATTTTCAAAAAATGTCAAAATTTTGAAAAAACGCAAGGCTATAGCCTTACCGTTTTTCATCGTTTTGATGATTTTTGAAGATTTTCGTAAAATGACAAAAATGGCAAAAACGCAAGGCTATAGCCTTACAATCTTGCACAGCATGCCACTTTTCATCGTTTTGAGGATTTTTGAGGATTTTCGAAAAATGTCAAAAAATGTCAACATTTCAAAAAAAGAAGAAGAAAAAAGGCAAGGCTATAGCCTTACGGTTTTTCATCATTTTGATGATTTTTGAAGATTTTCGGAAAATGACAAAAAATGGCAAAAACGCACGGTTATAGCCTTACGGTCTTGCACAGCATGCCGTTTTTCATCATTTTGAGGATTTTTGATGATTTTTGAAAAATGTCCAAATTCGGAAAAAACGCAAGGCTATAGCCTTACCGTTTTTCATCATTTTGATGATCTTTGAAGATTTTCGAAAAATAACAAAAACGGACAAAAACGCAAGGCTATAGCCTTACAATCTTGCACAGCATGCCGTTTTTCATCATTTTGAGGATTTTTGATGATTTTTGGCTATAGCCTTAAGATCTTGCACAGCATGCCGTTTTTCATCGTTTTGAGGATTTTTGAGGATTTTCGAAAAATGTCAAAAAATGTCAAAATTTCGAAAAAACGCAAGGCTATAGCCTTACCGTTTCTCATCGTTTTGAGGAATTTCGACGATTTTCAAAAAATGACAAAAAATGGCAAAAACGCATGGCTATAGCCTCACGGTCTTGCACAGGATGCTGTTTTTCATCATTTTGAGGATTTTGGAGAATTTTCGAAAAAATGTCAAAATATCGGGAAAGAAAAGACAAAAAAAAAAAAAAAACACGCAAGGCTATAGCCTCATGGTCTTGCACAGCATGCCGTTTTTAATCAGTTTGAGGATTTTTGAGCATTTTCAAAAAATGTCGAAATTTTGAAAAAACGCAAGGCTATAACCTTACAGTTTTTCGTTTTGAGGATTATTGAAGATTTTTGAAAAATAACGAGAACTGGGAAAACCGTAAGGCTATAGCCTTACAATCTTGCACAGCATGTCGTTTTTCATCGTTTTGAGGATTTTTGAGGATTTTCGAAAATCGAGAAAACGCAAGGCTAGGGCCTTAATGTTTTTCATCATTTTGAGGATTTTTGAAGATTTTTTCGAAAAATGACAAAAAAATGGGAAAAACACAAGCCTTACGGTCTTGCACAGCATGCCGTTTTTCATCCTTTTGAGGATTTTTGATGATTTTCGAAAAATGTCAAAATTAAGAAATAAATAAATAAATAAATGCAAGGCTATAGCCTTACCGTTTTTCACCGTTTTGATGATTTTTGAAGATTTTCGGAAAATGATGAAAAATGGCAAAAACGCAAGGCTATAGCCTTACCGTCTTGCACTGCATGGCGTTTTTCATCGTTCTGAAGACTTTTGAGGATTTTCGAAGAATGTAAAAAATTCGAAAAAATGCAAGGCTATAGCCTTAGCGTCTTTCGCTTCAAGGATTTTTGAGAATTTTCGAAAAATGATGAGATCTGGCAAAAACGCAAGGCTATAGCTTTACGGTCTTGCGCAGCATGCCGTTTTTCATCATTGAGGTTTTCGGAAAACGTCAAAATTTCGGGAAAAAAAAAAAAAAAAAAAAAAAAAAACGCAAGGCTATAGCTTAGCGTTTTTCATGATTTTAGGATTTTAGAGAATTTTTTTTAAGGATTTTCCAAAATTGTCAACATTTCAAAAAAAGCTAGCCTTACCGTTTTCCATCGTTTTGAGGATCTTTCGAGGATTCACGAAAAATGACGAAACCTGGCAAAAACGCAAGGCTATAGCCTTACGATCTTGCACAGCATGTCGTTTTTCATCGTTTTGAGGATTTTTGAAAAATGTCGACATTTCCAAAAAATGCAAGGCTATAGTCTTACCATTTTTCATTGTTGAGGATTTGAGAATTTTTTGCAAAATGACAAAACCTGGCAAAACGCATGGCTAAGCTTTACAGTCTCGCACAGCAAGCCATTTTTTCATCGTTTTGAGTATTTTTGAGGATTTCTGAAAAATGATAGAAACCTGGCATGATTCGTCACGACTCGAGTTGGCTTTGTCCGCGGCGTAATCGTCTTGATATAAATTATTTTTGAAAAGTCTATGAGAAAAATGAATTGGGAAGACTTCCGGAACAGGGGCGGTGACGTCACTGCGCAGCTCTATAGCTTGACCACCAGGAAAGTGTTTGGTTGAAAATGGTGAAAGTTTCTGAACTTGAGGGCAGGTTTATGTTGACAAACCAGCAAACTGGCTTCTACCAGGTAAACCAGTCCACATTCAGCTAAAACCAGTTACCATCATGTTTGCATCTGCATTTTAAAAAATGTCAAAGGCAATCACATACATCCGAGTCTTAATCTAAGGCTATAGTAGTAAAGGGCCGCAACATAAATGTATTTGGTTGTGGACCACAGTACAACATTTGTGTGTCAGTGTTTTGGCCACTTGATGCTATATAAACCAACTTTTCTGGAGACAGCTTTGAGAACCACTGGTGTAGTATGCCATTAATTTACTAGGCTTTGTAAACATTTAGGTGTTGCTCTTTCTTTGCAATGACAACAAAATGCACATATAAATGCATAGTATCTAAATTATGTACTGACATTGGCTTTTGATTCAGTTGAAATTGCTGCATATATCTTTGCCATAATTTTCAATCTCTTTGGAATTTGTTCTGCTGACTGGATACAATTCATATGCCAATCTAAAAATGCAATTTAAAGAGCAGGAGATGCAGTACGGTAGCACTCTTCTGAAAATGATCTATATTCAACGCTCATCTTCACAGGAAAAATCACTTACCCCACCTTTAATTAGTTGGCATTTATGTAGACCAAACATCATACAAAGAAAAAGGAACAAAAATTGTGCTCTTGGAATAAAAATTCATAAAAACACAGGAAAAATAAAAATTAAGTTTGCAAAGAGAATAATTATGCATAATTATGTCCATTTTCAAAACGTGAAGTTACAGACTGAAAAGGTCTGTACAACTGACTTCAACCAAGCCCAGCTTTTAATTGGAGGAACCCTTTTCCACTGAGGTAAACATCAGTATAAAATAAGTGGCCCGTGTCCTGTGTCAACATTTCCTACACGTACTTTGCCAGTATAATCGCACAAAATGTTCTCTCCCATGGGATGTAAAACTCACAACAACCACACGTTGATCTAATAAAGTTTTATTTTCTTAGAAATGACCAGTTTCCTGTTGTCGTTTTTTGTCTTTCTAGGAAATTAAACCCCTTTTTGAATTCCAACTAGCATCTACAATAATGGTTATTGAATACTTCACAATATATTAAGTCTAGATGTTATGGTACATGCATACGATTCAGGCCGCATGAGGAGCCACAGTCACCACGATACACGGGAGAGAGAGGGCGGGGCAGGGGTAGGCGGGGGAGCGGAGGGGGACCTGGGGGGGGCACTGCAAACAAGACTCGTGGGTTCCAGTTGAGGGGAGCTCTGGCGCCTCCTATTGAAACCCTCTCCAGGGGAAAAAAAAAACATTGACTGCATGAACTTATATAGACATGTACATTCACACAGTTTTACCAAACATTTTTATACACTGAAGAAGCACCCTTATCTTGCTCTCTCACTCACACACGCGCACGCACACCTTTGTACAACTGTGGAGTTTCTCCACCTGCCATTTTAAGCTAATACACCGGAGAGGGTTTAATTAGTGTTTAACGAGATTCTCTTTCACAGAAAGAAGTTGACCACTGGGACGCCCGAGTTACTGCAGCTAGCCAGCGGGTGGCGGGGGAGGGTTCCAGGGCAGGGAATGGGAGAGGCGGGGGGGTAGACGCTAACCAAAAAAGTAAAATTAAAGAACAATAATTATCATAATATATAATAAAATAAAAGACATTCAAATACAGTCAGATTTTTGCTTGAAAATACAAAACTACATGAGAAAGCATTAAAATCAAATCCATTGATCAGAATAACATATTTTAAAAAAGCCCAAGTGCTCCATCACACGATAAATCTCGCTCTTTTATCCACACGTAAGAGAGCTACATCAGCCCGTCCGTTACCTAGTCACAACCGTCGAGGGCAGCCAATGGGGGACGGCAGCTTTGAGGAAGCAGGAAGTCAATTTTCTTCTTTTTTTTTCTCTTTTTTTGTGACGACAGTTCCTCTGGACCAGATGCATACCCCGGGAGAAAACCCCAGGGGAGTCTTCACACACACTGCCAGATGTAGGGGCTTTTTCTTCTTTTTCTAACCATACTCCCCCCCCCCCCCAACAACGTTTGCCCGGTTTCCCGCTCTCATCGTCCACAGACCGTGATAAGAAATGCTTGCGTGAGGAATCTCATGTGGCCATACTGCACTGGGGTCAGTCTCTCAAGTCTGTCCCTCTCATTTGCACTCCGCCGCTGCCCTCCAGTGGAGGCTTTTGGGCACTGCAGCGCATCTGTCTGTGTCTGCAGTACGGCAGAGGCTTTGCTTTCTCCTCTGCAGCCTCGCTGCAGCCTCTAGCCTGGCCAGAGAGCGCTGAATGCACAGAGTCTCTCTGGGTCCTATTATGGCTGCAGGTGTGTGTAACCAAGTCTGTGTCAATGGGTGTGTGTGCAAGTGTAGTGTGGAATATGTTTTGCAATGTATGTGAATGTCATGTCGTGCAAGAGTGGTCGTCTAATGCATCGTATTCAGTTGTGTTGCAGCGTATTGGACTCGATGGGCGGCGCAGAGTCGTAGAGCGTGTCTGTGTCGTGCGTGGGCTCTCCGGCCAGCGTGCAGGGATTGGACAACGTTCCCGCTCCACAATCACAGAAAAACCTGGTGAAGAGCACAGTGTGTTAGGGATGCAATAGCAAGGACAAAATGTTTGTGAGAAATGTACAATTCAACTTTCATCACATAAACCATAGTATAGTGTACAGCAGATGTACAAACTCACACAGTATAGTGTACAGCAGATGTACAAACTCACAGTCAGGATCCTACTTGGTTAACCAAGTAGGATTTAAAATGGTATATCAAAATGCAAATTATCCAACAGTTATGGGTAGACCTTTACTGGACTAAGCGAAAATCCGTTGTAGTTCCACTACATAACCAAGGTACAAATCAGTACCTTGGTTATGTACAGTAGTGAATGACGATTGGCCCGACACATTGGTGTGTCCAAGACATTTCTCAGGATGGATGAGGGCTGAGAAATGACCATCTTGCATCTTTCCAGGTTATTTTGGCTTTGAAAATATACATGAAATTAAATCTAATGCTGCCCTCTCCTCCTTCTACCATACCAGCCTGCTGCTAGTCATGTATCTTTTGCCAACTATATGAAGGACACTGTTAAAAATGTGCTAATCATGTTCTTGGCTAGGTGCAGGGCAGGAGGGAAAATATTAGGAAGAAAAAAAAAATGATTGTGGAACTTGGTTTTAAAGTGTGAAATCAGACTGTAAAGACTCTCATTCAAAACAATTCTTGAAAGGCAGCACTCACCTATCGTGCCGTATAAATTCTACATCATGCCCCTGGTGGCATTTCTTGATGCAGTTAACACAGATTGCATTCCTGTCCGTTGTATTACAAGTATGACACCTGGGGAGAGTAACAGAAAATCCAGTTTTACAAACGAGTGCCATTGATTTCCCAGACATGGTCCATATCATAGACCTCAAATCATCATTTTCTCTTTACTTATAATTTGGAACCCAAAACCAAATGAAATGATACTCATCACTAAAGAGAGAATATACACTGGTCGAATACCTGAGCCTGGTAAACAAACCCAAACTTGGGAAAGCTGTGATAAACTCAGTGAACACAGCCTTGCAATGGAGACAGGCTGACAAACAGACCCAGCTCCCAAGGGAAGACACACTACACCCACTGCACAGAAAATGTAGTGGAAACAGAGCTACATTTTATAACTACCTGGCCATTTTATCAAGACATCAGATACATGACTCCCAGAGATTACAAACACGCCAAGTTAGTTTTTATTAGTTAGTTATTATTTGGAGGTCTAGACCTAGCTGCCACCCTTAAACATAAATCTGAGTTTAAGGGTTAGACAATATGCCACTATTTGTCCCAAAGTGAATGCAAATGATTGATGCCATTTGTTTAAAAATGCTTTATACTCTGAATAATATGCATACAGCAATGCAATGTGACATAGCTGTTTTCACGATGTACCCATTCCAACTGTACACTTTCTCCATTTTCAGCAGTTTTAGTCAAATTATACATTTTTGGTAGAAACACTTTGGCCGTGTAAAACCAGCCTGTGACATCAGTAGGGATGGGATAATAAATAGTTATTTTATTGTGCTAAGAAAAACTGGTCACAATTTTATCACAGAGACTAATTAATCAAAAAAGCTGTTGCCTGTTCTGGTGGAGGGATAAAATACCATAGTATTGGTCTGGGTTGGTTACCCCCCATTGACCAAAACACATTTCTGATGAGCTTTCCATGGTTAGTCTGATTTTCAAGGAAGCCCTTGGATTTCACTCATTTCTCCATATAAATTTAAAATCTACTTGCAGAGCTTTAAAACTTCCTCAACATAGTTTCAAGTCACAGTGAAATTCATTCATCTTCATGTTTTTCTCAGTGGCAATTCATAAGTTTGGAAAACAAAACAAATAGACACTAAACGTATTTGCAAGATATATGGCTTGAAGCTGTTAATACTTAATAGACAATGAGTAATGGATAATTAACAGTGAGATGTTAATTATATCACTTATTTTTGTCTTCTGCAGGGATAGAAAATCCTTTAGATTTAGGTTGGAACTGCATGCATACCATAAGCAATCAGAAACTACGTAGCCTTTTAATATTAACCTACTTGGTATAATAATACATGTTAAAAACCAACATGAAGTCACAGATTATCCCACATTTACTGTAAATAGCAGGAGAGCAGTGGTCTATGACCAATAAGAAAAGGAGACTGCTGTGACCAACCAGAACAGAGCAATCAACCAAGTCCTGTAAAGATCCTGTGAGCAATGCCAAGGGTTCCAAAACTAGTTGAAAATAATCTTAAGGAACTCAAGAACAATTTGTTTTCCTTCACTTAGTAAAAGTACACTCACTTCACATGGATCACAATATCCATTACAAGTGATTTCCAAATGGCACACTTTATAAATCTCAGCGATGCCATTTAGGCATGTTTACCTGTAGAAGTCGTGCATGGGGTAACTGGTGTAGCTGGAGATCTTGTAGAGACACTGTCCTCTGCTCACAGCCTTCTCTATGGCATCCTGGTTGTTCATAATCTTATTATCTGACAGAATTATGAAGACAGCAGAAAATATTGCGTAAGACAGTGCCAGGAATGGTGAAAGAGCGCTGTACATAAAATGTATGAGTCGAGCATGAGCATTTATATTAGCATTAGGGATGTTAATCGACACATATTTGGAATGTCGACGAATCGAGGTTACGTGTCGAAATGTTGTCGATTTTTTTACTTTATTTTTTTTAGCCCGCAGCGATTTTTTAAATTATTTTTTAGCCCGCGGCGCCCACGGGACCCAACGCAAAATGTTGCCCTACGGTCCACAGCGCAACCGTGTGCATGTGTTCTGAGAGAATCGATGTTAAATTAGGCTACTATCACTGTGTACCTTTTGCAGTATTTTATCAAAGATATAATCTATAACGCGGAGGGGAAAGACCTACATATAACGCAGTTGCATATATATCTATCTATCTCTCTATCTATCGATCTATCTATCTATCTATCTATCTCTCTCTCTCTCTCTCTCTATCTCTCTATCGAGAGAGAGAGAGAGAGAGAGACATTTTCAAGTTTTAGCGCACGCCCCGCTCCAAAGACTAAAGCTTTGGAGCTCGCGATTTGACAAGAAAGCAGTGACATGTTCACAACGTCGGTGGTGAACTTTAGGTGTTTGTGCTGTGGTTCCAAAAAAAATAAGCAAATAAGCAATCATAGCCGTTTCTTTGAGACAAACTGCGGGGGGAAGGAGGAGGAGGAGGAGGACGCAGCACAGACGCGCACAGCAGTGTACAGTGATAGTAGCCTAATACCCATTTTCTTCCTTTGAAAACAGTAACATTATAACGTTTTGAACAAGAAATTACAAAGAATACAAAATAAAAATCATTAATATAAAAAAAAGAAAAAAAGAGGCGAATTGTCGACTCTTTCGTGTCACCGTGAAGACGTGTCGACAATCGTGTCGATTTCCGACTTTTTTTCACATCCCTAATTAGCATTAGTTATGCTTAGGGGGAGCCTATTTGTGCAAATTAGAAGGCCCATCCTTACCTTTCATGGTAACATTGACACCGGATGCTAGAAACAGGCCACCAAAACGGTTGTTGAAGATTTGGTTGCCCTCCAAAGTGGCTGTCGCATGGTTGGTTATTTCAATGCCTGGGGAAAGATGACATTAGATGGTCAGCACGGAAAGGCTGAAAGAAGTTGCTTTTAATGACTGAATCTCCAAAAATCTACAGGCTCACAATGCAATGTGAGCTTCTGGGTCTGCAATTTTCACTGAATGCTCCCCCCAGAATGCCTAACTATCTTCATATGTTCAACGTTTAATCACTTAAAAAAAAACATACACACTTCACGGAACAGTGTCGGTATCTGTACTTGGCTCCGTATTTTTCATAAGTGGCAAATCTGCCCACAGACATTGTTTGTTTGTTTTCTTCTTTTTACATTCTATTGTCAATGCTGTGACATTCATTGCCATGATTGGCACAAACACGTTAGCTAACCTGCAGCAAAGCCATCAAAGATGCGGTTCTTGCGGAGGATGGGGTGGCTGTTTGTGCTGATCAGTACACCAGCCTGGGCATTTCTGAAGATGTCATTCTCCTCCAGCAGACCTACGCACATGAGCACAGATGTTTTGCATTACACAATAGTTGGCCTGTAGATGGTATCATTTCAAGTAAAACTTTTTTGTATTAACTATTTTTGGACTGTACCAACCCTCCCCCATCTTTGGAGACTTATGACCTAAATCACCGTTTTCAAAATACGGTTGAGGACCTTTTTCAGAAGTTTTACAGAAGATTTGGAAAACCATCTAATGCAGTAGATAAACAAATGAATTCAATGACCTCATAAATCCCTAACAGACATCACAAATGGTATTCTCACAATATTGTGTTTTCATTGCTTTGAGATAGAAGCTGCCTGTGGACAAAGTACACCATGTTGTGCTAGTTTAGCCATTTGGCAAAAACAAGCCACATTAACTGCCTTTAAGTATGGTACGGAGTATAACAAAGGCAGATAAACTCGCAGGATCGCTAGCAAAGGCAGAGCAGATGATGCTTTCACTCAAATCAATATACCAATCTGCCTGCTTGTAGATGATAATGCTGAGGCATTTACCTCTGCCCCCGTTGAAGATGCAGATGCCTCCGTCTCTGCCATCGTGGATCTTGTTGCGTCTCAGAGTGGGGTTGCTGTCAGTCTTGATCCAAACCCCGGCCATGGCATTGTCAAAGATCTCGTTGTCCTCGATAAAGCCCAGCCCTGCCACCATTCAGACAGACATGCAAAGTTACATTGTGTGAATGACGCATCTACATAAATTGTGTGCGAGCACACACAAATCTTGTGTGATCAAGGAATGCACACATGCATGTTCACACATAAACACACCTGAGTTGTAGACTAAGATGCCTCCGTTCTGGCCACCCCATATCTTGTTGCGCCTGATCTTTGGGTTGCTTCCCGTCCTGCAAAAGGTATTATTTTTTTGTCAACCTTTCAGACAGCTATACATTCTCTTTTCTTCAACCTTCCAGACTGTGTTTCAGACAGCTATACATTTTCATCACAACTAAAGTTAAATGCAATGTGAACACCCTGCTAAATAAATACCAGAGAGCATTAATCTGCCATTACCGTATCTGCACACCAGAGTACATATGATTGTAGATGTCGTTGTCCTCCAGCACACCATGGCCGTTATCGTAGAAGTACACACCGACCTAAGAGAAACAAAGGGGGTTAGACCATTAGATGGCAAACAACATTTCAGGGGATGAAGAAACCACAGTTAGGCCTTTCCTCCAATAGTATTGTTTACGTGGATCCATCATGTAGTGTAGTAGATCTACGTGTGTGCATGTGTCCCAAGACAAGGCGAAAACATTTCAGGGGGTCCCCAGCCAAAAATGTTGAGAACCCATGAAATGTCAGTGTATATCAGAAAAAGACAATGTGTGCTGTACCTGCTTGCCACTGTGAATGCGGTTCCTACGGAGGACAGGTGTGCTGCCGGTTGTCACCCAGACTCCAGCCAACGTGTTGCTGTACACCTCGTTCTCCTCAATCACCCCCTGGCCCTTCTCATGCTGAATGAACACACACACAAAACAGATTAGCAGTCAATAGCAAAGCTCTATAGTGCATCTACACACTCTATAGTAGTAATAGTTACGTTTCCACACACAATGTAAAATAAATATTTAATAAATTCTATGCCAGAAGTGAAGGTTCCGGAGTATAAACCATAGATGACACATGTAGTCCAAGTTTTGCCGTTATTAGTCTCACGTAGCCAGGCGATTTTTAGATCTCCACCTACCAATACCTCTAATGACTTCCACATTCAATGCAGAGGCTATAAAATTAGAGAAACCACCCCCGACTAACCTACGCCCACTCTATGTTGAGAACCAATCGTTAATCACTGCCCCAATGTGGTGGACCCTGCACCATGTTTGATAACATGGTGCAATGGACAGACAGGACACAGATCATAAGTGGCTATGAAGCCAGGACACCACCACTTACCACGTAGATCCCCCCGTGTTGTCCATCGTGGATTTTGTTGTGCCGTACGATGGGGCAGCTGTTTGTCCGGATCTGGATTCCCGCTAGGGCATTGCCGTAGATATCGTTACCCTCTATCAAGCCTCGTCCATCTCCAAATATGTACACGCCGCCTTGGTTGCCATTGAATATGGCGTTACCCCTGACAGAACAAAACAAACAGAGGTCACAACACAGTAACAACTACTGAATGGCAGGGAACAGGGAATGCAAAGAGTTTGGGTGGGGGAACACATCAACTTCTGAATTCTTCTGGTACAGAATACCATAAATAACACAATCATGATCTATTTTGGCCACTTTCAAGTTGGCATCCCTATTTTGGGCAATTTTCATAAGAGGCCTAGATTAGTCACGGCTAAACCCCTTATCCCTTAACTTCTTTGCCTTTTTAAACAATTTAAAAAACAATTTTCAATAGTTCAAATGGCCAGTCTACATGCTCACAACATATCAATAGATTGGCACATTGAACCATTACCAAAGGTTTTATAAAAATAGTAAAAAAAAAAAAAAAAAAAAAAAGGTATAAGGGGTTTGGGATAAGGGGTTTAGCATGTAACGAAAATGGAGCCCCTAGTCTCATTGAAGCAGATGATCAGAGATCTCTACCAACTGATCGGTCTGGGTGAATCTGTATTGAGCTAGAGCAGCAGCAAGAATGGATGGACCGACAAACCTACACCCACATTGTAGGTTTGTCAGAGTTATGTTGATGTGTCCTTGAGCAAGACACTTAACTCCTAATTTCTCCCGATGTGTTTGTCAGTACTTTGCATGGTTTTCACTGCCATTGGTGGGTGAATGGGATCCACAATATGTAAAGCGCCTTGGATAAACGCACTATATAAACACACCACTTATGTAGTTAGCATTCATGACATCGTTTTGATGTTTTGTAATTTCTCTTGATGTGTCTAATGTCAAGTTAAATGCCGGCAATCGATATTTTAAAGAGACTAGGGCAGAGCGCTTCAACATTGGAGAGGCTTTATGGGGATGTGGTCACGCCCCTCCGCAATACAGCCCCTCTGTGCTTCTCTTAATGGTGGCTGCAAAGTGTGCGATCACAAAGCTGTGATGTATTTATGCAATAGGTTATTTACAGACAGTAGGTGCGCGATGGGCGGATAAGTAGCGTGCTGTAGTAATAAGCAAGTGTGGGGTAGGTTTTGGTGGCATGTTAGCATGCTTTTTGGGGGGTTGGGGATTTGGAGCATTCTGGCCCAAGTCATGCACGTCATGTTGAAGCATTTGGTTAGTTTGTGAGAGGGGGAACAGCAGGCATGGATTGAATTCGAGGAAAATACATGGTCGTGGTGTTTAACATGAAATGCGGAAGTATGCGGTTTAAGGGTGCTTCAATAGGCCACCAAGCATTTTGCAGTTATATGTATAGCGGGTTAAGCGGCACTTAATAGCTCCAGTTCTGCTTCTATGGTTGTCGCTCTTAACTTGAGTTTGTAATTGAAACAAGGGACACAGAACTTTATACCGGCTTCAATCAGGCATCATTGCTATTGAGCTGGCTGTACCCTGTCAGTGACTTATGTCCATTAATTTACCAGTAAATCACCTTTAACAACACATTGTTGCTTTATGTGTACGTATTGCTTTGGCTAGCTACAACAATCACACAAATCACCCAATACATAAATCTTCCATCAGCAAGTACACAATGTTCATGCTGCTGCCGTAGGCAAGGATTAATACCCATGTATCATCAAAAGTAATTCCAGACTATGAAGCAGCTTCCACCTGCCAACGATCATCCTGTTCCAACGCCGAGCACAGGTCATAACACAGGCATTATCACTCGACAATGATTGCACTCTACTGCTTTCACTGGCACCATGACCTATTACTGTGGATATCTGCTGCAGCTTTAATGTGTCTCACCTACCCAAGAGACTGACTCTTTCAATGAGCCCTACTTGCACAATGCAATGTGAGACTCATTTTATTTCGAACATGCACCTCTGGTATACTTGATACTTATCAGTCCGTTTCGTTCAAAAATAGTATGGTAGTCTTAAACAACAAAATGTTAGAACCCATGGGAGGGTTAAACAAAAATTAATTTCACCCACTTTTACCTCTGTAATCTTGTGATGCGAGAAGATAGATTTTAAAAACGCATTCTTGTCTTTGCACTTTACTTATGTGTCAAATGGTTCATGCCATTTACTCTCGATTTCACACTCGTAAGTCTTTCTGGAATCATAGGCATGTCTGCTAAACACCCAAATTGTAAGTCATTCCATGCCGTGTTCCCAGTTTTCCATAACCAGAGCCAAGTGCAGTTAGTGTATCTGCACAGCGAATACGTAACAGGAGTGTTGTGTTCTCTGTGCACTCACCGTATCGTTGGATCACTGTTGGAGGTGATCCACACTCCGGCGAAGTTGTTGGCATAGATCTTGTTTTCGATGAACTGTCCCCGTCCCTTCTCGTGCACGTAGATGCCTCCCGTCTGGCCATGGTGGATCTCGCAGCGTACCACCGTAGGGTTGGCGTAGGCCTTCACCTCGAAGCCTGCTATGCGGTTCCTATGGATGTTACAGCTTTCAAAATAACCCTGAAAAAGAAGAGGGGTTGACGAGGAGAGAAGAGGGTTTATATAACCCAATGAATACTTTGCTGCATGCAGGTGTCGCACACAAGAGCAGAGCAACTTTGTTGCATGTGGATGTTGTGTACCAGCCAAAGTATAACTTGGGGGGTTTAACAGTGATGTTTGAGATGACGGATGGAGACAACAAGGAGCAAAGGAATAACGTAGGAAGTGGTTGTAGTTACCATGCCGTGATCAAACGTGAACACGCCCACGTCTCGGCCATGGTGGATGTGGTTACGTCTGATGATCGGGTTCCCATGGTTCTTCACCCAGATGCCCGCAAGCGCATTGTTACTGATCTCATTGTCCTCGTATATACCCTGCAACAGATTGAGTCAGTGCTTTACATGTCGGCAGTTGCATAATAACACGTGGTGTGGTTACTAAAGTGTATGTAAAGCATTTGTGGTTAGCGAACGAGCAGAGACAAAGTCACGTGGTTTCCACCCCTCCGGGGCCAGTTTTACCTGTTCCTTTGTAAGCATGTAGACGTCAATAATACACATTGGGACTGTTGGTGCTCTTGATCAATCCAAACAGTGTGGATCTCAGTGATCACGTGGCTACTGGCCAGTGGCCAGCCTATGACATCACATACCTATGGGGTAGACCTCCAATCTGGCACAAGGTTTCATGACATGCCTCTGTCATGAGGTGTGTGTGTGCATGGGGAAACTGTGTTCTTACCTGTGCATGGTCTGTTATGTACAGGCCAACGTTCTCACAGTCGCTGATGTTGCAGTGTTTGATGGTTGGACACGCCCCTTGACCACTCACACACACTGCTGATCCCACTAAGAGAGACAGGAAAGATATAAGCATTTAAAAGACACAAATATATAAATAGACTATTTACAAAAATAAAAAGCTACAATGGAGAGGTTAACCGCTCATGGGGGTGGGAGAGGGGATTATTTTTCATTGAGATTTTAACTTTCTCCAAGACACAAAAATGAAATGAATGGCTCTCACTGGGGGGTCACAGAGGATAGCTGAACCAAACATAGAGGCCTCCAAGACTACACTTGCACCACAAGCATATCGCTCTACTTTGAAGCATAATCCCATCGTCACAGGTGCTTGGTATCCTTTGCAGTGAAATGCAACCACACAGTTTACATTGTTTGGCTTCAGGCCATTTGTTAAAGCTAATGGTAGGCTAAATGCTGCTGTCAAGAGTCAAGTGATGCACAGAAATCCGCTTTGTGATTTGGTGCGGAAGGTACTGTACCTGTGGTACGAGGAGTTTCAGTACACAACTACTTCCATGGACGCAGGTGAATCAGCATTCAGAAACTATATGACTTTAGCAGCATTCACACTTTACTAGCCAAATTATGCCATAAACAGTACAGTTCAATGGAATTCTGTGACTTACTAGTTCCATACTAAGCCCCGTTAGCTAGCCACTAAAGCTACACAACGATGACTTGGGCTGGGTTACACCTGCCGAACATAGTGATGGTCAACAATCTTGCGATCCGTTTTTAAATTGATTCCACATTCCAGGAGTCATCAGTCACTACAAGAGGGTCTCCAAATATTTGTGATATCTGCATTAACCACTTGAACCCTAGCCCAAAATGGCAGATATACAAGCACATTTGAATTTCAGCTATTCTTGCTAAATAGTGGTGTACACTAGACGGGAAAAGTTTGAAAAGTTTGAAAGGTCAAGTTTCCTAAGTACTAACTCGGGCAAAGTTGTTAAAATGTCTGAAAACGCACATCAATTGCAACACTTACATTGATGACAACGCTCTCAAAAATGTAGCATGAAGCATTTTAAGACAGTCTTAAAAATATGCAACACAATTCATGTACCTGCTTCATTGCACTCAGCTGAGAGACCACCGACCTATTTTATACTGTGTAGCCCGTTTTGTACATGCAACATTCCCGCCATTTCCTATTCCAATTCCTTATAGTAGATGTAAACGATAAACTAAAAGAAATGTGTGTTACCTGTACATGTGGACCGAATGATACAGTGGTCTATGTTGGGGCTACAGTTAACCGTGATCTCCAGGCAGTGGTGGGCATTGTGGTGCTGAGCAGACTTATCATCAGGATTGAACTGTAAGAAGAGAGGAGCAATGCACAGATCAAACAGAGATCAGAGTTCAGTATGGGGAAGACCATCCGATACGCTGTTGGAAAAGCTGCCAATACAGCCTAAAATGCTGTTATCGCCTGTCTATGCAATTCCAATACCATGTAATAGGGCCTGACCGATATGGAATTTTGAGAGCGATACGATAAAGGTTTGCAACCGATATAGGTTTTGTTTTTAGCTGGAATGAAAATAGACCTTTCTCCACCGATATGACCACAGATAGAAGGGGGACCCACCAATATGGCCGATAAACAGACGTTTTGTTTGCTTCAGTTGATGTTATTTTATACTCTTACTGTACAGTTTGTGCAATTCACTTGTATCTGCAAATTACCAATTATTAGTGGAATGTGTATGTTTTGGTACATCTAAACAGAATTCATCAAATGATACTAGATCAAATCCTGTTACAGTCCTCCTCTGCATGAGATTCCAGAAAACAAGATATTGCTGCTCTGTCAGAGTTTAATCCATTTCACGCCATCCCGCTAAAAAACGTTTATTGATGAAATGATAATATGATCATAATGTTCTGCACTACTACCAGACAAGGCAAGCCTGATAACAGAATCAAATTCATTATGGTTATGTATATACGTAAGTATATAAATATATTCAGGAAACGTCCATATCAATGTAGCCAACCTGCCAACACTGGAGTTAGAAATGAGGCTCATAGGCTTATATTGCAGCCCATTATAAAGCCTTTACCTTGAAAAAGAGTCAATAAAAGCAGTTGTCAACACAACATACCACTGCAGCAAATCCAAATGATTGCACAGACAGGTTTGTTAAAGCTATATTACAAACATATCCAATGAACGCATTTATTATGACCAGCAAAGCACAAATAAAATTGCAGATATTTTCCATCGTATGATACAAAAAAAAAAAAAAAAAAAACAAAGCAATAGAGCCAGACGGTGGAAGAAAATAAACACCACAGCAGTTGCACTACTATGTGACCAAGTAGCTGGACGGCTGGAAGGGGTTGAAAAGGAAAAGGCCTTTTGATTATGTAGCAACTTCTACAGGCCATTTAGAGAAAAGGCAGGAATGAATCCAAGATGGCGATGAGGGAACAACTCTGGTTTGTGCTTACCCTGATGGTCATGTAACCCACGTAGGCATCCTCCGAGCCTTCCATGAAGACAAACGTAGAGTCTCTGGTGTTCTCGATCACCACCTTGTCAGCGACCTTACCGGGTGCTACGGGGGCGTGTGGGGAAGGGGAAGAGAAACATCATCAATACTGTTTACAAAAGCCATTTGTCTATCCTCTTCTTGAAGACAGTGGTCTGGAGCAGAAACCTTGCATCTCCATATTTGCATCTCCTTTCCCCATAACTAAGTCCCTCTGTGGGTTTTATAAATATTAACCAAGTGAGGTATTTAAAAAGAGCTTGTTACTATGCAATAACTACATCGGAAAACAGCCACCACCTTTTCTTAAAAACTAATGATTATGGACAAGCAGCGTTGTTATCACTGACAGCCTAACGACATGTACACAGTACACACGCCAATAGATGTAGGGGCGGCAGTGGCTCAGGGGTAGAGTCACCGGATGGTAACCACAAGGTTGCCGGTTCGATCCCGGGCTTCCGCAGAGTTAGTGTCGAAGTATCCTTGAGCAAGACACTGAACCCCTAATTGCTCCTGATGTGCTAGTAGGTACCTTGCATGGTTTCCACTGCCATCAGTGTGTGAATGCGTTGAATGTGATGCACAAGCTATGTAAAGCGCCTTGGATAAAGGCGCTATATAAATGCACCATTTACCATTTATGTATTTGTGCTTACCTGCTCCAATCATGGTGATGGGTGATTCTATGTAAATCCACTCGTCTGTGTAAATGCCAGAGTGGACAAAGATCAGGCCATCAAAGTGGGCCTCTTGTACCCCACCCAGAGCGTCTTCAATGGTGTCATAGTACTGCAAGACAAACGCACAACTCAATGTCAGGTCATGGATAAACATGCGTCATTTATGGAAATTAGGGCTGCAGAGCAAATAAAATACAAAGGCAATTGTAATGTGCAAATCGCACATGGTCATAATATTGTCATATATCCTTGTAGCGCAAAGTAAGGTATGCATGCATCAACACTGGAATTACACTCCATCTAGTACGTATGCATGTGGGGTATGGAGATGTGATGTGCATGCAGTTCTGTTTATACTACAATTTAGTGTCTGTAGACACACGTGTTCAAAAGGTTGGACTCAATACAGGGCATAAGCTAATGACTTTATTCCAGACAACTGAAGGCCATTGTGAGAATAAAGGCCACTGCACACCAGTGCATTTTTCAGGATCCGAAATATAGATAAAATTAACTACAGTCCGAAAACTATACGGATGTGATATTTAGCGGTGGTATGCAAGCGTGATTGACATAACGCGAGTCTGATTATTATTTCGGAAACGGGAATTTCCTTCTCTGAAGTCCTCAGATTCTAATAAATCCATTTACACCTTTTTCTTGAGGTTAGCTAACATGCCAATAAACATCACTTCCAAATTCAAGTCCTTTACTCTTACATAATATTGGTGACAGATCTCTCAAACTCTTCTTAGTGTTAGTCATTTCTTCTGGCTTGAACATCATGTGCAGTCAGTCTACTGACCCGCAGATAAAGCACCATATGTGTAGCCACTAAACTGGGTTGCATGGAAATGCCCTCACCACAGGTATGATTATCAAGATAGCATCCTCAATGGCTGCAGTGGTGTCACTGTGTTGTGTCTTGTCTGTGTCTAGATAGCACCATATGGCTACTGTGGCCAACACACTGAATGCACTCATGTTGATGTCAAGACAAATTCCTATGCGTATTCTCCACATGCCAAATAAAGGTATCTGGATCTAATTGGGTCTTTTGTAGTCATTTATCAAGCAAAAAAAACAATTCCTAAAAGCAGAGAATGTTGAAACATAGATAGTGAACAGAAAGAAAAATGATTGTGCTTGGTGTTAAAAGCAAATGAAGACAAATTGAAATTAATTATACATGCATACACGCCACACAGTAACAACACCTCAATCTACGAGTGGATTGTAGATTATGCATTTCACTGTCAATGTGTTCTCTGATGTTTTCATTGGATAAGCTCTGGCAATACTTTACAACACTTTAGTCCCAGTGGAAATTCAGCTGGAGGACACAATAAGATTTTTTGGCTGTTTTCTTTTTTTGGGCTGTGTAATACATGGATTTTAATGCCGACATAAAGTCAGAGGTATTGCCTGGTTATGACGTTAGTTGACTTACCAGCATATTGTCTCTGCCTTTGTACCTGCCAGGGTTGCTGTAGAAATGCTCTGCAAAGCCTGGTTTCACATGGGCACCTTTGTACTACAACACACAATGTACAAGAAATATTAAAATGCAAAACTACGACCATAAAACTTGCATACAGATGCCAACATATTGGCATCTGTAACCATTAAAAAAAACTTGACAAACAGTATTCAATTTGATCTTTCTGGAGATTCTTTTCAGCCACAAACTCTGTTTGAAGCCAACATGCACATTACACAAACTCCTGAACAACACACGCATATATTACATCCAGAATACAAACAATGTTACCACAGTCAAGATCATGAAAACTATACGAGGGGCCACTGACCAGCTGCTGGAAGCTCTCCTTCCAAGGATTTGGGTGTTCGTGCTCCTCAGGGCTGACCTGATAGAATCTACCCGGCTCGGGATGCATCATGGGACGCGTATACTCAAATACCTCCATGTAGAGACGTTTCCTGTTAAAACGCAAGCGTTACATGATGCACCTTTTGTTTCATGGATGAAAAGCAAAAAGCCAGGGCTTTCAGGCATTTTATTCATTTCATATTTTTGGGGATTTTTATGATCTTGTTGGATACTGACCATAGGATGGGGTCATTAGCTAGCTGGCTAAATCTCTTGCACACACAGGCTGCCTGGCAGAGGTCCTGCTCCAGCAGGTAGGAGAAGATCTTCAACACCACCTCGTCTGGAAGTTTCTGCTGTAGGTACTGCTCTGCTGGGGCTGCTGCACCAAAGATACACAAGACAGTCAGTCTCTGTGCCAGATAAGGCTATGATTAAAGAGCCTTCACACAACCGGGTGTAATAGGACTGCTAACATAACGCAAGGCAAGTTCAGGCTATGATCACACAGAATAATCATCAAAGTAATATACAATACAACATAATGTCCAGCGGTGAGTGCACACTAATTTAAAAATTAAAAAAAAAACACAAATGAGGCGATTCTTTTCAGACAAATAACACTCACCTGGCAGGTCATGACTCTTTCCGGACACCCGTGCCCGCTTGGCACGATGCCCAAAGGCCTCTGTGGACGAGGTTGACGCTCCCTGCAAAGGAAAAACGGAGGGACAGGAACAAACACATCCATAAGCCCAGCACTTGAGCACAAAATCGAAGACTCAGGCAGTTACGGTTCAGGCACAAAAAATGCTCCTCCATTTGAGTTTAAGATCAATCAGCACAACAACAACATACATTACATACAAGGGACAAACACAGTGAGGGTGAACTACATTCACACTGCAGCAGTGCCCACTTATACACAACACACAGCTGCATTTAAGTGTGCTCACCTCCATTGGGCCCTTGCTGGGGCAGGCAGAGGCAGTGGCAGAGGCAGCAGCGGTTCTCTTGGGCACCAGGGATTTGCGTCGGAGCTGGTACGGACTGTTCTGAGCTCCCGGACCTGACTCCTCCACGGCCATCTCTGCTGCGGCTGCTGCAGGAGCAGCCTCCTCATCTGGAGGGGTTAGGCAAAAAAGCAGTCTATCGATATGTGCATGCACGATTCTATACATACATTTCAGAGCACATAACTGCAGCAAGGCCAAACGCAGTACGTGCACACTGTACACACACAAATGCATATCCACATCCCATGTAGGCTGCACATCTCAAGTTCAATCAGAATCTACTGTATCTACTCTCAAATGACGTGGTGGACAATGCAAGATACTGCCTTTGCAACCCCCACTTATTGTTAAAAGCAGCCCACTTCTTTAACCCAAAGACTAACCTAATTTTCTCCTTTGCAAGCATTGTCTTTGTTGGATTTTATGGAAATGCAAATTAACTTAAGTCCCTGGGTGGATGACATTCTCATTGCAGCTACAGTCCTTTTTAAAACACATCTCTCACAACATGCAGGGGCTGGTTTGGCCAACCCGGTGATGTGTGTTGTTAAGTTGTTGAAGACAGACAAAGGTTGGTGATTGATAATGGCAGATGGACTACCAGCGCACCACTGGGTCCAATTATTCCCAGAACATGTAGAAAGAGCACTGGGCAAAAAAAGAAATGTCATTGGACCCTTGAGCCTTTCTCCCTTTAAAATAAGGAACCTCCTGTGTTTGGTGCCATTGTCAAAATGAGGTCTTCTGCAGCCACAGCAGCAGTAAGGGCCGCAGAACTGGGGTCGATCTGGCTAATGGCTAAAAAAAAACCCCTTCAAACTGCGTAGCTCGATAAATCCGCGGTGTAAACAAATGGAGCTATAGCAAACACCGTGAACAAGGAGGAAAAGGGGGCTTCTGGGTTCATATGCCCGCAGGCTGGCTCCGTTGCGTGGAAAAGGAGGAGGGGGTCCGGGAGGTCCCCCCCACTATACAAAATGGACACAAACACACTAATGTCGCAACGAGCTAGCTTAATGTTTTTTTTTTTGTAAAACGTTACACCCCAAACATGGCAGTTCAAAGACGCCGCAGATTTTTTTAACACCCTCCACCTCGGTACCGTCAGAGTGACAGCTGAGAATGCACGGGCCGAAAGCGGCGGTGGTCCGCTTCAAACAGCCCCCGCCGAGTCGAGATCGTCCCCCATAACCGCCCCCTTCTGGGCTAATAATGTCCCGTTGTTGCCCCCGAGAAGAACGCCCGTCCCGAATAATGTCCGTCCCGTCCGTCCGGCTCGGTGCGCAGTAACCAACTCCCCCTCCCCAACGACCAAGCTAAGCTAGATGCTTAGCGGCGTTAGCTTCACATTACTCAAGCCCAGAGTCGTGAGAGTATAGACAGAGTTCTGACAACTCCGTTCACTTCCTTGGGTTCGGCCTAATGGCGGCTCGCCTGCTTAAGACTTCCATTGAGAATGAGGACAGCCAACTGAGACGAGTGCTGCTGGACCATTAGTAGGCAGAAATGCAGCTCTAGTGATCTTAAATCTCCAAAGATTTTAACATTTTCAGTAGTAGTACAACATAACATTAGAGACTTTAGTTGCTTTCTACAGTACTTTAAAAACAGCAGTCGCGTTCCACACATGCCTGAAATCTCCCTTTATTTGCACCGCCTTCGTTGAAAACAATACATTTCCGACTTCCATGTTTGTCCCTTTTTTCCAGCCTGCCACGAACAGCGCTCGAGCGCTCAAGTTTCTGACCCCCTCGATGTCGCAACTCTTCTACTAGATGGCTCCGCTCGAGCCAAACAAAGCGCGGCCTGGCCTAAGCCGCAGAGCCACAAGCCTCGGCTTTTCCTGCTCGGGCTCGCCGCGTCAGAAGAAGCCTCTACGTCCAGTTGTCGGAGTGGAATACGAGAGCGTCCGCTATGAAAAACAACAAAAAGGCACTCGCTTGTCCCCCCCACTAACCCGCCCATGTACATGTTTGTTTCAAGACCCGGTTGTTGAACCAAAGACAAGAGACTTTCTTACCCCGCTCCCCGTTGTTCCGTTCGGGCTGCACCGGGCGCGGCCTCGACACTCGCCTGGGTCTTCTGTTGGTGGCTCTGACGGAGTTCATTTGGGGAGTTGGTTGGTGGTGGTTTAGGAAAAAAAATAAAAAAAGAGAGCCGATTCTTTTTCCCCTCGACCGGCCCCGCTTTTTGCTTCGTTCTAATTTTAACCACCCTCCAAACCTCCTCGCCGCCTCTCTCTCTCTTCCTAACGCAACGACCCCCGACGAGCAGCTAAAACTGCGGATGGGAAAAGCCGCTGATATTCGGGGTTGTTGTTACGAGGAGGTGTTGTGTCGCTTACTGGCTTCCAGCTCCGTCTCGGTCTGTAGCAGGAGGAGCCATTAACCCACACGGGGAAACAAGCGAGAGAGCAAAAAAAGAAAAGAAAAAACACCAATGTTCCTCTTTCCGCCAATCACGACCGGCGGCTTATGACCTCTTCGTTTCCCCGACCAATCAACGGCCCCGTTGCATACTGGCTCTCGACCGGGGGGGTGGGTTAGGGGAGTCTGCTGCTACTGCTCGCTCTAGTCTGATTCATGTTTCCGAAAGCAGCCGATCTGCAAGCTCACAGTGCGTCACGTCCACGGCGTTTATTGAGCTTGTAGATCGTCTATTTTCGGCTAACTGCGCGACACCATCGTACGGAACGGAGTATTTTATAAATCGTGTCTTTCTGATCTTTATTTAGTTATTTATTTATTTTTGATGATAATATTTCTTTATTACTGTAGCACAAATACCTAGCTGCTCGACAAACTGATGAAAACACACATTTATAGATTCAGTCCCACAAACATAAAAAAAAAATGTATTTTTAAATAGCGTCAATTTATGATGACACATGATCCCATCATCACCCCCACTCCATTGTAATTGAAGATGATAGGCCTACATGTTTTAGGTTTTAGGCCCAAGTCATATCGAGTCAGGAGAGAGCAATCTTTTTGGCCCTACAATCAAGTCTGACTTTTCGAAGACTGGAAGGAGAAAACATAAAAAAGTATTGGCTGTAAATCAGAATGCACACAATAAGTCTGTATTTATTATTCATAATAATCAAGGCTGCTTTTCTCTGCCGAGAAAAGTGAATATCAAAAAAACGACCCCTTTATACAAGCCCACCCTTGGCAAATAGACAATTAAATCAGAATAAATTAAATGAAAGATAGGGTATTGGCTGCCATAGGGCAAGGAGGCCCTTGCTATTTAAAGGTAGGGGAAGTGATTTGAAATTCATGGTGTAGTACCAGCCTGGTGCACTAGGGCCGCCAACAGTAGCTACACTATGTGAACCTGCTGCTCGATCCTGATTGGAGGAGAATTGTGGTGACCTGGGGAACTTTTATTAGCTCCTCTGCTAACGTGGGGAGGGGGAAACTCCATATGTGGTTTCCACACCTTATAATAGAGCATTTTAACATTTTTGGGTGATATCTGACAAAAGTGAAATCACTTCCCCTACCTTTAAAGGACACACACGCACACGCACACGCGCGCGCGCACACACACACACACACACACACACACACACACACACACACACACACACACACACACACACACACACACACACACACACACACACGCATCCTTTTTTTGTTCAAATAACTTATTGCGGACGTGAACCACCAGATGGCATTATCTTACAGCAAACAGCTCTGCCATCAATTTTAAAACATGATGACACACTGATCATGGTTCTGATATACTGACAGTGACAGTAGGGTAGTGGTGGTAGTGGTGTGGGGTACAAGGGAGAGTAGCCTAACAGGGCCCGAAATGTTAAAGATATTTGTTAAGATATTTCAGCTTAGGCTACAGTATTTTAAAATGATTTGACGCTGATTCTACGCTACTAACTAACCCGCAACCCAAAACCCACATCATTTCATTATAGGCTACAAATAGAAAACTCTGAGTCAGACCACTTTATGCATGTGTGCCTGTTGCAACTTCAACAACAAATGATGTTATTATTGATGCTTATTGCCTAATACTGTAAGCCCCGTCCCAGATAGCAAGATGCATTGATTCAACGTTGAATTTTGGTTGAATCTATGCATTTTGCTATCTGGGGTACAGGCCCAACTGTACATCTTTTCACAGAAATGAAGAGAATATATTAGATAGATTTTTTTTGTATAATAACATAGTTACTGTATCTATTCTATGTGTGTGGGGGGGGTCGGGGTGAATTTAAATAAAAATGGTATGGAGGGAGGCAACTCATGGGCAATGAAAGCCCACAACATTTTCATTTTCACTTTATTCACAGGACACAGACTACAAAAACAGTACTGTTTTGGTAGTTAACAACCTTCTTCCCTGAAAAAGGCAGTTACTGTAAGTGAAGGTAAGAATGTACATCCCTGAGGCTGGTGGTTAACACCAGTTAAAGGCAGTAAACTGACCATGATAACATAGTTGGATATGTTCCACCGATCCATGACCGTGGAGAGCAGTGGATTTATCATCTATGAAGGTTAAAAAAAAAATCAAATTGAGCCCCCATGTACTGTAGCCTACCTACCTCACAAAAATGTGGGTAAAATTGATGAGAGCCCCAAATCCAAAAATAGGTGGTTTTGATTATGCTGAATCCACATCAAGCATTAGTTTTGTTTAAAAAAAAAAAAAAAAAAAAAAAAAAAAAAACACCCCTCGGCTTAAAACTGGCCACAGATGTCATGAAAAATGTGATGAGGTCAGCACATTTTGGAGAGCGTTTATTTGATCAAAACTAATGCTTGGAATGGATTCAGCATTATGAAAACTATCTAATTTAGCAGAACTAATTTTAGGTAGCTAGTTTTGCCTTATTGTGCCTTGTTATTTGATGGAGGCCATATGGTTTTGGGGCTCTCACTAATTTCCCCTGGACCTTTGCGAGGTACCTGGGGGATCAATTTGTTTTTTGATCTTCATAGATGATAAATCCACTGATAAACAGACCTTTGCTCTCCGTGGTCACGGGTCGGTCAGATACGACCCAGCTAACATGACACAGACCACGATACTGTACCTGCATTAAACTGCTGATATGTGATACTGATATGACACAGCAAGCCCTGCATGATAATGACCACAACATGATACAGCCCATCAATTCAATTCAATTCAATTCAATTCAATTCAATTCAATTCAATTCAATTCAATTCAATTCAATTCAATTCAATTCAATTCAATTCAATTCAATTCAATTCAATTCAATTCAATTCAATTGGCTTTTCTCTTTAGGGCCACAGTGAATCATTGTTCTACTGTACATCTCACCCGGTCTTCTACTTCCTCCTCTTCTAGTTTACACATTCACTACATCCATAAATCTTCTCTTTGGTCTTCCTCTATAGGCCTCCTGCAGTTCCTCCAACCTCAACGTCCTCCGTCTACTGATAGACTCACTGTTCCTCCTCTGTACATGACCAAACCGTCTCACTCTGGCCTCTGATGTTGAGGAAACCTCAACATCTTTTATAGGCTCCTCCAGCGACTGACAAATTCTGAGCTTGTAGATCAGTTTCATTTGAACAATTGATTGATTGATTCAGAATAGGCATGAAGAAGGGTTAAGGCACTGGTGAAGAGTGTCCTTAATGTTTGTATATAGAGCTCTCCAAAGTTCAAACAAACAGCATATAATGATTGTGAGGCACCTCTCATTTCACACAAGTGTGATTTTTTTCATCCACAATCTTTTTAACCATCTTTCAGTGTTGGTTGCAAGCAATTAACGGAATTAAAAGACTCAAGACTACTATTTTTTAATACATCTCACATACAAGTAAGAGCAATTTTGTTTCCACAATAGTGTAGCAAAAATATCATTAACAAAAGAAACAATTCAGAAATAACAATTAGTGAGACATATGTACATTATTCATAGAACATGATTCTATTTTGAATCGGGTGCTCTGCCACATGATAGCATTTTTATCACTTAGTGTTGGAGCCCCCCCCTAAAAAAAAAGAAATCTTTAAAATGCTCTATTAAAGGATCATTTTGGCATTCCCCCCCCCCCCCCCCCCCCCCCCACCCCCCCCCCCCCCCCCCCCAAAAAAAAAAAATCGTTAAAACTCTATTAAAAGGTGTGCAGACATATATGGAGTTTTCCCCACGTTAGCAGAGCTAATAAAAGTTCCCCAGGTGGAGGGTGAACTCCAATCAGGATCGAGCAGCAGGTCACATACCCTACCTTTAAGGCATTAAGTAGCACCTTGCAATAAAAGTTTTAAGGTCACCCGCATCAATGCAACTCCTGGCAACTGCCATTGGGGTTAATGGTTGCAAGGTGTTAGTCGCATCATGTTGCAAGGAGTTGCATGGCAAATCATTGGTGTTATGGAGCAGAAAGCCTTATCACCCAAGTTGATGGCTGCCACTAAATAGATACATTCTACATAACATATATGATGCATAGGGTCTTTATAGCAGTGGTTCTCAACCCGTGAGAACGTTTCAATGCCTAAAAGAAACCCTACTGCATCAAAACTGGACAAATTCGTCAAATAATATAAGTAGGCAAACATTTTCACAAGAACTGCTGCTTTACACATGGCAATGAAAAATGTAGCCTATGATTGTCCAATTACTCTACAAAGGTCCTAGACCATTTAACATGGTTGTTATGAACCCACATTGTACAGTTTCATCCAGAATTCGAGATATTATAACAAACTGGGTTGTCCATGCAAAAGGGTGGAAATCCCCCAAATACAGGAGAACGAAGGAGAAATGGAAATTGGCATGTATGCAATTAACCCCTTGCATCCTGGCATCCAGGGAAAATAGAAGATCTACAAGCTCACAATGTGTCTTCTAGACATCTTTCTAGACACCATGAATACAATAGCCTATAGCAATAAAACACTGACTAAAATGTATACACAGCAATAAGATGCATGCATGTCGATGTGGTGGCTTCCATTTACTTGTGAGCTTGTAGATCACCTATTTTCAGTAGGCTTTTTTATGTAAAGGGGTTCCAAGTAGGCCAGAGCCGACCTCATGTCTGAGTTGGATTTAAGTGGTTTAAGGTCTTTAAAGTGATTACATAATACAACATTTTGTAAGCCGACACTGATTGATCAGCCATGGAGGTCTAGTCTATTTTGCAGCAGCAGCCAGCACCCAGCAGCCAACAGCAGCGCCCTCTGGTGGCAAAAAAATCAGAAGTGAACAGCAGCTCCCGTTTGCTGCTTGTTGTTTCATTGCACGTGGGAGGCTGCATAGTGAGCATACCCGTCCATATCAATGAGATGCACTCAGACCCTGTCCTGCACCTGCAGCCTTGAAATCCTGGCTTGTGTGTGTGTGTGTGTGTGTGTGTGGGGGGGGGGGGACTTATCAAGCAGCCATATCCATTCTCCATTCTGAGTGGTGAGAGCAGCTGTGTGGCATTGCCCTCCCACACCAACACACCCTGACATGTTGGGGGGGGGGGGGGGGGGGGGGGGGTAGAGGGGGTCACCCTGTCCTTGAACGCACTGGATGCAATGAAGGACAGAGCTGCCAGATAAAAGGGAACTTGAGACAGTGCGCGCGCACATGTGTGCGTGTGTGTGTGTATGCTTCTTCTCTCAAGCCATCAAAAGCAGCATTACACATGCTCACATTTACCTTGTATAAAATCCAGCACAGATAATCATATATCCTTAAAAGTGAGATGAGCTGAAGTGAAATAAATTTCATTTCATTTCATAGAGAAATGTGAGACATAAAGGTTGGGCTTGTGTGTGTGTGTGTGTGTGTGTGTGAGTGTGTGTGTGTGTGTGTGTGTGTGTGTGTGTGTGTGTGTGTGTGTGTGTGTGTGTGTGTGTGTGTGTGTGTGTGTGTGTGTGTGTGTGTGTGTGTTGGGGGGGGGGGGGGTCGTGCGCAGAATTGATACCCGTCAGCTGTCACTCAAAGCAGTGTGTACCTATACTGCTATAGAAATCTGGTAGTTCATCATCCCTGGATCAAAGTATCCTGGATATAAAAACACCTGGGCTGGCAAGGTCCATAGCGGTCTGAGCAACTAGGCTGATAATCCAGTCTGACGGCACGTCGCGGGTACGACTCCCGAACCTTTTCTGTCTAGATCCTCCTATAGGATTTGTTAAAGGAAACCATTAAGGAATCGGAATGTTAATGGGAACCATTATACTGTACATATAGTAAGTGATCTCACTTAATTCAGATATTGTTATTTTTTTCCTTCTTTTGTGGCTAATCCTCCCTACTGTATAGTGCAGTGACCATATAAGGAGCTCCTCCCTGCCACCAGGGAACCCCTGAGCTAAAAAAAAAAAAAAGCCCTAGTTTCAGATTGAGCTTTGGGAGAAAAGCCATTCGTCCAATCAGGATGAGAGGGGCCTTCACTTCCTCTAATTAGGATGAAGCGAGCGGATGGGATCAGATCAGAGGTGGGAGTTGGCCAGGGAATACAGAGTGGTCTTGGGGAAGGTCCACGCCGCCATCTGTTGGCAGGAGGAGCTCTCCGTGCGGTAGATCTGCGCGCGGGCCTTGCACACGCCGAAGCGCGCCGCCAGCATGAAGAAGTCGTGGCGGAAGGTGCGCGTGAAGAAGGCGTAGAGGAAGGGGTTGGCGCACGAGTTGATGGGGTAGAAGAGCACCAGCAGGAGCTTGGAGTCCGACACGGTGATGAGCGGGTGGCCGAGCGCCGCTGACACGGCGAAGAAGGAGATGGGCGCCATGCAGAGGAAGTCGGTGAAGATGAGCACGGCCATGCGCTTGGCCACGTGCGTGTCGGCGCGCGGCGGCGCCGGCGACGACTGGCGGTTGCGCACGTTCAGGTAGATGCTGAGGTAGCAGCCGCACACGAGGGAGAAGGCCAGCATGTTGAGCACCAGCAGAGAGACCACGTAGACCTGGGACAGGAGAGAGTCCACGTCCATGGGCAGGCAGATGCTCGTCTGTGCAGAAGGACAGACTCACATGAATATAAACATGCAATATATTTACACGTATACACACAAGCACGTGTTTGTCACCATGAGATTTTTTTAAATTTAGTTATTGGTCTTTTTTCCAGTATAAACAGTTCAGTACTGAATTTTCTTTTGTTGACCAAAATGGACTGTAGGCGGAAGCCAGAGCTTATTGGTTGGATTGGGGGGTTGGGAGGTCTGGGTTCAATCTCCGGCCGGGTCATACCTACTAGACTACTAAAGTTTAGACTAAAAATGGCACTCAGCATTAAAGGCGGAACGAATCGGAAATGGTGGGCATTTCATTATGAACCCCACCTGAAACACTGGCTTATGAAATTTCTGAACCAATCAGAGCATTGCTCCCTTCAGGCAGGAGATGCCACACCATGTGGCGCCCAGAATTTCTACCAGATAATGTTTTGACATCTGATTCTAATGTGATGATTAAGTTTAAACTGAGTAATACACTGTATGCCATAATGTAATTAGTCAGAATTTCTGACTGTAATCAAAGAATTTGTGGATTATTAGTGTTTGTGTTTGTGGATTAGTATTATGAAACATACATTACTGTAGTTATAATGTGTGGCTGACGCAGAGCTTGTAGATCGGCCATTTCCAAAACGACTTTGGTGACATTAACAGTACAAATTCACAGAATGCAAATCAAATCAGGATGGAACCCAGTCTGTGTGTGTGTGTGTGTGTGTGTGTGTGTGTGTGTGTGTGTGTGTGTGTGTGTGTGTGTGTGTGTGTGTGTGTGTGTGTGTGTGTGTGTGTGTGTGTGCGCGTATACCTTGGTGTAGCTGCTGACCCCCAGCACCTCTACGGTGGGCAGCACAGCGACAAGGGCGGAGAAGATCCAGCCCACCACCATGACCACGCAGGCGTGGCGCAGGCGCATCTTACGGTCAAGGCGCAGGGCGTGCGTGATGGTGTGCCAGCGCTCCACCGTGATGGCCGTCAGCGTGAACACGGACAGCTCGCTGGCAAACATCTGCACGCACACACACACACACGCACACACACACACACACACACACACACACACCACACACACACACACACACACACACACACACACACACACACACACACACACACACGAAAACAGACACAGTGTCAGTGTGTCACTCAAGCGCACTTCTGCACAGGCACAACAATGAACCTTTACCTACATTTACACAGCAAATATTTACACGTGCACCTACTGTGCATACGATATAGTAACATTACAGCAAATATTTGCATGCATCTATACGCGCACAACACACACATGCACATATTCAAATGCATGTGCACACCCACGCACACACACACACACACACACACACACACACACACACACACACACACACACACACACACACACACACACACACACACACACACACCGTGAAGAAGCCAGCAGCGTTGCAGCCCGGGCCCGTCTGCCAGTTCATGGCGTGGTTGTAGTAGCTGCCGCGTGTGACGATGTCCACAGTCGCTATGACGACCAGGTAAACCCCCATGCACAGGTCAGCGAATGCCAGGTGGCACATCAGAAAGCGAGGGACGGTCAGTTTGGCCTTGGTGCCTATGACAACACAATGACACACACAGACAGACAGACAGACAGACAGACAGACAGACAGACAGACAGACAGACAGACAGACAGACAGACAGACAGACAGACAGACAGACAGACAGGCAGACAGGCAGATAAATAAATAAAATCCTGCAAAAAAAGATACTAGATCTGCTATTTTCTCTTTCATTTATATTTGGAAATTACAAAGGAAGCATTCAGTGATTTGGGTGATTTGGAAAAACCCTTCAGTCCCCCCGGTAACAAGATGTGCACATGCACACACTCTATCGTGGGGGGAAAGTGCAACAGGCCAACAACAGCACATACACCAACTGATTGGGGAAAGGCCCCTCTCATGTCCTGATTGGGCAAAAGCTTTTTTCCTACAGCCCAAACTGAAACTATTTTTTTGACTGACTGAGGTGGAACTCCTTATATGGTCACCACACTAAATAGTAACAAAATAAAACAAAATAAAATATCAACATTCAAATTAAGTGAAATCACATACTGTACCTCTATGCATGTACACAAGTGCAAATCTGACAGAGCAACATTCCCTTATGGGTAGTCAAGTCATATTTAGAGTAACTGTAAGAAGAGTCGCAACACGCTTTGATCGCTTCGCACCTGCACTGGAGTCCTGCTGTCAATGCAAGTGGATGGGCGAGAGTGGTTTGTTTGGAACTACTGTATGTTAGTTATGTTAGTTCCAAACATGTGCTTTTCTGCCAATAGCCGTCATCACGTGTGCTTTTCAGCCATAGTCGTCTCTGTTCAGCCGTAGCATTGGAGTCAATGGGGATTGTTGCTACCCTCTCTCTCTCATTATAGATACTCTAGTCATATTTGACTCCTAACACACCTATCAGGATGAGCAGAACGGCCGCGTTCCCCAGGAGCGCCAGGATGGAGATGATCCAGATGAGGACCCTGAGGGAGGGCTGTTGCATGATGTCCTCACAGGGGTTGAAGTCATCGGGTTTGGGGGTGCAATGGATTGAGGTGGAGTTGTTACAGTGTTTTTGCCAGATGGAGGTGTTTTTGTCTTCTATCTTCGAACACCAGTCTGGATACTCCGTCCTGATCTCACACACATGCACATGCACACGCACACACACGCGCGCGCGCACACACACACACACACACACACACACACACACACACACACACACACACACAGTCAAACTTGCTGTGCGCTGTGTGTCAAACTGTAATCAACAACTTTGCGAAATATAGGAAGTAAAAAGTAAAGAAGTGTTTGTGTGTGTGCTACCTGTTCCTCTCCATGTTTTCGAAGGCACAGCAGTGTGAGGGGTAGGTGAGGGTGGCATTGGTGAGCTTTTTGAACCATTCCGGACGTAACGTTTTGAAATGATAGGCAGACTTGGCTATCAGGGTGTCCAGTTCCTCGAGGACTGACTGTGGAACGGAGCTCAGCTTTGTGTGAGAGATATCCCTGCATGAAGGAAGGATGACAAAGAGGCAAGCAGAAGATGAAAAATCCCCTCCTATCCTATGGGTCTACGATCCAGTCGGGAATGCATGATATGTTGCGTCATGTTGTAGTCTGGTGTGTATAGTCATCAGGTCAAACCGGAATCACAATTGTCCAGAGTAATTCCCAGCAATTAAGGGCATCCTACTTTTAGGACAATAGAAGCCTTGATGTAGTCAGCCTATACATCCACCAAGTTTCTTCATGTACTTGCGTGGCATATCCAAAATCTATTCCAACTCATAGCAACGTTTTAGTATTAAGGGTAGTAATGATAAAAAAAATAAAATAAAAGGGCTTGTCACAGCAGGCAGTGTCAATGGTATTAAACTATGAGCCGTGCACAAACTAGTGCCGGTGAACATGGCACGGTTCACTTCACATATTATACTATTATTATTATTAGTAGTACTACAGTATTATCCAGTCGAATGCACACCTAGACCGAATCAAAAAGGCAATTTATGGATTTAGTAACACAGACAGATAAGGCGTTTGTCTGGTGTAAAGCCTGCCTATGAAATGTTAACCCACCCAACCCACATCCCACATCATTATTTTACCAAAAAAAGGAGAAAGAGAGACTACTTGAACTACTCTCAGCATAATTACTGTATGATCAATTCATGGTTTCACTCCCAGTCCCCACACATGTTCATCTGTCCTCTGTCCATGTCCCCCACATTATTAGTCATGGTGCTTACAGTACCACCAGCCCACGGGAACCCTCGAAGGCCCAGGGATGGATGACAGTGAGGTTCGGGTTCCTGGACAAAAACCTGAACGAGAGAAAGAAAGATCAAGAGTCAAGACGCATTGTTTATTTTTGGTCCAAGTGTGAATGTGTGGCCATATACATCTGTGTTTACAGAATGACTCACAATCTGTACATGCTTGTGCCATTAAAGGCAGCTCTGCCGATCTCTCTGATGTCATTACGGTTCAGCCGCCTGTCAGTGAGAAAATAGCCCATGTTAGTCATAACTGTAACTGAATGAATGTAACACGTACTGTAAGCGTTGGCAATGCTGACAGCTGGGCAATTCATGGCTGTATGTACAGTATAGACCAGGGGTCAGCAACCTGCGGCTCAGGAGCCGCATGCGGCTCTAGAACACAGCCCTAGTGGCTCAGTGGCTGTAGCATTATTACATACACAGTGGGGTGATCCACACCAAAATAATATAAACATTTCAGTCACCCAAAACGGGTTGCGCTGTCTAACAGTTGCCAGTTAAGGTAGCACTTGGCCATGTCAAAAAAGCCCAGCTGTTATCAGAGGTGGAGCTTTCAATCTGAACCACCCATTTTCAAAGGTTTACTCAGTTTACTATGTCATTAATATACCTTAGAGATGTTATGTGGACTAGAAAAAGAGTTCTGAAAAACTCCTTTATTTATTTTTTTAGAAATTCCATTTCTGAAGAAATAATGAGTATTCTTTGAGAACCCTTTTTTCTGAGAGTGTGCAAATGGAACCAAATGGACCCGCCAGGGTCCATTTGGTTCACATTTGCACACTCTCAGGAAAAAAATAATAAAATGCGGCTCCAGACAGATTTTGAATTTAATTTTGAGTCGAAAATGGCTCTTTCAACATTTTGGGTTGCCGACCCCTGGTATAGACAAATATATTTAGACCAAATGTCCCACTTTAAAAAGGTAATAGAGGCAACTTTTTAGACAAAAATCTAAATAGATATATAGCTTTTTTGTCTTTTCCTCTTATGTTGCTTCTACTTTGATGCTGCAGCTGTTTTGCTGCAGACAGACACTTGCTTCGTCCTGCAGACGGTCCAGAACATTGTTGTTGTCAACAAATCATGAAAACAAAACATTTGTCGGGCTCAGGTAAATCGGTGCTAATGTGAGAGGGGGAGGGGTTGTGTGGGGTGGGACAGCGTTTAGTCAATCACAGCACAGCAGTCTCCAGCAGTTTCTTAATGAGCCAATAGCGTGGAGGTATTGGTTACAAACACAGTGTTTGTACAAGTTGCCTCTATTATACCTTTAAACAAAAGAAGCCTGTTGCATGCTGGACTATGACGGAGATTGCATGCCTGTAAGCAGGAGAAACCTCTGAAAATGTGCCCTTGCAAAGAAAAGGCCTTTGTTTGCATGAAAACTAATTGTGCAAAAAATAATGGTAGGGAAGTTAATACATAAAAAAGTCAAATAAAAATCAGCAATGTGAATAATTAAACAACCCCTAGCTGTTATCCTGTTTTACAGGCCTCTCTGTTAGGCAACCTATAAGTGAGCAGTCAAATTGAGCAAGACGAAGGTTGTAGAGATGAGAGAGAGAGTGTGCAGAGACAAGGGCAGGAAACAAGGGAGCACTTGATTTATTAGCGCCTATTTACTGCTCACTTAATTTTCTAGTGTGTGTGTGTGTGTGTGTGTGTGTGTGTGTGTGTGTGTGTGTGTGTGTGTGTGTGTGTGTGTGTGTGTGTGTGTGTGTGTGTGTGTGTGTGTGTGTGTGTGTGTGTGTGTGTGTGTGCATAACGGGACAACTCACATTTCAGAGATGTGTTGACCTCTGAAGGCATTGGCTGGCACTCTGGGTATGTGATGGTTCTCCTGAAAATCACTAACCAGCACACATAACACATGGATGAATGCTTGTGTGTGTGACTTGGCATGGCATGTGTAAGTGTTTGTGCGTGTTTGTGTGTAAGCAAGTGTATAAAAGCTCTATAGCACCCCCTAGAGGATATTCTGCTCCTTACAGCCTGACCCAACTCAACCAAAGTGTGCTGCAAAGTGACTTGATCTGACCAAGTCTCATACTTCCTCTATAGAAATGTATTTATTATCCATTGACTTGACTATGGGACAAAACAGCAGACATTGCCTCTAAATTCAAACTATACTTGTCGGCAGTTCCAAAAGGTGCCTGAATTGTGCTGAATTGGCGGATTGGCAAATTCATTTGCATGAATTTGCATTCTGCATGGGCATGCATGAGTGTACAACCAGCCTGTGTGAGTGCAAGCTGACATTTAGGGAACCTCAAATTGTCCTAGATAGAGTATACTTATACAATAAACACACTTTTACAAAAACAGTTCATATATTAATAAAGAAAGAGAACACCATATCGCTGTGTGTGAATGTGCGTGTCAGGGGCAGAATGATGAAAACTGGAATTCTATACCGCAGGGACTTTTTCTTGCATATAGGCCATCTGTTTCCATATATGTACCTAGATGTATGTTCTAGCTGCCCGGCTTCCACACTATATTCTCTAACTCAAAATTAAAGATATAGTGCCATGTGTGTGTGTGTGTGTGTGTGTGTGTGTGTGTGTGTGTGTGTGTGTGTGTGTGTGTGTGTGTGTGTGTGTGTGTGTGTGTGAATTGAAGCCGGAACCACAGCTGTAGTTGTATGATCATTTATGATAAAGGGGTGACCCTTGCTGATTGCATGGGCCTCTCTACAATCAGCTGCTGATTGTTTTCTGTCAAACCCAGAAACACTATAGTGCCGCTAGTTGGCTAATATAAGAAGCAGGCTGACTTACAGGATAAAGTCGTCTTGACTTGAGTTGATCTTTGCAAAGTTTGGGAAGACGGTCAGTCCAGTGTTGACAATTTTCCTGTGACACACAACAACACACACAATACACAATACATACAAAAGCGATATTTCAGTCAAGAAGACATATGTGCAATTTACTTTTGTTTGTAATTTCCTTTTTTTACCTTCTGAAAGACAATATATTGCTCTGTAATATAATAGTATAGTATGTTCCTTGGGCTCCCTCTCTGTGAATAGTGACAACAGGAAGTTACGAAGTGCATTGGAGTCTATGGCAAGGACTATATAAATAGGACAGGAAGCCAAGACAGGTACACATTGGTTCATGGGAAGAAACAGACATGCGCAGTACAGACCAGACTTGTGCCATAGCATGGTTTGCGAGCGTCAAACTTCCTGGTCTATATTGTGCATGTCTGTTTACTCCCATGAACCAATGTGGACTCCAAGGTGTCTTGGCTTCCTGTCCTATTCATATAGTCCTTGGTCTATGGCTTGCGCAGTAAATGTCTTGGCTCTGATTTTCTAGTAGGCCTACCCAGCACCATCTGGAGACAAAAGGCTCTGCTAGTACTATGCGTGAGATAATGGGGGTGTGTGGCGTGAAGTTGTGTGGAAGGCATCAAATGCGTGTCACACGCGCATTGCGTGAGAGTTGGGAGCCCTAAGGTGCACTGGAGCTTATACTATACGCTCTGTATATGGTAGGAATGTACAGCATTCAATGGGCTGGATCTTGTTTTTTGTTATTATTTTTTACACATTATTTAGATTTAGATAAAACACTTGCACCTGTGCATAACATATTGTAAAGTGCAACTTTGAATCAGGATTTGAAGGCATGTTGAGAGCCAAACACCAAGCTAATGTGGCAGTCAGGCACAATTATGTTTGTTCCGCAACTTTACTAAATTCCTAGCTCAGCCTGGAAGGTTTTTTTTTCTCCTCCATCTCATCCCGAGACATTTCAGTAGCACCTGAAGCAGGTTTGTGACCCAGTTTCGGTACAAGAATATGGGGTGGAAAGCATTACGAGAACACATTCATAGTCATAATCTCTGTGAATTTCCCCCCAATGTCCCCCTAAACCGGTGTCAGAGCACTCAATCACTCACTCACATGATCCGCAGCTTCACAAGCCCCATGAATGCATCTTCGTGGATGACCTTCAGGTTTCTACACTTAGTTATGTGTCTGCAAGAACACAGACAGAGAGCATTTCTTGTAACATCACGGGACATAATTAGTTCAGCTTTATTTGGGTGTTGTAATGGCAATTCCAAGGGGGGTCTGCATCACTGCAAGGGTACCTAAAAAGGTCTGTTTTTAACTTTAGGTTAACATGTTGTGTCCCACCTGTACTACTGACTACAGGTAGTCTACAGGTCACATTTATACTTACATGTCAGTGAGCTTTGTGAGATTGGCGAAGGCAAAGGCAGCAATACTCTTCAACTGTCGATTCTCTTCTATTAATCTAGATAACAATGCATCACATCTATTACTACTGTGTGTATATATACACACGGCATATAGTTTTACTATTAGAATTTATTTCATACAGACAAGATGATCTACCCATTGAGCACAGATCTAAAATAATTGTCTAAAAAATGTCTAAAAGTGAAAGCTTTTAGAGGTCCAAGGCTCCATTTTCGTCACATGCTAAACCCCTTATCCTTATCCCTTTTTTTCTTTTCTTTTTTATTATTTTGATAAACTTTTTGGAATAGTTCAACATGCCAATCTATTGACACAATGTGAGCTTGTAGACTGGCCATTTTAACTATTGAAAATGTTTTTTAAAGTAGTTTTAAAAGGCAAAGAAGTTAAGGGATAAGGGATTTGGCGGTAACGAAAATCTAGGCCCTAATCTTAGATTAGAAAATCAACGTCTAATCTAAGGTTAGACTCCTAAAAAAAAAACTTTCACTTTTAGATGTTTTTAGTCACTTGTGCTCAGTGGGTAGTCCCTCAAACAACAAAACATGCCAACAACATGAATGCACCGATATGTTTGTTTTCCACTGAACTCACATTATTTATGTGAAATTCTGTTTGGGTGAAGCATAGCCTTGGTGTTGGTTTCACATTGTCCCATATCAAATCAAGACTAAACACATTTGCATGCAAAACACAGCATGTAACTTGAGGGTTGGTGGTGCATGTCCGTTTGTGGACAAAACTCCAGCAGTAGTGGTGAATATTTTGTTCTCTTACCCGGCCACAGAACCCAAGCTTACTGGAACTCCTATCATCTACGAGCCCATGCACTCGTCTAGTTTCACACACAAGACAAAACAAGCACATCAGTGCACATGGTGTCTCACACACACACACACACACACACACACACACACACACACACACACACACACACACACACACACACACACACACACACACACACACACACACACACACACACACACACACACACACACACACACACACACCCTCACTTACATTTTCTTCAACTTTTGCAGGTTTGCAAAGGCTCTCTCTGGAACCTCTGTCACCCCAGTCTGTTTCAGGATGCTGTTGACACAGAAAAACAGCCATTTCTCTGTCATTGAACAAATTACTGAGACACACAGATGATTACTAATAGGGATGGTTATCGTTTATGTAAAGGAATTGCCACAAAAGACATCTATAGTTTTTCCTTCCCTCCCCCTTTCTTGCACAATATCTGTCATGATCAGATTATTGGATGGAAAGGTCATTATGTTCAAATCTGTCACAGCAATCAACAAGCTTTGGTGTGACACTAGTATGAACAAGTAGGTCATTCATTTTACAAAAACACACGTTTTTGAATTTGTAGATAAGAGATAATGACAACATGGCCAGAGCAGTACATCACGCCAGGCAACTAATTGTGAACGTTCTGCGATTGAAAACAAGGGCTGCCCATTCATGCTTGTAAACAACCATGCTATGAATCCCTGATCCTTGCCCCCCTGGGGCGGAGCAGAACACACACATTGCTGCCTCCGAAGCCTTGTGCTCCAGTCCTGAGTTCATTCACAGAGGCATACAGTACTGTAGTGTACACCATGTGTGTTGTGTACAGTACCGATGTGTGCACGTGCAGCCTGTACATTCTTTTGTACAGTAGGTAGCTGTGATTTGGCACTGACTGTACCAACATGCCGTGATCAACATGGACCTGTGTCATTCATTTCATGTGTGCATTTGTTAGTTAACCTGGCTACACACGCATGCATGCATGCATGCATGCATGCATGCATGCATGCATGCCCGCGTGAACACATGCACACATGCGCGCATGCACGGACGCACACGCCTTTCTTCCCCCTTTTTTCTGCATATTTGTCGTCCTAGCCTTGAGATTCCAGGTTTCAGATTCAGTGGTTACCACAAGTTACTCTCAACAATCTGACAGAGAAAGCTTGAGATGAGTGCAGGGCGAATGGTGGCAACACATTGACACTTTGCATCACCGGTCCGGAACGCATGGGGTTGATATCTGCAGCATGGGAAGATCTACAACCAACAGACCATCAGACTATCGCTACAAATACAGCTAAAGTGTTCTTGTGTTGGCAAAAAAATGTGGTTGAGCAGAACTGTCAGTATTTGTATGATAAAGTGTGCAAAAAGTCTAAAAAGCAAAGGAGGTTGGTTACACAGATACATGCATGCGTTGTGAAAATACATTCTGGCATATTTTAATCAGAATCAGACCAAAAGTGAGTTGAATAACGGATATGAATAAAACAGCCAAACAAGCAAAAAGCATCAACCAATATAGGTTAAGCCCCCCCCCCCCCCCCCCCCCCCCCCCCCCCCCCCCCCCCCCCCTGCGGGCTGCTGGAACTGCAACATTATTAGCACTGCATGCTAATAATGTTTCAAATAATAACTCCTCTCACATGCGGGTGCAAAGTGACAATTGACACAACACTTGCAAATGGCTGTAGTGCGTGCTGTGTGTGTGTGTGTGTGTGTGTGTGTGTGTGTGTGTGTGTGTGTGTGTGTGTGTGTGTGTGTGTGTGTGTGTGTGTGTGTGTGTGTGAGAGAGAGAGAGATGCACAAAGATGTAGACTAATCAGGTGCACCTGTGTGACACCTGTCATGCACAGTATCTGCCTTGGTTCCCTGCCTCCTGTCTCGCAAATTAAAGAATTGATTGCAAATGCTACTTTGCAATCAGGTTGCAAGCAGTGAATAGTTTATAGTTCTGAACTTAATAGTGTTGTGCTGCTACAAAACATCATGAACCATCCAGACCTCAGGTTGTCAGGGAGCTTGTTAATCTAGACCCCAGGTGGTCTCAGAACCACAACAACACATGCTGCTGAAGTTTCCGTTATTATATTCACCAGGTGTCTGGAACAAACTCACAGAAAACTCCCAGCACAGACAGAGACTGTCTGCACTGCAACTGCAAACTTATTTATTGTTTATTATCTAGTGTTGTTTATATATATCATCTAGTTTTTATTGCACTCTGCACTGAATACTTAATGCTCGTTTAGTGTAAAGCACTTTGAAATGCTTCCATACAAACAAACCTAATATAATTCCTTCTAGATAAAACATTATCTTAAAAAAACAGCAGACTAACAGCAGCAGATAACACAATGAGATACTACACTGATCCAGTAGATGATGCATATATCTGCCTTCTTTTAGCTGTGCATGATATTCACAATGAACGCGCAGGCGGAGTAAGCATCACAAGCTCATTGCATGCACATCTGGCGTGTTTGCGTGTGTGTGTGCATACTCACAGTTCCTCAGTGTTAGAGGGAATACTGTTGGGGGTGATCGTTTTGACCTCGCTGCCCTCGCAGCGGAAGGTATTATTCTTGGTGTCTTGCTGGCAAGCCGTGTGCACTCCGGGCATTATCATCACCACCAGCATCAGCATCACTTTCCTCAGCATCGCTTCCATCATCTGTGTTCCTGGATGTTTATTTACCTCTGACGAGCCTCTGCTGTGCACCTCACAACGTCTCTGCTTTCCTACACTTTCTCCTATAGCTGTTGTTGGGCCTATAGCTAAAAACTGTGCCGGTCTTGCAACAATCTTCCTTCTAAGTCACTCCATCTATCTCCGTATAGGCTGGGTTTAAGTGCTAAGGCCTTCTGGAAGGTCGCTCGCCTAGTTGCGACAGTCTGTACACCTGTCTCTCTCTCAGTCTGTCTGCTAATGTGTCCAAAGAGCAAAGGAATGAAAGTTGTTGTTTCTCTCCATGCTGTGTAATGAGCCTGCTTGTGGGGGCGTGTGTGAAGCTTTGTGGGAGTGCAAGATAGGAGGTCTCTCTTGAGCATAGTCTCTTGGCGCGTGCGTTTGCGCGTGTGAACGTACGCACAACTGTGCACGTGCAAGTGAGCAATGCGTGCCTACATGTGATTGTGTGCGTGCACGTGTTCGCCATGTGGTGGGTCGGTGTATATATTCTTCCCACAACATGCAGTTCAAAGATAAGTTTCAGGGTTTTTGGCATTGGCTGATACTATAGACGACTTTAAAATTAATTTCCGTAGGTAAGAACTGGATAAGAACTGGATCTTTGGATTATACAAATGCCAGAACTGAGCTTACAGCATGATTTTAAACAGTTAGTATTCTTTTTTATCTTACCATAATGTAACATATTGGTGGACACATTCATAGTACAGTTACATAGAAGCTCATGTGTACGCTATGCAACAATGGTTCCCAAATGTTTTACGCTCTGTGACCCCAACACAGGAATTAGAAATTCTCCTGGGACCCAATAGTAGATCCACAGTCTCTACACGTCTCATGGGATGCTATGACCCATGAGATCAACTTATGACTTAGTTATATCCTTCCTTAAGATCGACGCAAATCCAGCTGTCATTTGACATTCAAGGCCAGAAGATTGGATGTAACCCTAAAATGAAGTTAGCTTCGCCACTCCTGAATTTAAATTTGGTTTCACTTGGGCATGGACAGCTTTAGGGCTGAAGCCAGGTCAAATAAAGGATTAATACAACCATAACGGAGTGAACAGTGAGCACCAGTCAGGTGTAAAACCAGGCTTTACCATTTAGCCACCTCTTAACCTAGTGAGACCTGAGACCAAAATCCCCCAAATTATGAGGTAACCGGCCACAGAACCCCATCTGAAAATATGTTCTCAAGCAAAGATTTGAGTTAATGTTTGCTGTGGAAGAATATATATTCAACGAAGATTTGCAAATGTTTTCATGAACATTTCACAGAAACAGCAGATCTATCAGGAGCTGGCAGAGCTAACATTTCTCAATGTTTTTCACTGTCAAGGCCAAACAGAATGTGCCTGAATTAGCTATTAAATAAATACACACAACACTCAGTGTGATTATACTGTATAATTAGTATCAATACAGAGAGAGGAGATGTTTTTTCATAACTGTGACTCAAAAAACCCGAGAAGACAAATCTTTACCCCTGTAGACACCACCATATACAATACTAACTGCTCGTTGCGTTATGTAAACACAGGGCAAGATTACCTTTAAATAGCGTAATAATAATTGACATTCAACATATTTTCTCTTTCCGGAAGCACAAATTAGTGTTTTCACTTCACAGACCTTGATCTAATCTTTGCCAATTTCCACAAACAGGTGTGCAGTTTACAGAGCGCAAGGTCAGAGGAAGCTCACGGCAGTGGATCAGTGTGTCAGAGAGGCCCACAGGGGACTGAAAACGTCCCCGGTTAGACCCCCTATAGGCTGCTCCTCCTGGCTTTGTGCCAGGGTGTCCTTGAGCAAGACTCGGATACAGTGGTACTGCACTACATTTTATGTATTTATTTATTTTAACAGTACATAAAACTGGAGTACTTATAATCCACTAAATCCCGGAGGCAACTATTGTACTTTTACTCCATTACAATTAATTTAAAACATTAGTTATACCAATTTATACTAAATTAACTAAACACTTACTAACCCTAACCCAACCCAATATAGATAGTATAGCCATTTGATAAAAGCCAGTCTAAAAGCTCACAATACACATTGTGAGATTGTGAAAAGGGACATTGTGCATAATGGGTACTACTTTTGGTACCAGGATATATCAAGTTCTCCATATTTGCGGCAGGCGTATTCAAATATTGGATATGTGTGTGACGCACATATACGCGCACGGACAGACAAACAGACATTTCTGCCATAGTAATCTTGCTCACAGCGAGATTACTATGGCAGATTGACACAAATATTTGAATCATGGACTTTGCTTGTAGATAGGAAAAGATAGGAAAATCGATTTGCTCCTGGGGATCCATAGACAATAATTCTGGGGTCCTTGATGTGAAAAAGGTTGAGCACTGAGCACTGACAGAATCTTTCCAGAAGACTTTTATTTTTAGAGTCGGCCTCAGGTGTAGATGTGTGAAAAAAAAAAAAAACATATTGAATTGAACCACGGCCTGCGTGGACACGACAACGTGTCAGTCGGTGTCAAAAGTCGCAGACGTCTGACGTATGGGACGGGTCCTTTCACCTTGGCTACAGGAACACTTTCCACCCTAAATCATATTGTCATCCCAAAATAAGTCTAGTGACGCTTTTGCTTTGGTGACGTTTTGAAGCAAACACTGACCATGACATAGACATACACACACAACAACAGTTATAAATAGTTAAACTATTGAGCATCATTTATATAAGAAAGAAAGCACAGCTTTGGATGATTTGGCAAAAAAAAGAACTAAGGCGACATTTTGAACAAATATGCTGATTGCATTTTATAATATTTGCTTTTTGCATTCATGCACAAAATAAGAAATTACAAATTCCTGTGTTTAGGGCGATAGTCTGCTCAAGTCTAACAATATAACCACTTTAATCCTTATTTTGGGCATGTCATGTTATAATATACATACATGTGTGTATTGTATATTGTTATATTGTTTTATTAAGTATTAACTAATGATTGTATTATAGCAGTGGTTTTCAACCAGTGGTCCAGGGACCACCAGTAATCCTTCCAGATTCCAGGTGGTCCCTAGCTAAATGTTGGACAGTTGGTAAAAAATGGACCCTAATAGATCTGCAGCTCCTGAGAGCGTAAAATGTTACGCTCTCAAGAGTTAAATTATATTCAAACATCTTAGTGACTTCATTTTCAAGATCAACAATCAGAAAATGTCGGGAAAAAAAATGAGAATCCTTTTAGTTTTGCGTCCGAGAGACTAAACTCAACATCAAACGGTGGTCCGTGGCTCAAATGCTGAATAAATAGTGGGCCCTGGTATGAAAAATGTTGAAAACCACTGTATTTAGCATCAGGTAAATTGTTTTCAGATATGTTTGGAAGTAGACTAATCTGCCAGCTCACAGCATGGGCGATCTCAGAGCTGCTATTTGTGAAGAGCCGAAGTATAAATCAGGCCTGAGTTGTTAAAAGAAACGCAAATTTTGCTCCTTTTGCTCCCGTGAATGCAAATGAGACAAAAAAAAAAAACGCTTGCATAATTAAAGTCTAATTAAAGTCTTCAGAGTCCTGGCGGAGACGTTTCCTGCCAAGCAAACAGACCTTTCTTGCTAAAAACCTTAACGCCAGCAAAAAGAAAATACAGTATGACCCCCCCCCCCCTTTCCCCTCCTTGTATACTTTTCTTTTTCCTCCACTATGCTTTGCTACTTCTGGCCTTACAGAAGTGAATATTACGTCTCTAAATGTCTGATGAAATGAACAGGGTGGAAACTATTGTAAGTGTAACGCTTAACTAGTGTCTTCACTCTTTAAAATAATAAAACCTTCAGTTTTATTGTAGTTGTACTTGACTTGTGCTGTAATTCTCCATTCGGTTTCATTCCATTCATTCATTCATTAATATTCATTCATCCACATGTTATCAATAATGTAAAATCACAGAAGAGATAATGGGAATAGAAGTAGCCTACCCACATGTTTTACTGATGTACGTCCTTATGCAAAATGCCCCATTCCACATGTTCAAAACAGACAATCAACACATTGTGAGCTTGTAGTTTGCTTTTCAAAAGATATTTTCCTCTGAGATATAGTGGTATTGAAATTGGAAGAACTTTTGCGATCAATACTACAATACTGTTGGTATAACAAAGCACACAGACAGACATTGCTGTGAGCAGATAGCATCACACATGCACACACACCGGTCACCTATGATGGATGGATCCTAACCTTAAAGATATCGATCCATCTTCAGTTCACCCAATTATACTATAGACCTACAGTATACTGTATATGCTTTCCATAGCGGCCGATCTGCCACTCTCATTCACTGGCAGCCGACCCTCAGCCTGGCCGAGTTTAGATGCTAAACTTCAAGGCTCTTCCATCCTTACACAGAGCAGTGAGCCTTGCGTCAAGGCTTTGGAGGTCATGACTTATTGATCACAATGATGCACAGTTCATGTCTACTAACGCCTCTCTCTCTCTCTCTCTCTCTCTCTCACTCACTCACTCACTCACTCACTCACTCACTCACTCACTCACTCACTCACTCACTCACTCACTCACTCACTCACTCACTCACTCACTCAATCACACACACACACACACACACACACACGCACACACACACACACACACACGCACACACGCACGCACACACACACACACACACACACACACACACACACACACACACACACACACACACACACACACACACACACACAATAAAAGTGGTGGAAAAGTACTGACGTTCATTCTATTTAACATCAATACTGCAATATAGAAATACAAAAAATTATATATATAAAAGTAAAAGTACTTGATACTCCTTATGCAGAAGACCGATATTTCCTAATATGAGAAGTAATGGCTGATTATGATACTTTTTGATACTTGATTCGCACTTTATTTGCGAATCTCAGAATGTTTGGAAATTAATAAAGACCTTTAGTACATACATACATGTAGGCCTATGTACTAAAGGACCAAGTTAATGTACTAATCACTTCCTACACAAATGAAATAATTTTTGAACTGTGCTTGTGGACTCTTGTACAATGTCGTTTCAAGGAAGCAATTTGATTGACAGCCTCTAGTTTCTTCTTGTGACATTTGTGGCTATAGTAATGGCTGTACATATGTCATTAAAAATTATCATTTTCTAGCAAATGCCTTGAGGGAGACTGCTGTATAATTGAAATATTACACTCAAGGGTGTTCTTTTTGATGCACTTCTGCACTGACTTTCATTTCCTGCAGCATCACAGGCCTGTAAAGAACAGCCTCTTATGTAATATTGCATAAGTATCATAGCCATAGTAAACCAGTCAAACATATTCTGGATAAAAGCTGGAGGCTGACATTCACTAATTGGGCTCCGTGTCTGATGATGAAAGCATTACAATGATAATAATACACACAAACACCATGTTCCACAGACAGGGCCTGCCCTGCAACTCTCGCCCACGGACACACTTGTCCAGGTGCGGACATATGACCCCTTCAGCGTCTCCTATACCATCCTACACACAGTGGCTTGAAATAACCCAATAAGGTCTGAATCACTTCTCCTTGTGACAGGAGGAGATATCCAAGAAGGTACTGTATAGAGGAGGCTGCAGAGAGAGAGAGAGAGAAGGAATAGACCTGTCCTGTATAATGTTTAACAGAAGGAGAGCCTGTCTGTGTGGCCCCGAATCTGCTGCTCCTCTCACAGGGAGGATATGGGAGGGGGTGAGAACATGCATTATGCAGTGGAGAAGGAAAGTAACTAAGTATATAAAGTAGGAATGTCCCAAAGCACTTTTTTCATTCCTGAATCCAAGATACCACAATTTCTTTGTTAGACGTTGCCGAATACCGATATCAGTGTTGTGATTTTGTGTTGTGTTTATCTATCTAGCTATATATAAACGCTGTTTTTAGCAGACTCGTCCTAAAACTCATATACATTATGCACTGGCAGTTTGTGCATCTTGAAAGCATACTCCAAATGCCCCAACATATAATTTACATGCCATAGTGTCAACCCCTTATGCCTGTGCCGGATTGGGGGTTAGACTGGTAAGACCGATATTATTTCCTAATATGAGAAGTAATGGCTGATTATGATCATTTTTGATACTTGATTCGCACTTTATTTGTACTTTGACTCATTGGATTAAAATATTGTACATTTAATCCATTTATGCATTTATTGAAAAACTTTAGTTACTGTTACTTTACAGATGTTGATGATTATTACAAAACACTTTGGCCCACATACATTTTGGCTCTTTGAAATTAGGATCAACAAGCTCACAAGGAGCCACGATGCGACGCATTAATACTATTTTCAAAAGATTGTTATACATTTGAAAACTTGAAATATTACATTCTGCATAATGTTTACTTTCTTTTCTACTTTAAGTACATGTCTCTACCAATACTTTAAGAGACCCACTTTTACTCAAGCACACTGGACTATTCCTACATTGCAGTTTTGGAACTTTTACTGCGAGTAAAACATGCAAGTACTTCTTCCACCACTGACATTATGCTGCAGAGATGGCGCACACTGCATCCATGCATGAGAAAGTATAGTTGAAGACACCATGTTACAGGATAGTGTGAATGTGTTGAGAGACATGCATTATTCATGTCTCTCACACAACATGGATTAATTGCATCATACTATGCATGGCTTGTGGATGTATTGCACAGAAGGCAGTGTGGTCGTATACTCTATATGGTACAAACATGTATGCACGTGACGTGCATATGCGCATACAAATTATGTGCTAATTCAAGGGGGCATCACGCCCCTGAATGCGGCTGGTGTGAATTTCTTTGCTCTGTCAAGTAACCAGAGTGTAAAAATGTATTTTTGTTCTGTGTCGAGTTATGCTGTACATTTAAAGGTATATACAGTGATTTCACTTAATTCAAATATCAGTTTTTTGCTTGGTGCACATGCTGTTGGCCTGTTGTGTGTTCCCACACTGTAGAGTGTGTGCATGTGCATATCTTGTAATGCGCAGCACTTAACAGTAAGCACTGAATGCTCATTTAAACCACTTACAGTACAAAAGTGGTATTTCATAACGTCTATCTTATGGTAATCTTACACGCAATGAGAGAAGCTCATCTACAACACATTGTGAAATGGTAGATCTGCTATTTTTTTGCTATTTCTTTTAAAAATATTTGGGGACATGGAGCAAAGCGTGGTCCTAGACCCTGCCCGCCTCTCCCCAGTGTCCAACCATGGGTTGGACATTTTGCATGGCACAAGAGTTTAAAACTTTGATTTTGGTTCTCTTCAAAACTCCAAATGTAATCCCTATCCACCTGGATGTGAGGATGAACTCTTTCAGAAACAGACACACACACCTCTGGGAGTAGAATAAAAGAGGACTGCCTCAAAGCTCTTTGCTGAGCTGACGCCGCTGTCATTTTTGGGTTGAATGTTGAGTGCAAAGTTGAGACGAGGAAGCACCATATTATTATTCTTTTTACTCACGCAGTGCATGCACAGCCGCACACACAGCGTTCTGTGGATCTGTCATTAACATAGTCCACTGTTTTTTTAATCTGTGTGTGTGTGTGTGTGTGTGTGTGTGTGTGTGTGTGTGTGTGTGTGTGTGTGTGTGTGTGTGTGTGTGTGTGTGTGTGTGTGGTACTGTGGGAACTTGTCTTTGTGTGAAGGACTTGAAGTCTTCGTGATTTATTCCTCTGCAGGAAGTATCTGTAGCCTTGAGCTCATAAAGCAGTTTGTGCACACACACACACACACACACACACACACACACACACACACACACACACACACACACACACACACACACACACACACACACACACACACACACACACACACACACACACACACACACACACAGCAATGGTGATGAGGCGGTGTGACTGAGCGATACTGCAAATGGGAGACAGAGAGAGGAGAAAATGGCGAGTCAAAACCCAAAGTAATGTGTACGAATAGCAGGTGAGCAGTGCAGGTACACTAAGCAGAGTAAACTAATCCTGGTACTGAATGAAGATACCCCTTACTTTTTTGTACTGTATCTTGACACTGTTGAGGACAGCTGTCCGTGGACCGCATTCCGGCTGACGCACTGCATGGCCACTGTACCATTTATTCACTCGCATTCCGACAAGACACATTTCTATGCATCATTTATAGAGCTGACGTCAACATGTCTGCCAAACATGCACCGATTTGCTGGGAGGATGATGCCAGCAAAAAAAACAAATGGACAGTTAGCAATACTGGCAAAATGGCAGTATACTATCTGTGCTTTCTGCTCTTTTGATATTGTTTTTGAGCATCATAAATACACAATACTCTTGTAACAAACAAGATGTAGCTAATGCACTGTATATTAGGCAATAGAGGTGTAAGAATACATTTCAACAGCAATATGATACGTATCATAGGGTTGATGATATACGATACATGAATGATATTGGTTCATTATGGCGATCCGATCCGATTCAATGATTTGAAATCCTTGCGGTAATTATTTAACAAGGGCAAGTGCAGGTTTTTTTAAGGGAAAAGAATTATAATTTTCAATATAAATACATAAACATGGTGATTCAGTGGCATTTATCGATAGATACCAAATGTAGCAATTAAACCCAAAATTAAAATGGCTAAATAAAATGCTTATATTGATACAATACAAAGTCAAATATTGAAATACAATATTTGCTGTTTACATAACGACATGATCAATATTGATACCGTTACTACAGTATATTCTTACGCCCTTATTAGATACATCCCTAGTAGTTCGTTTACAAACAAGCAGTCTCTCTCATTCACTCCCGTCAAAATGTTCACCTAAAACTGAAGTATCGATAGGCCTTTAGATGGTCTTACCTTTGGCTACGGCTAAAGTCTAAGTCTACTGTACACAAGACAGATTTCCATCCTGTCTAATTTCTAGTAAATAATAAATGTAGACACAAACAAACACACTGGCTTTTTTGAATATTAATAACACGCGTCGATTCCCACCCCGTTCACCCTGGACTTGTTATATTATTCTCTTCTCTAAATATAGTCAGCATGCATCTCTGCTTCTTATCACTCTCTGTGTGGTCAAGGACACGGCGGCGGAGGCAGATGGCTGCGGCCAAACAGAAGCCTTCTGTTTGAGCACCGAGCCGATGGTATTCACAAGAAGAACAACGTTTGGTGAGGGGGGAGACGGCAAGCAAAACCAGAGAGAGACACAGAGGATTATATATCAGTGATACCAGGGCCCACTATTTATTCAGCATTTGAGCCATGGACCACCACTTGATGACATTTTAGCCTCACAGACCCCAAAACTAAAGATTTCTTTAGCCTTTGTCCACAATTCCACACCATACAGAGTGAAAATGACCATTAATCTTCTTTCTCTAGTTATGTTGAGGGCAAGTGCCCCCTGGCAAGGGACAAAGGGAGAGAATGCAAAAAGACAGAGAGAGAGAGAGAGAGAGAGAGAGAGAGAGAGAGAGAAAGAGAGAGAGAGAGAGACAGAGACAGAGACAGAGAGACAGAGAGACAGAGAGACAGAGAGAGACAGAGGGAGATAGCGATAGAAGGGGATGTTCTTTAAACAACGGCTCCTTGCAACTCCTCTCACCTGCGTGGAGGCCAGCTCAACTGAGGGATTTTTGTTATCCTATCCGGCAAAACAAGACACTCTGCAGGGACTCTGAACCGTGCACTGAGCTCTACTTAAAAGCCTAAACTCAGTGTGTGTGTGTGTGTGTGTGTGTGTGTGTGTACTGTAGTATAGACATCGAGTGCGTCTAAGTGCCCCCTGTGCCCCACTTGGGAGGCGAGAACAGGAACTCGGGGGAAATGAAGGCAGGCCTCTCCAGACTCCTCCAGGCTTGCGTTGATGGAGCTATATAAGGGCTGAAGAGATGAGTGGAGACTGCAGAGGTTTAAGTATACCTGCGTGTTGTTCTCCCCGCAAGCAGCAGCAGCAGCAGCAGTCCTGCAGACGACTTAGCTCCACTTATACTGACGAGGAGGAGGGCTTGCAAGGTGCTGCGGGTGCATCTCACCACTTAGTCAGTGGATGCACCGACACATACGCCAACCAGGGCAAGACGCAGTACCGACGTTGACCACCGGGTGGGAGCAGAAACAACCATGCCATACACACATGGAGACAAATAAGACGTGTGCTTGCATGCACCCATGCGTACGCACGCACGCACGCGCATGCGCACACGCACACGCACACACACACACACACACACACACAGGAGGAGGGTGGGAAAAGGTGCGTTTCATTTCACTTGGGTAATATTTTATTTACTCATTTTTAGAATCTTCAAAACTATTTTTCATAATAAATTTTCCACTTTTTATGTTCATCAAAGAACTGTAACAATAAAAATAAAAGTAAATACTGTAGAAAAATTGTACATATAGAAAATAAACATGGTTTAATGAACACCTATGATGTAGTTAAATCCCATCGGTTCAGACGCCTCCCTCCTGGTTTTCGGATGGCAACAGAGAAAAGAGATGTGAAGGGAGTATTAGGTGGGACGGGAGGGGAGGGGGAGGATGGGATTTGGGGGCGCCAAGAGAAACATATAGTGGGGGGTAAGGGGGGGGGGGGGGGGGGGGGGTGTAAGGATCTTAACCACTTTAAACCTTATACCTGTATACTATACTTCATTGAGGGATCTATACTAGGGCACCCTCCTTTTCCTCTTTCTACATCAGATATCTTCCTGAGAAAATGGCCGTCTACAAGCTTGCATTGAGCAGCTATTTTTCCCGGAATGTTCATGTTTCACCACTTCAGAATACAGACACTATAGGTTTCACATGGCTAACGTTTAAAAAAAACAAAAAAAAAACAAGGAAGGACAGAGGACAAGGGGCTATGGGGAGCAAGGGGTTTACCTTGAGTTAAGACTAGCCTTCTCACTTTTGAGATTCCGTACACAGAATCGGTGGTTCTCAACCTTTTTTCTGGGTTCAGGGCACACTTGGAAAGTCTGGAAGCGGTCGGATGAGTTGGTAGGTGGCTGAGGCGGGTATTATACCGAAAAAGCACATCCATTTGGTTACATTTATATACCTCACGCCATTTTACGCTATCGCATCTTCAGAGCATTTTAATGACCAATCACTTGATTGTTTTACCCCATTAAAAAACAGGAACGTATTCGTTCACTCATTCATTTTTTATTTCAGCGTTGGAAAATTCAAAAAATAGAAAATAGCAGGTTGTACATCTGCTATTTTTTATTTTTTTTGAACAACTCTCAAACGAGACACTAGTTTAGGGACACCCTCAAGTCTTAATGGGCTAATGTCATATCATTGATCATTAAAATCACCAATTTTGCCTCGTGGCCGCACCCAATATTATTCCCTGGCCCGCAAGTTTGAGAACCGCCGCCGCAATTCATTGTGTCCCCCAGGTGGCCGTTGTCTGCCATGAGCCTGAACAAGAAAGAACGCAGCAGGTTGGTCGTTCGGTGTGATATTGCTTGGATGAGAACCTGGAGAAACATGTCCACACTAGACACCTTATGTAACACTTTTAGACTGGCTTGGTCATAGCAGAGAACAAAGGGGCTCAGATACTGCAGTATTAGTTCATAATCTCAACGAGGTCTGACCGAAAGAAAAAAGAACTAAAACAAAACCAAAATAGACAACAACCTTCTCTTGTCTGTCTGTTCGTCTGTCTGTGACTGGAGTATACATACAGACAGAGCAATCGAACCAATGGCACGAAGACAAAAAATACAGCGGAAAGAAAGAGAAAAGAGAGAGCGAGAGAAAGGGGGTTATAGGCCAATGAAACCAAAAGCAAACGCAAATAATCTCATATAGCCCAATGGCATCATGAACTGGAATCGACGTTGTTGTTTTTTTTCTCTATCTATCTAGCAACACATGATAACATTTACTTTTGTTCTTGTTTTTTGATTTCTTTTGCCTCACTCGGGGGAAGGCAGGGCGGGAGGGGGATATTTTGCTATAAAAGGGTGAGAGTCGGTTAAGAGCGGGTATAGAGTAGGGGGTGGGTTTGGTGGGGTGTGGTCTATAGGAGGACATCAGGCTAGAAAAACAGGGCACACATCCGGTCATTGCACCCCCCCACCCCCGGGTGGAGGTGGTTACACTTGTAAGACCCCCACCCCACCGCGCAAACCTATAGCACCTCACTGGGACTCGACTGGGGACACGCCAACAACTCCACAGCACAGCTCAGAGAGAGACTCGGGGCATGCAGCACACTCAGGATGTTTGGCGCTTTTTTTTCTGTCGTCGACGAGGGTTAAGTTGAGCGTCATCGGCATAGAGTAGTAGTATATCATCGTTTTTGAATCCCACAGGTTTATAAAAAACAATATAGGTGCGTATACAGGAATAACTTCAAGCCAAGGTGGTACGTTTTTATGATGGCGGTGGTGCGGTCGTGGCCTTTTAAACCTCCGGGGGTTGTTTTTGTTTGTTCGACTCAGTATAAATCACATGGAGTAAGATAATTCACGTGCAATAAGTCCCCCCAAACCCCCCCTCCCCTCCCCACCACATCCCCCGAAGAGTTTATCACGACCCGAATGTTCTTTGTAAATTCATTTCAACATGTTTCATCCTTCGTAACAATAACTGCAACGGTTCTTTTTTCGTCATTATTCGTTTGTCTTCTTGTATAATCAACATCTCGAAGATATCGTGGGTATTTTTAGAGTAAGAATGTATGCATGTTGTTTGAGTGTGTAGAGGAGTATTCATATGTGTGTTGTGTGTGTGTGTGTGTGTGTGTGTGTGTGTGGTGCGTGTCCACATGTGTGGTGTGTGTGTGTGCATGTGTGTGTGAGACACCAAAGTCAAACACGACTGGGGCATCTGTAGGTTAGGTAGCATTTAAAAGTCTCAAGTCTCCTCTCTCTGGGGAAAACATCCCTCAGTTTTGTCTGACAATTCCACCTTTTTCTTTGCTCGTAGTGCGTCGTTGAAACGCAGGCTTCAGCCCCTGGAACATACCATAAAAGCACAGGGGCTATACGCTCAGGCTTTGAAACAATTCGTCTTAAACAACGCCGGTCCCCAATGCCGGTTTTCTCATCCTAAACCCCAATGGCATTTCATTGTGTCATCCCCACCCTGATTTCCTTGTCCAGTTCCTAGAGGGAAAGGGATGGGGGGGATGGGTGAGTGGCGGGGAGCTACAACTGTGCTTGTTCTATCCCAGCGTTCTCTGTTTTTCCTCAGGTTTTTGGTCCAACCGCGACGAGAAAAGGCAAGAGATTCCTGGAGGGAGATTGTATAGGTGCTTCGTACGGGATGATCTTTGTTCTGGGGTGCTCTCTCTCTCTCTCTCTCTCTGTCTCTCTCTCTCTCTGTCTCTCGCTCGCGTGCGCACACTCTGATCATCTGTCCAGTGAAAACTCTAAAACACAAGCCGGCAGTGTGCTTTAACCCAAAAGTCTCCCCATCATCCAACCCACGAGATTCCTTTTATCCTGACCGGGCGCTTTCCTTCGCTGGGAACTGCTGGGTAATATATATGTCATTGTTGGACTGTTTGTATCGGTTCACAAAACAAGCCTCTCACAGAGGCTTTGGTCATTGGTTAATACTGTACAGCGAGGGGGTTTCTGTGCCTCTCAAGGGCCGAGTCTGTGTGTGTTGTGCATGTGTGTGTGTGTGTGTTTGTGCTTGAATATGTCCCATGTCTGCATCTGTGTAGGTGTGCTTGCTCTGTCTATGTGCGTGAGTGTGTGTGCTTTACGGTGTGTGCTTGATGTGGTGTGTGTGTGTGTGCATTATGTAGGTATAGGTAGATCTGCATGTGTGTGTGTGTGTGTGTGTGTGTGTGTGTGTGAGTGTGTGTTTCCACGTGTCTGCGTGCGAGTACGGTTAGAGTAAACATTAACATCAGTCAGTTCAGGAGTGTTGTATGTATGTGTTTGCATGTAATTCTTTTTATTTTTATTTTTTCTTCCTCCGGAGTATATCTATGTATGTACATATACGGTATATATAAAGGTGTGTGCGCGTACGTGTCTGTGGCCTAAGACGCGACCTTCGTCCACCTCCTCCTCCTCCTCAGACGTAGTACTCCTTGTCCTTGTTCTTCTTGTTCTTGGAGCTCTTGGTGATGCCCAGCGGCTTGTCCTTGGCGCTGCCGTTGGGCTGCGTGGCCGAGTTGCTGATGTAGTTGCGGCTCTCGTCCACGTGGTAGGAGCCCTCGTCGCGGTTGCGGTACTTGTACATGGCGTAGAGCAGGATGAGGATGCAGAGGGCGGCGGCCGCCACGATGCCCACCACCATGCCCGTGGTGCTGCTGGACTCGCGCACCACCTCCGACGGGCCAGGAAACACCTTCACCTCCGGCAGGGGAGGGCGCGCTGCGTGGCAACGGAGAGGATAAAACACAAACAAACAGAATGTTAAAAACTTAAAACATTATGTTTTTTAGGTCATTTGACACTGGCGCTGCCCTGTTGGTCATATGAGGTACTGCACAGAACAAACTCCCAGTATTTTTCCACTCAGACGTGAAGGAAGTAAACACAGATGCTCTAGCATTCAAAAATCACTGGATTAAAATGGAGTGTGCGTTTCACAAAAGAACGGATTATTTCAAGAAAACAGCGTAGAAAGTTTTTGTTTTGAATGGATCCCAATGGAGTGGAGGGGGACGAAGGGGCACACGAGACAGACAATAGCAATCTGCCTGTTGTATTGGTGTTGGCCGCCAGGCAATTCGTTTAAATACATACGTAGCACATATTGAGGCTAGAACTGCGCCCATGCGGTCTAACACCCCAAGATGTGTTTTTATTGTTTAATCCACATGTTTTAAATTCATACAGGCATAATCATCCATCAGACAGAAATGGATATGAAGCATTGGTGCGCATTGATGAAGAAGGGTCAGTCGTGGCAGCGTGCAAAGTCTTATGGGAAATTGAGTGCCAACTGTTTCCAATTAGGAAAGCTGGCTAGCAGCGTGCAGTTCCCTGCTCCCTGCTGTGTCGATGTGATCGCCACGATGGAATATTTTTCTACACTAGAACAAGTGATTACATAGTTTCAAAGTGGATTTTCATGACAAACAATTTGTCTCCCACTTTCCTGTCAAGGTACTTTCATCTCCCAAAAATGATCATTGAATAAAAAAGAAAGCCGCATTTTTAAGCCTGGACACCTGCTATTTCTGTGTTTTGTTGTTGTTGTTTTTTTCAATCCCCAACATCCCACAGGTTGAGAATCGCTGTGTTGCCTCAACACATTTTCGTCCTCTGCACATGTGCATCTCTTCACAGATAATAAATTATCGAGAAGTGTATGAGCCTGTGGAGCTGCTATTATCAAATCATTTAACACTAACACAGATAACAGCTATAGCCAAGAAACACAACCTACGTTCTTGGTGCATAACAATACCAGTGTCATATTAGGGCAGTTATCAAAGAATATACTGTTTGTTTTCAACCAGAGATTCGAATTTTGTTCTGTGGTTGAATTAAAGAATTAAAGCACTCAACGGTAATCGAGAAATGTTACAAAATGAGGAGGAATACTAATTGCCTTTTAAGAAAAGGCTGAGTTCACTCAAGGGTTCATTTGCACGCTAGCTGAGTCACAGATTCATTAACTACTGTGTGTGTGTGTGTGTGTGTGTGTGTGTGTGTGTGTGTGTGTGTGTGTGTGTGTGTGTGTGTGTGTGTGTGTGTGTGTGTGTGTGTGTGTGTGTGTGTGTGCGTGCGCTTTTGTGCGTTCCTGCGTGCGCAAAAGTAATTCTGAAAAAATCCTTGGCGCTTATAGATGGACTATTTTTCGAATTGCCAAAGTCCCTGCACACATTGTGTTTTAACTATAGCGTCTGGGCTGTACAAGGAAGGACAGACAAGATGAGGATACATCTCATAATGTGCGTAGAGAAACCTTATGTTGCACATACCGGAGCAAACAGCCAAGTACATTTAACATTCAAAACAACATATTTGTCCCTGGCGCTACAGCCGTGTCGCATCATGTAAATAAGGCATGGCGTTATAAAGCAGCACACGGTGCCTGTGCTGTACATACGCTCATACATTATGGGGCGGATATGGGAAGGAGTGATAAATAAAGAAACAGGGATAGGTGGGCCAGGGGCAATAATGTACATCGCTTGTTGTCACGGGGAAACCTCACAACCGGATTCAAATGAAACAAAGTCGTAGGACTAGAACAGTGGTTTTCAACCAGTGGTCCGGGGAACACCAGTGGTCCTTGAGAGGGTTCCTGGTGGTTGGTTAACCAGATGTAACTCTTGAGAATGTAAGAATCAAACCAAACCATTTGGTTTCATTTTTACACTCTCAAGAGTTAAAACATCCTTTATTCTAATTAGCCTAAGTCTACACAACTAGAAGATTAATGGTCATTTTGGTCTGTATGTTTGTTTGCAAAAGACATCTTTAATTTTGCGGTCTGTGGGGCTAAAATGTCCTCAAATGGTGGCTCAAATGCTCAATAAATGGTGGGCCCTGGTATCAAAAACGTTGAAAAGCCTTGAAATAGAAGAATTACAAGCTCAAATGCATGTTGCGTCACATTTTGAACTCCCAGATCTACACGTTTTTTTACTACTGTAGTATGACAAAGTAGGGCAGTCATTTGGGGGGGTGGGTCGGGGGGCATTAAAACATGGCAATACAAGGTTTCTGCCCACTGGCACCGATATATGACGACGCATTCATTATACATTATTGTGCGTGTAGATGGAGGGTGAGGCGTACGCACAGGCCATAAATCACCATAATGATGCATTATCTTTGCATGCGCTTTGCATAACATCCTCCTCGCGCAGCACGGCGCTGCAGCGCGCGGATGCCACTGTTTTATTATTATTGTGCTACAGGCCCGTGTAATTACGATTATGCATTATAGATGACATTGTAATGAGCTGCGGTGGAGGGGCATGCCTACCGTATGCCTGCATGGGGGCTGGCTTGCATGTAAACACACGGGGGATAAGGGGTTTTTATCGCGTCGCGGCTGCACAACTCGTGTCGTACATAAAGGTGGTGTGTTTTGTAGACGCGAGGGCATGCAGAGGGGTTGAGGTGGATATACTGTAGTATAGTTCTGCTTCTTAAATCTTTTTGTTGTACATTTCAAGGACTCTGAGGTCTCCTTTCCTCCAGGGGTTGAACCGGTTCAGTTCGTTTTGGGTCTTATAAGTCCAGGAGTGCAGACCTCCAAAATTGGAATGTTAATTATGGATAAAACCATCCCTATATTTAAATATGCAAATTGGGTATTATCTTGAAAAATAGGCAAAAATGTCAAATATGAAAAGACAACTAATGTGAAAGGGTTATCATATATGAATGTATTTATATCAGTGGTTTTCAGCCATTTTGATACCAGTGACCATTTGAGCCAGGGAACATCATTTCATGACTTTGTCAACCCATGGACCCAAAACAAAAGATTTCTTGCTTATGTCTACAATTCCAGGATTTTGGAAACAAAACAGGCAAACATACAGATCAAAATGACCATTCCTTTACATTCTTTAGCTGTGTAGATTTGGGCAATTTCAGACAATGAATAATATACCATATACGCCTAAAAATAAGATTGTGTTTTTTTTTTCCAATGGAAGTATCCTAAAAAAATGGGTCGTATCATACTTGGGGGCTACACTTTTTGACATTCAATGTTGCTTTTCCAGCAAGTCTTCAAAAATTAGGGTCGTCTTATAACCCGAGATGTGTTATATTTGGGAGTCAGGACAACACAGTAATTTACTGTTTTTACGTTTTCTTTTTTATTTGCAGCCTAAATTCATAATTATCTTTTTTGGTCTGACTAAAACAGGTTCTGAACTGAACGTGCTACCAGCCGGTGGAAAGGGGGTCTGAGAGTGTACAGAACTACAAATAGAACCAATAGACCAGTAAAGCTGGATCCATTTGGTTCTATTTGATTAGGCTCCTGACATATATGGGCCACAACGCAGCTTTGGAAACCATTGGCTCCCAAGACAACTTACTAACAAGCAGCAAGAGGAAAAGAGAAGCAAAGGAGAGACTGTCATCCATTTTTTTTTACTTCTTTTCTCTTTCTCCTACTTAACTTTTTTATCTTCCTGAAGGTCTTTCCACAGGGGAAGGGAAGAGACTGACTGATCTAGCAACTCATTCTCAATGAGAGGCGAGCGGTCAGGTAGGGGGGCGGGGCTGGGGGTAGACACAAGCAATCGAACAGGCGTGGCGACCAACACCAACCCTGTCAGGAGCATGAATTGGGTCGTCGGGACTTTCTCTCTATACAATGCGGCGCTTAGAGACGGGCTCTATTCACACGAGGATATCCCTGCGGATAAAAGCATCGTGTCACTTCACCCGCCTGAAAAGGCCCTTTATTCTCCCTTTTTGCTTTCCTCTTGTCTTATCTCTCTTCTTCCCCCCCTTCTTTCTTTTTTTTCTCCTTCGTTTTGTTGTTTTCTGCCCCTCTCTCTCTCTCTCTCTCTCTCTCTCTCTCTCTCTCTCTCTCTCTCGCGGCCTTGTACGTCGGGAGGCGGGCAGAACGGCCGCCCCAAGAAGGTTGCGTGTAGCGAGAGAATACATGTATAATCTATTGTGTTTGTTTGTTGCATTTGTTCTTTTATGCTGATTTAAAAAGAAAGGGAGGGAAATGTACAAGGGTAACTGTTGTTTGATGCCTGAAACGGGGGGCTTGTTGTTGTCGTGTGTTGTCTCCAGCTGCCTTTTGTTCAACAAGAAAGAGCCAGCGATAGGATGTTGAAGGGAAGGAGCTCAAGGCAGTAGTAGGTAATGGAGAGGGGAGTAGGGGGGAGTGAGGGAGTGGGGCGTCGAGGCAGAACAGAGTGCCAGGCAATGGCAGCTCCCAGCCAGCAGCTGGTGGAACGTAACTAAGTACATTTACTCAAGTACTTCACAGCAGGGCCGGATCTAGGCATGGGCATTTGGGGGGGGTGGGGCAATGGCCAGCCTTAAAGTGCTTATATTTAAAATGATTTGAAAGACTACTACTGCTACTACAAATGTGGCAACACTAAACCGACAGCATTTCATCATTGAAAACAGGAAACTCTATGAGTCAGACATTTAGCTTTATGCATGCGCCGTGCCTGTTGCAACTTCAACAACAACTGATGTAACTGTTATTATTGATGCATACTTGCCTAGTATAAGTTCTGTGCAAGATATAAATCTTGTGGGCCACAGAACTGAAGAATTTAAATGAAAATCGCAACACAGGCGATGAAGCCGCCCCCTGCCATTTTCACTTGCCATTTTCACTTGGGAAACGTTACATCCGAGCCTGCTGCACAGTACAAATTGCAGCTACATTGATACTTTTACTTCTACTCGAGTAAATTCCGGACTAAGAGTGGATTTCTTAGGTTGCAGTATTGATGACTTCTACTGAAACATTTGACTACTTTTCCCCCACACCGATGCTGAACAGAGTGGCGGGTAATGCCCCAAGACCTGAAATGTCTACGTAAGTGGAATGAAAAATTCATTGCAGCGGCAGAAAAATGGGGGAAAAAAATGCGACTTTGACAGAGTGTTTCACAAAGTGCGGCGGACACAAATGGGAAGAACACATATGGGATAGTACCAGGGGGGCGAGGGTTTGTGTGTGTGTGTGTGTGTGTGTGTGTGTGTGTGTGTGTGTGTGTGTGTGTGTGTGTGTGTGTGTGTGTGTGTGTGTGTGTGCATGCGTGCGTGTGTGTGTGTATTCCTCCCTGTGCCAGAGTAGAACAGTTCTACCACTAAGCTAAGACACAACAGAGATACTGCAGTTTGAGCTTTAAGCAATACCTCCTGTCCAACCCAAACGGGTCTAAATTTGTCAATAGAAGAACAGTTGAAGAACAAGGAGACCACTGCCAGTCATATATTCCTTGCAGATTGGTTAAAACAACTACAGAATCCAACGGCAACAGACCCTGATGACTACAAAGCATACGTAAAAGCAGTGATGTTACGGTGCGTGTCTAACCTGAGCTGGGGTCACAGGGGTCGATGTCCTCGTCATCGCTGGGACACTCCGCCGAGGCCACCAGCAGGTCATCTGTCGACTGGAGGGAGAGAGAGAGAGAGAGAGAGAGAGAGAGAGAGAGAGAGAGAGAGAGAGAGAGAGAGAGAGAGAGAGAGAGAGAGAGAGATTAGGAATACCATACACATACAAATGTCCAGGCATCAGTACTGAAGAACTGCCTCACAGGCTTACAATGCAAAGGCTATAGGTATAGATCGCATGTTATGTAGACAGATGGCAGGTTCACTTGGAGACCTGGCATCCCATCATACAGTACATAGTATATAGTTTCGATGTATTGATAGCGATTTGCAGTGCTTGCTTACTGTAAATCACTCTGGATTAAGAGCTGTCTGTTAAATGCCTAAATTGCAAACGGATGACTTTTGTTTTCATTATTTTTTTCACTTCTGTGAGTACACAACAGGTGAAGCAGTCTATCCACCACTAACACCACCAGTACACCCCCCACCCCACCCCCTGAATCGCCGCTAGCGGCGAAAAAAACAGAGAAGAAGAGGAGGAAAGCAGGTTGCAGGTCAGCAACTGGGGCCACACATGGAACAGCCTCATTTATCACCATAACGACCCTCTCCTCCCTCCTCGCCCTATACTTTATCGGTTTATCCTGTCTTTCACACCTTTCCATTAATTCCACTCCTGCCTGCTCGTTTATGTCGCTGGTTCTCAACCTGTGGGCTATCGGTATTTTCTGACCGCGGTTCGAGATCATGGATTCTACAATGCCACGCCAGACTCTCCGGTCCTTCATTGCCGTCCCTAGTTCCTGCTTTACTGAAGCAGGTGTCCCTAGTATAGCGATGACACCAGGGAACGACACTTATCTCCTATAGCCTATAACTCCTGTATCTGCGATCTGTTTTGATGCAGGAATACAGAGAAGAAGGGAAGGTATAATTTCATTTTGCAGCTCCAGGGTGGCACTGTCTGCCGGGCCATCAAATTTTCTTTGAAAATTGAAACCTTGACAAAATGAGTTTTTTTGCGTAGACGCGCGGCAGTGTTTCATCCGCATGCGGCGTATTTGGAGCTCTGTGCCGTGCAGGGCCCAGGGGGGAAGGGGGTTACAGAGTTTGCATTCCGCAATAAGCAAAAGGTAAACAATCCTGATGGGATGCAGAGAAGAAAGGGCGTCGTGCCTCCAGGGACCAGGATCACACACAGCTAAACCAAAGAGCCTAGTGTGAATCTACTCTAAACAATATGGAAATGACAATATGTAGGCTGAACCCATATATAGCCACCGTTTCCAAAGTGGGGTCCCAGCAGCGGGGAACCCCTGGGGTCCTCGGAGGAGCTTCTAGGGGGTCCTCACAGACATTACACCCCCTTATGAAGTCTGTAGCTCAGAAAGTGTACAAATGGACCCTTATGGTTCCGTTACACTGATTAACAATGAAGTTGGGGTCCCTGAGATAAAAATGCCATTAAATAGGGGTTCTTGAAATTAACTTAAAGACAGTCCCTGCTAGTTTAGAACCGTAATAAAAACTCTACTTTTATTGGGGTCCCATCTTTAAATATCAACGTAAACTACGAATACAGACAAAGGTCTATTATGACAAATAAAGACGGAGCAGCCGAACTTGAGTACGCACATGAACAACAAATTGGCAACAAAAATAGTTTAAAGGCTGAATTCATCACACTTCCGGGTTTTGTGAAAGCCGCCCGTGGCTCTGTCACACAGTAGCAATATGAGCAGACCTTTGGCTCTATTAGTAGTTTATTAGCCTGAGCTAACCTGAAAGCATTTTGGCACTAGAGAGGCAGTGGACCAACTCAGATAGGCAGGTTGCCCTGATTGGATGATCTCACGGATCTGTCAGTCAAGCCTGGAACCCAGCTCCTCCTCCTCTAGGCCACCGTGGCCAACGATTTACTCCAGGCTTTCACTTTTTTTTTTGCGCAGCGCGGACGGAAATGAAAGCCTGCGGATACCGAGGCTAGTACAGTCCATCTATGGGACGTCAGTTCCGCTCAGTTATAGGTATATTGTGTGATGAAATCAGGCCTATCAGGCCTATGCTCCACTGGAATCAACTGTCAACAACTATAGGCTCAGATGCACCCCAACACCAAGGAGCTTTGGTGCTGCACCTCGGCGGTGTAGCAGACAGATCTGTCCGTCACACTCAATACCTTGTTAAGCCTTTCTTACTTAAGCCCCCCCCTCCCTCCCTACCTCCGCCCTGCCCTGACTGCAGGGCCTAGCTGTTAATACCCGCTCTGGGTCCAACCCAGCCCTAACCTAAATCACCTGCCATTAATAACCCCACAGCCATCCATCTCATCTTCATCTCAACCCCCCCCTCTTTCTCCCTCTCCCTCTATATCTCTCTCTGTCTCTTTCTCTCATTTTCTGTGGAGAGAGAGAGAGAGAGAGAGAGAGAGAGAGAGAGAGAGAGAGAGAGAGAGAAGGAAAAAAAGAAAAGGCGCCCTTTCTCCGCTCTATCCCTGCTCCTTCTTGTTGCCATGGAAACTCTAAGTTCAGGCTGTTCAAAAATGATGGGGAGTAAAGCGGGGCTCCGTGGGGAGCCTTGCCTGTGCATCGATTCACCGTTCCGAGCCAGGGAGAGAGAGAGAGAAAGATAACAAGGAATTCAAGAACCATGGCTTTAGTCTGAAGTGAGAAAGAGCAGATATTCAGGGGAGGATTTCAAAGTGTTTGCGGCCGGCACTTTGTGTGTGTGTGTGTGTGCTTGCGTGTGCGTATGCTAACGAGACGTCGCCTTCCGACGCAACAGCTCCCAAAAATATATACGACGGTGGCGGCGTGTGTGTCAGCACCCCCAGGATTGCATGCATGCCCGCGCACGCCGTGCCACACCGCCGCGCCACACCGCCGCGTGTGTGTGTGTGTGCCAGCAGCAGTAAATTAAAATTGGATTGTGATGCATTGCAGTGGTGGTTACTAAACTCGCAGACGAAAAGGAGAAAAGGAAAAAAACTGGGGGCGGTGGAGGGGGGAAGGAAGAGCGTGGCTGAGCCGAACGGGGGAAGAGAAGAGGTCCCGAGGCGGATTAATAGCGATCGGACCGGAACGGCAACCTGACAGACAGGGGGTTCTTATATATACAGTATATATACGATGGCTCCCCCGCGCTATAATGATTACAAACTGGCTTTTTCCCCCCTTAAGCCAGTGGTCTTCGGCTCCGCAGACCGTGTCCCAGGTCCGTGCTCGAGCATGCATGGATAGGATTATATACATCAGATCACAATGACGACCGGCCCCCAGACTGCACTTCACCCCTAATGCCTCTGTAGAGTTACAAGTGGGCTTTTTCCCCTCTGTCTAGATACAACCATCTACAACTCTGTAGATTGCATTTCCATTGTGAACCCAAGCTATTGACTACACCTGGTGTTTTATGTTAGAAATGCTCAGTAGGGGTCCCTGGCAGGTAGCCTATAAAACTGCCAGTTGCTAACTGAAAAATGCCCTAGCATTTGCCCAAATGTATTAAATTTTTTGATCACTGGTATTGCTAGGCATTTCTTACTCCAGCACTCCAGGACCCAGCTTTTAAACATGTTTGCATATGTATGCACAGTGTGTCCTGAATGACCACCCCAATTTTCTGGAGTAGAAAATGGTCATACAATTGAGCTATTCCAGACCTATCTGCTGCTGACAGGCATTTTTTGACCAACCACTGACTTAACCCAATGACTGTTTTTGAGCAAAACGAATGGTTGATAATGGAATCAGCATCATGAAAACCTCCTAGTTAGCCATATCACATGCTACAGTACATAAAGCATGTCGACGTTTGACTTTTTTTGCCTTCTATAGTTTAATGGTGTGGTCACATATTATGCCAATTATTAAAATTGCTCAAGATTTGCAAGTTTAGCATCCTGCAGTTTCAGATTCCCAACTTAAAAACTCGGTGTACTCAACACTCCTGGGTTGAGATTCTGGCATACGGAATACACAATTTCTTGGCCGAATGCATGCTGCGGTTCAAATAGTTAGCAGAGATGTAAAAAAACAGAGACAGGTTCTTCTCGGTCCAAAGACAGAGAGACACCAAGGTCCAGCTTGTCCAGGAGCTTGGCTTAGGGCCTGGAGCATATTACGCTCTACCGCCGTGGTCTGACAGACACCACTGCATTTCCAATCAGTTCTGCACACCGGGCCTGTCAGGGGCTGTATCTGTGGGGTTTGGGACAGGGAGAAGGTGGAGGAGGAGGGCTGTATCGTCGCTGGAGCGCGGCCTGGTCGATAAAAAACCTGCCATGAATTTTCGCCATCGGGATCCAAATAACACAGCGAGCCAATCAAGCGAGGGGCACGAACACATCATCCCAACACCCCCCCGCCTCCCCCCTGACATCTGTTGTTGGGCGGATCAATGCTGAGCCGGCATTGACCCAAACTTGTCACTTGCCGCACATCAACCCGCCGCCGGCTTTTAAGATGATGGAAAGAAAAAGAGAAAATATCTCCCCCCCCTTCTAAATCACTCCCGATCGAGCCCCTCCTCCTCCTCATGGTCTGTGACATCACATCGGTCAGCTGACCAGCCGCTCTAGTCGACGGCGGGTGGACGGGCGTCGATCGGCTTTATCGATCCGAGACGACCCCCCTTCACGCCGGAGGCATGGGCGTATTAATCTCCCTCCCCTGATGGCAGAGATGCTCTCGGGCGGTTTAAGGTGTGGGGTGGAAGGCAAACTTACAAAGCAAGTCGATAGCAATCCCACCAAACTTTATTCTTAATGATGAGCGTGGAGGGGGGGGGGGGGAGCAACGGACGGCGGACTGACCGCCGCGGTTTAAAACAACCATGCAACGATCCCTCCGTCCCTCTCTCTCTCTTTCTGCCCTGTGCTGCAACCTGTTATACAGTCTCTCGCCATGCATCGCTGCCTCCCCTCTCTCTCTCTCTCTCTCTCCCTCCCGCGGCGCTCCCTTTCGGGGGTCCGATATAATACGCACACTTTCATTCATGGCGAGAGGAGGCGATCGAGACGCATGCTGACAGCCTCCCGCATGGACAGAGGGGTATAGATGGGGGTTGGGGGGGTGGGTGAGGGGGGAAGAGTTAGGGAGGAGAGGGGGGTGAGGAACGATCAAAGCAGCACACAGAGAGGACAACAGAGGGACAAGGGATAAGTGCAGGACCAGAAAGCCCACCACACCACCACCACCATAAGGTGCAAGAAGTACAGGAGGGGGACGGACAAGGTGTTGCATGCCAAAGAGTTAAAAAATAAAGAGATCTACCTGAGCAGCCGAACAGTGCCAGCGACCGTCCATGCCTCCCTGACTGCCTAATTCACACATGGTCGCACGCTCTCTCTCTCTCTCTCTCTCTCTCTCTCTCTCTCACACACACACACCCTCTCTCTCTATCTCTATCTATATCTCTCTCTCTCTTTGGTTACAAGCTGGCAGAAGACTCAACAGCTCCTTCTTGTGATACTTTTTTTCCTCCTTCAAACCGACAAGCCGCACGCGCCGCGCACACACCGATCTATAAAAAACGCCTCCATCGGGGTGTTTTTGGTGGCCACGTTCTCTACCCACACATGTACTACTCACCACACACACACACTTGCACCGGCGCGTGTATGCATACACATGCATGCACGCAAACACACTCACGCACACACACACACACACACGTATATTTAGAGCAAACTGGGTTCTGCCAATTTGATGATAAAAAAAATGATCCTGGGTGTGAGAGAGAGAGAGAAAGAGATGGAGAGTGAGAAGAGAAGAGGAGAGAGTGGAGAGCTCCAGCTCGCTGCAGATGGTGAGATAGACTCACACACACTCGCGCACACACACACACACACCCCGCGTGCATTAACAGGCTATCACTGGAGCTCAGAGGGAGGGAGGGAGGGGGAGAGAGAGAGAGAGAGAGAGAGAGAGAGAGAGAGAGAGAGAGAGAGGGAGAGGGAGCAAGGGACGGAAGACAGGAGCGAGATCCATCTAATGAGAGGGAATAACGAGAGAGAGAGAGAGAGAGAGAGAGAGAGAGAGAGAGAGAGAGAGAGAGAGAGAGAGAGAGACAAAAAGAGAAAGATATGAGAAAAGAACAGGGTCGAGCGAGGGGGAGGGAGGGAGGGAGGGAGCCCGGGGAGATGCGCCGGGGGTCACCTGATCCGCCAGCGGTCCAATCAGAAGCCCCACGCCGAGGTTGAGGTTTTTTTCTGCTTTATATCGTGTTTGCCAATCACACGGAGGCAACGCGCGCACACACACACACACACACGCCTGCATGCAAACACACCACGCACAGCACCAACCAACGCATCACAGACCAGATCAAAAACAAAAAAACGAAAAAAAAGAATGTGTGTGTGATGGGAGTCAAAAAACGCCTGTAGCAACGCGCTGATCCGCGTGCGCGCGCACACACGCACTCTCCCCCTCTGCTTTGCCTCTATGGGGCTCCACGGCCATGCATTATTAATGCGTCCACAGAACATCTCAGACAAACTGTGGTGGTATATATTATTATGTGCTGCAGGAGAAACTCGCCGGTGTTGTCGGGCGGAAGAAACCCCGTAAGTCTACACAACACAATTCCTGTTTTTTTTTTTTTTTTTTTTTTCCTTAATGCTTTTCTTAATTTCTGGGTCAGTGGTCCTTAATATTTCATGCAAAGGACCCCACAAGATCATCTGTGTACAGCCACTGACCCCCATCTGAAAATATGTTAAAGGGGAACTCCACCCATTTTCAACATTCTAATATGTCATTAGTATACCCTAGAGGTGCTGGGTGGAAGTGATGAAAAAGTTCCCCCATTGTGTTCCCAAGAAATGGAGGTCTGAAGAAAACTACTAACATGGTGAAACATCTTGATGACATCATCAAGATGTATTTTAACCATGTTAATGGATTTCTTTAGATGCTTCTTTTGTTCTGAGAGCGTACAAATGGAACCAAATGAACCCGTTAGGGTTCATTTGGTTGTATTTTGTACGCTCTCAGAAAAAAGTTTGAAAATGGGTGGAATTCCCCTTTAAGTTTTCAGAGTTACTAATGTCTGTGACAGAATATTCAAAGATTTGTGAGGCATTTTCACGTTTTCAAGAAATAGTATAGAGATGTGCTATTTTTTGGAAATCTAAACTACAACATAATTCCTCGAGTGCCATTAAGGCGTTCCCATCCAGAATGGGTTGTTTATCAACTTTATAGGAGTGAAATTATAGCAGATCTATACTTGCACTGTGAGCATGAGCTATAGTTTTACTACAGTACTTCTGTGTGGACCAAGCAGGGCTTTAGTTTACAGGAAAGGAGGAATAAATAATAATAGATACAAGTTCTAAATATGAATGAAGATACAAGGTTTCTGCCCAACGGGGACGATAACCAGTCGTGCACCGCACACACACACACACACACACACACACACACACACACACACACACACACACACACACACACACACACACACACACACACACACACACACACACACACACACACACACACACACACACACACACACACACACACACACACACTCTATCGATCCGTTGCTTTGACCAATGGGACCTTGGAGAACTCTGGCTCTCACAGCCGACCCTCTGATGTAAGGCATTGCAATTCGACTTCCTTCTTTACGTGTGTGTGTGTGTGTGTGTGTGTGTGTGTGTGTGTGTGTGTGTGTGTGTGTGTGTGTGTGTGTGTGTGTGTGTGTGTGTGTGTGTGTGTGCATGCAGAGTTGCAGACGCGCGGCATCGTTCTGTGTATGTTAAAGCCCACAACTTCTTTGAGGTCACCGACAGTTTGTCTGTATTTGAGTGTGTGTGTGTGTGTGTGTGTGCGCGCGCGCGTGCGTGCGTGTGTGTGTGTGACGTTCATGTGTGCGTCTAGCTTCTCTGCATAATACGCTTTAAGGTTAAGGCCCCGGCTGGTTGCCAGGCAACCAGAGACAATAACCTTTGTGAATACTAGCACAGATTCTTGTAAATCTAAAACAACACGCACACGTGCGCGCGTGCCGCAACTAGAGACAAAACCGCTCGTGGCCTGAAAGAAAACGTGTTCTTACATGTACAGGAGGAAACACACACGCACACACGTGCCACACTGCGGTATAGTGAGCGTATCATGAACATGACCTATTTCCCATGTAATGATATTACTGACTTCAGCAACAAAATAGCAGCATAAAACAACACATGCACACAAGTCCGCCCGCACACGCACGCACGCACACACACACACACACACACACACACACACACACACACACACACACACACACACACCCACACACACACACACACACACACACACACACACACACACACACACACACACACTGCAGTAGCACTCCACTAGGACCATTTGAGAGGTTTAGTATACTGTCCACACTACAATTACAAAACCTTCATGAACAACTCAAGCCTTTATTTTATATTTGATCCTTTTGCAAGATTGATACATTTAAAAGAAAATCAAGCTGGCCCATACTTTCATTCAGCTGTTCGCTTTGTTACTTCTCACCAATACTATTGCGATTTGACCCGAGTCAAATATTTGGTAAAGCTTATAAAGCTTCCAAACACTTCATATAAATGCTCATCATTACACATGAACAAATTCGCCTCATGACCGACTAAGTCATGGCAGTTTGTAATGCATTGCTCCGCTGAGCTTAAAATGCATGATGACCAGTGCTTGTAATACGGCATAAACCTTGTTTAACCTTGTTTATGCATGATTTATAAACATTTCTGTGAGGGAAAGGTGTGAAAGGCTGCTCTGTGACACAGTGCCTCACTTCTCCACACACCACCCACCCACCCACCCATCCATCCATCCATCCATCCATCGCTCCATATCCATTATTGATGCCTGGGGCTTAGCTCACAGCACTCCGCGTTCCATTATTTATGTCTAAAGACAGCTGGCAGCTTATACACAGAGGAGTTAGTCTCTATGGGAGAGTTGGGATGCGCGTGTGTGTGTGTGTGTGTACACATGCATGTGTGTGCGCATATCAGAGAGAGAGAGAGAAAGAGAGAGAGTCAGAGAGAGAGAATGGAATGGAATGGTGAGAGATGGGTTCAGTATCTCCATGGCAACTCTGGGGAAAAGTGAATTCTCTTTTTCGGAGTGCGGCAGACATGCGCTTTTACAACGCACAACCTCTCTCCTCTCACACACACAAACACACACAATCTCTCTCTCTCTCTCTGTCTGCAGCCTTCACTCTCTGAATCGATTGCAATAATAGGCCATAACACAGTGACGGTGGGGGGGGTTTGGTGTAGCTTGTGTGTGTAATGTGTCTGGGGTCTGTGTGTATCAGGTTATCATCTGCTATGTGCACTCATATATACTATACGTGCTTCATCAATACAGCTGAGACGCAGCCAGCTATATGCACCCCCCTCTCCTCCTTCCCCCACCACCACCACCACCAATTTGATTTTCATAGTTGTCAGGTGGGAACCTGCAGTCGTGGAAGAACGACTCAGATCTTTATCACTGGTACAAGCAGTGCGATGTCAAATGAATTCTGAATGGATGCGAGTAAAAGCACAACAAATGTACCATGTTCTCCCAAATATAAGACCACTCTGGTTATAAGATGACCCCAATTTTTCCCCCAAAGACTCATTTGTGGAAAAAAAGAGCATTGAATGTTACAAAGTATAGGTCCTGAATATATTATGACCCCATTTTTTTAAGGATATTTCCTTTGGGGAAAAAATGTAGTCTTACAATCAGGCCAGTAGGGTATTCAATGTGTGCACAAATACAGTATGTTGAAATTAGCTATTTCCGAATAGCTAAAGTAGATTAAGTGGTTAATGCGTGTTTGGTAGTAATAATCTAAATCTAAAACATTGATCCACACACTCGCATCTGACGTGCTTGCAATGTGGATCGACTACTTTTTGCAACTCACTACTTTGTGAGCTCACTATGATAACCTGCATCTCTCTTCAGTCAGTCAGTCAGACAGTATGTTAGTAACGCCTTGTGACACACTTCATATATGGGCAATACAGAATTCATCCCATATGTTGACCTGACCTCACACTCGAGCCACGCTCATCACCTAGATCTGTAAACAGACTGAACTCCACCTGAACACACCCTGGATACTAGCCATACATGGAGAAGACCGATCTCCATCTCCACGTATGAAGATCACTTACTGATAATGCAGTCCAAAGAAGTATGGCGTTAATTTACAAAAAAAAAGTTAACATAAGAGGAGATGAGAGGTTTTCTGCCTAACTGCAACGTTTAGCTATTGTTTATGTGTGTTGTGTTAGCAGGAGTGGGGGGGATTGGGGAGCCATTACGGTTTCGACTTACACAAACATCCCCTGCTCAGTAAATTTGTGGGCGGGAAATGCTTGGCTTTTTCATTAAAAGATCGTTTTTCCACGGCATGTCTGCTTTACAATTGGACTGAGAGAGAGGGAGAGGGAGAGAGGGGAGAAGGGAGGAGACAGTAGAGACAAATCTGAGCAAATATGAGACAATATGAGCCAAGTTTGAAGTAAGCGTGTGTGTGTGCGTGTGCATGCATGCGCCCTGCTAAAGCAGCTGTGTGGACAGGCAAAAAGACTGCCACTACCACAGCTCAACCCTTAGTTTTCACCTACTTAAAACATACACGCTTCACGGACCAGACTGGTCCCACTGGGCTTTACACGGCCAGCATGAATATCGGTATATAATATTTCCACAGATCTTTCACAGATTTTTCTGCGCAGAATGGGGTGATTTTCAGCTATTAGGACATGCCAATTCCCTTGATCCAGACAGCTGCCTCTCGCAATTTCCAAATGCTTCAGTCTGTACTTCGGAAAGTGAAAAACATCCATGAGTCTCATCAGCATCAGTCGCATAATTTGCCATAGAGGACATCGTATTAGCATATATAGGCTGGTGCTTGCTTATTATAAATGTAAGTTAAAACACAAGCAAACAAAAATATTTAAAATATATTTTAATACAGTGGTGTATATCCACTGCATCCAAATACTTAATTCAAATGCATTTGGACTCTGCATCTTAGGGACTCACTACTGTAAACAGCCTGTAATATTAATCCACCATTTTCATTTTTTTTAGATAGGTCTAGATTTCTGCATGAATATAAACACATTATAACCATATAAAATGAAATGGGAGATACATGCTGTGATTTGTAACAAATGACAAAATATGACTTTTAACGTCTCTGAAGTGGAACTCATCAAATGTCCCTGTTTAAGAGACCCTCCCTGCATCGCGGGACTCATTAGGTTGAAAACAGATTTAGATCAGTGTTAAAATGTGTTTCTGTGAACGGAAACGACAGACCGATGACAACCTTGAAAAATCAACATTCACAGGGTGCAGTTCCAGCTTTCGGAGATGTGGAATAGTAATCTCAAGACTATGACTAAGACCTAACCAAATGGACTTATTTTTTATATATATATGTAGATGGTTAATGGATATCAGGGGTTATTGGATAAAACAAAGGAAACCATCCCCTTATCCCATTATCTCAACATTGTTGTTTCCAGAACAGTTTATTGAAATGTCTCTGAAAAAAAGACCTACTTTGAAATCAGGCCTCAGTGTTACAATTTTCCCAATTCCCCGGCACTTAATTCATCATCATAATAATAAGGGTAAAATGTGCAGCACCAAAATTTGAATAAGAATGGTCAAATTATGACGAAATGTTACAACATAATACTTCAGTGAGGTCTGGTTTTGAGGCCAATTTTAAACGTTTTAACTATTCCGCCATGTTCCCTCTATCTAAAATATGAACAGCTGCGCTCCTACCCTAAGGCAGACAACCAAAAATAGTCATTGAAAAATTAATGTGGGGATGTTTTGTTCTCGACCAAACACTGCTAAGCACCAGCCGTAGGCATGTAGAATCCAACATCAATATTATTTCCATGTTTACTTACCAATTTCAGTTAAAGACCTTTTGATGAATGATATATAGAACTACTTCAACGTTCCAAAACCTGTGTTTAAAGGGGTTCCACCATGAATTTAAAATCCAATTATTATAAATTATATCAATGTTGAAGCGAAGCCTGAACAACCATTCAGATCTTTCATTTTCATCCTCAGGATGCTATTCCAAGCCATTTCAGCTGCAGTACCAGTATTGGTGAGAAAGGGGCGTTTAACCACAGTGGGAGGAGGTGGGGTTTGGCCCATGCATACCAATTAAGACTGAAAACACTGACATCTTGTGAAATCCATGGTGGATCCCCTTTAACACACATTTGTTGGATCGCTTTTTGCGCTCTTCTCTAAAGTTCAGACGTCAACATGGCAAACGTCTCTAAGCCGTGGGTTAAGTCTTTTGAACCACAAGCGTTTCATCATTGGCCGTGACAAATGTAAATGGTAAATGGTGCATTTATAGAATGCCAATTAAACAAAGCACAATGTTCATTACATTCAGCTAGTACATACGCACATGCACGCGCACGCGCACATGCACACACACACACACACACACACACACACACACACACACACACACACACACACACACACACACACACACACACACACACACACACACACACACACAGAGACAACAAAGGAATCCACACGCTGAGCGGGAGCAGTTAAGGCATGAGGCTTCAGTGATTTTGCCCAAGGACACCTTGACACACAAATTCCAGAGGCGCACGCACAGGGATTCAAACCGCGAACCTTTCCCAGAGACCAAAAGCGGACACTCTATGGCTCTCTCATGAGTCCCTCGCACATTGTTCAGGTTCAATTGACTGCAACAGACCTATTTGCTGAGGACAAAACTCTCTTCACACTGGACACACATGCACATAACCCCTTAAAGTAACCCTCTCTACTTAGCACAGTGGACATGAGTCGCTTTTGTCCACGGTCCACTCTTTACCCCCCTATATCAGGGGTGTCCACACTCTTTTGGCTTGAGAGCTACTTTCTTGCATGGCCTGTGTGATCTACTGGTAGATCACAATCTACCTTTTGGGCACTGCCCTATATGACCCATAAAGACCTGAGGCCGATTGTTTCAGTACTTCTCACATAGATACCCCCCCGCCCCCCCCAAAAAATAGCTTGTGAATATCTGTTATTTATGAATAGTCAATGCAAATCTACAATGGCAGATGCTTTCCCGTTTTAAAAGATGAAGTGCCATGATTTCCATGTGTGTCCAAGAGGTGACAGCAATGCATTAGTACCATTGGTGTGGTTTGTACGTGCAATGATGATGAGGATTTGCACTTTGTATTTAGGGTTTCAGGTTTCTTCCAGGAGGCTGGAACTCTGACAGTCAAACGTGCCAATGGGAAAATATATATATATACCATTTGAAAGATAAAATTAAAAAGAAATCTGATGATCATGTTTTAGAGGTGGTGGGAAAAATCATGGCAATCCATCATTAATATTACCATTGCCTACTTCCCTGAGTCCCACAGACCCTACACAACAGAGCCATCTTGGGGTTCCTATAATTAGGTCCACTGGGCTCCATAAGGAGCTCTATAAAAGTGAGTGGGTGCATGCCAGCCATGCCATGTGTCCCTCTCCAGATGACAGCAGCCTTTTACTTATTAGTCGCTGAGTATACACACTCTGTAGAGCCCCATCTCACCAAGTGCCTGTACAGATTGGCAACCATTACATACATACACCCCTAGACGGCCAAAATCTGGACGTATATTAACATACGTACAGTATATAAACAGTTTTGACCACAACAGAGGTGTGGCTTTGGGACTGCAAATCCAACTCTGCGTTATACTCGGTTACAACTCGGACAGGGCTGAGTCAGCTCTGCATATATATTAGGGAGGATTTCAGTATAGTATGTTCAGATTTTGGGGTTATGTAATAATGTCAAGGAAGAGCCAATCTGTCCTATTTCACCATGTTTGGGTGAGACTCACCGGCGGCGTGGCCATCGGGAGCACCGGGACTTTTCCCGGTGGCCTGCGCCACTTAGTGGCCTGGACGGGGTACAAAAAAAAAAGAAAAAAGAAAATGTTTTTCTTTGAAACGTCCAGGGCAGGCCAGAGCGGCAGGCCCAGGCCAGCCCAGGCCAGGCAAACTAGTGTTTCTTTCTCCTTCCAAAAATAAAAGGTGTCCTAGTACTACAGAGTTTAGTTGAGCAGTGTGAGTGACTGACTGTAACCTGATATCTTGCACCTGCATGATGCACCGGACCGGAGAGAGCGAGGACAGTGAGAGGCAGCGCTACGCAGCTCCCAGCTGGCCTGGGATCAGTGGGGGACACCCCCCTGCCTGTCGCTTAGAGCATAGACAGAGATAGTTACGCAAACTCGGTTCACTTCATGGGGCCAGTCCAATGGAGGCTGTTCTATATAGACTTCTATTGAAAAAGGGGACAAGGTCGTCATTCAGGCTGCATGATCAGCGCTCGAGTGCTCAGTTTCTGACCCTTCAATGTCAGTTCTATTAGATGGCTCTGCCTCTGCTGCAGAAGCATGACTGTCGCGTGTCGAGTGAGAAGGAGGAGGAGGAGGAGGAGAGCGAGAGGCAATTGATCAGATTGACGACTAGAAAGTTATCAAAAAAGTAAACAACGGATAATGGATAAGCCCCCCTCCTCTCCCCCAAAGCCAGCCGTCGTCTGACAAAGACGTGCAACCCCCATCAACAAGTAAGTAGGCTAGTAGGCTAGTAGTAATCACAACACACTGCTGCGAAGTGAGAGCTGAGAGGATAACATACTATATTAAAACCAATGGAAAATATTGTTTTTTCGGGGACATATGTGCTCATTTCAGATTTGATAAATGGGCTGCCTATAGTAGGCCTACGAAAATGTATTGCATCTTAATGCATGTTTTGTATGTTCTTGTGTGTGTGGTGGCCAGTGCTGCAAACTGCCAAAATCCAAAATGCACTAGTGGCACTTCAGAATGTATTAGAATGCGCTAGATGCTTGCCTGGAAGGTGTGTAGACTTGGGATAATTCACATGAGGAATATTTTTAATTCTTGAGAGTGTAAAAATGAAACCAAATGGACCCACAAGGGTCCATTTGGTTTCATTTTGTATGCTTTTGGTGGTGTGCACCCAGGCAAGAGGCAGGTATATAGGCAGGTATATATGTTGTAGTCAGATGCCACTGTGAGCAACTGATCAGTCTGTTATTTTTATTATTATCATCACTATTGCTATTTTCTTGTTATTATATTATTACTATTACTGTTATTGTTGCACACCATCTGCTTGTGTATTTTTGGTGGTGTGCACCCAGACAAGGAGGTCCAATTTAACCAAAGTACCACTTGTTTTTTTTTTTTTTGCTTGACTCTGCATGACTCTGATATGCAGTACCTTTTTTAGATATCCAGTGCCTTTAGGCAGGTGTCCAGGGCTTCTTTGGTCTAATGTTGTCCAATGTAGAAGCTTATTTTGTGCATCTTATAAAGGATAAGTAATATTTATCGAGAATCGCCATTTAGTGACGAACAATGGTAATGCACAGGTCCGTTTGAAAATAAACCTTTAAAGGCACAGTAGCCTTAAAAGGTTTTCCCACTTTTGCGAGGCTGGGGGTTGTGGCCTGGCAAAAGGCAAAGTCCAGATGGCCTGGCGAAGCCCACTCCGCCCCTGGTGAGACTGTGTTGGTCTGCAACACCCCTTACATTGGAATGGATGTTGCAGAGCAACCCAGTCTCACCCAAACATGGTGAGTGTCTGTGATGATTAATGTATGTAAGGCTTACATACATACAGTACATTAATCATCACACAGACACACTAAACAAATATCTTTGCCAAAGACATATCCATCCATCCATCCATCTATCCATGACTTGTGGAGGGAACAGTTCCAGCGGGGAACATCCCTCTCCATCCGACATAGAGCTCAGACTGGGGGATCCCGAGGCGTTCCCAGGCCAAGGAGACATATAATCTGTCCACCTGGTCCTGGGTCTTCCCCCCGTGGTCTCATCCCAGCTGGAGGATGCTCCTGGGAAAGCTCCCTGGGGGGGAGCCTTATAAGCGAGACGCCCCAGACCACCTCCACAAACCCCTTTCTACACCCAGAGGGGCAGAGTCTCTGTGTCTGAATCCCTCACGGATGAACAAGCTTTTCAGCTGATGCCAGCTGCCCTGTGCTGAGAAAGCCCATTTTAGACCACTTGTATCCGCGAGATATCCTATATCCGAATAGAGCAGAAAATGCACATCTCCCCACACACCTCAACACCACCAATATGTCTTCTTATGGTGTATGCTGCAGCTGGGCGGTCCCAAACTTTAAGATGACAAGGACAGCCAAACAGTGAATACACTGAAAGTCGCAAAAATACCCAATCTTACAAGCTCAACTTGGCTTATTGACGATAATGAAATGGATAATAATAAATATGGATGCCGGGTTGAAAATGGTTAAAATAGCACAATGATCCTATTGAATTGTATACACATTGGGCTCCATTTTCGTCACAAGCTAAACCCCTTATGCCAAACCCCTTATCTCTTTTTTACTATTTTGATAAACTTTTTGGAATAGTTCAACATGCCAATCAATTGACATGTTGAACTTGTGGACTGGCCATTTTAACTATTGATTTATAAAAAAAAAGTAATAAAAAGGGAAAGAAGTTAAGAGATAAGGGGTTTAGCGGTAACAAAAATCTAGCCCATTGTGTTTTACACATTGTGTTTTAATTTTGACTGATTCTTATTGTCAATCTTTCCAAATGCACCAGTGGCAGTCCATGATACCAAAATCCACATACTATTCTTCGCCCTATACACATTGGTCATGTCTTAGTATGAGCGAATAGGGAAGATTCACACGGTTCACACAAAATACCCGTGTGTGTGTGTGTGTGTGTGTGTGTGTGTGTGTGTGTGTGTGTGTGTGTGTGTGTGTGTGTGTGTGTGTGTGTGTGTGTCTCTGTCTGAGTGCCTCGAAGTATAGCCTGCATGGACGATTCATGTGATTTCCAGGCTACCATCGAACCCATATGCAGTGTATCTCTCATACAGCAGACAGTGTATGAGACGCAGAGCAGGCAGGCAGGCAGGCAGTGGGGTGTTAACCAGCAGATGATGTGCACCTGCGCCAAGCATTAGACAGGATTCTCGAGAGCACATCTTATTTTTAACCACACGTGAACTAGAAAGCCCTTGTGGCTTTTCATGTTCTGCCTTCCCTTCCGAAGGAAAACAACCAGTCAAAAATGGGTCACGTAAGCTCGGTTCATGCAAATCATTGGTCCTCAAACTTCTGGCATTTCGCTTTACTTAAGACTTAAGTGAAGCGAAATGCCAAGAGTTTGAGAACTTTAAGGATGGGGACTTTACAATGCACTATGACCAACATTGTTTGTCTGTTGTCACTGTTAGGTCTATTTGGTTTTCTAGTAACTACCAATCATTCGGCTGGAAAACCCTCAAAGTTCCCCCACAACCTGGACCCTCACTTTACAATTTAGGCATTTACAGTATAAGATGCTCTTAATCAAGAGCGACATACAAGAAGCAAGACATGCAATGCTCTTTGACACAACTACAAACCACTCACGCACAAGTTAGCCTGGGCAGACGACAAGCTTTTTTGTTTAAAAAAATATTTTTGTCCATATTTTATTAAAACATTCATGACTGACTGGCTGTCAGTAGCAAGTACTGGGCAATTTTTATCGGGGCGCAGAGGGGAATATTTGGGATGTCCCCTCCTCGTCCGACATCTTTACCTGCTGCGTGGTTCCTCCTCCTCCTCCGCCGCCGCCTCCCTTCCTGTTGGTGGCCGTGGTGGTGGTGATGTCGCTGATGGATGGCGCCGAGTCCGAGCGGTTCCCGCCTGCGCCGCCCCCGCCGCCGGCGCCCCCCGCGGCGGCGGCGCTGGACTGCGGCGTGATGGAGGAGGAGGGCATGTCGCCCACCAGGCGGGCGCTGCCCACCGTGTGGATGTGCGGGTGGCCCTCGGCCGCCATGTTGAGGATGCGCAGGCCGTTGTAGTAGAGGCCCGACAGCTGGCCCTGGAAGGCGCCCGGCCCGCCGCCCTGCTCCGACGCACCGCCCACACGCACCGTCGTCTGGCTGTTGAAGATGGTGAGCTGGCGCCCTGCGTTGGTGGGACGGACAGACGGACGCACGGACGGACGGACGGACGGACGGACGTACACGTGGACGCACACACACACACACACGAGAGAAAACACGCACGCATCCACGCAGACACACATGTACACAGGGAGAAGGGGGGACGGACACACAGGTACACACACAAAGTGAGAAACACACACACACACGCACACACACACGTGCACACACACATACACACACACACACACACACACACACACACACACACACAGAGTGTTTGAGTGTTACACAATGTACCAGCCCCGAGCCATGGTGTGAGGATGGAAACAGATTAAGCATGGCAGAGCAAACCGAAGCCGTGGAGCTGTGAAGGGGCTGAGACAGAGACAGATAAGACAAGAAGAATGAGAGAGAGAGGGGAGAGGGGGGAGGGGGGGTCTGAACAACATGTTGACATGGAGGGGATGGGGAGAGGAGAGAGAGACGTGAGAGAGGAGAGGACAGGAGAGGAGAGACAAGGAGAGGGTAAATGAGGAGAAGAGAGATGAGATAAGGGGCGGAAGACAATGGCGTCGGATAGAGAAGGCGAAACAGATGAGAATAGCGCCGAAGAGACGAGACGAGAATAAAGTGAAGACAGAGAGAAGACAGGTGGAGGGAGGGGAGGAGAGGAGTTAGAGCCGGTGAGCAAGACACCGTAGGATTTGGAGGAGAGGAGAGGAGAGGAGGAGAGGAGAGGAGAGGAGAGGAGAGGAGAGGAGAGGAGAGGAGAGGAGAGGAGAGGAGAGGAGAGGAGAGGAGAGGAGAGGAGAGGAGAGGAGAGGAGAGGAGAGGAGAGGAGAGGAGAGGAGAGGAGAGGAGAGGAGAGAAGAGAAGAGAAGAGAAGAGAAAATGAGAGTAGAAAATAAGGCAATCCAGACATGGCCAAACTGTGACGTCACTTCCTGTTGTTTGGAACGGTCGTCAATGGGCACGTCCGGCTTGTTTTCCGGGTGCATTTTCGGCAACAACCAGCCTGCAGGTAAAGGCTGCTGTCGCCCAAAATACATTCTGGAACAAGCCGGAAGTGTCCATTGACACCCATTAAAAAAAAAAAACACCATGTGATGATACAACTTGGTCAAAAACACAGGCGGTAGACAGGCCAAGTCTGGAGACACCTAATAAGTATAAGGAGAGCAGGGCAGAGCAGAGCAGAGCAGAGAAGAGTAAAGTAGTAGAAGTAGAAGACGGAGACGGAGAAGAGAAGATCAACGAGGAGTGACTGCACACAGAACTAGATGAGTGGGATCAGTGTTTCCATGAGAGGTCGGGGCTGACAGATGGTTGCTATGGTGACGATGGCCGAGCGATGAGACATTGTGTTTTTTTTGACAGAAGTATAAGTATAACAGACAGTCAAGGCAGACAGGGAGAGAAGACTCTAGAAAAAGTGTCGTAACAATACAATACAAGCCCCTGCTATGAATGCATGCACAGGTTATAAGCTCCACTGTTAAAGGGACTAGAGGCTATTTAAGGAGTTCTGTCTTAAATTAAGTTTAAGAGAGGAACTTTTTAAAAACACATTTGGTACCAAAATAGGCACTTCTCTCTATATTAAATCATTTCAAGCAATTTACATAGAACTCTTAACATGTCACATTAATTTGCACTTTACAATTGTACTTTAAAATTGATTACAGCAATGTGTTTTGCCAGCATTTGATCTTTAGTGTATGCTTTAAAGTTTACAAATTTAAAAAAATAAAACAAGCTTATTAACCAGCCTTATGATAAAAGCTTTTTTTCTTTTCTTTTTAAATCAGTACTTGCTTTTCTATTTTCGGATTTATATTCACATTTATGTCTCTCCTTTGTCCCTTTAACCTGATGTTATTATCAGATACAGACTAACAAGAAATGTTCCAACAGGCACTACAGTTTACACAGTATTACACACTAGCTGTCCCACTTTTAAAATGCTTAGTTATGGATTTAGATTTTAGGTGTTTGTTGATGGTGCACAGTAATAAATAAATAAGTATTCAAACTGGCTTCAAGTTGTGTTTTTTCTTTCTTTTTTTTTTCTTTTTTTAAAGCTGAAAGTTTTAAGGAATTTTAATCAGGGTTTTTACCTTTGTCGAGTAGCCAATCGTCAACTACTCGACCGAGCCGATAGGGGATTCGCTGTCTGGCGATGGCCAGGCGCTCGTTATCAATGTTGCCTTTAATTTAGAGATGAAAACACAAGTAATTACGCACATCCAAACGTGGTACAGGAAGCTGGATACAAAGAGAACAACAATGAAAAGAAAGTAATGGTCTGCTCATTGTTTTAATAGCATGGCTGCTATTTGCGGTTTATAAGCTAGTGCTTTGTTTTTTTTTTTTTACCCGGGTCTGATTTAGTTAGCTTTTTTGTTTTTTGTTTGCTACGGGTTTTGAATTTGCTATGGGATGTTTTTTTTTTTTTTTTTTTTTTTTGAGCAGTGAGCGGACTCTTACTTTCTGTTCATTGGGTTTAATTTAAATAAGAGACATTTCCAAGGGGTTAACATCTGCAAGAGCACAGGTAAATATATAACGTTACAGGTGCAGAAGATGACTGACTTGAGTTTAGAGTTAACAATACAACCCTCACAACACACCTCACAACAGCTAGCCATTTATCCTTTTAGCTAACAGAACTTATAATGGACTTCAGTGTTAACGATAATTACCTAGGATTACAACTTTAGGATGAATAATATATATATAAACAACAAAGCAAATGACTATGTTCACCAAAATGCATTTTTCTTTCTTATTTTTCTTTTTTCCTCTAGTTATACATTTAACTCACAATATGACAATCTTTTTTTAAATTATTGTTTGTCCAAAATGCACCAACCTTTATTATTTTTTCTTTTATGTAGAAACAAACAATTGATTACCTGAATTGAATATTTTCATGAGGAATTACCTTTAACACTATTTAACATGATGACATGACTACATGTCTAGTAGTACAAGGCTGTTGTATGATAAATAGTAGTCTCATTTTAATGGTTTAAAACATTCATATTTCATTATCATTTCATAATGACACACACTTTCATTTCAACACATTATCATACCACCCTGTGGAAGACTACATTAAACTATAAAAAAACTCTAAAATAAATAATAACCAAAAAACAACAACAAAAAACAGTATGTGAATATCAACATGGATATAACAGAAACAAAGGCTCCCCTTCATGTCAAACTCCCCACCCCTAAAAAAAAGGTTTTTGAAAGCCAGATTATAGACTGCCTCTCCCGCCCCCCATCCCGGGCGGGAACCGCTGCGATTGGTTGAGATTGGGCGGGGCGGGTCCTACCTGACGGGTATCGCTCGATGACAGGCAGGTCGTCCAGCTGCAGCGTTGCGTTGCCTCCGCTGCGCGTAAACCGAACTATGTGGTAGTTGCCGTCGTTGACAAACTTGGAGCTCTCCTCGATGTTGATGTCGTCGGTGCCGACGTTAAACACCACTCGAATGTTGCCCTTGTCCTGAGAAGGAGAAAAACGTTAAACGCCCACTCAAATGCTGCCTTTGTCCTGAGAACGGGAAAGGACGCAATGTCGGTGTTTATATGCATCTATTAAAACAAAGTTCAACCAAGGACGATGATCATAGCCATAATAGACATTCAAAACCTTCCAGTATTTTCCACTCAGACGTAAAACAGGAAGTAAATATGGCTGATTTGTTTGCTCTTTATCAATCGGTGGAATTTTGAAAGCGATGCAGTCAATTATCACTATAGGCATATAAAAGGATGTTGCTTTTCACAAAATAATGGATTATTTCTAGAACAAAGCGTGGAATGTTTGGAATGGATCCCAATGGAGTTGAGGTGGACATTATGGCAATCGAGATGGATGATAGCCATCGGGACACTTTGGTAAGTAGATGCACATATACACAGCTCTGGAGTCGGCCGGATGGTGGCGGTAGAGGTGCATCCACGCGGCCCTGACTCTATGGGTTTTAACTCATAGGGCTCCATTTTCTTTACATGCTAAACCCCTTATCCCAAATCCCTTATTTGGTTTTACTATTTTGAAAAACCTATAGACTGGCCATTTGAACTACTGAAAAACGTTTTTTTAATAGTTTAAAAATGCAAAGAAGTTAAGGGATAAGGGGATAAGTGGAGCCCTTAGACCGCTAAGTGGTGCTAGCGATATTTCAGCTCATGGCACCGCTCTACTGTATATTGTCGCATCGTCTCCCCAAAAACAGCAGTGTTGCTGCTGCGCTTGTGCGGATTGGACTAACAACATCATAAGAGTCTATTGAGTGAGGCTATTGAACTCGCTATTGAGCCATGAAACATAGCCATTTTGTTCATCTACCGCAAGCTGAAATGGAGTGACCATGAAACAGACCTGAAATGCCCCAACAACAACCTTTCTTTTCTTCCAATGAATTATAGCTGAAAGGAAAGCCAATCTAACACGGAGGTGGGGATCAACCGGGAGATTAAAGGTGTGGTATAAGGCAACGCTATACGTGTATCATTAAGACACAGCTCAACGAAGAACGAAGATCATTCATAAGTCATTTTAATAGTCCACTCAATTATTATCTCCCCGCGTCAGCCTTTGTGTCTCAGAGAGAGAGAGAGAGAGAGAGAGAGAGAGAGAGAGAGAGAGAGAGAGAGAGAGAGAGAGAGAGAGAGTTTTGAGCGAGAAAGATAAAGTTGAAACGGAGGGAAAGTGAGATTATTGGTGGATGACGAACAATTGGCACACAGAATTCCTAATCAGCCTTTGAAGATTACAAAGAGAGAGAGAGAGAGAGAGAGAGAGAGAGAGAGAGAGAGAGAGAGAGAGAGAGAGAGAGAGAGAGAGAGAGAGAGAGAGAGAGAGAGAATGAATGACAAGAAATAATCACATGTGGTATAAGACTGGCCTGATCTGACCACGTAATATCATGCATCCAACCTGCACGTCTGTGTCGTTTATCTGGAGACAAACTGACAGCTATAGAAAATCTATTGTATGTTAGCCAGTTACCCCAAACAATAATAAGCTTTGCGTATAGTGATGAAATTAAAATAGAGGACCCTGATGTAAACAACTCTTAGTTTTCTCTTTTTCCTGGATACATCATCAGCTTTTGTATTGACTCATTCTACAAACTGTGAATAACAACGTCAATCAACCAATCAACCAATCAACCAATCAATCAATCAATCAATCAATAACAACGTCAATCAACCAATCAATCAATCAATCAATCAATCAATCACTCCAGTCATGTCCAGACTCACTATCTGCAGCTGGAGGTAGTCTCCCAGGCCGGAGGCGCTGTCCACCCGCAGCAGGACGGCGTGTTTCTGGTGCGTGCTGAAGCCCAGGGCCAGGCGGTCCGCTCTGGTGCTGGGACGCTCGTTGGGGGGCCACGTGTAGATCACCAGCCCTCCGTCACGACCGAAGATGTAGGTGGTCCCGGCTGGATCACACACGCACGCACGCACGCACGCACACACACACACACACACACACAAACACACGCATTATACAGGGAAATGTTTAGGTGCCTGTGTGTACGACACAGTATACAGTGCAGTAAGTGGTGAAAGGGATTCCCAAGAGATGATTTGTGATTGAAAAAAAAAAAAAAATCAGGATGTGTAAGCCGTTCCACACTTTGGGTTCACAGTGGGCCCTAGTTTGAGAACCGCTGCTAGTAGTGTAGCTAATATTACAAGCCTTTAAAAAAATAAAAAATAAAGAAGAGATTTCCGACACCACTTTCACAAATGCTTTAATAGGACCTCTGAAATGGCATATTGAATGAAAGAAAGAAATAATCAAATGCTTGCCTTAAGTTCTCTTTGCCTCCCAGAGAATAAAAGGAGGACAGAATTAGCATTATATTTATATATATATATAATTCCAGCAGGCAGAAGTTTATATGGCTTTTGGTATTTACAAAAAAAAGGCAAGAGTGGCCTGGGGATAAGGGCCTGAAGCCAGAGAGGTACCGGTGTTCCATTCCTCTCCTGGTTAATTTATGGGGTCCAGAGTGACGAATGTTCCTCTTCTTGTTATTAATTTATGGGGCCAGAATGAAAGTAGAGGGTTTTTTTTTGGAGTAAGTAACAGTACCGTCTGTTACTTACTCCAGAAATCTACTTTGACGTCTGGACTCTAGAGTAGAGTCCTAGTTAGTGTGTTCAACAGTTCACACTGCCCTCAGGTGGCGACATGGATTCAATGCATGCAACTGGGGCTGTGATTTCCATACCTAGTACTTTGATCCATGCCATTGAATGCCATGATGAGATGAAAATCTCACTCCCACAAGAAAAAAAAAAGTGGGGAGACATAGGCCTCTTTTCCACTGTTTGGGAACCACTTCAGTTATTTTTGGTTCCCTGTTCACACCTAAGAGTCACCTTGCGACTCCTTTAGTCCAAACGGTCATCCATGGACCATATCACACCAAAGAGACAACACCGTATTAGCCTTAACTCTAGTGTCTGTTGGACCCAAGGAGTTGCAAGGTGACCCTTTGCTGAGAAAAGTGCTTTAGTCCAATAGCCACAGCTCTACAATTGGAACGTTAAATCGTTATCGCCATGAAACTTCCCCAGTTGATTACTTACATCGGGACAATGATCTATGTGTGTGTGTGTGTGTGTGTGTGTGTGTGTGTGTGTGTGTGTGTGTGTGTGTGTGTGTGTGTGTGTGTGTGTGTGTGTGTGTGGGTCATAGCGATAAAAAAAACCCACGTCACCACCCAGGAACGGACAGGAAAACAGGTAGCATGTGTGTGGGTCACTCACCGTCGTTGCACAGAGGTCCAGCGTATGACGTCATGCTGCAGTCACAGCTAAAGCCCTCCCACTGCTGCAAACACACTCCCTGATTGGAGCAGGAGTCTTCCTGACAGGTGGTGCTGGGACCTGCACAGAGGAGGAGCAGGGGGAGGGGCCAAAGAGGAGGAGGAGGAGCCAAAGAAGAGAAGCAGGAGGAGCCAAAGAGGAGGAGGAGGGGCAGAGAGTTAGGAGGCAATCATGCACCAAAGAGGATTCATCTAGGAAGGTAGTCCCAACAGCAGCGCCGCCACTAATGGGCGAAACGGTATACAAAATAATGGTCTGCTATGTAGCCCATCTTGCGATTATCCCACATTTACCGCAGGTACGCTAGATCTCGCGACAGTGCTTTGCTGGAACAAAGTAATGGTTCGATAACAAACTATGGAAAATATGGCACTTTGATGTTTGGAAGACTGTGTGCCTTGTGGAAAAAGGCTCATGACCATAAATAGACTATTAGATAGACTATTAGACTCACAGCCTGCTGTATTTCTGGTCCACAAAAGGGCCGACCACCAGTGTCACCGATAAGGGAACGTCAATATATAGGAAAAGGCCATTTTGGATTCATCTTGATAGGGGCTGAGAGAGAGATTAAATCATCTGATAGCATCCAGATCAGTAGGTCTATAATGTGCTCATGTCCACAGCCGTTTGGTGAGTTGGGAGAAGGCTACTCTGTCATGATGTTAGTCATCATTAGTAGTGTTAGTAGAGAATGTTTGTCAGATGGCATCATTATTGGCAGCATTAAGCATGCATTTAAAGATCACGCAAGATAAATTTGACAATTTGCAAGGTCAAACTGCATCACAATAATGCAACCCAATGTGCTTTTGTGGATTGACTATTTTTTTTTAACTAGAATTGAATTTCTGTTTGAATAGATGTTGACATTTTTTGGTTAAGCCCTTCTATTCTATCATAAAAAGTGTATAAAGAGGAAAAGTTGTCCTGGGGTAGACTGGGTTGGGATGGTGCTTGTGTGTTACTGGGTGAGGCGTGCTAGCCATGCAGACACTATACAATAGGACTGGATTTGTGGATCGAGGAAGAGAGGATAAAACAGAAGAGGTCAACAAAGAGGTTAAATTGAAAGACTTGGCCCTCATCTCAATAGTCTATCCTCAGCAGTCAGCAAGGATATAGGAAGAATGGGCACCTATAGCAGCGCAGTAGTAGTGTAGTACATACTGTAGTATAATGGGATCCTCAATGTTAAATTGCACCCCCCCCCCAAAAAAAAAAAAAAAAGATGACACATTTTATTAATGTAAACTTTGTAAAGTACAGTCTCTCACACGTTTTTGACTTGAGAGCTACTTTCAAAATGCCTGAAGCTAAATGGGATCTACACACGAAAAATGCTGATGTTACTAGAAAGGTGAAAATGGAACAGTGACGCTGACATTGATGTTACATTATAATCGCTTGGCTAATAAGCCAGGCTAATATCCCCACAGACTTTTACACTTTTTTTTGTCCGCTGATTCATGTTTGGCTTTAGTCAGGCTAACATTATAATAGAAGGGAAATGGAATAGAGGCGCTGATAAAAAAAAGGCTTTAAATGGAATATTTTTTTAATGCATTGTGGGTATGATCCGACAGGCCTTTTTAATATCAATCAAGTCATCTTAATTCTTAAAGCGCCGTTCTCGAGCTGCTCGTGGACATCCCGTGGAGACCCCCCCGCCGGTCACGCGGACGGCTCGTATCACGACGAGATGTAGATTTCATTCTTTAATCCAACTATTAGTCCGTGCGCATCGTCTGATGATCATCCCGTTGCTGACTTTCATTTGGGACAGAATTGGGGACAACTTTTTTTTTTCCCTTCCCATTGACATGCATTCAGCCCAATGCATTCAAACGGCTCTCCTCCGGTTTGCCCCCTCAATGTCGCTGGCGCATGGGTTAAGCAGCCAGGGCTACACAGCTCTTCCTGACTTGTGACCCGGATGTTTTTGGGTACATCGCCAGATGATCGATTAGGCAAGACAACAGACACAGCATAACAGAAACAGCACATCCTGTTTAGGAGATCTGAGCTTCAAAATAAGGGCTTTTTTACCGATCGAACTGGTTTGAGCCGCGGCAGTGGAAAGAAAACAAAGAAAATCCGATCGCGCTGAATGAGGTCATCTTAATTTAAGTTATAGACTATATATTAAGGGACCTGTCATGTACTCTAGGCTACCTGCAGTGTCCATGTGTTCTAATGCTAAATCAGATCAACCTTTTGGGCTATGCCTAGTGTACATGACGTGAACCAGACCTAAACCTATGTTTTAACTTTCATGCCACCAAATGACTGATACAGGTTTTGCAGCAAATTTAGGCCTTCATTTTCTTACTTTTAAGAACATTTTCAATATATATATTTTTTAATTTATCATGGAGATGCTCGCTCTTCCTCGATGCCCACTCTTCTGGTTTCCATCTGACATGGGACAGATAAGAGTATTGAAATACCACCAAGGTTAATATGGTGCAGTGGTCAGTGGGGGTGGGGTGGAGTGGGGGTTAGCCAGCATGCAGGCTAGACCACACAGGTGGTGGTGGTGGTGGTGGTGCATCATGGGATAGAAGGTGCGGTCAGACACAAGTGATGTCACTACCGTGTTGACGTCACTACAATACAGCGGCCAGGAGGGGACACTTCTGCCCCTGTGACCTTTTGGACTCTTGGATCACAGAAGATCCACTATAATAATAACACAACAATTGGGCACCCACTGGGAAGTTGTGCACGTACACACACGCACGCACGCACGCACGCACACACAACACACACACACACACACACGCGCACGCGCACACGCACACGCACACGCACACGCACACACACACACACACACACACACACACGTGTGCCACATGCACACAGAAAGCGATCTACCTTGCAAGTCAGCTTTCATCAATGAAACTTTTGTTGGCCCCCAACGAACGAAAAAAAGCAAAGCAAGCAAATAAAGTTAGATGGTTAGTCAAAAAACACACAGACACACAAAAATGTTGGTGACTTTAACTGAAAACGAGAGGCAGAGCGAGGGAGAGCGATACCGACAGAGAGAGCGCGAGAGAGAGAGAAACAGAAAGAGACAGAGAGAGAGAGAGAGAACTCTGAATAAAGATAAAAGAGATGAAAGATGAAAAGCAAGAGTATAGCATTCAAACATCTAAAGCTCGGTTAGAAGGTTAGCCTAATAGGAACAGAGAGTTAAAAGAAAAAAACGAAAAGCCAAGATAAAATACCAAACAAAAACAACAACAACAACAACAACAAAAATAGCGAGAGCATTCCCATAATGCATATGGATTAAAGAAAAGAAAATATCACGGCTGAAAACGCTTTGGTGAGGCCTGATCTGTGATCACAATAAACCTGTTGTGTTCTTGAAATTGGAGATTGAGAGTTTAACTTTGAAATGTTTGTCTTTTAAATAATTTCGGACCATCAGGGTATTCACTGAATACGACTTTTCCTGCACCACTGTAAACGTGTGGATCCAGTGCCGGATCAAGATGCCCTGTGAGAGCCCTGAAAATCAAATCAAAGGACCCCCCATGTGCATGCGCAATTTGCGTGCATGCATGTGATTTTCACGTGCACGTAACACAATCAAGAATGACACTTTTTTGTGTCCTGGTGAATGAATGTGCGTGCGTGCGTGCTTTCAGTGCATCGCCAGCATTGTGGCTGCTGCTAATATTTGAATCTCCTCCCACTGTTGGACGACCAGAAACACTAGCTGAGGTGGTTCCTATTTCTGTACCTATTTGAACTAGTCTCGCACGTGGCCCTGCAAGAAGCTGTGCATGGGCCCTGGAGTTCCATTGCTAATCCGGGCCTGCAGTGCTGGGTGGGTTCTTATGGGGTATCTCACCTTCACAGCCTCTCTCCACCTGCCCCGTGGTGGCCAGGGCGTCGGCTAGCAGGTCGGGCAGACGTCCGTTCAGGTCCACCGTGGCCAGGCAGCCCTGGAAGCCCTCGCGGGAGTGCACCAGCTTGGGCAGGTCGCGGTACATCTCCTTGGACACGCCCCCCACGTACAGGTCACCTATGAGAGATAGAGAGGACTTTGAGTGACGACTTAACACACCCACGCACACGCACACAAAACCAGTGGGGGAACCTTTATTCCCCTATATAGGTCAATGGTGTGTGTGTGTGTGTGTGTGTGTGTGTGTGTGTGTGTGTGTGTGTGTGTGTGTGTGTGTGTGTGTGTGTGTGTGCGCGCGTGTGTGTGCATGTGCATTCATCAGTCCCATGTGTGATTGGGTTGTCAAGTTCAATTTGTGCGAGTCATTTTGTCCCGGGCATCTGTCTGTCGGTCGGTCTTGTATGTGGCTGTCTGTGCGGCCATTCCTTTCCGTGTGTGTGTGTGTGTGTGTGCATGCGTGTGTGTGTGTGCATGCGTGGGTATGTGTGTGCGCGCACATGCCAGTCCCATGTGTGATTGAGTTGTCACGTTACATTTGCTCCCGTCAGTTTGCCCTGGACATCTGTCCGTCTTCATGAGCGTACAACACTATGGGCTCTATTTTTCGCCAGTGCCACGCCCCCTTATCTATATGCCTAATCTGTTTGCCTTTTTTATTTTTTACATCAATACGATTCTGAGATTCTGTGTTTGCAGGCATTTTTCTTTTGGTCTTTGTGTAGTTTTAGATGAAATACTTGTTCGTTTTAGTCACATTTTTAGTCATTTGGATGAAAGTCATCGTTTTTATCCTCGATAGTTTTACTCTAGTTTTAGTTGTTGGAAAACTCAAAAGAGGTTTTAGTCAATTTTAGTTGGTAGAAACTGAAAACCTCAGAAACTCAAATCCCATTTTAGTAAAATAAATAAAATTAAAACATCTATTTAAACTAATTTATTTAAGTATAAGTCAGGGTATAACAACAGTATATTTAAGGTACAATTGGTTAGACCTGGTTGGTTGGTTATCCTAAAAAAAAGTACTAAAAAGCCACTTTTTACAATTAGCCATCTTAGACAAAATAGTTTTAGCTAGTTTTTCGACTAAAACTAGACTAAAGCTATGAAGACTAGAAAAAGTCTGAAAGGGCATTTTTTTAGCTTGTCAGTGTTAGTCTTAGTCTTGACCAAAGAGGTAGTGGCAAAGCCATTTTTAACAAAAATAGTGAAAATGGCAAAGACGTTTAGGGATAAGGGGTAAAGCTATAAATGTTTGTGTCATTTTTCTCTCTCTTCTTCCTCTGCATGTGTGTGTGTGGGTGTGTGTGTGTGTGTGTGGGGGGGGGGTTACGTGTGTGTGTGTGTGTGTGTGTGTGTGTGTGTGTGTGTGTGTGTGTGTGTGGGGGGGGGGGGGGTCACGTGTGTGTGGTGTGTGTGTGTGTGTGTGTGGGGGGGGGGGGGGTCACGTGTGTGTGTGTGTGTGTGTGTGTGTGTGTGTGTGTGTGTGTGTGTGTGTGTGTACCGTGCACATACCTTGAGGTCGAGGTTCTTGGCTCCCATGGTGGTCTGCGTGGTGACCTTGGTGTCGATCTTGACCGTGTGCAGGTTGTTGGTGTCTCTGGAGATGAGCACGTTGTGCCAGTGGTTGTCGTTGAGCGGCGTGTTGGAGTTCCCCTTGATCAGGTGTGCTCCGTTGCCCAGGTCAGAGATGTAGTGGAGGTAGCTGAGGGAGGGAGGAGGAGGCACACACAATGTTACAATATGCAGGGGCTCAAATTCACTAAAACAGTGGTATTCAACGTTTTTGATAGCGGGACCCACTTTTTATTCAGCATTTGAGCCATGGACCACCATTTGATGAGATTTTAGCCCCACAGACCCCAAAACTAGATTTTTTTTGCTTTTGTCAACAATTCCAGGCAAAACAGGCAAACATATACTGTAAACATGACCATTAATCTTTTAGATTCTCTAGTTGTGTGTACTTGGGCTATTTCATATGGTGACTATTTTAACTCTTGAGAGTGTAAACATGAAACCAAATGGACCCGCAATTTGGTTTCGTTTTTACGCTCTCAAAGAGTTACATCTGGTTAACCAACTTTCCATCATTTAGCCTGGGACCACCTGGAATCCTCTCAAGGACCACCTGTTGAAAACTCCTGCTCTAAAAAAATGCACTTTTGTTAAAAAAAAAAAAAAAAAAAAAAAACACCAACCGTGCACCGATCGCCTAACTATAAAAATCAATGTACTGTAATAGCAAGGTAAACGCAAAGATAAAACGGCATGTGTTAAAACGTGAAAATGCATTATTAAAGCTCAGTTTTCTGTTCTATGATCTCACCAATCACTGTTTTCATAGCAAAGTTAGAAAGCAAATTAAGATGATTCGTTCACAGGCCTGATTTGGCCCCCGGGCCTTGAGTTTGACATTATGCAGTAGCTGATCTACAAGCTCTCAACTTGAGAGCTTGCTAGAGTTTGATATCTGGATGGAAGTCAAATGGAACGAGAAGATAGTGTGTATACTCAGGCCAGGTGCTGGATGTCAGACATCAATAAGGCAAACATCAAAGGACAGAAAAAAACACATCCACACACGAGTTTCTAGAGGTCCAAGACTTGCTTTGCTTAGAGGTCAACAAATTGCAAGTTGCCTCCTAAATAAAGTAAGTCTCACAGATCTAGAAACTGAAGTTTTTTTTCTCTCTCTCTTCTTTGATGTTAGCCAAAAGTAAGATGTCAGGAGGCCTGGGCACAGGACGCAGGCACCATATGGTGCCCTGACACACTAACTGATGGGAAATGCTCCATTCCATAGTTAACCCTTTTTGTCGCCGTAATATTGATATCAGCTAATTACTAGTGTCAAAATGATATTGCCTTTTTAATGTATTTATTCATAAAGTTAACATAGCTATAACAAATGTAATTAATGCATTTGAAATTAAATTAAAAGTATGACTTTTTAGGACTTTAATTCATATATAGCAAAAAAGCTCAAAATGCGTCGCAAAAGTGCAAAACAAGACCACAAGGACTTTTTTCAGTGATCCCATTGGGCATGTGCTGTAGCCTATATCGTCCGAGCTACCCGGTTTGGAGAGGTGGGTGGCTCTATTCTGATTTTCGTGCGCAATGATTGGACATCGACCTGTCCGAAAATCCAAAACCACTTTAACACTGGCTCACCCTTTGACCAGCTCCACCACGATGAAGTCGTTCCCGTCGCCGCGGTTGAACAGGATCAGGCCGTCGGGCGACGTGGTCTTGAACTGCAGGAAGAGGTGCATTGAGTAGTACGCCTGCAGCGTGGGCAGCGTGACGAAGGCCGAGCGCGAGCGGAACGTCACCGGGTCCGCCACGATGCTCTTGTAGCCGATGACGGCGTTCAGCTCGCAGTAGTCGATGTCGCCGTTCTTGCACAGGTCGATGTAGGGCATGCCGTTGAGCGTCAGGCCCTGCAGGTGGCCGATGAAGTTGGACGGCACTGCGGGGATGAAACGCTTCTCCGTCACGATGCCCGTCTCCACGTTGTGGAACTCCAGCTGGGTGTGGTCGCCCGCCATCTGACCTGGGGGTGGTTGGGGGGACAGGACGTGATCAGGGGACGTGAAGAGAATGTCAGGGGGCGTGGGGCAAGGTCGGATATTTTCTGTACGCAATAGCAAAGATTGCTGACACTTTATCTTCTAATAACGAGTTAACGAGTTAACCCAAGTAGTATTAATTGTAGTACAGCTTCACTTTCAATGACGAGATGCCTGAGATATGTTTTAATTGTTTAAATGCATAGTCATTTTTTTCCAATCAATAAAACATATTGCTTATTTTATTGTGCTAATCCTCCCTACTATGTGCTGACCACATAAGGAGTTCTTCCCTGTCCCCAGTGAACTGCAGGAGTCAAAAAACGCTGTAGTTTCATTTTGGGCTTTTGGAGACAAAGCATTGGGAAAGAGGAGAGCCTTCTCCAATCAGGATTGAGCGGGGCGGGCTTTTGTGCACATGCTGTTGGCCTGTTGCACTATAGAGCGTGTGCATGTGCATATCATGTTACAGGGTGGACCGTTTCATCCTTTAATCAATGTTAAACGAAATGGAAATGAGGCGCGTATTGATGACATCACCACAAGAAGTTTCCGTTGGGGCTAGTGTGCAAAGCCTTTTGGGAAATTGAGTCCCCTTTGTTTCCACTGGGGAAGCTCGCTGTGTTGGATGTGATAGCCGCTATTTTCCAGCACCGCAACAAGCGATTACACTGCTTTGCAGCGGATTTTCATCATAAACAACTCAGCGGTCGGTGCAGTGGCTGTTCAAAGGTAACTTTAAACCTAAGAGGGAGACAAGAAACACAGGAATTTATTCAGCTCGCTCGGGGAGAGTGTTCATTTGGGAAGACTGAGGTGCTAGCGATGGAAGTTGGAGATCCAGGCTATGCAATACCCTTGGTGCCTGTGCAGGAGTATGTGTTCCACACCATCTGTCTGCGACTCTGCGTCCCTTTCATGACCAAAGTGGGAACTGGTGTCAGATGGTAAAGTCACCAACCTTCCTACAGTGAGTTAGAAGCTAGATCCCACAAGAGTGTTGTGCTGGCACCGAGATAAGTCCATAATAATGTAAAATTTCTCCTGATTTTTTAGAACCATGAATAAAAGCTGGAGCTTGGTGTAGCAGAGCCCTGGTTAAGCATCGTGTGAACTCTCTTAACCGAAGAGGGAGCTCCGGTGCGTAGTGGCACCCAAATACATCTCTATTATTATTTTAGTTTCATTTTCAACGCTCCTTCTTGGTCATAGCAAGAGCCATCTTGTCACAGCTACTTACATTTCCAGTACGGTGACACAGTGGTTAGTGCTGTAGCCTCACAACTAGAAAGTCCTACAGTAGGTTTGATTCCCGCTACGGACGCAGCTGTTGGTGCTGGCGGCATGAACCTATACCCAAGGCATGGTTGGTGAAAAAGGGCCTTTCTGTGTGGACTTTGCATCTTCTCCCGGTGTCCCCTAGGGTAGGTACCCTCACAAAACCAGGCAGTAATCCTGGGCTCTAAACTGCCTCCCCCTGGCTAGCCAGGCCGCCTAATGGAGGGGACTGGAACTGGTTGGGATAACGTGTTCCTTCCATGCGCTACGTCCAACCAGGGAAACCCCCGTCTGAAAAGAAGTCAGCTTGGACTCCTCATGCATTGAAGGAAGCATGACGCAAATCCGCTGCCTCCCCAGCTTGGCGTGTGGAGCAGGAATTGACACTGGGTGAAAATGAGTTACAAAATTGTGGGATAAAAATAATAAGAATTGTAAAAATCTGGATGGATCTGGATGAATGATCTCATTGCATGTAGAAACAAAAAAAACTTTGAAATCGGAGGAACTAGTTAGCTACTACTCTACGCTTGACACAAGCCTGTGTGGGATGTGTGGGATGCTCTGGCGGATAGCACCAAGTGGAAGTGACTGGAAGAATTATGCTTGCACACGCAAGCAAAGTGACCTGGATGGTCACTGCACTGCATGCCAGTAAATGTCTATATAAATGACGGTCTGTCTTCATCCATCCATCCATCCACCCGTAATGAACAACATTCCATGACTCATAACGATAATGTGGTTGATGACCATAATTATAATTATAATAATCACTTTAACTTCCCTGTCATTGTCATTATCAAATTTAATTGTGAAGGTCAGAGCTCAGCTCAGATGATATAGCTGCACTTTATACTTGTGAAACAGATACAGACAACATTATGTCAGGCATAAGCAATACATACTGTGAAGATGCATCTTAATGTAATGCATTTACTGTGTTTTAAAAGCCCACAATGTTTGCAATATGCAAATGGCGGTATTCAGAGGCAATTATGACATTTTCTGTCAGAAGTATGAGGTATAACCACAACCAAGTTAATCATAAGTAATGAGTGAACATCATTACATTAAAAGGAACATCAGAAAAGAATCTAATTAGAACCAAAAATAGCAGATGTACAAGATTGCAGTGAGTATAGCCAACACATAAAATTTAAAATGCCACAGGTGTGTTACTATGGATTAAACCCTGGCTATCAAGTTGACTGGGGTCCCACTTGTATTTCGATCAATCATTTCTGATCCACTTCAGATTAGGGAAAATGTTTTTTTTTTTCCCCATTCTACCAAAACAGCCTCTACCCTGTACTTACTAGAACTAGAAATACTGAAATATTGAGCTCAATCCTTCATGACATTTTAGTCAAATTAACATATCATTTCATTACACACAACAGACCAGATCATATTTGAAAATACAAGAGTGGATGTATTAGTTCACCTCTCAAAAATACTTTTATCATGGGAAATTTATGGGCATTGTTTTGTTTTTCTATCACATTCCCGAGACAATAATTTAATGACCTATAAAGACACGAATGTCATAACTAGTCATTTTGGGGTGAAACTACTCCATTAAGTCTCAAAAATAGCACAATCTGGATCTGGATCATTTTTATATTCGACGAGAGAGAAAAAAAGAGAATCCAACATGAAGTCCTCATTTAATCCTTCAGGGAACTCACAGTCTGTGGTGAGAGTGAATCCAATATGT
>CM076981.1:17021040-17061040 GCA_039105355.1 Benthosema pterotum
ATCACCCTTTCTAGATGTTCCTTCAAAAAGAGCAGAAGTGGAGGGTATCTGCTTAAATAGCCAATTTAAACACCTAAAATTACAAAGAATTTTTAGTTTTAAGTGGAGACAGAATACCATGATTATTTCATTGTTATACTATGTTTCAAATGATAGTATTTTTTTTTTTTTTTTTTTCGATTTTACCACTTATTTGGAGAGGCCACATTTCCAGCATTATGTTATACTTTTTCCTGCAGACTTTAGCTAAAAATCTAGATTAACAAACAGGTCTACCGAGTGCCCCGCAACAAGAAACAACATATTATTGAGATTGGCGTTCCGGGGCATTGACATGAAAATGTCTGAGAAGACTAACATGATAGGAACATGGCCATTTCCAGAGAATAGTCAGGATTTAGGAGACATTGTAGCGTCGACACCCAAAAAATGCCTTTGCAGATTTTGCACACTGCAGATTTTCCTCTGCAATGTGCAAAAAGTGAAGGCTTCCTGGGCCACAGAGGCCTAGAAGCGGGAGTAAACCCTTACGGGTGAGCGTCGCTCCAAATGAAGGCAATTGTAGAATCCGGTGTCTAAATGGGTTTAAGTCATGGACTGGCAACGTTGGCAACAGCCAATAGAAAGTGAGGATTCCAACAAGATCTCATTCATTGATGTTATTGGTGGAGCTGCACCATACATAGTCCGACAGGAGAGGAGGGTTTTCTTTCAGCGTGTAGTGTGAGCTGCGAGCGCGCTGATTGGCTGCTCCGTGCACCCGGGGTGGACGAATCTGCCGCCAGTCTGCCTGACGACATCTTGGACGTGTCCTGTTTGATTCGGACGGCCCATACCACCTCAGCCCGGGTTGGCACGGAGCGGTCAACTCTTATGTTTTATAGGCATGTTGGTTTTAGGGGTCCGAGGGGTCAAAAAAGGATTTCATTTTTTTTTTCCCCTCAGTTTACCCACGATGCCCTTTGGGTGTGCCGGGTGGTGTCAACCACAGTTGAGACGCGGCTGCAGACAACCAGAGACCCACACATGCACCCCTTTGTGTGTGTGTGTATGTGTGTAGTAGAGTGTGAGAGTCATAATAGTGTGTTCATAATAGACCGTGGTGGGAATTGTGTGTCTGTGAGAATGATTAGATTTAGAGTAAGCGTGTGTGTGTGTGTGTGTGTGTGTGTGTGTGTGTGTGTGTGTGTGTGGTGTGTGTGTGTGTGTGTGTGTGTGTGTGTGTGTGTGTGTGTGTGTGTGTGTGTGTGTTAGGGATGCGCAGGTCATCTGGGAGTGAGCAGAGAATGCAGCCTGAGGCTTGACCCTCTGTTCAGCACAAACACAGACAGAAAAAGCAACAATATACACCTTCAACAATGTGTGTGTGTGTGTGTGTGTGTGTGTGTGTGTGTGTGTGTGTGTGTGTGTGTGTGTGTGTGTGTGTGTGTGTGTGTGTGTGTGTGTGTGTGTGTGTGTGTGTGAGTGAGAGAGAGAGAGAGAGAGAGAGAGAGAGAGAGAGCACCAGCTGAATGTAAATGTTTGTCTTGGCATAATTATAGCATTATTATCGCCTGGAAAACAAGCGGTACAGAATATGGTTGCTGTCGGGCACAAATCTTTTTTTTTTCTTTTCTTTTCCACTTATATATTCATGCCCTATAATAGCAAATCTATACTTTGTTGCCAGAATAGCATTTATATCTCACAGGCGCAGAGAGCATTTTATAACCAAGAGGGATAGATTTTCGGGGGTATTTACGTGTGCGAGAATTTTTCATGGCATTCCCTCCTTTTCCCCTCTATCACATCCCCACATTTTTTAGCAAAATTACACAGATGTTTTTTTTTTTTTTTTTTTTTTTTCAAGGCGAAATGCTACCAACACTGCTAGATGTTGCCGTGTGAACATTTTTTATCTCTTTTCTTCTGCTCAAAGGTAGACGGGACAACCTCAGAAAATAGGCTGCGTGTCGGGACACTCAAGAATGGAAGTAATGGAGGTACCCTGTTCGGTGAATATCGCTTTTAATGGAAGTCAACAGAGTTAGATTTATAAATGAAACCGTCACAGGAGAAGAGGGGGCTGCCGAGTTAAAGGAGAACGATACAAGGTAAACAAAGCAGTGATAAATATAACAAAGGGCGATGTACAATGTGTATGTAAACAGCAGCATGGGAGGTCTATACATTAGCTTGCTGTTTGTGCGATACAAATTGTAGAAAGCAGCAAAAAAGTTAAATATATATTGTTATAAGTGAAGTTAGCGTGTGGGTCTCCAAGAATCTCTGTCTCTTATACAAATTACATTCAAAAATATAACAAGATCCACAAGCACAAAGCATGCGTCATTGCACCGTGTTTTGAGCTTGTACATATGTTATAAATTGGTCGCTTTTCGCGTTATGCTGCATTATGATCGTAGGAGGTCGCAGGAGCGTAAAACTATGAACAAAACACCAAAACAAAAATGATGGAGCTATTCTAAGAGTTCTGAATGCCCGACAACAGCCATGCAGGGTTTTCCAGAGAGCAGAATGTCAGTTCATCATCATGGTGGGCAGTGTGCACCAGGGTTCATTTCCTCTCGGACGGTGCATTATTAATCAACGTTTAATGACATTTCTGTAACTGTACCAGGAGTTTGCCAAGAGGCTGCAGGCTTCAGCAGTCAGGTCCCCTGACAGGTAATTAAACCTGGTTTGGGTCCTTCTCCAAACTTATGTTCGGTTATTTGTGTAATACGTGTTCTCGTGCGTGTGTCTGCGTGAGTCGGCGTGTGTGTGCGCGTGCGTATGTGTGCGCGTGCGTGTGTGTGCGCGTGCGTGTGCATCTCTGTATTACTAAACTTGTGAGGACCAAAGGTCCACACAAGACATTTTTGAGGACCATTTCCCATGTCCTCACTAAAACAATAATGGTTGTATTGTGGTTAAAATAGATTTTTAGAGCTACAGTATATAGGCTTACATAAAGAACAACTAATCAGAATTTTGCATTGGGCGTTAGGGCTGCAATAGACCTTTCTGTAAGTCCCTTCCCAAATGACACACAGGCCTCACAGCTAAGCATAACATGTGATAAATAAATGTTTCCACCAATAGTTTTCCTCCATGATAAAACATTGTTTTATCATTGTTTTATCATGGAGGTCAAAGGTGTCAAGCTCGAAATCACAAGTATAGTAATACAAACAAACCTCTATACGTGCATGTGTCTGTATGTGTGTATGTGTATGTGTGTGTGTGTGTGCGTGTGTGCATGGGTGCGTGCGTACCCAGGTTGACGGTGAGCCTCACGCGGCCTCCGTCCAGCTCCAGGCGCAGCGTGTCGGCAGAGTTTCGCGAGGTGGTGGCCATGAGGACGCCGTAGGCCCGCTGGGAGCGGAAACGCAGAGACACGTCCTCCGCCTCCGTGTGCATGGCCACCGGGAGCTGAACCTTCATGAACTTACTGCCGTCGTACGACAGGATGGTGGCGTCTGCACCGGGAGAGAGAGAGAGAGAGAGAGAGAGAGAGAGAGAGAGAGAGAGAGAGAGAGAGAGAGAGAGAGAGAGAGAGAGAGGCCTTCATCAACATACTGTACTGCCATGATTAACACTCTTAGTGCTGCCATTGTTTTTCGATTAGCTCTTATTTTGAAGAGTCACATTTCCAGAGCCAGAAGTGATCATCTTATGTTGGACACGTTGGACGATGCTGAGTCACTTCCTGTTGACATCAGACGCTGTTTTGATCATAATGCCACCTGGAACAAGGAATAGGAGATACGATGCACGATCTGGTGTTATTGACAACAACAGCTAGCACAACAATGCTAACCTTCAGACTTACAATTGTTATATATTGTTAAATTGATGGCGATCAACATTATTGAGCTAAATACCTTCACCCACTCCCTCATGGGAAAGTCGGTGGGTCTTATCACTACCCTAAGACCTTATTTTCCTCTCCTAAAATAAAGAGACTTATTTTAAGTCTCTTTATTTTACTTTGGTATCGCGTACACTGCATTTCCACTAGTTAAAGAGCACTGGGTTGCACCCTGAAAAAATCCCATCTACAAACTCTCAACGTGTTGCAGGGTGATGCATTATGAGCTCCTAGATCTGCTACTTTTTTGTCCAAAAGTGCCCTCTAATTGCAGAAACATGACGTCTGTAAGTTACCCAGCTAAAGAAAGTAGCTCCCAGCTGCAAGAACCTGCTAAATAGACCTGCTATAGAAACAACACACCTGCGACAAGATTCCATAATAACAACAACATAGTTCTGAGTGGTGCAGTGATATTACCAAATGTGACGCATCAGCGGTGGTTTATCTGTCACCATGCAATCAGAATTAAATATCGGGACTATAAGTTTTAGAAATAACCTAATTGTCTGCTCTGTAGCGGGGCCTGCCAAAGTTTTTCTGCATGGAACTAGAGAAGAAACACAGGCTGAAGGTTGCCATACAGGTATATATTAGATTTATCAACGGGTGGCTCTTCCAAGAGACACTTTGCGCTCTCATTAGAAGGCCATCCAGCCGTGTCTCTCATTTCTTTGAAAGTGTCCATGTCTTGGAGCCATAGAGTACAATCGGATCGTCCGTCGTACTATTTTTTTTGTACTTTGACACACACAGACACACGTTTGTGAACCTATATACCGCCGTCATGCGACAGGATGGTGGCGTCTGAGGAGACGAGACGGCAGACGGTGGGGAGGAGCGGCGGCGCCGATAAGATGAGAGACACGTGGAAATGGAAACGGGGTTTCTATGAACGCACAAGAAGTAGAGTGGAGGAGAGAGAGAGAGAGAGAGAGAGAGAGAGAGAGAGAGAGAGAGAGAGAGAGAGAGAGAGAGAGAGAGAGAGACGGGGAAGGGAAGAGAAATTGGTAATTGGTGGTGGACACATGCGTGCACAGACACACACACATGTAGATAGAAATATAATTGACGGGGAGAAAAGAGAGGGGGAGTGAAAAGGGGAATGAGGGTGGGAGGGATGGAGGGAGGGTAAGAGAGTGCGGAATTTGACGTTGAGCGACTGGATTTTCACCAATTAAGCCCTACAGAATACTGCACATGTACAGCCAATTAGTGAACATAGCTACAGCTATAATTATACCAAATGATATGCATATTTGAGCTATAGCGGGTTAGTTACATTTCCTTGTACATTGGACATATAAGGTAGGTAGGTAGGTAGATAGATGGTTAGATGGATGGATAGATAGATATTATATATAATAGATATTATAATATACTGTATATGTATTATCGGGAGAACGATGGCTGCCATTTTTGCATTGCAACTTTTCAAGTTCAAGTTCAAGTTTTATTTGTCTCCCGAGGGAGAAATTTATCTTGGAGACAGGACCACAGCTGCATACATATACATACAATAGACAGAAAACAAACCATCCGACAGCACAAGAACAAATAACATATACACCCTAAGTGCTTACCCCTATGTAAGGGAAATGACTACCTATTTAACAGTTTTATAGAAAGAGGTACAAATGAATGTTTAAAACGGTTGTGTCTGCACTGTGGTGTCCTATACCTTCTACCTGATCTCATTAGTTCATATTCTGAGTAAAGAACATGTGAGGGGTCAGAGGTTACATTCTTAGCTTGCCTTATTACCGTCTGCTCAAAAATGGCTTGGAGGGTCAAGGGGGGAGAAGATAGGCCATGATCTTCCCAGCCGTTTTTACAATTCTTTCTATTTGAGCTTTGTATTTCACAGTCAACTTTTCAGGAATACAAAGCCTGCAGTTTCTATTAGCTTCATTGGAGAACTGACCACTGACCACAGCTCTCTGTGAGACACAGAACGAGTAGAAAGGATAGTGGCATTTTATCATGTACAATAGTGAGGACCTATAACATGAAGATACGCTGAAAAGTGGTCCTTTTAAGATTGGCAGTACAAATCGAACTGGCACCCTATAAAGGAATCGATATTGCCTTGAATCGGGGCGGAAAGTGAACGGTCCCACATCATGACTATGTATTTTGGCAACAACAACAAAGGAACTGTTGACGAATCCAATAACGCTAAGGAAACGCCTGCGGTCTGCCCTGCTATATATATATACGGTATATCGACCCGCCGGAATACATCAAGACCTGACTGAGCCCTAGAGTCGCCGCGTAACAAGCGGCAGGTGATCCCGCTTTAATGCCGCTTGTCGCACCCTTTTGCATATTCATCACTCGGCGTTCCTACGTGCCGCATACATACATACATACATACATACTGTATATACCTGGCCTGTCTGCCGGAGGCCCAACCACTGGAAAACCAGTTACCTCCAAGGACCTCGCTAGTCGCTAAACACGCGCGTGTGGCGCAGCGCACGTACGCACGCACCTCCCAGGACCTGCGTGTCGGCTCGTTTTATCTCTCCCCTTTTCCCTTTTTTTAACTGACTGGCCCCAATTACATATACAGCTAAACACACTCCTCCACCCCTCTCCCTCTCTCTCTCCCTCCCTCTCTCTCTCTCTCTCTCCCTCTCTCTCTGGTTTCCGTGGGAGACCGTTGGAGCCGAGGCAAAAACAAGAGAACAGGAAGAGCAGGAGGGCTCATGAATACTGATGAGCTAAGAGGGAGATAGCAGCGTGTGTGTGCGTGTGTGCGCGGGGGCATGTGTGTGTGTGTGTGTGTCTGCGAGGGTGTGCACGTGCGGGCGTGCGCGTGTGCACGTGCTCCTGTGCGTCTGTCGGAATAAGTGAGCGAATTTAAGTGGGAACAGAGGAGGATTCACTAAAGCAAGACAGCAAGGGGGTGAGAGAGAGAGAGAGAGAGAGAGAGAGAGAGAGAGAGAGAGAGAGAGAGAGAGAGAGAGAGAAGCGAGGGAAGAAAAGAGGGAGAGAAAGCTCTTGGCGAAAATGCAAATTAATCCTCATTAACTTGAGGAAAAGAGAGGTAGTTGGCCTGTTATATCACAGATAACATAACACACACACGGACACACACACACATGCACGGGTGTGCGTATGTGTATGTGCACGAGCATCTCCGATAAGGGAGACAGCAGCTGACTAAATGTATTCTTTCTTTTCTTTTTTTTAACCATAGCACCTGACTCACTACCACCAGGCATAACAACTCACACGGAGAGAGAGAGAGAGAGAGACAGAGAGAGACAGAGAGAGAGAGCGAGAGAGAGAGAGAGAGAGAGAGAGACGAGAAAGGCAGATAGGAACAGAAAGTGCAACCTTGAAAATGCGTCCATGGATGCATCTTTTGCGATATTCATCTGAGCGACGGGCGGCCGCGTGCACGCGGGCGGCCATCTTTGTTCATTAAAAGAAGAGGAGAGGTTGTGTGTGTGTGGACAAAAGAGAGAGAAAGAATGTGGGAGAGAGAGAGAGAGAGAGAGAGAGAGAGAGAGAGAGAGAGAGAGAGAGAGAGAGAGAGAGAGAGAGAGAGAGAGAGAGGAGAGTATGGGGAGGGTAAAAACGGCAGGTAGAAGAGGAGTAAACATGGGCAATCACTCTCTCCATCTGTTGGTCCATCTGTGCTTCCTTTAATCCACTGAACTAGCAGTTAGTGACCCCTCGGTGCACAGAGAGAGAGAGAGAGAGAGAGAGAGAGAGAGAGAGAGAGAGAGAGAGAGAGAGAGAGAGAGGTGTGTGTGTGTAGGCATGGGATATGAGCATTTCGTGTCACGATTATTGTGTCCCAAAATAATAAAGACAGTGAGAATAATTCCCGCGTGGGCCCAGAACCTGGGTAGGAGGAGGCTCTTTCAATGGAGACTCTCTTTGAGGCGTCCTCATGGAGCCTCCACCACCGCCGGCCCGTCAGAACGTTTGGCTCAGGGGAAGGAATGCGACAAAAACAAAAACATCTTCGCACGGAATATTTTGAGCACCGGCGCTGATACAGAAACACAGGGTGTTCTTCTTTCAGAAAACTGTCATGAATTAGAGGACGTTTTGAGTTTGACCTCAGTTTTTATGAATGCATTCAGAACGGAGAACCCATTTTGTTGTTTTAAGCATCATGTTATACTTTAGCTATTAAATGGTGCATTTATATAGTGTTATATACAGTAGAGGCACTTTACATAGAGAATGTGCATTACATTCACCCGTTCACACACATTCATACACTGATGGCAGTGGAAACCATGCAAGGCACCTACCAAGCACATCACTTCGACACCAGTGTTGTTGTTTTAAAATATTTAGATTTAGTCTTATGAGTAACCTAGTCTTAGTCTTTTAGCCTTAGTGGTTTAGTCTTACTCTTTGTTGTTCTAAGTCCTTGTTGTTCGACACCAACTCTGGGAGAGCACGGTTTCAAACCGGCAACCTTGTGGTTACCCTCCGGTCACTCTGCCTTCTAAGCCTCCACCGCCACTGCTATTTTTTGAAGGAAAAAAAAAAAAAAACCTGTGAAAATCGTTGAATATAGTGTATATTCTGTCACAATGTTTTTAACCCAAATCTTTGCTGCAGATCATTTCTCTTCTCCTTGACATGAAATAGTCTGAGCGCCAAACATCAGTTGTTGTTGTTTTTTTTCCAGAAAGCTGTCATGATTTAGAATAAATCAGGTCTAAATGGGTTTAATGGATTAGTCCATGTTATTCTTTGATCCATGCAGGGCTGAACCTCAGCACATCGCCGCCCATAGCGATGATGACGCTGTTCATGTCCTGCACTCCCAGGGAAAGTCCCATATGAGGAGCTTCTCTAGCTGCAACAAAGGATATTATTAGCCTGGAAACCTGACCAATCTGCCAGGGCAAAACAAATCATTAAAAGAAAATCACACCGGCGTGATTGGAGGGACGCGCTCATCATCACCTTACAACAGTGGTCCGGTCTGGTCCAGTGGTCTGGGAGACCACCAGTGGTCCCTGAGAGGATTCCAGGTGGACAGTCTGTAACCAAATGGACCCTTATAGATCTGTAACTCTTGAGATCGTGAAATGATACTAAACGGACCCTCACAGGTCTGAATAACGTGTCTGATGTTTAAATTATATTTAAACATCTGTATTACTTAATATTCAAGAATGTACACATTTAGAAAATGTAGATCAATTGCTATTTTTTGCCAGTGTTTGCCAGTTATCTCTCTTAAATGGAAGACAAAAACTTGAAAATCCTTAGTTTCGGGTCCAAGAGACCAAACTCAACATCAAATGGTGGTTTGTGGCTAAAATGCACAATGAATAAATAGTGGGCCCTGGTATGAAAAAAAAAGGTTGAAAAGCACTTTCTTACAACATCGATTACAACGTAATGCTTGAGTCAGCAACGGGGATGATAATGTTTGTGTCCAATATGGGCTGAATCCCCATAATATTATTAGCCTTTCTATCACCATGAACGTTGAGAGCGACTATCGTCCTGTCGCCGTAGAAAAAAGAGAGAGAGAGTGAGGCAGAGATGGAATGTAGAAAGAGAGAGACAAAGACTTCCACCCACTCTCTAAAACGCTAGACTGCAGTTTGTCGTGCTCGAGTTTAAGGGAGACATTTTCGAGAAAAACACCTCTCTCAAGACGTGACGTGCGCGAGTAAGTGTGTGTTCTCCTGTGTGTGCGTGTGTGTGTGTGTGTGTGTGTGTGTGTGTGTGTGTGTGCGCGCGCCTGTGTATTTGTGTGTGTGGGTGTACATCTTGTGTTAGATGATAGTACAATCTTCGCTTCAGAGACGTCAAGCACAAAACACCGTCCTTGTCTGACTGACTGCCGCTGTCTCTCTCTCCATTTCTCTTTATACCTCTCTCTCTCTTCCCTCTCTCTCTCTCTCTCTCTCTCTCTCTCTCTCTCTCTCTCTCTCTCTAACAGCGCCACATCGCTTCATCTGCCAATCTCTCCGTCCCGTTTGTTAGCGCCCCTCCTTTCTCCTCGCTCTCTCTGTTCACTCTTCTTTCTGTTTGAGTGACGGTTTGAGTCGGTGGTTGTGTTCCCAACAAACCCCCTCCCCCTCCCCCATTTTCCCCTTGCTTTCAAATTTGACCGTTTCAATTCGTCTCTCTCTCTCTCTCTCTATACCTCCACCTAGGCTGTCATCTCGCGGTTCCACCCAAATGGTTCCAACCCTGGCTCCACTCCCTCTCTCTTCCAACCTCCTCCGTCACTCACATGCGCTGTTCCCTCTCTCCCTGTCCCTGGTAGGTAAACTGTAACTCCAAGTATACGTTTACTCAAGTAGTACCTAACCACCAGCATGCCAGAACAAATAGCAGACCTACAAGCTCGCAGCCTGTCACAACGGCAACGCAAGACGTTTGGTGTAGATCTGAAAAGGAGGGACAAGTTGTCCTTCCAGAATACGGATGCTCGGGGAATACGTGGTCCTGTATACTTTTACTTTACCTCATTTCCATTTCTTGATTCCATATGTTTATACTTGCGCCTCTCATACCTACATCTCAGAGGCTGTGAATTTAACTCAGCTTTCATGACAGCTTTCGAGTTACAGATTTAGAGCCTTAATTCAAAGCATACAATCAGCCACTTAAGTGCTATTTTCTACTACAGTATAGTCAAAGCTATTCGAAAAAGCTTTAACTTTCAAAGGCTTTGAAAGATCTGAGGTACTTTTCCTTTCGTTAATTATGACTTTTGAACCATTTTACTCTGAAGTGAAGCATCGAATGCCAAGTCTTTTACCTCGGGCCAGAGTATTTTCTTTTAATAGTGCGAATAAATTGAAAAGTACTTCCGTTCCTGATGTCTTTCTCTGGCCCTCATTTCACTGCATATACACACCTCCTCCACCTCCTCTTTTCTAGTCACCGCACAGATCAGACCCCTGTCTGTCTCCCTCCTTCTCCTCTCCGCGCTTCGCCACTCCCTGGCACTGTCTCTCGCCCGTCCCTCCAACGGTGTCACTCAATCTGAACTCTCCCTCCATCCCCTCCCTGGACGTTTTTTCTTTTCATTTCTCAATCTCTCCATCCGTTCCTCCGCCCCTCCTCTCTCACACGTTATATACGTCCAGTTCTTGTTCGTCATTCAGTCTCACCTCCCTGCCTGCTGGTGCGGGTGGTGGTGGTGCGTAGGGGTTCGACTGGCGTGTCCTTGAAGGAGGACTCTTGATGATCCAAACAATCTCGCAAGAAGCTCCGCCACCACGCGTTGCATTGCTCTGAGGTACTGTATATAACGTGTAGGCCGGGAGGCCAAGGTTACACTGGGTGAGTCATTCTCAACCTTTTCCGGATCTTGGCGCACTCAGAAGCGTCTGAAGTGTTTGCGCAGTGAATGGTTGACTGTGTGCAGGTTCAAGGGCCCGCCCCCGTTTCAGAACGTCCAGTGACACAGGAAATGCGTCTTTGAATAGGAAAGTATATGAGGAAAATGAATGGCCAATTATAACGGATTGGCCTCATGCTTCTTTCAATGCATGAGGAGTCCGAGCTGCGTTCTTTTCACCTGGCGGGGGAGGGTGGGGTTGTTCCCTGGTTAGACGTGGTGTGTGGAAAGAACATGTTATTCACACCAGTTCCTGTCCCCTCCATCAGGGACAGCGGCTGGCCAGGGGGAGGCAGTCTAAATACCAGGATTACTGCATGTTTTTGTCCCCTACACCCGTAAAAGCAAACTCCACACAGAAAGGCCCCAAAATCGACCGTCTAAAGCTAAACACATACGACATACCTCTACCGCTGCCCGGGGGGTTGCTGGGCAACCTTTTCGTCCCTCCAGACACAAGGCGGAATGCGCACGCACCCCACTGGAATCCACTCATTGTGGGTTTTTTTTTTATCCAGCCTGTTTTCTTTGCAAAAAATACTCCAAAATCCTTCTTTTTGTAGAATCTGTCTGGCGTTCAGATGTCAATAGTGATTTATTCATTTATTTTTGCTCATCGCGGCCAACATATTATTATCATTTCCAGTGAAAGATAAACAACATTGCCAGCTGAAGGCTTTGAAAGTGTTAAAGCCCCAGTGTAATGAAAAATACCATTTTCACACTTTTTTAGAACACAGCCATGGTCTTTATGGCCATACCCAACAATGTATGCCAAAATACAGTCAGGTGTATAAAAAAATCAAAAGTCCCTAAAAAATTATTGTTAATTACTTTCTGGATAGAAAACGTTCTGCGTGATGATCTATCACAGCAATAAAAGCCAATAGAAATTAAGCTCACTGTTTGAGTCCCATCCCTGCATTGACTTCCATGCACAGCTGGGTTTGACCGAACAATTAGTCAGTTTAACACCCAGACTGCAGTAATACAATAAGTATTACTTATTGTATTATTTGGTTTAAACTTAATTATCACGCTAACATGTGTATACACATTTGTGTATAGGTTAGAAATAATCGGCTGGCGCTGTTCCCTGTCTCTCTGTTAGTTTGTTTACAAACGAAAATGCACATGGGTCTCACAAACGGAAGTGACGGAGGAAACCTGTCCCAGAGGTCCCATAGCTTGGAGGGACGTGGCGCTTTGATTGGCTCTGAAATTCTTTGTTGAAACTTCAAGGTTGAAACTTCAAAATAGGTTGAAAAATCAAAATAAAATGCCCAAATGAAGTTCTATACATTTTCATTTCTTTCCTGAAAAAAAAAGGTCCTACAACTTGATGTCATCAAGTTGTGCATTACCATGTTAATGATTTTTTTGCTCACAGACATCCGCTTCTAGAATGGGGGAAGCTTTTTTATCATGTCCGCACAACATCTCTAAGGCATATTAATGACATAGTAAAATGTTGAAAGTTCCCCTATAACTGTACATTTAAAAGTGAGGGTCCCACTTGTCCCATATCCCTAATGTAATCCCTATAAGCTCTTAAGGTTCCTCACCTCTCTCGCAGGAGCGTCCCAGGTAGCCGGTCCCAGAGCAGTCACACACATAGCGGTTCCAGCCCTCTCTGCAGGTGCCGCTGTGCTGGCAGGGGTTGGACAGGCACTGCTTGGGCGCCTCCTTGGAGCAGGAGGGCTTGACGCCCACCGCCCGCTGCGCCTCGGCCAGCCGCCGGATGTCCTTGCTCTGGCCGTCCACGAACAGGTCCCGCACGCAGCCCACGTAGCCGTAGTTCAGCAGGGCCGTCCACACCTGGGCAGGAGAGGACAACGAGTGCGTCAGAAAAGAGCCGTTCACACACAAAAAAAAAACTTCATAGAAAATGATGCAACCACCTATTCAATATTGGACCAACACTGTAGTAGTCAATTTTATCCAACCGGTCGGGTTGCTCATTTTTAACCCAACCACATAGTTAACACAAAATAAAAAATAGGCCTATAACCAATCATCAATGAACACGAACAAATAATATATACGTATGTTTGAAAAATTAACTTAAATTAAATTAATTAAATTAAATAACTCAGTAGCATAATAAAATTAACCCAGTTTGGGTTAAACAATTCATAACCCTGGGGGTTGGGTAGATGTAAATATGTTAATCCAGTACTTCGATTGTGGACAAATAACTAAAGTACCCAATTTTAACTCAAGTTGGGTACATTTTTATAACACTGTGGTTTAATAATAATAAGAAAAAACTGCTCTTTTTAGGGTGTTTATTCGACTATTTCTACTATTTGGGTATTTAGCAGATTCAGTGATTTGACTGATTTGTGGGGAAAAAAACAGTCCACCCCTGGTAACAAGATATGCACATGCATATGCTCTGCAGTGGGGGAACTGGTAACAGGCCAACAGCATGTGTACCAATCCCAGTGTTGGGAATATTACTTTACCTTGTTAATATATTACTTATTAATTATTACCTTCATTTTAAAGCAATATATTATATTACAATATTACTGTCTGAGCAAGTGTAATATATTAATATTACTATTACATATTTCTTTAAACAACATTTTTACAAAATAGGCTACATAATTAAATATTTAGTGTCACTATTAATCAAATATTGAGCAGGCCAGTGACATACCTACAATAAAGCAAGCACACTTGGCTATCTGAAGTCACTCCTGAATAAATCATTTGATGACAAATGATAGAAAATAAGTAATTATTTAACTTCTGCAGTTGTCAAGATAATTTCACAAGAACATTTTCAACGAAACAGATTGACAGAAAGTAATATTGAAAGTAATGCAGTAATGCAGAAATAAGAGTATAAAATATTAGATTTCTTTTGTTAAGTAATATAGTTATATTACAATTTACTGCATTTTGGTAATACATTATGTAATATATTAAGTTACGTAGTGCACATGTCCCAACAGTGACCAATCCCCACCTCACTCAATCCTGATTGGAGGTAGCCCTCCTCTTTCCTGAATGCATGAAGGCTTTGTCTCCCAAAGCCCAAAATGAAACTAGGTTTTTTTTTGACTCCTACAGTTCACTGGGGACAGGGAGGAACTCCTTATATGGTCTGCACACTTTATAGTAGTGAGGGAAAAAAATAATAAAGTCACCCAGAGAACTGAGAGCAGAACATCCGTACTTGAAACCATGAACACTGTAGACTGCTAGAGAAGGCAGATCAATAATGACCTGGCGTCTGTCTAAATAACATGCTATCTCCATGTTACACAAGGGTCTGAGGGGGTGAGTTTTCAGACTGCAGAAGATTAGGAGTGAGTCTGCAGTCCTGATTGCAATGGGGAGTTCATTTCATAGTGTGGGAACCAGAACGGAGATGTTTTATAGAGAAGGTTCAAAGTTCAAATGAGGGTAAGATTTTTTTTTCTGTTTTGGTTGCTGCAGGCTAATCATTTTCCTTTTCAGGTATGGGTGTTTATGGGAGTTTATTATCTATCTATCTATCTATTGTTTCTTTTTTTTTTTTAATCAAAGACGGAGTGGAGCACCTTGGATTTCTTTTGTTCCACACCACTTGGGAGTTATGCAGTACTTCTTTGAAAAAATACCTCCAGAGTGGAAGTGTATTACTCTTAGCCTTGGCTTCCAGCACAGACTATATATGGTTTTTCAGCGGCTGTTTCCTGTATGCAGTCGCTGTGAACTCAGCTTTGGCAAAGAAAATGTACTCACAGTTCATTACCTTTGTCCGTGGTAGTTGAGAATGCGTTAAGTGTTATGACATAGAAAGGGTCATGACAATTATGTGTTTAATAGTATTACAATTATAATTAAATTTCAATTTAGCTTGTTCTAAAACCATGGCAACCCATGGCCTATTATTAGTATTGCAGTTACTGTGAGAGGTGAGAGTGAGGTAAAGGTACAGTATGTGATTTCACTTTCTTTCTTTTTTTTTGTTAACCCTCCCTACTAGAGGATGTGGTGACCATATAAGGAGTTCCTCCCTGTCCCCAGTGAGCCCCTGGGGTAAAAAAAAACACCCTAGTTTCAGTTTGGGCTTTGGGAGAAAAGCTCCTTTAAGCATCAGTGTATCAAACACTGTTTGTCAGTCATGCATGGGGACCAGTGGCCTTAACAAATTAACTGCTTTTGATGGATCATTCTGTCATTTAAGGTTGCCATTCCTTCCCCATCCGACTCCTTGTGTTTCACGAAGGCCACTGCCGTTCACACCTTGTATACAGGCTGACGGAAAAGGCTCTTAACTAGATATTCGTCACCGCGAAACCCCTTATCCCTTAACTTCTTTGCCCTTTTAAACTATTTTAAAAAACATTTTTCAATAGTTGAAATGGCCAGTCTACAAGCTCACAAAGTGTCAATAGATTGGACGTTGAACTATTCCAAAAGTTTTTCAAAATAGTAAAAAAAAAAGCCCTAAATCTACATTGCTCTCCATGCAAACATCGATGTTCGGAGGTCTTTGCCGATCGACCGGTGACCCCGATTGGAACATTGAAGTTTTGTAGAGCAAGGTTGGCCACATTTTAGCTCTATATATTGGCGGCAATACTTTTGAATCTAAAATGGAAAGCCAAAACGGAACGCCACACAAAAACCATGCAGATCCAGGCTGGCAGTGAGGCGGCATCATTTCCGTCCGCCAAGGGAGGAGTTCAATGTGGGTGAGGGCCGATGTGGGGGGAGGGGGAGTATCTCTGATGGAATGGAATCACAAATCCATTTCTACACTGTCAGAGTTAAATTAACCCCTTATTGTACAATTGTGTAAATTAGATTGGGATAGACCCGTAAAGGGTCCATCTCACAACACTGGGGGTCCCCTGGGGGCTTTGCCGGTGACAAATACGAGAACGAGAGAGTGCTGTGGGCAGATCACAGTTTGGTTTTCAAGATGCATGTTTAAAGCGAAACTTTCTGGTGAAATCGGGCATTCAGTTTTCAGATTCTTGTATAGTCGGGGTAAATAATATATCGTTCATTTATATTCATTCTCCAATATGAAAAGCATTCAGTCATGCATCATGAAAAGCATTCGGTCATGCATCATGAAACAAAAGCAGTGTACGATGGTGTCTGCGCGGCATGTGCACAAAGACTATGTCGAAATACCCCCATTCCACACCATTAAAGGAAGAAAGTGATACCCATTGCTCCTTTATTGTTGCAGAACTCTTTGCTATTACTGTTGCGTGGTGTACTACTACGCATCAGGATGATATACTGTACAGACAGGGAATGTCTGATAACTTCCAGGCGGCAAGACATTCTGATAACTATTTCCATCTCATAGTCAAGTGCCTTCACAGACACAAACCCCGTTGCCAACAAAATGTGTGTATAGCCTACTTCCAGACATATTTGTCACACATTTGCAGCCAGAGTTGGTAATGAATACTTGATATTAGCACTTGAAATATGATAAATAACAGAAGAGTGTCTATGTGTGCAGCATCCCTGTCCAATATGGAGGAGTTATCAAGCTGGCTGGCTTTGCTCTGTTCTGGAGTAAAACACACTGAAAATGCATTCGCCTTTTCTCCAACTCCAGGTAATTAAAATAATCTTGTAGGATTTGAGAGTTGATAAAAAAGGATCAAAGCTGTTAACCTCAAGGGTGAAAAAAGGTATCAATACACAATGACCAAAAATTGTTTATTAACACATTTTCTGCTATGTAGATCAGGGGTTTTCAACCGGTGGTCCAGGGACCACCAGTGGTCCCTGAGACGATTCCAGGTGCCCCCCCTCCCCCATGCAGCAAAATGATGGTCAGTTGGTAACCAAATGGACCCTTATAGATCTGTAACTCTTGAAACCAAATGGACCCTTACGGGTCCATTTGGTTTCATTTTACACTCTCAAGAGATCATATTTAAACATCTGAAAGACTTCATTTTAAGAATCTACAAAATTAGAAGATGTAGAAGAATTGTTATTTTGACCAACATTTTGCCAGTTACAGTATGTCTCCTAAATTGTACACAAAAACTTGAAAATCCTTGGTTTTGGGTCTGAGAGACTAAACTCAACATCAAACGGTGGTCTGTGGCTAAAATGCTGAATAAATAGTGGTTCCTGGTATGAAAAAGGTTGAAAAACCACTGATGTAGATATACACGTTTTGCAGTTTTTTTTTTTTTAAGTCAGCGGTTGTCGTGATTGACGCATATATTATAATGCTTAATATGGATCTGAAATGGCACCGTTAAAATCTACTTTTTTTGCCCTCAGCCGGTTGCTAGGCAACGCCTTGCTCTCCCCCGCACGCGGAGCGTGCTCATGCATGCGTAGGCTACCGTTATACTGTAATTAGGGCCTTCTATGGCTCCTTTACTCCAAAACTATGTCATTGTCCACTGTGCTGATCCCACATACTGAGGTTCGGATGTGTTTACAGAGTTTCCGTCACATCGCTACCGAAATATTAACGTTTCTCCAGGAAGATAGCTAGCATGAGCTAATGCTAAGGTTAGCCTTTATTAGTTACACTGGAGGTCTGTGAGCCTCCTCCGAGTGTTAAGTGTTAAGCACAATGTCGCATTTCATACATTTTCCAAATATATTAGTGCATTTTGAAAATAGAAGATCTACAAGCTCTGCATTGCAATGCATTGAGAGCTATCTTCAGATAGTGTACATATAACATTGCATTCGTTAATGTATGTTTTGTAATAATAATGTAGCCTAGCTATGGCAACTTAATTTTTTAATGTTTTGTAAAAGTGGATGCAAAAGTGCATTATTTGCCTCGGAGAAGCAGTGGAGTATTAGTAAAATACAGAGCTTTGGAAATACATAAAACGACTGCTTAGCCTTCTTAAAGTTCAAATCTTAAAGTTCATATGACTGACATATTTGTCTTGTCTTGTTTACTGTAGGCCTACCAGCTGCATTTTTTCTTTCAGACCCCTTTTTCCTGAGAGGGTACAAATGGAACCAAATGGACCCGCCAGGGTCCATTTGCTGGATTTGGGAAACAAAACAGTCAAACATACAGATTAAAAAGACCATTATCTTCTACATTCTCTAGTTGTGCATTCAGATGATGAATATTTGAACTCTTGAGAGTGTAAACATGAAAGCAAATGGACCCGCAATGGTCCAGTTGGTTTCATTTTTACTCTTGGTTAACCAGAGTTACATCTGTTTAACCAACTTTCCATCATTTATCTGTGGACCACCTGGAATCCTCTCACGGGCCGCTGGTGGTCCCTGGACCACTTGTTGAAAATCCCTGTACTACAGTATTATGTTCAGTCAGTGTTGAAACTGCTCTGTATAGGCTGGCTGATAGCATGCGTGTTCTAGTGCAGTCGTGTTCATATTTTCCATAACCAGGTCCATTATTCATTCTTACAGCATTTGAACCACAGACCACTGAGTGGATTTCGCCTTGCAGACTCAAAACATCGAATATTTTCTTATCGTTGGACAAGATTGTGTCCACAATTCCTTTCTGTATTGACGTGGTACCATTGTAGAGATAACGGGCAAACGTTATCAGCATAACGATTCGTCTACATTCTCTAATTGTGTTAGACTTCTTGTAAATTAGGTAACGCAGAAGTCTAACAGCAATAATTTAACTCTTGAGAGGGTAACATGAAACCATATGGACCGGTAAAGGGAACGCACTGGCGGTCCCCGGGCCACCGGTTGAGGACCACCTGTTCGAGTTCGTTGAAGGTTTTATATGCCTCTGCTGGCCAAGTGGAAATAGCAGAAACTGAAACAAAAGTAGAATAGGCACATCTCTAGAGAAACGTACAGGTGCTGAACTAAAAAATGTAATGTACAAAAGAAAGAAGAGTAGTTTACACACCGTGTAGCAGCTCCCGGGTAACTTTATTGAGGGAATACAACGTTTCGACCCATGTGAGTCTTCGTCAGGTATCTACCTGGTATCAAAGCGTTGCCTTCCCTTAATAAAGTTACCCGGGAGCTGCTGTACGGTGTGCAAACGACTCTTCTTTCTTTTGTACACGTGGAAATAGCAACCTTTCTAAAAACATCCAACAAACACTAAAACAACACTGGAGGTGTCACTGGGAGATTTGCCAAGTAACATCTTTTTACGCACTTTGATTTTCACGCAGGTCCCAAACTTTCATACACTTCTTACTATGTTTCACTTTCATGCATGTAGAGACATGAGCTGTGATCGATTGGCCTTTTTTTAAGGGAACATAGTACTGTGCAGTTCATACACACCTACACATACACCTGTTCTACACATCATGTTCATAGATAGACCACGTCAAAATAACTTTAAGGATCTCTTGAGGCACTGCTCTTTCAACTCTCAGAGCTCATCTAGTGTGTGAGTGTACAGGTCCACCCCCAGGACATGACACAAAACAGATCAGCTCCAAAGTTGAAAACCAGTGCCTCGAGACTTACTCCCAGGGGCTTGCACACATATACTGGATGGTGCTGTGGCACCTGCTCTTATTGCCTTCTGGACAGCAATGTGCCCATTGATTTCTTCTTCTTTTCTTATTCACTTTGCATAGTGTGCACTGTGTGATGCATCGTGCCTAATAAATCCTTTATGTCCCGAAATCAATACACCACAGAGTACTCACTCCACATGGTTCCCTTTTTTTCCCCACTCGAGCCCCTGCACCCCAAAACGTTTGTGCACTCCACTGCTTACCCGCAATCTAACCCTTACTGATGAGTTAAAATGGGTCAAACAGACACACACACACACACACACACACACGCACACGCACACACACAGACACAGACACAGACACAGACACACACACACCTCTGTAGGGAAGATGAGTCCGGCTCGGTCCTCAGGCAGTCCTCCAAGGTACAGGGTGTCGTCCAGGTCCAGGATCTCACTGTCCCCAGGAGCTGTATAGGCTGTCCGCACACTGTTCACTGAGATGGTTCCTAGTACACACACATGCAGACGCACACAGACACACAAAGTACATCATTACCTAAGAAAAGGGACCGATTTTACAAATGCCTACTCAATTACCGGTAGCTCAATTTTTTTTCCCTTTTGATTATGATTATTTTTTAACCGGAGAACACTTTCATCAGGACGAAGATATTTTTGCTATTTTCATAATTTTGCTGATGTCTGGGGTGGGTGGTTCATGATGCTTATATTTTTTAATATTTTTTCTTCACTGGACCAATCGTACTGAACGTGTCTGTTTGAAACAATGGAAACGAAGTAAGTCCCCCCCCTGAAATATGAAACATGATCAAGTATTAAAGAAGAGTACCCCAAGTTGCCATGTAATGACATATTTAACATTGGGTAAATGTGTAGCGATGACAAAAAATAAGTTCCTGTGTGTATATGTAGAAGATGTTTTGCACGCTCAAAGCTGTGCAAAGATCTGTACAAATACTCAAGGCTATGCCGAGTTACTTTCTGGCGCTGGTCTCAACTTTCAACACCCACGTTATGATTATGATGTGTCATAACAACTCTGACAAGAACACTGCTAGCATCAGCAGGATGATCTTTACCGCTAGCACTAACAATACAACACTCATCATCGTCATTGTCGTCATCATCGACGCCTTTACATTACTCATCTGCAGTGTGGCCATGTCTGCTTATCAGAAGAGACTTTGGGCTTGCTTGAAAAGTGCAGTTTGCTCATATTTGGGCATGTTTTCTAGATACTATTTAGGTCATTTTTTGACTTGACACTAGAATTCACAAAATGTCTTCTAAATACTAACAGTTTTCTGGAAAAAATCTATGTTTCTGCGCCTGTAATGCTAATAATATTTCATGTCAAGGACCCCCAGAATTATCTGTGTTTGACTGCAGACGGACAAATGAAAATATGGAGTCCCAGGAACTTCCTGTGCCTGAGATTTGATATGATGTTCACTCTGAAATAACATATTTCACATAAATAAATATTCAAAGAGGAGACAGCGCTACCGATTGTGCCAATGTGCCTCCCTAAAAAAAACTGTAATTCTTAAATATTTTCAAATCAAGAACCACCAAAATGACTATACATTTGTCCCCCGGAGAACCACTGCCGTACATAATTTCGCTGACTACAGACCACAGACTAGTGCACAGCCAACTGCCAAAATCCAAAATGCACTAGTGGCACTTCCAAAATGCACTAGAATGCGCTAGAGCAGTGCAGCGTTTTTCATACAGTAGCAGGGCCCACTATTTATTCTGCATTTTAGCCATGGACCACCATTTGATGTTGAGTTTAGTCTCTCTGCCTAATTTCGGACAGATAACTGGCAAAATGTTGGTCAAAATAGCAATTCTAGATTCTTGAAAATTTGGTAATTCAGAATTGATTACATATAATTTAACTCTTGATGGCACAAAATGAAACCAAACGGACCCGTAAGGGTCCATTTGGTTTGGTTTCATTTTTACGATCACAAGTTTTTCACTAATTTTGGCGCTAGGGGGATCTGTTTTAGAATGCGGTTTGGGTGAGTGTTAACATTTTACCTGAGCGTCCGTCCCTCTGGAAGTCCACGTGGTACCACTCTCCGTCGTTGACCTTGCGGTCGATGGCTCTGGTCTTGGTGGTGCCAGAGCCCATGTCCAGCAGCAGGTACAGGTGGCCGTCCAGCATCTCGATGGCGAAGAAATCCACCTGCCAAGCCAGCGACGACATGGACACAAACCAGTGACATCACAGAGGTTAGTAGTTGCACCAGAGGGAGCTCCGCATGGACCTTTGCCCCGCCAAATCACAAAGTTGTATGAAGAGAGGCCTTGTTTTAATACTTCGCAGCAGTTGTGTGGAATGGGTTTCCTGCAAGCCCTTCCTTTTTGCCCCTATATATCTCTAAGGTCCCCAGAGTTACCTTTGCCCTAATCCAGTGGTTTTCAACCTTTTTGATCCCAGGGCCCACTATTTATTCAGCGTTTGAGCTACTGACCACTATTTGATGAGATTTTAGCTCCACAGACCCCGAAAACTAAACTATATTTGTGTAGACTTGGGCTAATTCACATGATGAATTCACATGATGAATATTTTAACTCTTGAGAGCGTAAAAATGAAACAAAATGGACCCGCAAGAATCCATTTGGTTTCATATTTACACTCTTAAGAGTATGGAGCTTTGCAAGCAAGTTTCATAGAAGATTTTCATTATCAACATATAATGTCTTAACACAGGGATGCTGGTTGTAAAATTGTGCGATGTATGCAACTGTAGAAGCCACACATCAATCATTCTAGTTTCATGAAAACATTAACCTGCATCGTAATTGTATCCACAATCAATTCCGATCACAAGTCACAACTTGTCAACTACAATGTTGTACAACACTATTGACAACATTAAAACCATAAGAATAAGAATACAGTTAACAGTTATGTCGCAAATACCTTTTATGCAAAGAATCGAACTGTTTTGCGGCCTTGATACACAAAGGAGTCTGGCTTAAATCACTGAAAAATATTAAAGAGAGAAATACCTGTGGAGAATGAACTAATGTGACCCGCACAACACTGTCTGCCCTTGCACAATGGGAACACTCTCACTTAAGCAACATTCCTGTCACGTAGTCCTTCTTCAGGCATCAATCTCGGTTACAATTGCATTCCTATTGTTAAAGTGCCGACAGTACACGGTGTGCGTCATTGTATTGTATCGCCTAAGTGTACATCTACGCACGACACACGTGTGTCTGAGACAATCAGGTACGGATGAAGAATTTGTTTCCGGAAATCTCTGTGGAGAAATTAATATCTTATCTGTGGGGAAGGGGGGGTTGGGCAGCCGCCTTTATGCTCTATAAATATTGAATTGGACGCAACCATCAATTAGGGTTGTTAACAGGTTCCATTTAATATGTTTTTTGGGGGGCATATTTCACTCTAGCACATTTAAATAGTGTGAGTGTAATTGAATTACCAGTGAGTCAATGACAAAACGGAAGTAGAGCCCCCTCCCCTCCTCCCCTTCCGCAGTTTAAATACAGCCTGTTTGAATAGGCTGTGTGACCACAAAAAAAAAAATCCAATTAACGTCCGTTATCAAAGCGTAACAAGTGATGCTATTACGAGAGCTCTCTGATTCGGGTTCTTTTTCGGACATGACCAAAGCTGTCACTTTCACTTTCTATTTTTCGAGGCGTTTACTAAGATGTTTGAATTTTGGGAGGGGGTAGTGGGGTGCTCCTTTGTTTTGCTGTTAATCTGGATTACACCGTCCGACGAGACTTAATACTTGCCTCCAAACAACAGCCTAATTCGGTGGCTCTCGCATCTTTTTAAATAGCCAGACGACTAATCCTTTTACGATGGACACAAGAATTATACCACCATCACAAACTCACTGGATTATGGATCTTTGGAATTTCAGCACCTAAACGTAGCAATACCATAACCTAGAAATACTCTGTTACAAATAATATACATGTATTGTATTTAACTTTACTTGTGTGAAAGACCTTTCCATAAGTTCCACCCTCTCCCCAGTGTCCAACCATGGGTTGGAAACAGCCAGGCTCATTCATTCCAATGTTGTAAGTACAGCATAGTGGACAACAGGGAGTTGACCTGACGAAGATGTGACTGATACTTTGTAAAACAATATTTTTATCAAATAGGAAAATTATTGGTGAAGAGGTTTCTTTATCACAAGGAGTGCTTCGCTGTGAATGGTTCATAGCAGTTTGGGGAGGGGCTTACTGAAAGGTCTATTGGCGGAGCTAGTTTTGGGCATCGTTACAACATCACAGAGGTGCCAAACACCCGCCCAAAAAAAGCAAATCCGAAACGAAGCGCGGAGTCATGGCGAATAACCGTTGGCGGCAGGCGCTTGGCAGTAGTGAAAGGACAGTGGGGGCATAAGCAATGCTACTGCTACCTTGATGGCGGGTGGCGTGCGCGGGTCCTTGCGCGCCTGCTGCCGGGGCTTGCCGTGGCTGAACAGCATGAGGCCGTTGGGCTCGGTGGTCCGGAAGTCGAAGGAGATGGAGCCGGCCTTCTTCGCCGTCCACTTGCTCAGCGCCACGAACGACTCGGGGGTGTCGAAGGTCACAGGGTCCAGGGTGGCCACGCTCTCACACTTGAAGGCCACCACGCCGCTCACCTGGAGGGTCATCCGGGGTTAGCGTCTTGTAGGAATCTACAGATAACTTTCATGATATTCCATGTGTGAGCGGAGTTCCTCAGGGCTCTATGCCATGTTAGTGTCTTTTCTACCATAGTGGAAAAGGCTTTCGCTGAATGGAGAAAACAGACTCCGAAAGCTTTCTTCATGGAATGGATGCTAGGATTTAAGTGCCCACTTGAATTTTACAATACTCCATGTACATTGTACACTGATCTTACACATAGACAATATCTATAAATGGTAGATGGTGAATTTATACTGTATAGTGCCTTTACCCGGTGGCTATACTAAACTACTGATAAGACTCCAGAAGATGACCACCACAGATCCAAAAATTGGTAACATTTGAGGTCAACAGTGAGCTGCCATTGCAGCTGGTGCACTCAGCAGAGTCTTATGCGCTCCAGCAGAGCTGGAATATTGGTGTGGGGAGCTGTCCGGTGCTGAAAGCAGCTGCTCTGCTCTGAACTATCTCAATGCCCGCCTTTAGAATGAATGCTATAGTATATGTTTCTTATAATATTGATTTTTTGATTGATTGATTGATTGATTGATTGATTGATTGATTGATTGATTGATTGATTGATTGATTGATTGATTGATTGATTGATTGATTGATTGATTGATTGATTGATTGGAGTTTGTCTCATGGAATGTATGAAATGTGTTAAAACGAGAGTTTCTAAAAGATTTACATGGGCCATATGAGGCCAGTTACTATGTCCCATATTTGGATTTACATAAAAAACACATAAATCGGTCTATTCAGGATATGAATATCATCATGAAAATTCATACCTAAAGCAACAAGACAGACTCTATAGCTTGTTGCTCTCACCTGTGGACTCACTGCTATTGCGGTATTCGCTATTGGCTATCTCTGAAAAAATAAAAGCATCTACTATATGAACAACGATGGTTTGGATTCCAGTCTTTCCCCTCGCCATGATAATCAAACACTACTGAAATAAAATAAAGCTCAGCACACATCAATAAGCGGGAGAAAGCCCCATTGTATCTGCTATGTACCTTCATCTTGGGGTCCCCCTGCTTCGCCAGTCGCGACAGCTCCAACCGCACGTCATTGTTCTTGTACACCACCTTCAAGAGGCAGAGAGAGAGAGGGGGGGAGAGAGAGAGAGGGAGAGAGAGAGAAGAATGACTCATGAATTCATCTCTTTTGTCAGTAACGATTACCCTTTCCTTCACGTTCCGGACAATAGGAGTCTCCCCGATTGGTCCATGTTCAAAAGCCTCTTGCATGCGAGTGACTATTGTGTCGCGGCGCTTCCGACCACGGTGTTGCTTTCGGAGCCGGACGTTTGTCTTTGTTCCCCTGTCAGGTTCACTAAATACACGCCTGTTCGGCAGAACGCACGGCGGTCACTGCAGCAGTGGAAAAAAATAACTAAAAAGGGTCCATCGGGTAAAAGAAGAAAACCCTTTGCCCTTTTCAAGCGGCACAATGGATTGGAATGAAGTACCCCGATGAAGAGGGAGAACGCCACTTCAGACGTGACCAAGATAATCCCGTCGACGCTGCTTGAGGCGCGGGGCATTTATTTATTTAAGTTCAAGTGATCTGACATTTTGTTAGAAGCAAAGAGCAGCCATCACCACTTAACCCCAGTGTCTTCATAACTCCCACTTGTTCCTGTCATTTGGCTGATTGCACTTCATTCACTCCCGACGCTACACACTGTTCTGACACAACACGTCGGGAGGCTATTTAAAAAAAAAGAAAAAACAAAACATCTTGACAGATGTTGACCTATCTCGACAAATTGTCTCTTATGGGGAGGGGGGTCTCATAGTACTGAATCTGTTCAAATGGGTCCACACGGGGGTCCATGCTGTGATGTTTGAGAACCGTGTGTGTGTGTGTGTGTGTGTGTGTGTGTGTGTGTGTGTGTGTCACAGACACACAATGCAGAGTGCTTTGTGTGCTTCTTCCTCCACCATTTACTTTCACTGCAACCGCGAGTGTCTGCATCAGAATCCTACACCTAAGCGTGTTAAGTAGTTGTTAATATGTTGTGAGCATGTGAGAGCGCGCGTTGTCTGTGTGTGTGTGCGTGAGTCAGAGCACGTTGGCGTGCCGTTGCCGACTGCATTTATTCGCGCCTCGCAGGCCGCGGTTGCTCGGGCGCGTGATTCACTGCATACATCTTCATTTCGCTCACATGGATTATCATATTAACGTATTAAACATGCGAAGGGGGCAGAAACCTCGCATGTCCACAGTTTGACTTTTTTGACATTTTCTGTCGATTTAATGCCGTACCGTCACAACCTCGGTCTGGCTGCGAAAATAAGACGATCTCTGGAACTCCGCCTGGCTACTCACCCCCGTTGTGAGCTGGTAGATCTGATGTCTGCTTAGAACAAATGCCTTGTAACATCGGTATAACATCAGACATTTTTTTGGTGCCAATGACTTTCAAAAATGATATACATTTGGCTGCAGACGCCTGTCTGACAGTGTCTGGTGCCATGGACCACCAGGCGAGAAGATTTGCTTAATTAAAAATCAAACGCCTTCAAGATCAAAAACTGTAATTACACATCCACAACATGCACAAGCTCACAGCACGGCACGAAGCGACGTCTCAGCTTGTATACCCACTATTTTATTAATCCTAAGAGTGTTCTGATGAAGCCAGCTACTGTATGTTGCGGGTTTGTCTACAATGACGCACATGCTCAAAAACCTAGACTCAGATGGCCGGGGACATACGAGGTTTCCTGGCAGCCATGGCGGCGCGCTGCCAGCGGCAGGGCCTCTCTGTGACAGCGGCGTCTCATTTAAACACCATCAGTCTTAATGGAGCCGACCCACAAGCGCGTTGGTTCGCCCGCCGTCTAACCCGTAATACGGATAACTCTGTCTGGCGCTGTCATCTGCCGGGTCTGTTTGGTTGTTTGTTTAAAGGCTGCCGTGGCGTGTGTGTGTGTGTGTGTGTTGTGTACGCACACAACAGATAGAGAGAGGCTGACTGTGAGCATCGTGGGTGTTTGAGAGTACATTAGGAGTTGTGGGTGTGTGTGTGTGTGTGCGTGCGCGCGTGTGTGTGTGTGTGTGTGTGTGTGTGTGTGTGTGTGTGTGTGTGTGCGTGCGCGTTTCAGTATGTGACGTATATTTAATTTATGCGAGTATGTAGGCTACTGCATGAATCTCTGCAATAATGTGTCTCTGTATTCATATAGGTCTGTCAACGTGTATTTGTGTGTGTGTGTGTGTGTGTGTGTGTGTGTGTGTGTGTGTGTGTGTGTGTGTGTGTGTGTGTGTGTGTGTGTGTGTGTGAGTGTGTGTGTGTGTGTGTGTCTGTGTCACACATATATTTAATTTATCTGAGTATGTAGGCTACTGTATGCAATAATGTGTCTCTGTTTTCATATAGGTCTGTCAGTGTGTGTGTGTGTGTGTGTGTGTGTGTGTGTGTGTGTGTGTGTGTGTGTGTGTGTGTGTGTGTGTGTGTGTGTGTGTGTGTGTGTGTGTGTATCTATGTGCTTGCTGTGCTGCAGCAGTGTTCTGGCCCATTTCTACCCAAAGCTTTGGATGGATGGAGAGCATCTCTCCACAGCGTAGCTAATTAGCATGTTAGCGCTTAGCGCTTGCTGCTGCTGCGGCGTCTATATTCCCTCAACGACACACACACTCATCACCCATTCTCTCTGATGCCGGGGCGAGGGCGGGCTGGCGCTGCACGCACACACGCCGTGCGTGCATGTGAGAGAGAGTGTCTGAGAGTGTTTGGTGTGCACGTGTCTCTCTCTGCCAAATCCGTGGATGCATATGCTTCCTGCGTGTGCTCCATAAGATAGCCTTAATGTGTGTGCATAGCCTTGATGCACGGTATATGCGTGACCGAGAAAGAAAACAAGTTTGTGTGGTTAGCGGGGAGAAAGAGAGAGAAAGAGAGAGGGAGAGAGAGAGAGAGAGAGAGAGAGAGAGAGAGAGAGAGAGAGAGAGAGAGAGAGAGAGAGGGAGTGAGAGAGAGAGAGAGAGAGGGAGAGAGAGAGGTGGGGGGGTGAGAGGCAGAAAGTAATGTGTTTATTGTCGCTTGAAAGGGTACCAATACTATCTGTGCAACATTAAGTCTAATATACTCTAGGGCAGTGTTGCTTGCCAAAAAGAGCCGATCTAGAGAATGAAAATGTGCTGTGTGGCATGGTGTGATATGTTTTCTGTTTGTTGTTTTCCTTTTGGTTAAGTGACCCCCACACCCCCAAAGTAGTGCTGCCCGCTGACAGGGGGGTCCCAGGACCCCTAGGGCCTCTGGTTCTCTTGTTTCTGAAGCAGCAGGTTTGCACAAGCACACCCACTGGAACTGCCGCTACTTCAGTTACCCACAATCTGACCGTTGATGCGGGGCGCCAAGCAGTGGTGAGACATCGGGTCTCATTTTCAGTGTCCTTGGTATTAATCACACCCCCTTGACCAACTCAGGGTCTCAGGGTGGACACTCTAACCACATAAAGTCACTAATCTGGTCAAGTCTATGAAGCGATCAATGACAAATTTGGATTTACTGTGTGCATCAGGCCGATTTTTTAAACTTAGTTTTAATCATAGAATCTTGAATAAAAAAATCCATTGAGTCTCAGTCTAGTTTATCTTCCTACAGCTGATATTAGTCTAAATTTCTAGTTTTCAGATTTTCATTAGCCTGAACTAACCTGAAAGGATTGCTGATTGGATCTCACCGATCTGTCAGTCCTCTCCCCCTCCAGTGCCACACTACGTTGCATCATTTGGTGCTACGCTCACCTGAAAGGGTGGACTCCCACTTTTGGCCACCATGGCCAATGATTTAGTCCAGGCTTTCCCTTTATTGCAGACGGAAATGAAAGCCTTTTTGCCAGCGACAAAGCTATATCGCTTCTTTGAGACCACACTGGGTGAGACATACGCTGTAGAGTCTATCAGCGGAAATTGCGGTATTTGGATGGAACCGCCGGCTAGGGAAATAACGTTGACGCTAGAAACCCTATTACAAATCAGTTTACATTCTCCGCGAATGAAACAAGTGCTGTGATTGGTAAGAAAAATAGCGTATCTGGCAGGAAATACATCTAACGGAAGTTCCAATGGACATTTCCGCTGATAGACTCTCTGCCTTGGCTCGTGCCCAGGCTTTCCTTTTCACAGCGCAGATGAGGTAAGCCAGGAGGCCGAGGCTACTTTGAGACAGCTCTTTGAGACACCTCCCTGAGACACAACGCCTCTTTAAAACACACCATCTCTTTGAGACATATCACCTCTTTCAGACAGCCCATGAAGTTGTTGCTGACAGGCGAGCCGGGCAGGTCGGCCGTGCTGGGGCTCCCGCCCACGTAGAAGAAGTCGTCGGAGCCCAGCATGGTGTAGTCCTCCTGGGTGTAGCCCGTGGTGGTCAGGATGCCGTCCACCGAGATGGTCACCTGCCGTACAAAGCACAGGGAAAGGACACGCTATATACTCACAACAAAAGGCAGCGCCAAGCACTAGCTTGGAGCGCTGCTGACCAAAGCCAAATTAGCCCCCGTTTTTTTGTTTTTTTTCTTTTTAAGGTCTGCCGTCTACTGGCCGTTATGTGTGTGTTTGTGTGAGAGTGTATGTGCGTGCATGCGTGTGTGTGTGTGTGTGTGTGTATGTGTGTGTGAGTGTGTGTATGTGCCTTGTGTTTGTGATGTGCCGGGGTGGTGGTGGAGATGGGGGGAATAGATTGCTTGCTCTTGAGGATTGGATTTGGTGTGGTTGAATTAGAGGTAATTGGTGTAATTTGATTCTGTGTGGTGTTTTACCGTCAGCTCTTGCTGCTACTGCTGCTGCTACCACTGGCATTTAACAAGCAATAATGTTATTGTTCGGGTATAAACTGCCAGCCAGGTGCCACGTTATTATCATCTCTGTCGGTGGGGGGGGGTGGGCTGGAAAACATCGCTTTTTCCCAGATTCGAATACCCACTCAGCAAACGCAGCAGCTCAAACAAAGCATGTTGATGAGCTACTTGTGATTCTTTATTTGTATGATCAAGCATAGCGCCAATTTCAGCCTGATCTCACGTAATCTAGCCTAAACGAACGGAATCGACATTCCATACATAAACTACTAATAGAGCCATTAAGTCCATTTGTATATTACAACAGTTTGACGGAGGTGTGGCTTACACAAATCCCCCGGAAGTGCAATTACATTGCAGAGTGGATTCAGGGTTGGTTTGTGTTGGGGCGTTTTATAATAGCCTAATTTATATAGCCTAATTACTAAGACGGGGATGGGCTGACTCCACCAGCAAGGGGCAGTAGGGAGTCACACAGGTCTGTTTTACCCCTCTGTTCTCCATCTGGGACCTTGTATGCAGAATGGATGGATGAGCCAGAACCAGTAGTGGTTTGGACCAAGTAGCTGCTAGTTAGATCTGGGATCAAGGGCAAGACTGCTGCCGATTGGTCAGAACCACTGCTGGTTCTGGTTCATCAGCTCTGTCCTGTGAGTTCCCAGATGTGGTGCAGAGGAGGGAATGGACCTGTGTGCTCGTAGTTACTCTTAGTGGTTCTATTAGTAGTTTGGTTGCAGACAAATTAGTAGTAGTTCATTCATACAACATTACGTGAAATTGGGTTGGTTCATTTACAGGAAAAAACACGACACATTAGAAAAATATGGATATATAAGAGGTATCTGCACCGACATAGACGAGGTATACTGTAGCACCAGGCCCCTACCGGCCTGCCTGCCTGAGTTTCAGCAACGGCTCTCTACTCTCTTTCTCTCTCTCTGCAGAAACGTGACACTCTCTCAGTCTACACTTGAACTTGGAAATGCTTTTTTTTTGGGCACATGCTTTTTTTGGCCTCCGTGCTGTGCTGTCTGTGGCGGTGGATCTCTCCACTGTTACAAGCATTGTGAGCCCACTCGCAGTCCAGTTTTCTGTGATGGATGAGACGCTTTGCTGCCAGCTTCCCTCCCCAAAAAATCTCATCTTGCCCGGTTCCAGGACGGTTGTGTGTGTGTGTGTGTGTGTGTGTGGTTGTGTGGTGGTGGAAGCTGTTAGCACTCGGACCCAATCCACCACTTCAACTCAGCGGCGCTGACAGGCCTGGCTGCGTTACGTGGCGCCGAGAATCCACAAACTGAGTCATCCAACACAGACAGGCTAGTGGAAACTCCAACTAGACTATTTTTTGGTGCTATCCCTTTTTGAACGGAGTTTGCTGGTTACTCTCTGACGCTGTTTTTTTACATTTGTGTTCAATAAACTACACAATCAAGTCATGCAATATAAATCAATATAAGCAGTTGGTGTCAGTATTGGCAATTTTGAGGTACTTAAAGCGTATTTCCAAGTTTCCATACCTTTACCTCTACTACACTATATATAGAGACAAATATTTTGCACTTTACTCCACCAATTGTTTGTATATACTTTGTCAAAACTGTGGCAATTTCTGCACAAGTTGTGAGCATCATTCGTAACATGACATGAGTACTTTTTCTACCACTGATTAAGAATGTAGAATAAACGTATGCTTGATTTCAGATTCAATCAATGTTTAAAGATAGACTATTGTCTTAAGCATAAAAACATTTTGAAGACTGCTGGCTTGGTGATCATACAGCATGTGGGTCGTTCAGCTCAAGACAATTTCCCATTTGCATCCTTTTTTTAGTCGGCACTAACTAGAAGTGACATTGTCTGACAGAACATGTTCATTCACTTGTAAGTGCAATCTGTATTGCACTCCATATCGCAATCCGTAATGCATTTTTTCTTTTTTGGTTAAAATGGCAAATCAAGAAGCTGAAATCGGGTCAAAGACGCATTTAGCATTTACTAGTTTCAGCATATTTCAGTAAGTTGTGATTCAGAAACACTTTATTATTTATGATTATCGTCCTAAACAGGACTTTGTTTTAAAAGATATCTTCAGGGGAGTTCTTCTTAATTCTGATTATATTGAAAATAATCAGCATACATCCTTCACTAGCACATGTTTGTGGCACATTCAGTCAGACTTCGTCACATAATTCACTCTACCTGAAGTGACAATGTTTTCTGAACACTCCCCTAATAAGCACACTCTGTTCCCAAACGCTCTCTATCGAGGCCATACAGTTAAAGTATTCATCTATAGCCTGCTCCCAAATCAAGCCGGCAACCAGCATTCTCACGCGGCAACTTTCGCACGTGACGAGAATAGAAATCACCGCCAAATTTGCATACACAAATTCGACGGTATTTAGCAAAAGGTTGAGGCTATTTTTAGAACGCAGTCGTCATACAGCATATAGCAGGGCACGGTCGTGCAGCGGAGCTTCCTCTCCAGAAAGCCCACTGAGAAAAGTCTATAATCCCCTCTTGCTGAGGAGAGCTCGTCGTCGAGGCTGGGTAAACTCAGCCCAGGCAGGCAGGTGTTAAAGTAATGCCTCCAACCAGGTGAGGCTAAGCAGCCAAAAGCTTGTTAGGGTTTTTTTTTTTTTTTTTTGCACAATGCATCGGTTATAGGTGTTAGTGCCAGTACAGCCAGCGTTAGTTAGTAGTAACAGTTAGTAGTGGTTAGTATGTTAGTATGTGTTAGTACTGTAGTGTTGTTAGTCAGTTCAGGCCAAGCAGTGTCTGTTGGGGTCGTTAAATGGTTGTGTTTGGTCGAGGTTGTCGGGGTTAATGGTTTCAATGTCGTTAGTAGGTAGGTGATGACGCAGGTGTGTGTGTGTTAGGTGGCGTGATAATATGATGGAGGAGTTAGTTTCGTTTGAGTGAGTGAGTGGTGGTGGTGGCGCTAGCCGGCTAGCTAGCGTGGGGCTGAATTTGCAGGGCTCGTTAAAAAAGACCGAGGCGAGTCTGAATGAGGAGTGACGCACACACAAACACACACATATATCGATGCGTACGGTATATAACACACATACACACGCGCAAAACACACACATACACACACACGCACGCACACACAGACAAGACAAGGGTGTTAGATGGGGGTTATAGCGTAACGAACGGCTACATTCCACGCGTACACAAACACATAAATAGCCGAGGACATGCGCAGCAGCACGCCCCGCTCCTCGGTCCGCCGCGGCATGCGAAGCGGGCGGCGAGGAGGGGGGGTCAGAGGGGGGGGCTGCGATGGAGCGGCGGTGCTTGGCAGTGTGCATGGACATGGAGGAGGATGACACACAGGCTCAGAGAGGCAGCACGGTGAGCAGCGGGCATGCGGCGATGCGGTGAGGAGGAGGAGGGGTGGAGGGACGAGAGATTGAGAAAAAAATAACGGAAAATAGGGAAGAAAACATTTCTCAGAGGAGGAGGAGGAGGGGAGGGGAGGGGAGGGGAGGAGGGGGGACCTCTCTGTCCGTTTTAATGGCCCATAGTGGGAGAGAGGAGGACTGGGGGAGTTGGGGGGGGGGGATTCAGGGCACGCCATGCAAGGGTGGGGTGGGGTGGGAGGGGCCAAATACGTGCAGGTGTGAGCGAGCCAATCAGGAGACTCCTATTACATGTCACAGGGTGATGGGGGTGGGGTGAACGAAATAAAAAAGGAGGGGATTGGATAAATCAAGTGGTTGGCAAGGAGGGGGTGAGAGGGAGGGGTAGGAGTGGGGCGGGGCTTAATCTGTTAAAGCATAAAAGATTACCAACCACAGTTGTTCCTTTATCTTTTTTTTTAATTATATATCGATATTCTTTTGGATTTTTTTTTGTAGTTTTTGATGTCTATAAATGTCTAAAAAAGGAAATAGACACGGGGCAAACCCAAACTAATAGACAATTAGAAATGATATCTACCGAACAATGGAGTTTGTTTACCATAGCGTGTCCAATGCCTGAGTGCTTTGTGGGATAGAGGGGGAGAAAGGAAAGCAAAAGACTGTGAACAGAACAACTTTTTTTTGGGAAATATAAACGGAAAGAGAGAAGAAGAAGAAGAAGAAGAAGGTGGGAGAGAGAGAGAAAGAGAGAGAGAGAGAGAGAGAGAGAGAGAGAGAAGGAGAGAGAGAGATAGGTGCTAAAGAAGGAAGGCCTCTCTGGCGAGGTTAGTAGTAGGTTTGTTGGATTAGGCCTCGACTATAGGAGAAGGGCACAGGTTAGTAGAATGACTCATTCAAATGGATGAAGGTTAGTTTCACTAGCAAGGTTAGTAAAGGTTAGTAAGTCACGTTAGTAAGTACAAGACAGGCAAACAGGATAGATAAGAGAGCAGAGAGCAACATGGCGGCGCGGAGGCCGCGCCGTTGGCAGCCCTTCAGTGTTTCATTTCTTTCTCTTGCGTTCCGCGCAGGACGAACCGCGAGTGTTCGCGTAACTCAGAGCAGGTGAGTAAGATAAGTTACGTATTGGTAAGTATCAATATGCATCTCTGAGTTGCGCGAGTACTCGAGTTCTCGCCCTGGCCCCAGCCACGCTTCCACATTCCATTTAACACACACACAACATGCACACGCTCAGAAAGAAATACGCACACACAGCAGTAAGCAACGCCATCAGAAGAAAGCACTCACCCCCCAGCAGTGTCGAAAGCAGTAGCTTGGGTCTGTCTGTCTGGTGGTTAACCCACTGTAAGAGCTAGACCTCAGATAACGCTCGTATTACCGCGCGGCGGCCTCAACGGCTCAAACAGCTGATCGGTGATTATTAATATCCGAGCGAGTGTTACGGACGGACAGACAGACGCAGGCAGACGGTGGTCTGGGTTCTGAGCTGACACCGTCTTGCCGCGCTCGCTCACGTGCCTCATGCCGACGACTCGATATCAATTATACAGCACTTTTCTCGAGGCGCCGCTCCCGAATGGATTTGTCCGGGAGACGTTTGACTGACTCGTCCCCCCGCTCCCATCTATCTATCTATCTATTCCTCCATCCAGACATCTGCCTGCTCATCCAAACATCCGTCCATCCGTCCCCTGGACAGAATCAATTCACCTATCCATCTGTCCATTAATCCATCCATCCATCCATCCATCCGTCACCTCACAGGCCTCTGTGCGCTTCACTATAACCCCTCAGAACCTCATACCTCACACGCAGCTTATCAATATCGCTCCATATCTCCACCCCCCTCCCCTCTTCCACTACTCTCCTCTCTCCCTCTATTACAGTTTAGGGCATTTAGCAGATGCTCTTATTGTCCACAGCGACTTAACAGTAAGCAAAGAACAGCACAAGGTAGTGCATAGACAATAATCATCTACAGGATCATAGAGTAAGGCAACCAGGAACCTATAGCAAATCCATAAAATAATACACTGCGGGATATCCACCTTCTATCTCCTCTCCCTGGCTCTGGTCCAGTCTCTCACTGACAGCCTGTCATGCGCCCAGTCGCAGCTCTGTAGCCACTATCCTACTGCCGTGCACTGTTGTTTTGGATGCTGAAAATAAACAAAAACCAAAACAAATCCTTCCAGACCTTGGCAAAGGTCTATTCTGGAAGCCGAGAAGAGTTTCAAGGTCCCCCGGCATCTCTCTGAAATGCGCTATTTTTGCCTGTGAAATAAAATGCATCCTGGATCTAGCTTATTGGCACAACCCCGGAAATGCCATAGCAGGAGTGACCCCGTCTGCCACATTATACATGCCACAAAGTGGATTTTAGAGAGAGGCTGGGGACTTGAAACCTTTGCCAAGGTCTAGAAGGCTTTGTTTCGGTGAGTAGTTACGTTGTTTTGTTTATTTTCACCGTCCAACAATGCACGGCAGTAGGAAAGTCACTACAGACGTGTAGATGGGGCCAACGACAGAGCGTCAGTGAGAGAGCCACTGGACCAGGGCTATCCTCTCCCCTGCCCTCCCATCTCATCTCCATTCCATGCATCCTATCATTTCCCTTATGCCATTCCTATCCTCCTCTCTCTCCTGCCCGCCTATCTTCTCTCCATTCCCTTCTCCTCTCCCCTGGCCTCCACCCACACCTCCCCTATACCTCCTTCCGTCTTCGCCTGGGGCCATGGGGGTTACCTGTCTCAGGTTGCGGGTGACCTTGACGTCGTGCCAGGCGTTGTCGTTGAACTTGCCGTTGACGGGCTCCACCAGGGCCTCGAAGGCGCCCGAGCCCAGGTTGATGACCAGCGACACGGCGCCGTTCTTGAGCGCCAGGTTGACGTAGTCGGCCGACTTGCCCGTGTGCAGCATGAGGCCGTTGCGCTGCAGCGTCTTGAAGGAGAGCGTGATCTCGTCGCTGCTCGACTGGATGGGGCTGGGCGACAGGTCGTAGCAGAAATACTCGGAGCCCTTGAACGTGGCCACGTACTCCTCGCGAGCTGTCGGGTGGGAGGGGGGGAGGGAGAGGGGGAAAAGTACACAAAAAAACGTTACATTTCACATTTCGACGCGCCGGATTTGCGCTCTGAGCTTTTGCACCGTCTGCGATCGTTTTCCTCCCTGTACGTTTACACACAATGCTGTGTGTATGTGTGTGCGTGTGCGTGTGTGTGTGTGTGTGTGTATTGGTGGGGGGGTGGGCTGGGTCGGGGGCTTAAGGGTCTTAAGCCTCGGATATATTCCTGCCAAGCTACTGATCTCTTATTACCGCTTGTTTTTTTATTTCATTTATATTTTACGGTCTCCCTTCCCTGATATTATACGGCAAAGAGTGAAACGGAGATTATGCCAATTATAGCAGAACTGTCGGTGATCATGAGGTGTTTAGCCTGAAGACAAGAGAACAGCACAATCATATATATATACAGTATATATATATATATATATATATATATATATATATATATATATATATATATATACAGTATATATATATATATATATATATATATACGTATATATATATATATATATATATATATATATATATATATATATATATATATATATATATATATATATATATATATATATATATATATATATATATATATATATATATATATATATATACAGTATATATATATGTCTGCCTCAAACTTGCCCTCATTTGCTCCAAATGTGTACACATCTTTACTCACACTGCAGCAATGGTTATTCACACTGTCAAACATTACAGATGGTAGGTTATCGTTCGACTGGAATACCGTTAGAACTTAACCCTTAGCCCATTGAACACGTCGATCACATTGGGGGGCGGGTCTTTATTCACAGTGTGCCCAATACGGATGCTCCGTGATGCAGGGATTGCATTCATGAATCCATCTTTTCATCAATAGCCATTAGAATACAGTTCAAAAGGGAACAACTGGACATGGCCATTTTGGTCTGTGCACACATTCACATCCATTCTATAGCTTGCCTTTTGCCGGCATTATCTCAGATTCTGCCCGCTCAGTGTCACGTTTCGTGCAAACCGTCCGTTTTCACTGGCTGAGAGAAGCCACCGTGACTACCATTTTTTTTTTTTTTTCACAGGGAAGAATGACAACTGACTTGAGACACCATGTATAGCATTACGTCATCATAACACCCGGTTTTGGCTCTTCCAAATCAGAGTTACAACAAGGGAACCTATTTTGAACATTTTTAACAGTGGGCTGTGAGTGTAGTGAAAGGTTGGGGAAGTGAACTAAATTTGTTAAAAGCGTTAAATAAGCCTCTCTATATTTTATAGGAATCATTGCAATAATGCAGAAAAACTAGGGGCAAAAAACGAAATGTCAAGCCGTAATATCAAGTTTGATCCAGTCAGGAGAGCTGGTACAGGATACAGGGATAAACAAGTGGAATTGGAAGTGATAGCACAAAGAAATGAACAATCAGATTCGTAACTGGAGTGGAACACTATAAAACGTATAAACTCTCTCCTGATTGGCTAAGACTGGCAACACGTCTGCAAATGTATTTTCTGTGTACTGAAGAGTAGTGAGAGACGGGGGGAACCGGCCAAATACTGTATGTCGCCTATAACATTTGAACCCCAAAACAACAAAAAAATAAAAACGAATATATAAATAACTTTAGTTTAAACAATACATCACACTTGTGTGACGTGACGCCTGATAAATGTTTGTTTCAAATGCTCTAAACAAACATTAAAAGTCCATAGACTTGGCTGTCACACTATGTTTGTTCAAAGTGCTCTAAACAAACATTAGAAAAGTCCATAGACACGGCTGCTATGTGACACATCATTTCAGAATGCGGAGCGGCTAACGCCCGTCAAACATGTCACTTGACCTACCTTAAGAATTTGTATGTCATAAAGAGTGAATGGTAAATGGTGCACTGCATTGGCTATACAGGCTTCAGTTCCGGCATGCTATTTGTGACTTGTTCCGACATGTCATTAGAACGACGGTTCAGTGTCTTGCTCAAGGACACTTTGACAATAAGTCTGGTGGAGGGGGGTTGGGGGCGGGCAGAATTGAACTAGGAACGTTTCCCATCAAGTTGTTCTACCATGCCACTCTAAACCCACTGGGCCCAGATGTGTCAAATCATGTTACGCAGACCAACTTAATCGTGGTATATACGTTGCTACCAACGCTAGTAAGCTGCCGATGGATCAAACACCGTTGTTGGCATAAATTAGCATTTTAATTCTTCCTTGGCTCATGTCACTTGTGGTTTGCTGCTCCGTCATACTGTTCATATACTGTACATGGGCTATTTTGCTCCAGATTTATGTCTCTATTTATTTTTGAGACACAGCGTGATGATCACTGTTCCCATTCAGAGAGCTATATAAAGTAGTAGTAGTCCTAATATAAAACTAGGCCTGTCAAAGTTAAAATGATGAATTACAATTATCTCACCGCTATGTTAACCGCGATTAATTATGTTTATTCATAACTATTAGAGTCATTTGGCCTAAGTAGTATAGGCTTTGTGTTGTGGATCCGCATGGTCACTGTACATTACAGTACCATTCACTGTGCTGTCAATAGGCTTCCAATATAATGGCTCCTGGAATCCAGGATTTGGTCCCAGGGACAATTTAGGGACAATTGAGTCCTATTATATTTCAACGACATTAGAGTACATTACTGAATACAGTCCTGCATATCCAGGACAGAGGAGCATGCCAAGTTAGTATTGATAGTATTTCTGCACATCACTGTACCATTACTGTAAATTATGATTCGAATTCTGTGTGAGGTCCATATTTCAGTGAGCTTTTATACGCATAAAGGTGGACACTACCGTAGTCCTATTACAATGTACAGAGGGTATTTATTAGTGATCTCCAATAATAAATAATAGGCATACCTTCCCCACAAAGGGCTTACGGTATTATTTCACTGTATTTCCAGGTGTAAGCCTGTGGCCAGGCAGATCATTCTTACAGAAGAATGCTGATGGCGTCTCGGTGTGTGTGCCAGTCATTCAGTAAGGAGGCGGAGGGCTCTATCATAGCGCTATTGTTACCGATAAAGTTAAACAGAGCTGACATCTTTTGTGACATTGTGATAAGCAGACTTCTTCCCTCACATATAGTTGCTTTTAGAGCAAACCTTTTCATTTATCATTTATGGCTATATGGGCAGATAACAAGCCAAGCACAAACGCACTGCTTTAGTATAATGCAGTCTAACCTGAAAGGACCCCCTTCGCTGTCCTGGTTTCGCACCTGCGTGGGTGGCGTTTTATTTATTTATTTGATGTGTTTCTTTAGTTTATACTGAGCTAATGTCTGGGGTTGGATTATAATTTAGTTAAAAATCGAAATGAAATGCCCCCCCAAATGAAGCCGTTTATTGGTTTAATGTGTCCATTTTAGAACATAATGGCATAGTTAAA
>CM076981.1:17066040-17101040 GCA_039105355.1 Benthosema pterotum
ATGAATGTGGAAAAAAAAGATGGAGGCACTCCTACGCAAACTAATTTTGTGAAGAATCGTGAGGAATTTTGCAGCACTGGTTGGCAAGTCCAATAAGTTTTAGTTCTAATGCTCTAATGTTTTTGCTTGTGTTTCTTTTTAATAAATACTTCCGCGGGCAAAATGAGAATAGTGCGAGAATCATGATCTGAATTCTTGGGAGAGAAAATCGAGATTCACATTTGAGCAAGCATCGTGCAGCTCTACAAAACTGTCACAGACAAATAGTTATAATAGCCTCTGTATGAGCTGAAAACGTGCCGAGAAAATGCCCGATCTACAATCTCTCTCAAGCTGTTGCAAGCTTGAAGATTGGCCATTTTCACCAGTTTACGAAATTGCATGCAACCATAAAAGGAAAGCAAAACCGTTTAGGAGATGCGAGGTTCCAGGCTGACATCGAGCCGAGAATGTGTGTGTGTGTGTGTGTGCGTGTGTGTGACTGCAGTGCATGTGCGAGAGAGAGATAGGGGTGCAGTCGGCGGTCGGGGCAGCAGCAGGGAGTTTGTGCCTTTTTTTTTTCTTTTTTAATGCGGCGTGCGTGAAATGTGTGCGGGGGTGCGGTGCCTTGGTGTCTGTAAATATTGGTGTATTGCTGTCAGAAAAGCTATTACCAACTCAGGGCCCCGGGCTGCTCTTTACCGAGAGGGGAGGGCTGGGAAAGGGGGGTGGAGGAGGGTGGACGCACACACACATACACACATTCGTACACACACGCTGCGTTTGCAACAGCCACACACACATGCACGCTTAATGCGATCGCGCGTACAGTCACAACTGCGCTGCACTCCAGCGTGTATGCATGCAGGCTATGCTGCATGCGGCGCAATCGCTGCGACACTCACACATCCCCACACATTCCCACACACACAGATGTGTTTGGAATATGGTACTACATTTTTGAGGACATCAAGAGTTTTTCACTTGGTGTGTACTCTTCCCAGGCTGCATGAATTCATAGGATGCAGTTGGCATGCCTGACTACAAGGTTTAATCAGGACACCGATGTTTAACTACAGTATATAACTGCACATCTTCAAGGTATAGTAAGTGATTCCTCTTCATCAAATAGTGCTACTTTGTTCTACTTTTCTGGCTAATCCTACCTACTATAGAGTGCACTGACCATATAAGGAGTTCCTCCCTGTACTTATTGAGCCCCTGGGGTAAAAAAAAAAACCCTAGTTTCAGTTTGGGCTTTAGGAGAAAAGACTTTCGCCCAATCGGGATGCGAGGGAGCTTCCTCCATTCCGGATCGAGTGGGGTGGGGGTCCTTGGTGTATGTTTATGTTGGCCTGCTGTACTTCCATCCCCACTGTAGTGTGTGTGTGTGTGTGTGTGTGTGTGTGTGTGTGCAGGTGCACATCTTGCTGTGCACATCTTCCATAGGGATGGATGAGCTGGGACTATATTGGCCCTCACAAGTATAGTAGCGCGCGCACACACACACACACACACACACACACACACACACACACACACACACACACACACACACACACACACACACACACACACACACACACACACACACACACACACACACACACACGAGCAGACATGGAGATGAGGGGCAGGAGGAGAGTGGGGGTAGGGGGGGATCTAGGCGGGGCAAGTGGCTCACAATGAGAACACAGGCGGCCGTCCAGTGGCATTCTGGCTGTAATTTACCTCCACTGCCATTAGGTTTCAGTGTGCAACACTCTGCAGCATTCTGTTGCTAATTTACACACGTGTCATTAAAGCGGACAGAAGCGCATAAAGCATCCACCGCATCGATCCGGAGGCGCCGCAAACACTCACCCGTGCACTCCATGCACGGCGCGCTCCGTTACCCCTCTCTCTCTCTCACACACACACACGCGCACAGGGGCGGATGTAACATTTCCCAATTTGGGGGGGAATGGGGGCAGGAGAAAATAGTATGGGTGCAGCTTCATTGCCCGTGTCACTTCGCGCCACAGGCGATAAAGCTGCACCCATACCATTTTCGGACTTTTATTAGGCAAGTAAAGCATCAATAATAACATCAGTTGTTGTTGAAGTTGCAACAGACACGCAGCATGCATAAAGCTAAAGGTCTGACTCAGAGAGTTTTCTGTTCTCAATGATGAAATGGTGTTGGTTTAGTGGTGGCACAACTGTAGTCAGTTAGTAGCAGTATTAGTGTTTCAAATCATTAATATAAGCACTTTAATTTGAAATATCTTGGGTTGTCTTGCATGCCATCATGTTTGGTGTGGCAGTCTGGGCATGTAGGGGGGCACTGCCCCCCCATGCCCATGCCTAGATCTGCCCCTGCACACACACACACACACACACACACACACACACACACACACACACACACACACACACACACACACACACACACACACACACACACAAATGCACGTATATGTGCATACATATAGACGGTTTATTACCATACTTGTGAGGACATCAAAATTTTAGGACAGGGATTTTATGTATGCCATATTTCATCATAACTATAGCCATATTTAACAGTACTATCGCCTCCTAAACCTGGACAAAAAAGCAGAGCTTAACAGATCATCTGTTTTTCGGGTCATGACACTGCCATGTATATGTACTAGGGGTGTAAAGGTACATACTGTTTAGCAAATCATTTAAATATGTGCGAAACATGGGTAGGACAGGTTTTTAAGGGAAAAATGTACTAGAATGCTATAAAATAGCAAAAACTGTGATGTGGCATATAGGTGGACGCTGTCATTGAACACATGGTGTTTTTCTTCTTAACTCATTCAGCGCGATCGGATTTTCTTTGTTTTCTTTCCACTGCCGCGGCTCAAACCAGTTCGATCGGTAAAAAAGCCCTTATTTTGAAGCTCAGATCTCCTAAACAGGATGTGCTGTTTCTGTTATGCTGTGTCTGTTGTCTTGCCTAATCGATCATCTGGCGATGTACCCAAAAACATCCGGGTCACAAGTCAGGAAGAGCTGTGTAGCCCTGGCTGCTTAACCCATGCGCCAGCGACATTGAGGGGGCAAACCGGAGGAGAGCCGTTTGAATGCATTGGGCTGAATGCATGTCAATGGGAAGGGAAAAAAAAAAGTTGTCCCCAATTCTGTCCCAAATGAAAGTCAGCAACGGGATGATCATCAGACGATGCGCACGGACTAATAGTTGGATTAAAGAATGAAATCTACATCTCGTCGTGATACGAGCCGTCCGCGTGACCGGCGGGGGGGTCTCCACGGGATGTCCACGAGCAGCTCGAGAACGGCGCTTTAAGAATTAAATACACTGGATACAACGCACAAATGCTTGGTATTGGCAATGGTTCGATACAGGTTCTTTCCATCGCAAATCAATATTATACAGTTCATTGACACACTTCGGCTCAGAATAAGATTGACCATAGACCATTTATTGCAAAGCTTTTGCATGTTTGTATGGCGGCATGGCTCTTGCTCATGTGATATCAGACGATCTATGAACTGAGTCATAGGTCTGATATCACATTTGATATCTCCGATTATCTGTGCATCAAGACACAGCTTGAGATATCAACAACCCCCCTGAGCAGAGCCAAGGTACAGTAAAATACAAGACATTAACACATGAGCATTGTATCCAGTGCAGACTGACATGAGACATTACAACATTTATCCAAAATGCATGAACATGGATACAGAAAATACCATAGTCCACAGTAAACATGGATACCATAACAGAATTAGATACACAATAGTTACAACCCTTAAATCATGATTAATCAGAGACTCATGTACTCTGAACTGGTGCCACAGGGAGGAGGCCGGGGAGGGGGAGGAAATTTGAACACATCTGATCAACAGGACAGAGTCAGCTTAGCAGGGAGAGAGAGAGAGGGGAGAGAGAGACTGCTTATATAGAGCACATGATTGAATGTGGGTGTGACTGACTAGGTGACAGCCAATGACAGTGAGGGGAGTTGACATGGGGACACCAATGAGAGTGAGGGGAGTTGACATGGAGAGACTGCAGATTTAAAGGAACAGAATGAATTACTGATGGAAAATAAGGGGAATTAAATAAACCTTCTGCCCTCCATGCCTCAATGAACTGACGCTTCGCTGGATTTTAACGATCCACTACGATATTTTCTGTTTACATAACACTATAGTTCCATACATATATTTCCATACAGTTACTATATCTACTGTCTAGATATGTCAATCAAATTCCAAGCCTTTAAGCTCAAAATCCAATCCTATAACTCTATCCGGAATATTTCTTCTAATTCTAAATGTATAATTAAATGTATAGCTTGAGGGGAACGGGAAAATGGTCCTCACACCATCTATTTGTCATATTCTGCAATACTTGCGGGGACATTTGTCCATCACACATAGTAAGAAAACACACACACACACACACACACACACACACACACACACACACACACACACACACACACACACACACACACACACACACACACACACACACACACACACACACACACGTACACACACACACACACACACACACCCACACATGCGGCACAGACAGGAAAATGCGTATCGGGTTTCGCGGCACTCTCGTTCTGGGACAGGTCCATGGACACGTGTGTGCGTCACACAGTGTATATAGCATGACTATGGCTCATGCCTGCGCACGCTCACACGTGCACCCGTACTGTACTGCAGGCACACACATGCCCGCGCACACACACACACACGTGCACATATACAGCGTTCCTCTGCGGCGCTCACCTACAGATTAATGGAGCGAGTCAGTATTAGCTCAGAGAGTAAACAGTGGCGTGTCACCCTCCATCCTGCGAGGGGGCATGTTCATCATGGCCGCCGCCACCCAAGGAGGACAGACGGTAGCTTCTAACGGCGGGGCGACAGCCTGCCATATTTTTGCGGAAGTGCGTCAGTTGTCTTAATGCCGATAGCAGCACCTTGGATAAAGGAAAACTGCACATTTTGCACTGCGGTATTGATACTTTGAGTTGAGTAAAAACAAGAAAACGACTCGGTCATAGCCAAGAGCAAAAGGCTCTCCTAACGCTTGTGTTTGTTTGTTTTCCATCCTTCTTTTGTTGGTTCGCCCACTGTATTTTGTCACAGTTTTCCTGTAGCTCCACTTAGCTCATAGTATTAGCTGCTGTTGCCACTAGCACTAGCTCTCCGCAGGGGCGGCGTTTCAGGTATGGGTCGTTATGCCGTTTGGACTCTCATTGGCTTAGGAGGCGGCCAATCACAACTACAGAGTGTTTAGAGTTGTCTTCGCAGTCGCCAGTAGTGGTGCACGCAAATGTGGGCCAAGCTGCTACTTCGCACCTGGTCAGAAAATAGTGTCTCTGTGTCTGCGAGGGACACAGACAGAGACACACAGGGAGACATAGAGCAGAGGGAGGGAAGAGGCCAGGCCAAGAGTGACCGGCTTTTGGTTGTGTATATTTTTGTGTGACGCATGCAGTATAGCAGTGGGTTTTCAAACAGTAGTGCGGCGACCACCAGTGGTCCTTGAGCGGCTTCCAGGTGCTTCCCGGCTAAATGATGAAGAGTTGGTAACGGACTAAAAGCCATATAGCCCTTGTGCAAAAATGAAACCATTTGGTTTCATTTTACACTCTCAATTTACATGAAGTCTAGATTAGAGAATGTACATAGACGAAGTGTTGTTTTGATCCACGTTTGCCAAAAGCATGGAATTGTAGACAAGGATCTACTCTGAACGCAACAAAATATTGTTTTTCGTTTGGGATGTGAGAGGCTAAATAATCTGATCAGATGCGTGGTCCGTGGGGGCTGAAACGGGCCTCGGTATGAAAAGGGTTAAAAACCACCTACTGCAGTGTTAATGTAATAGCCACGTGAAGCCGTTATGACGGCCGTGCAGAGTGCAGACGTATGCCAGCATGGTCATTTGTTCTGGTGTTCTCATGAGGCGGCGATCGTGCGGCACAGTGGTGAAGTCCCTGCGGGGGGGTGGGGGTATTTGTCACTGTGCGGGGAGAGTGATATATTTGTCACTGCATGTTGCACGTATTCCTATACGCTGCTCTCTGCATGGAGTGGGTGGGGTTTCTGTCAGCATGCAGAGAGTGATGGAGAAGCGTATAGGACGAAAGCCTATCTCTACGTCCTCTCGGTGGGGGATCCTCGATTGCTAGCAAGTGAGTCAGTAGCATGCAAAAGTGGTGACAAGCACATAAAGTAAATGTTTCCGGGGAGAACTAAATCTATCCTGCAGTGCCCCATGCCTCGAGTCTGTGGGACACACAGTTGTCCAGAAACAGCACAAAAGGCAGCACTGGTCAGACTCTACCAGTGGGCCTAATCCCCTCAGCTGTGCAATTTACACACCTGCCAATTGATTACCGGTATGTAACCATTCCACTTTTTTCACAGTCAGTTTGAGCTCTTCAGACATAGGCAGACAAACGGACGCAGACATCTCCATATACAGGATATGGGCACAAAAGGGATACAGACAAATAGTCAAAAACGCTACGACCAGTTGACAACGGGTTTCATGACGTTCCCAAGTTGCATTGTTGTTCCCAAGTAGTCCAGTGGTCGATGGGAACATACAGGTCTAGTTTACCTACTGACGAAAGGGGGTACAGCAAACAATCGCCAAATCTAAACATAAGTAACGACGACAAGATGGCATTTGCTCTCATGCTTTTTTTTCTTGACCACAATGTTAAAATGTGATGTAATCTAAGCATGTGATGTAATCTTAGCATGGTCTACAGCAGGTTCATTGTTTACCGGCTAAGCTACGACTATAGTACAATAACGATAGAAAACAGCCAATCTACAAGCTCACGACGCGCCGCGGCTCGACACGACACGAGTAGGTCAACTAAGTATATGGTTTGGCGGCGGTTAACTTACAATTCAATTAACGAAAGCGGCAGAGACTGATGGCAGGAAGGAAGAGAGGGAGGAAGGATTAGGGATAAAGGAAAGAGTGAAGGAGATGAATGGTAACAAAAGGTTTTGGGGAGGGGGTGGGTGGGGGTACAAAATGGAGACGTGAGGAATGAATGAGCAAAATTAATGAAACAGAGCCCAAGAAGAGGAAGAAATTAGAAACCAGAGAAAGATGGAGGAATTAGGGGGAAAAAGGGGGCGCGCGGAGATAGACTGAATGCCATCATTAATCTATCATTATAATTGAATGAGAGGGGGAGAGAGAGAGAGAAGGGAGAGAGGGAGGGAGGGGGGGACTGCTGCACTGAGGGCCTCGGTGCTGGTGGGACCGCAGCTGCAGCTGCACCACCCGATGCCACCGTTATTAACCACTTAAACCCTATAGCACACGGTTCAGTGGACGGAGTGCCTCAGGGCTGTGTGCCAGTGTGTCATCCTTGTTGTTCCTTCATCGCTGCAGCGTATTGTGAGTGTTGTGAGCTTTTTCAGCCCCATAACGTTTACATCGGATAGATAGATACCCCCCCTCAACACTAGCACCCACAACACGTAGCTGGTACACATTTCAGTGTTGGCATCTTCCTCATCGTCCTCCTCAACTTCTATATCACACACACACAAACACACGCTAATTTGGCATTTCCATGGAAACTCCACGATAGAGGGGGTCAGAGGGGAAGGAGGGGTGCAGAACGTGCAACTTTGCACTTTTTACGTTTGCATATGGCCCATGCAATGATGTGAGCCTGTGTGTGCGTGTCTGTGTTTGTGTTGTGTATACGACCGTGTCTGTATATGCTTGTGAGCCATGCATGTGTGTGTGAGTCAGGGCGGTGGGGAGAGAGAGAGAGAGAGAGAGAGAGAGAGAGAGAGAGAGAGAGAGAGAGAGAGAGAGAGAGAGAGAGAGAGAGAGAGAGAGAGAGAGAGGAAGGGGAGAGAGTGATTGAGTGAACAGTACATTATCACAGACAGCTGTACTGAATCAAGATGGCGGAAAGAGGAGGGAGGATGGGATGGGGAGGGAAGGAGGGAAGAGCACATCGGGGGAGCGTGCATTATACAGCACCTGGTATAGAGGGAGAGAGTGAGAGAGAGAGAGAGAGAGAGAGAGAGAGAGAGAGAGAGGACAAGGGGAAGAGGAGTGATGGTGAGAGATCAAACAGAGGACAGGGAGAGGGAGGGGTGGGTTGGAAAGTGAGAAAGAGAGAGTTTTTTTGGGGACGGGTGTAAGAAGATGCACCCAAAAAAAGGATGAAGGAAGAGAGTGAGAGAGAGAGAGAAAGATTGAGAGACTGAGAAGGGAAGCGACAGTGTCGGAGGAGGGAGGGAGGGAGCCATGGGGGAGGGATGGATGGAGGAAGCGAGGGGAGGGAGGGATGGGGATGGAGAGAGAAAAATGCTGGTGTATCTAAATCGTGGAGTAGCAAGCCTCAATCACAGCGCTGCTGTCATCCCCGAGATAGCGCACTGCAATTCCCCTGCACCTCATTTTAGTCCACCGTGCATTTCTGCTATCAGCTCCCCTCAGACCGTCCGTCTCTCTCTCTCTCTCTCTCTCTCTCTGTCTCTCTCTGTCTCTCTCTGTCTCTCTCTGTCTCTCTCTCTCTCTCTCTCTCTCTCTCTCTCTCTCTCTCTCTCTCACACACACACACACACACACACACACACACACACACACACACACACACACACACACACACACACACACACACACACACACACACACACACACAGTACACAACACAAACGTGTGCACGCGCGCACAACTCATCAGAACATATGGGGGCCCTGCATCCCTCTTTAATAAAACTCGGCACATCGCGTTGGATTAAAAAAAGAAAGCGTCCGCATGCAGGATAGATGTCATTTTCGCAGGAGGCGGGGTGGCAGGCAGGCAGGCAGGCAGGCAGAGCCGGCCGCCCGGCCCCGCAATGATGTGCCAATGTAATGCTAACATATGCACGGCGCGTCGCCTTGCATTAACCCGCCCCCCCGAAACGCGCGGAAATCCATAAGGTTGGAGTTCAAACTCTCTCTCTCTCTCTCTCTATCCGTCGATACTGTCTCCAGGCAAACGCTCCATCTTTCCCTGCCTTCAAAAAGAATATTGCGTGCGTATACGTATTATACGCCACAGTGCAGGCACATGTCTGCGGGGACTGGTATTACCCTCATAACATTATCCTTATTTTCCATTTTTCATTTTCTTCCAATTTAGTCGTCACGCGTGCCAGTACCCCGCCCCCCTCCCCCCCCCCCCCCCCCCCCCCCCCGTGCCAGTACCCCCCCCCCCTCTTTCCCCTAACCACCTCCTGCATGCAGCCAGGGGTGGATCTAGGCATGGGCATAGGGGGGGGCAATGCCCCCCTAAATGCCCAGACTGCCCCACCAAACATGATGGCAAGCAAAACAACCCACGATATTTCAAATTAAAGTGCTTATATTTAAAATTATTTCAAACACTACTACTGCTACTAACTAACTACAGCTGTGGCAACACTAAACCAACAGCATTTCATCAGTGAAAACAGAAAACTCTCTGAGTCAGACCTTTAGCTTTATGCATGCTGTGTGCCTGTTGCAACTGATGTTATTATTGATGCTTACTTGCTTAATAAAAGTTCCTGTAACCAAAAATGGTCGCTTTGCGCCACAGGCGATGAAGCTGCACCCATACCATTTTCTCCTGTCCCCCCCCCTCCAATTGGGAAATGTTACATCCGCCCCTGCATGTGGCCATCCCTGCCGGTGCCTGCCTGGTGCTGTGACACTTTCATGCGGTCCTCGGCACTCGTGTCGCTGGTGCTAACCCTTGCAGCTGGCCGCGGGCAATGTGGAGAACACCACATGTCCTCCTCTCATACGTGTGGCGTCACCGAGCCACGTCTGTTCTGTGACCCCACAGACAGCAGGGGTGGAACTGGTCACTAAGTAGGCCACGTTTATTCAAGCACCGCAACAGTAGTTAGTGTTTCCAGTTTTCTGCATTTTTCTACCTGATCAGCGACCTGATCTCGCCCAAAACACTGTGAATTGTATTCTGTATATACAGTACTATATATATATATATATATATATATATATATATATATATATATATATATATACAGTATATGCTACTAGACAACACCGAAATTTCTATATATATTACACAGACATTCTCCATTATCTGCCTAGGAGGGGGGCCGCCTCAAAGGAACTCGAGCAACGACATCCACCGCTGAGCAAGCTATGGTGAAGTTGATGCGGTGAACGTTGCCAATTCGATTGAGTCGACTCAGCCGCGTCGAGTTGCAACCCGAGAATCAAAAATAACGTTGACGTTGGGATGTTAAGCAGAGTTGCCACGTCACCCTATAAAGTGTGGTGCACAGAGCCATCGAACAATACCACGGTTAAGTGTTTAATACTACAACGTACAAGTATGTACTGACATTAAGTACTTGAAATAACATAAGAAGGAAGTATATATACACTGTACAGTAAATATACCTCCTTAGTCGTCACACTTAACACTAAGGCCCAAGCTACTTACTAGTTCCACAGCTCTTTCCACCTTAACACCTAAGACATCATCCACACTGTCTGCCAGGAGCGAGTGAGCAGCGGCATTCCGACAGCAACGCGAAAAACCTGTCCTCATCAGTAGCGTCTGTAAAATTTCATTGCTGGTTCATCATCACTTGCATCGCATGCAGTGCGGATGAGGTTTAAGGTAACATGCAGTCCTTCATACAATAATGCTTCACCAAAGGGACCTTATGATCAGTTATTTAAATCTTAGTTGCGGTTATAACTCATAATATATGAAGGCGTGATGTCACAAGAAGTGATGCCAGTTGTGTTCGTTAGCACTGGATGATTCAAACCAGTCTCTATGCTGGCGCTTTGCCCTCTATCCTACCTGGAGGTCCATTACCATCAGAACACTAGGCAGAGTAGCTGACTAAAACCTTAATCCTCACTCGCTTTGTCCCATTTGAAAATAGTTGATCTACTGCTGCTGCCTTTGATTGTGATACTCTTCTGCACTGTAATTGTATCTGTTATTTTGCCTCCTTATGTTTTATGCGTCCTTAATGTAGTCGTATAATTGTGTTTTCTTTGCTTGATGTTCTGTGTAACACAAACTGAATTGCTATACAAATAAAAAAGCCTATTGCCTATAATGTACAAACTCACTTTGCATTTCAATGCAATGCATTCTGAGCTCGAAGATTTTCTATAATTTAATGAAATAACGTGGCTCCAAATGTGGATGCTATTAGGGCATAGGACTGTGCGATTTGCTGAAATACTGTATATCTAAACTGACATTTAGAAGATTTTTTTGTATCTAATTTCTTTCTAGGTCTTACTTTGAATCAACAAGCCCGAGTTTCGAGTACAGCTCTTGTCTGATAACTAGCCTTTGTTCATTCATTGCAATCGAGGTCAAGGTTATAACTGTGATTGTGACACTGATTTGAAGGCTGGTTTCTTTCAAAACGCCTGAAGAAACATGTATCAGGGGACTAGAAGGGGAGTTGAATGCAATTTCCCCATATCTCCATTATAAATATAGCGTTTGTAATTGTTGGCGACAGGTATTATTTTGTTCATTGTGTATGCAATGCTGGAGAATCAAAAACATATAGGACCACAATGGAAACAAGTCCCCGGGACTGTTTTTGATTTTAGATTATTTTAGTCTGACTGCACCCTGTGCTGCTTTACAGTACATTTCTAAAGTAATACAAATGATAATCATATCGCCCACTCCTACACCAGGGTATATAAGTGGTAAATAATGTGTAATTTGGAGCCTGCGCCGCAAAGTGCTTGGGAAGATACAAGAGTGCAAGTAAGGTCAGAGGGTTTTCAACCTCTATTTGGATCAGGTCCCACACGTATATCTCCACGGTGTTCACAGCCCACCCATCTGACCACTTTCTGCAAAAAGGTCTACTAAATCCTCATAACATTCTTTTCATATCCAGGGACCCGCAAAATTATACGTTACAGTATGTATTTGGCCGCTGACCCTGAAAATATTTGGTTCCAGACACCCAGAAGCGAAGGTTTGTGTTAAAAATGTCCGGTCTTTTCATGCCTGTACCAGCATGTATGCTTACTAGGGGTGTAACGGTACATTTTATCAGCGATTCGATTACCATACATGATGGACGATACGATACATGGAGGACCATATTAGTTCATACTGGCGATACGATCCGATAAATTCAGTGATTTGAAATTGATATATTACGTATTTAAAATACATTGACATTGTCTTAAACTAAGTAATTAAAACGATAATTTTCTTTTTTTTCCTTTTAAAAAGAGTAGGTTATTAAACCACTGTTTTTCTGTTTGCTAAATTTGTTGTAGTTTAATGTAATTGATTATCTGCAAAGAAAACAATTCGATACAATTATTTGTATGGCAAAACGATACAATACATAGTCAGTGTTGCTGTTTTCAATTCAATATACTTCAATTCTTGAAATAAAAAAAAATGATGCAGTTACAATATTGTTACAGTAACAGTAAGCCTCCCCAATTAGCCCTTCACTAAGTCCCAACCCAATCCGTCCTTGTCCAATAGGCACGTTAGCAGAGGAAGGCTTGACCAGGACAGCTTGACCTGCATAGCAACAGTTGCTAAACTATTTGGATTGGCATTGGACAGTGACTAAACCCCTAAGCGGTGGGGTTTTGAGATGGGCTCATTGATCCAGAATGTTGCAGCTTGCTTGGTCTTTCACCAGCCAAAATTCTCAAATGCCCCCCTCCTCTCCATTTCCAAAACTCTGACTCTGACCCTTCAAAGCAACCAAAGACCTGGCACCAGCCGCGCAAGTTTGATCGCACCCTACAAACCCTCCTGCCTGCTCAGAAGAGCCAACACAGGGAAGCTGGGAGCACATTCACACAAAAAATAAGAAACTGAGAAACTGGGACAATACTCCACATGTCTCCTCCAACAGCCTAAATTGTAAATTGCTTCAAAGAATATAATATATTCAAAGAACTTAATATATTCAAAAGAATATATTACATTCAAAGATTTGCACACATCATCAAGAGTTTTGAAAGTATTCAAGGATGTTTATAAGGTGGTTAAAAATAATTGTGAAGCGATTAACACATTATGCTGGGGAGGGACCCCCTTGGAAAACCCTCACCGAGTCACAGACAAAAACTGCTACAAAATCGCAACAAACTGGCATCAGCATTTGATCTGTGTATTTGTTAGGGTTACAAGGCATGCGTGCAAAGCATTAGCACTAGCTTTAGCTGTTGAAAAATAGCAGATCTACAAGCTCATAGTGGGATGCGTAGCAAATGTTTGAATGTTCCGTCAACACACGTTTTAACTCCAGGGGGTCCCTAGAACTACACATTTTCAATTGGTGGCCGGCGACCATATAGATGAAATATTGAGGACCACTGACACCGAAGACTGTCAGGATTTAGAGGGCATTTGTAGAATACATTCTCAGGTCAACATTGTTTAATCAACTAGTGCTTGTGTGGATTGGTGTAAGATTTTTTCTAAACGTGTTTTAAAGATAGATCTTGGCTTACGGTTGGGAATAAAACAGACTTGGGTGAAAGCGCTTGCAAATGTTACCACTGTTCTCATAGATGGAGACTTTTGTATATACGCTTTCCACTGGAAGGCGTATCTGATCTGATATCAGCAATGTGTGCGCGCGTGCGTGTGTGCTGTGCATACGCACGCACGCACGCGCGTGTGTGTGAGGTATACAGACAGAGTGAGCAATCAAACATCAAACCGAAATCAACCGTCGCTTGACGTCTTTCATTTCTCATTCTTTCGACCTGTTATCTGTGCTGCTCATATCTCATCTCACCCCATCTCCCTCCCTCTCCCTCTAGCTGTGGTTTGGCCCTTCTCTCCGCGGTACGGTACCCAGGGATACCGGCTTGTTTCCATGACAATGTCTCCAGGCAGAACGAGAGTATTTGTCTTAAGCCCGGATAAGATCAGAGCCTGCTTCATCCCCGCTGCACACACACGCACCACACACACACACACACACCAGTGGTGGTGGGGGGAAAAAAAAAGTATATACTCGCACATTTCACCTAAGTAAAAGTACCATGGGACTGCTACCAAGGACAATCACACGCATGGCAAAGCCGCCTTATGTGCAGCAGCGCCCACGCATGCATACATTTATCACATGCTGTAGTTAGACATATATTATACAGTATGCTACATACGTACGGTGTTTGGATGTGTTCGAGTGTTAAAGATAAACATGTCATGTAGACACTGCATGTACAACAGCATGCGATAACTACGGTATACTAGTACATTTACTCAAGTACTGATGCGTACTGATACTTGTACAGTAGCTTTCCAAAGTTTTTATTTTTTTATGTTTTGTCCTTTATTTTAACACCAACGTGTCAAAACATTTTACTCCAGTCAAATTTGACTACACCAGACTTTTACTTGTAAAATGAAGTATTTCTGAATTCCGGTACTGGAGTGAAGACTGTCAGTATAGCCTATAGTTCTCCAATGTACACTCGGATATTCATGTAAGGTACACATACACGACAGTACACACTCAGATCTTCATGTACTGTACACATGTACACTAGCACACACTCAGATCTTAATGTACTGTTACTGTACGTATATACACTGCAGTAAAAACTCAGATCATTAAGTACACGACAGTACACACTCAGGTGTTCATGTACAGTAAAGTACACACTCAGTTCTACTGTGAGGCAGCCAGCTCAGGTCAAATGTACCAAATAACTTTTCATAAAGGCAACGTAATGGCTTTATAATGAATGCTGTGCTTATTTCCGATGTCCTACTTACGTCAGACAAGCACAATAAATGAATTTGTGTGTCTGTGTGTGTGCACGCATGTGCGTGAGAGTATGTGTGCGTGTGTGTTGGTCCACGCGCGCAACGGATGGTGTACGCTTCCGAATGCATGCGTGTGTGTGTGCTGCGACTGTGCGCCGCGTGCTCGTGCACAAGGGTCCTAACTGAGTGAGCTCGTGTTTTGGCACGCAGCATAGGGATGAATATTGGCCGCGTCGTCGGCTAAAAAACCTCGTATCTCCCGATTTTTTCCCATGTTTTTCCCTTCCGTCAACAAACGCTCGGCTTCATCGTACAACAGTTCAATAACGTGACGCTCCCTGCAGTGATCTGGTATCTTGCAGACCTTCCATTTTTTACTATTTTAATAAAACAATATTATGATAATAATAAAGTAAAAAAAAACTAATGTTTTTGGAGGTATGAGGTCTCTCTGCCTGACTGCAGTGAGATCAGATGCCAGATGGGCTTTGCTGGAGTGAACAGCCAATTGGGCCAACGTGCCCCTACCCCTCCCACCCCCTCCCACCCTCCACCCCCCCAAGCCACACAGTGGAACGGCCCAGAACAGGACAGGTATACAGCACAGGCAGCCCTAGAGAAGACCGCCGCCCACCACCCCTGAGCAGGGCAGGACTAGATTTAGTTCCACACGCTAAGTAATAATCCATACTGCAATCTAGAAATATTGGTTAAGCAATATAACACAACAAAAGTATACATGTCCAGACTTCCAAATTCCAAACGTAGAAAAGTTGTGGCATCGAAATGACCCTTAAAGGAGAATTCTGTTCTACAAGGCTTTCTCAACTTTAAATGCAGTTGTAGTATTGTGTCATTATGGAGAAATGAAAAACAAAATGGGTTTGGCAGAAAATGAGTTCCAGGTGGTCTCCCCAGCTAAATGATGAAGTTGGTTAACCAGATGTAACTCTTTGAGAGCGTAAGAATGAAACCAAATGGACTAGCAAACTCTCATCTAAATTATCCCCAAGTCTACACAACTAGAGAATGTATAGGCCCTCCAGAAAAACGCGATTATGCGATCGCAGAATCCATTGCATAATCAAGCAAAAGGCGCGCATTATGCGACCATCAATTTATTTCTAAAAGGGCGCGCAATTCACGCATATTTACATATTTTGCCTATTTCCGCGCAAAATATGCGCATTATGTCGGCATCGCATGATTTCATAATCCTCGCATATTTTCGCATAAAGTTTATAAAGTTACAACCTCACTCATTTCTTCACTTTCACACAGAAGCGCGTGGTGATGAGCGCCCGCGGCGCGCCTCTCTCTCTCTCTCTCTCTCTCTCTCTCTCTCTCTCTCTCTCTCTCTCTCTCTCTCGGCCTCGCAAAGCATTGTGCAGCGCGCACGTGTGTGTGTGTGTGTGTGTGTGTGTGTGTGTGTGTGTGTGTGTGTGTGTGTGTGTGTGTGTGTGTGTGTGTGTGTGTGTGTGCGCTGCTTCAACACATCCTGATATCGCATCGGCTCGTTAGCTGTTTTTGCGTCTCTGTATTATGGAATTCATCCATACGCAGTTTATATTACCTTCGGAAAGCTCCAAGACTCACCCCAGGTGATGGCAATGCTAATCAGTGTAGCCTATTCTTAAAGCATGAAAAAGCTCCGTTGAACGGGCAGTCGTTATAGCCTAAAGTTTACAGCTGGTTCAATGTTCTCATCGTAGCCTATTTCCAGGGGCGGATTGGCCATCTGGAGTACAGGGAGTTTTCCCGGTGGCCTGCGCCACCTAGTGGCCTGGACAAGATCCAAAATGCACTAGTGGCACTTCCAAAATGCACTAGAATGAGCTAGATGCTCGACTGGAACATACAGATCAAAATGACCATTAATTTTCTACATTCTCTAGTTGTGTAGACTAAGTTGGGCTAATTCACATGATGAATATTTTAACTCTTGTGTAAAAATGAAACTAAATGGACCCGCAAGGGTCCATTTGGTTTCATTTTTACGCTCTCAAAGAGTTACATCTGGTTAACCAGCTATATATATTTGTCTGTGTGGATGCCCATCTGAAATATATTTTTGTGTGAGCTTGTAGATGGGCTTGAAAATAGCCCATGGCATCTACTGTACAAGCTCACACAAAAATAGGCCTAGGCAAATGCCTAGGCCTATTTGAAAATATCCCTAAGTTTAAATATATTTTTATATTTATAGGTTTTGCTACCCCCTCAAGGACAGCACATTAAGAACCAAATGCCTTGATTTTAATCAAAATGCATTTTTGAAAATGTCCCCGCATATTTCGCATTTTCCCGCATAATTTGCATTTTCCCGCATACTTCACATTTGTTCCGCAACTTTTGCAAATTCCCGCATTTTCACCGCATAATTGCACCTAAAACCCCCGCATATTCCATCGCATAATCAAGGATTTTTGCCCGCAACAATCACGATTTTAGCCCGCATAATCAAGGATATTTCCCCGCGTTTTTCTGGAGGGTCTAAATGTAGAAGATTAATGGTCATTTTGATCTGTATGTTTGACTGTTTTGTTTACCAAATCCAGCCTGGAATAGTGGACAAAAGCAAAATAAATCTTTAGTTTTGGGTCTGTGGGCTACAGTGTCCTCAAATGGTGGTCCGTGGCTCAAATGCTTCATAAACAGTGGTCCCTGGGATCAAAAAGGTTGAAAACCTCTGCTCTAGACGAAACATTTTTCCACAAAATAACGTCTGGACCACTTTAATAAACATAATAAACACTTCTAGGATGGAAATCTTCTTTATCAAAGTATCAAGAATATAAAATAGCAGGTTAGTGTATTTTTTTTATATACAAGTCAAAGGTAACTATAGTACACTACAGTAGTCTGTAGTTTTCGGATGGCTGTAGTGGAGAAAATATAATATCAGAGTGGAGTAGATCCAAAAGGAAAACGGATATTGGAAATATTCCACTAAAGCACAGATTCCTCAAAAATGTGTCCCAAGTACAGAGTAGGCAGTATACGGTAGTTAGTTACTTTCCAATATACTGCTCAGCAGGGCAAGCGGGGCGGAGAGGAGGTGGGGGTGGTTCATCGTCGAATTAATCCGTCCCCACGTGGGACCATGTCGACACGGAGAAAGAGAGAGAGAGAGAGAGAGAGAGGGAGAGAGAGAGATTTAGCACCCCTCACAGAGAGAGAGAGAAAGAGAGACACGCCCGCCATCTTATCTGCCCTCTTTGTCTCCGACCTTCTCAATCCCCCGTCCCCTCCTTCTTTCCCTCCTCCATTCGCACTTTTGACAACGTGGCCCCCCTATCTCGTCTTGCCATCACCTTTTCCACTCATTCGCACTTCTACCTCGTTCCTCTTCTCCTCACCGGGCTATTTCACCCCCCAACACCCCTCTCACACACCCCCCTACTCTCTCTCTCTCTGCTATCTCTGCTCTGTAAATGTTAAGCGTGTTTGGCGTCTGGTATTTGGAGTTTGTCTTCTTGTGGGCGAATAGAGGGCGCATCGGTCGTATTTTTTGCAACGTTTGCAGCGTTAACAAGAGAAAAATAAAGCTTAGAGTCTCATACCGGTGTTGGGTGTGTGTGTGTGTGTGTGTGTGTGTGTGTGTGTGTGTGGTTTTGTAATTGCTACATGGTGGGGACGTCCGTCTGACAGCACACTCACCAACTGGGGACCCAAAATCCATCTGGGGTCCTCACCCGAGGTCCCCACACCGTTTATCATTTAAATCAATCCAGAACATTGCAATTATGTGCCCAGTGAAGTTCTGTGAAATGTCCCACTTGGTCTTTAAAATCTGAAAAGTGTGTTAAAGTGTGCTAAAAGTGTGCTAGAAGTGCTCCTCCAGTGGCTACAACAGGTACTGCACAGGAGTGTGAAAAGTTTACACACTTCCTGCTGTCTAGCCAATGGGAAGAGAACAACCCCCCCCCCCCCCCCTCTCCCCCAGTTAATTAACGACCCGCAATCCTGTGCCTGGGCAATTTGAATTCTCTGTCTGTTTGTACAGAGTGGCACTGAATGTCAGAACAGTTTGGAGTTTGGAAGCATACAGTTTTCTTACAATATCGTTGTTGACATTATTGTCTTTGTAAAACTTTTAGTGTTTTAAGAAGTTGCCAAATACTATCAGCAAGGGTAAAGTAATACAATGAATAATTTTCAGGATTCAAATTCAAAAATGGCAAAAAGCAGCAAGCTCAAAAAAGTTTATCCAAAATAGGAACTTGATTCTTAAAAGGTACCGTAAGTCATTTGGGTCATTTGAAAAATCCCACTGGCCTGGCCTCCCGGTAACAAGATCTGCACACTAAATTTTGGGGTTCAACCACCCATTACTCTACTAGCTTCCAAGCTGTTGTGTAGAAATATTCCTATTATTAATGCTGTTTTACACAGTGGTTCTCAAATTGGATTCCAGGGAATCTTGACTGTATACATCCCTAATTAATTATGAACATCATTGTGTCAGGTTAGATGATATGTCCATTTGGTTCCATTTATAGACCATATATTTTTCTGTTCCATTTATAGAACAGAAACATATTATATAGTATACAGTATACACTGAAGCTGTGTGTAAAGTTGGTCTGACCTCTTCAACAGCTTATGCTCTGAGTTGAACTGTCAGCTAGACTCTGCGCCCATCCCCCACTCCACTCAACTGTAGCACTCTGTAGCATCTTTCATTCAGTGTGGACTGGAGTGGGGGATGGGGGGGGGGGGGGGTGCAGGTGCATTGATTACAAGAAATTATACTCCACTACATCTCAGAGCCAAACATTGTTAAAACATTAGGCCCACTGACCCACTACAATCATTTAAAAGGTATAGTAAGTGATTTGTGTGATTTGGGAAATCCTCCAGTCCTACTGGTTACAAGATGTGCACATGCACATACTCTACAGTGGGGTGAAGTGCACACCTTACCTTACCATAATGAAGCATTTTAACAGAAAATTTTCAGCATGGAACACGCAGTAGGACAGGGGTCTCAAACTCAATTTGTATGATTCTTATGGGTATCCAAATAACATAATAAAATGGATTATTATATAATCAAGCTGGTGCATTCCGTATTTCAATAAAGGGAACTTAGATCCAGTAGATCCAGTTTGATCAGTTCAGTGAGTAGAGTAGAGTTGCTGCAGGAGAGAGCACCCCCCCCCCCCCCTCTCCCCCAGTTAATTAACGACCGGCCATCATAATACCCTAGGAGAGTGGGAGAATAACCCCCACCCCCCACCCCTGCACTGCATTGATTGGGTCGTTAATTAGCAAAAACAGCAGAAGCCTGTCTGGGGTGTTCACATGAGACTGAGGCGACCTGTGCTCTCTCCAATGTGGAAAATGTTGAGTCAAGTATTTTTGTACACTTTGCAACACTGCATCTTTCGTCAAAGGCAACTTAATTTTTGGACATAAGAGGAATTGTAATAGTAGTGAGTACCATGAAATTATTCCTTAAGATTAGCTGATCTGCAAGCCTACAATGTGTCGCCTCTGCAACACGTGCGCTTGTAGATCTGTTGTTTTCACCATATTTGAAAACACAATGTAATATCTCAACTGAATTCCTACAATTCCAAGTCATCTCAGGGTGCGGGGATTTAGTAGACAAGAATGTTGGCAGAGCTTGAGGGCATTGTCATAGCTGATTTTACTGTTGTTTCCATGTTCAACATAGCCAATGTACAAGCTCACTATGTGTTGAGCTTATATTTTCAGTATGCAGTCAAGCATACAATGGCATGTCTTTTATTTCTTCTGGATCTCTTCTCCATTAGTCCCTTCCCCCCTAAACATTTTTGTCACATAGCTTTCTGTTATTTTAGAATCAGCACTCATTTTTCAGTTCATTTACTGTCTAAATCAGACATGGGCAAACTGCGGCCCGGGGCCCACATGCAGCCTGTTAAGCCTTTTAATCCGGCTTGCCAAACTTGTCCAAATTATATTGTCCTGCATGATATATCATGCAGGACAGTGACACGCTGTGTGGAACTGATTGATGAAGATATAGTCGGCAAGTTAAACCAAAACAAACACTTCTACCATACTTACCCATTTGTCCTAATATTATCCTACGCAATAAAATACATAAATACAACCCATTACACCCAATAGTAGGCTACTAATGAAATAATTAAATCAACACACCTGCAAGTAACCCAAGTGAGCTTTTGAATGTCATTTATTCTGCTTTCTGAGCTGACTATGGCTTCTGGTTGGCCCTGCTGGTTTAGGACAGATTTTATTTGTGCTGGTTTGTAAGGCTGTATACCGAAGCTCGAGATTCAAACCACTCGCTCGCTAAGGTCGCCACGCGAACGAATATTAATGATCCCGAACCATTCGCATTTATTTATTTATTTAACTTTCCCCCCCATCTAGTAGATGTGCGACATCGAGGGGTCAGAAACTCGCTGTCAAACGCGCTGTTACTGCAGTTGGAAATGCATTGTTTTCAATGCTTCGAAGCTCGGCCTGAATTTGCTGTTCGATGTTCGAAGGGCAAATTAAGCCCTAGTATACACCACTACTGGTTTGCCTGGATCTGACCTGCCCTGAACGTTTGCCATAGCAGGACATAGCATACATGCAAACACATTTGCCTAGTAGTTTCTTTCTAGTGTCTCAATCAATCTGAAACAGGTTGCACATGACCGCAGCTGCGACATGCAGTGAGGCTTTCCAACTGACTGGCTGTAGGCCTATTGTTCTGTGCAAAATATAAAATCCCTGATAGATAAATGATAGTTTGGAAACAAATGCACCCTTATCGGTCTGTAACTACTGTAGTGTACAAATGGAACACATAGACCCATTAGTTTGTACCCGCAATCTGAAAGCTCACAACACGACTTTCAGGGGGTCCCCAGCTAAATGACAATTTTAATCCAAATTTACCCTTACCCTAACAACCACACTTTTTCATTGCATAATAAGAATGATAATACTCTTATTAGAGTGTCAAAACACTGCCATTTACTACTTTTATATAGAAATTAAATTAATATTATGCAGAATTTAGTACAGCCTTTAAGCCCGGCCCTCCACAATATTTTCTGTATCTCATTTGGCCCCTTGGGAAAAAATAATTGTCCACCCCTGATTTAGCTGCTTATGAGCTTATTACCTATTATTATTATTAGCCTATTGTTATTATTATGCTGATCCATTCGTATATTGGCCCAACCAGCCAAGCTTCACAGACCACATGGACTTGCCACTAAAGCTGCAGGTCTACTCCACAAACATGCTGGCCTCACAATTATTTAATTCCTTTCGGCCAGTGGTTTTCAACCTTTTATTATTTATTCATAATTTGAGCCCCGGGCCACCATTTGATGACATTTTAGCCCCACAGACTCCAAAACTACACCTATATTTGTTTTGCTTTTGTCCACAATTCCAGGCTGGATTTTGGAGAAAACAAAATAATCAAACGTACAGATCAAAATGACCATTAATCTTTTACATTTTGTCGTTGTGTAATGCACATGATGAATATTTTATTTTTTGAGAGTGTAAACATGAAAACAAATGGACCTGCAACTGCAAAGGTACATTTAGTTTCATTTTTATGCTCTCATAGAGTTACATCTAGTTAACCAACTTTCCATAATTTAGCCTGCGGAACACCTGGAATCCTCTCATGGACCAGTGGAGGTCCAAGGACCACCTGTTGAAAAGCCCTGCTTTAGGCTACTAAAATAAAGTTGTATTTGCCTGGGGCTGCCGCTGCCCTCGTCTCTTCATTCCTACACAACAACCGTCATTGGTTATAATTATTGTCGACCTAATCAACTTGATGACAGACTGCTCCATACAGGCAACATCAGTGCGGGGACCACCGACCACTGCTTAAACGTGTATGCATGTACTTGATATTGGCCACACAAGCACACAGTAAGCGTGCACGCAAATTGCTGCATGGATACATGCAGTCACGTTTTCAAAACCACACGTCTGCATTACGATGGGAGATTTTGTGTCCTGTGTGCGCTCAAATCTCCTACACAAAAACACACACTTTCACCGCTCGACAATAAATCCTGGCGCGGTCATGCGTCTGACGGTGCATAGGTCTCGCTGTAAGCACAGGACTATCCCGCACCATCGTAGAAAAATAAAACTCAGGTCCGCGAGCCCGCGACGATCGAAAGTGATGGTCGCTTTCTTGTCCAACTCCACGGAAAACAAAATTGGTCAGCTTACGGCTACAATGAATGAAGGAAGGGGAGGGGACGATGTTACGGGCAGTAGTAGAGGAGTTGCGACATTGAGGGGGCAGAAAACAGCAAGCGGCCTACTTAAAGTATAGCGTGATTTACAGCGGCCATGCTCGTGTAACATGGATACTATTAGGCATACTACAAAACTATTTAAAGTAAAGTGGTACAGCGGCCGTGCCCATGCAACATGGATTAAGTGGTTTCAGAGAATTAAATCTGGGCTGTCGCCTGAGAACTTGTCACAGATAGCTGTCCCAATGCTGAATAAAAGTATGTAGAGCAGCCGCCATTACACCTTTCCATGGAAGTGAACAGAGATGTCGCAACTCTGGGTTATTTGCCTTTCTGTATGGTGCAACTCTGCCTTTCTCTATGGCTCTGGTAGAGTTGCACCCAGTTGTGCTAGGTCTGGACCGTAGCTTTTTGACATCACGATAGTCCGAGGAATTAATTTACTTAGGTATATTAGCCGCTGTGGACGCAGTAGGAGCGCAATTAGTGGCTAAGAACATTGCGGTAGTAGTAAGCAACTATCTTGTGAAGTTTGGTGCAATATGAGCTTGCAGATCTTCTGTGATGGTGTCAAAACTGTGTTGCCTGTGTTACTCCAATTGAGTAGCTGTGATGTGATGTGATGTGATGTGATGTGATATTTTTAAGCAAAAATGTAACCAATATGACTATAGTAACTACTATTTTCTTTGGAGGCCTACTGTGGCCCCTAGAGAAGTCAAAAAGGCTAATTTTTTTTAGAGATGATCAAATACAGGAAGACTAAATGAAAAACATAAAAACAATGAAAAAAAATGATTGTCATTATAATTTTGACCACAAATTCGCTTATTTTGACCATAAACTCGCTTATAGGAACTTTAAGTCCTCATTTGCTTAGTGTGCTCTGCTGCTGTTGCAGTTGAGACCCAACAAAAAAAGTTCTGAAAAAGTTTTGTATTTTGAAAAAATAAATTTCAGTACAACCTGAAAGGGTGTAGATGTGTTCCATAAAGAAAGACCTGAAATTGTGGTATGGTCACAAACTGTACTGTCTGATGTGTGCGCAGAAATGCTCTGTCTATACAGATGCCCAGAAAGAGTAATATCTGAAACTTGTGCAGTGTTGTCCCCAGAAAGTATGCACTTTCTGACCGAGTGTTATCAGATGGAGTCCCCAGGAGGATGCAATATCTGAACGAGTGTTATCAGATGGAGTCCCCAGGAGGATGCAATATCTGACTGAGTGTTATCAGATAGAGTCCCCAGGAGGTATGCCATCTGAGGTGTGCTATGGTGTCCCCAGGAAGGCGGAATATCTGTTGGTCCCCAGATGGATGTGTGGAGTCAGGTCTGGGAGAAAAAGTATTGAATTTTGCTAATTTAAAGTGATATTCTGGTTCCTGAGGTTTTTCTGAGCATACATGATTTTTTTCAGAGGCGTACCATGTCTAGAAAGGGGTGTCCCCACACCGTTGGTGTCCACTCATGGGTCCCCATCATGTAGCATTTACAAGCCTGTGTGTGTGTGTGTGTGTGTGTGTGTGTGTGTGTGTGTGTGTGTGTGTGTGTGTGTGTGTGCGTGCGTGCGTGCATGTGTGTGTGGGTATGGGTGTGTGACGTGTCCAAACTTTATCAAAATGATAGTACAGTAAAAGTTACCAGCTGTGCAGTTTGTTGAATGAAGCCACACAAATCTCCGGTGTGGTGTTCAAGAGGTTGAAATTGAACTATACAGCGGTATTGTACTATAGGCTGGCTGCTAGTGTATTGTAGCGTGATAATGGACTATGAGCCATTGATCCACAGTTTGTATTAGTAAAAGAATTATAATCCGAACGCCGGTGGTTTTCAAGAAAAATGGTGTTCTGATCCACATCATCTTAGAATCGCTTGGAATCTGTCCACCATCTTGATATTTTTGTTACTCCATTGTAAATGTGCAATGACCGCTATAGGGGGCACTAGTGCTACCCAGCCGGTTGCACTATTAGGGGAGAAAAGGAGATTCCAAGCCGAGTGGATCAAAGCACCATTATTATTAAAGACTATGGGTGTTTGGATTATAATTTCCTTGCGAATACAAACCGGACAAAAAAAAATCTATGTGAAAAGTCGCTTAGATTTGCATTTGGACAAGGTAAGCATTACTTTGAGGCACAAATGTGCTCGTCCAGCACAACGTGGGAGGCTCTTTTTGAGATTGATGATGTAGAAACGGGAAAAAGAAAAAAACTCGACAATAGTCAAACTATTTTTACTAGATCCAAAAGCTAATAGTGATCTTTAGGTTACAGGCATAAGTTTCGACATACTAACGAGAAACACAATGCAACGCACAACTTTTGGTGTGTCGAATAAGCGTGCGTTCTTTACACTAATTTACGCATGATTTCACTAAGTGAGTTAACAACAAAAGTGACAAAATTGACAGTGAAACATTTGCATCCTGTTAGCAAGCTGAGGGGGATCTTCCTCTACCCCCCGCCTGTTCTTTTGTAATTATCATTCCCTATTGTTGCTGTGTTGATGATTTGTTTGATGATTTGTATTGTCTGTAAGTGACAATAGGCTACTATAATGTAATGTCATCTGGGGATAACCTTTCAAACATCCAACGTAATTGCTGGTATATTTTTGCTCTGCACTGTATGCACACTATTTAGTTATATTCTGCAAAGCGTCTACTTTCTGTGTGAATGTATAGACCACCTGCAGCTCCTCTCCTTAAAGCCGGTATCACATTGCACTTGACACTGTAGTGCTCTTGTTGATTACATTTACTTTACTTGGCTGGTTAGGCCACAGGGCCCAAGGAATACCCGAGAAATAAAACCCAAACCTGGGCCAGTTACTAACTATTTATCGGAGTACTCAAAGTGATCAATGATGAAAAACTCATAAAAGAGCATGAGGATAGTGCCACGGTGTGAAGATGTTCACCTAATTGTAAACATTAGTTATAATTAACACATAATATTGCCATGCTGGAACACTTGCCTATGCTAATATTACACACATAGCTCTTCCACACTATATGTCAGGCTTGTTGTCACATTCGCTTTGATTGTTTAAAGGCTTTCTCGGACGTACGTTTGTTTTGTGAGTTAAAGTTTTCTTTAAACCTACTTTTTTCTGTTTGTGTGTCTTAATCTCTAGCTCATACATTAACGGTTTTGCTACACAATCCATATTTTAATACATTGTCGCTGCATAATTCGTTAAAACCGTCATATGTTGTATAGTGTTTAATTTGCCCTTCTTTGATTAAATTGAGAATTTGTTTTCATCATGGACATCGTGACGAGGCCGAGGTGCTACGATGACATACCAGGAAATCAAACACTGCCCTGGTTGCTAGGGCTTCTGGGAAACTCTGGGGGGCTTTGTTCTTTGTCCACGACTTGGATCAAGGAAGTGTTTTTTTTTCTGTTGCCACAACAACAGAATTATGGTGATAAGGAGATGTGAAGCGATATTTTATGTGCCAAAGACACAAATGCTTCGGCGTTTGAACTTCAAAGATCTCTGCAGTGTGGGTAGGATGCGAGATCTGATATTTAAAGCACTGAAGGTGTTCACAATACTAGGCTGTTCTGCGTGTTCGCTTGACACCATTATTAAAATGTCGCACCACCGTTATAAAAAAAACACCATTATGCCGCTGATGATGAAACATTATGTAAATGAAGACGCGTTTCCCTGCTGTGACGCCGCGGCTGAAGTACATTATTTAATGTGGAATCAGACGACAGGCTGCGGTGAAAGGCGTGCGGTGTGCGTTGTATGCAGCGATGACTGATGTACGCGCAGAGGGTGTCAGAGGGCCTTCATTAGCATGGTGACCCGACATGTCCCAGTGTAGCTGCTGGGAGCCGAGCAGGGCCAGGTTTCATGTTTCTGGGTCACACTGGTGGGAAGAACTTACAATATTTTTTACTTAGTTGTGCTCGCGCTACATCTCAAGAGGTGAATGTTGTACGTTTGCTCCATCCATTTACTCATAGGCGATTTTAGGGTGGTGCCAGGTGGGCTCTTGCATCACCTGGTCTTGCATCACCATTTATACAAATTTATATTTTTCATTCCATTCATGCTATGTAATAAATAGTTTCAACATTACCTGACTGACATTGACATGAAATATAGGTCTAATGATTGGATAAAGGATGTTCCAGAATGCGTAATTAAATCACATAGTTTCGAGAAAAGTTACTAGAATATTTAGTTGCTTATATTCTATAGCAGTGGTTTTCAACCATTTTCATATCAGTGTCCACTATTTATCCCGCAGGAACACCATCTGATTTGAGTTTAGACCCAAAACTAAGGATTTTCAAGTTTTTGTCCATAATTTATGAACTGTCAAAACTTTGGCCAAAATAACAATTCTTCTACATTTTCTAATTGTGTAGATTCTTGAAAATTATGTAATTCAGATGTTTAAATATTATTTAACTCTTGAGGGCATTTACACTGTCAAGAGTTACAGATCTACCATAGGGAGAGCAATGGCCTATGCATTTACTAGTTACTTTGATTATTATTACATTACAAGCATGTAGAGTAAGAAGAGTAACGCACATCCAACATTGGTGCTGAGTCAAAACTGTGGAAACAGTAAACATAAAAAAGAATATAGCGGCTCGCAACTCACTTTAAGACGCCTCAACAACCACAGACAGGCAAAATACGACGTTTTGGTCAGTTATGTGATGTCTTGTCATACTTTATACTTGACAAAGACCATAACTGGTCGAAAACGTCCTATTTTACCTGGCTGTCGCCGAATAAAAGTTAGTTGCAAGCCACTATTTTTCAGTTTATTATTTGATGTATCTGATCTCTCCTCAGCTCAGGGTTCCTCGCCTAATTTCTTTTTCGCAGTTGCGTAGGACCAATGTCTTTTTCGCAGTTACGTAGGGCCAAAAATCCATCTTTGTTTATTTGGTCAGGTCCACATCGATTTTACAGAGCTACAGATGGTGTTATATTTGCTCACAATTAAGGCAGCTGCAGCCTCCAGGGTGGACTTAAGTCTTTGCTGGGCTCAACTTTTAACCCTCGTCATACTGTGACCTGTACAATAACTACCCAAATATTAATGTACAACTGGCCAAATTAACCCCATACTACAAAACATATTAGCCACTTCAGCCCCGTATACTGTACATTTTGGCCTTTGAAAATAGTCAATCTAGTTATTCCGATAAATGGGAATACTATATATTCCATTGGCGAGACATGTGGTGGCGTGCTATGAACTTGTAGGTCTGTTATTTATGATGCAGAAACATGACATTTTTTTTTTTTTTTTTTTTGAAAACTGGATTTAGAAGACATTTTGTAGAATCTGTTCTCGGGTCAAAATGGGTTAAAACAATTATGGTTGCATTGTGATATGGACAAATAGAACTACTACAGTATGTTTTATCGGTGGCTAGCTAAAATAAACATGCTGTGAAGCACATGGTCCGCAGGGGCGGCCATGCTAAGTGGTCAGAAATGGTGGGTTGTGAGACACTTTCAAGATGGGCTCGGCAGTTCATTAATTAAAAAGAAAATTACACCGTTTTTGTTTGAGAGATATGAAACCACTCCGGAATTGAGGTCCTTGCTCAAAATACGATGGCAATCAGAAAAGTAGTAGAAAAGAGATGAACGCGAGCATGCACGCGCACACAAGTAACCCCAGTCCCCGTATTACGAAGAATGGAGAGTTTAACCCCATTATGGCATTATGGTGGAACGGAGTCCCTCTTAAGCCGCGTGCTAGTTGTCTTTCTCTGAGATTGATTCTGTTTTTCCCCTTTCTGTTTTTGTCGCACACACCAATAATTTGATGTCTGGGTCATCGGTCAATATTTAAGGACATTCAGTCTGGAGAGCCTTTGAGGAGAGGCCGTCCGCTCATCAAATTATCTGCTCATTATGCGACAAAAACAGGGAAAAAAAGATTCCACAAATTCATGGCGTCACGGTTTGTGTGTAATTGATAGAAAAAGAAGTAATTTTGTTGGGGTCTAAGTGGTTAAAAAGGATTACATGCTCAACATAGAAACGGAGGGGTCCATTTCCACAGTGAATTAACACTGCGGATTAATACTGTGTCATTACAACAAAAAATCCTTATTTGGCCCATGCCCTGAGTGTGAGCGTGCATGTGTGCGTGTGTGTGTGTGTGTGTGTGTGTGTGTGTGTGTGTGTGTGTGTGTGTGTGTGTGTGGGCTGAGGTTAAGGGCTTGGAGATGTATTTTCAGGGACGGAGGGTACCGGGATCGGGCTGCAAGGCAGCAGGACATGCTGTGCTTTGTGCTGTCGGTACCAACGGGGATGGTTTGCCGCTCCCAACCGCACATATGGTGCAGTCAGCGTGTGTGTGTGCACACGAGCTGTGTGTGTGTGTGTTGCACGCATGCCTGTGATTGTATGAAACTATGACATCCAGAGAGAGAGAGAGAGCAAGAGAGGGAGATCGTTGCTTTCAGATGGAAACCTCATAACGTCAGGCAAAAATAGTGAAAATATGTTCACATCACAATGCATAGTCTGTTTTCACTCCTTACACATACGTTGCGTGTGGGCTTGTTAGATTTGCTGCTATGTTCGTCTGCAAATTACGCTGTTGTGCGATGACACTTCGACAAAGTATAAAATGGGCGAGACCGAGGAAGACGCAGAGAGAGAGCGAGAGTATGGGAAAACATCAAAGTGTGGCAGCAGACGCACGCGCGTGTGTGATGCTGCCTACGTATGCGTGAGTGCAGCGTTCGTCCGATCTATGTGCTTTCGTTGAAATAAAAGAGAATGGGTGGTTTATGCATGCGTGCGTGTGTTAAAACGGTCTGCTTTGATTGCCGAATCCTTTATGAGTCACAAGTGATGAGTCACAGCCCACCTCCCTCTAAAAACACACTCACGCCTGGACACTCTCTGTCTCTCTCTCTCATATTCTCTCTTTCTCTTGCGGGCGCGCGCACACAGACACTCACACACCTTTCTCCCCTGCTCTCATCCACTGACCGTGAAGAATGTGCAGGCAGCCTTTTCCTCATGCATATTTACAATGAATACACACTCACCTACTCAGAGGGCACTCCGTAAAGGTTATTATGTATGTGTGTGTGTGTGTGTGTTTCTGCGAACGCGCATCGCATCCCGAGCGTGTCGCGTTGAGGCACGCACGCACTTCTAAAAGGTCAGGTCCGGCGTGAGGCGGAGCACTTGTGTACAACGTGCGGTGATTGTCGGATTGATATCGGGGACACTCAAACACAGAGACAAACAACCGTCATTAAATGGCCGTTGCGCGCATGCGTGCGCGCGTGCACGACTGCGTGCTAGCTATAGGGCTCGCTCGCACGCGTGCAAAACAACACGCACCGGAAAAGCCTCACACTCCTCGCTACAGCGCCGTAATAGAGGCGATATTGCACCTCATCAACATACATGTTTATCAATGAGCCTGTCCTGACGCACACCGGCCGAGTGCTGGGTGACGTCATCCACCAACCCCATCTTTATATTTGCTCTAGTGCTCAAATAGAGCACTAGAATAGTGGTTTTCACTAGCCATGGTCCCTCAGGCTTACTCATCTGCCATGAGAAAAGCCTGCATGCATGGCCACAACCTAAGGCAGACATTCTAGCAGCGGAAGTGTCCGGACGTGGGAACATCCGTCAGATGTATTTCCCCAGGATCTGGCAGCCAATCCCGCAACTCCTGCAGACAGACTCTAGAGGATAGGTCGCAGGAAACAGAGACTTTTATTGGTTGAGATCTGCGAACACTATACCAGGGTTTTCAATGGTCCCCAGCTAAATTATGGACCATTGGTAAGCAAATGGACCCTTATAGATCTGTAACTCTTGAGAGTGTTAAAATGAAACTAAATGGACCCGTAATAATGTACCCTTATAGATCTGTAACTCTTCAGAGTGTTAAAATGACTTTTACGTGCCCAAGAGTTAAATTATACTGTATTTAAACATCTGAACTACTTAATTTTCCAGAATCTACACAATTAGAAGAATTGTAATTGTAGAAGAAATTAAAAAAAAAAAATAGTGGAACCTGGTATGAAAAGGTTGAAAACCATTGCACTAAACCACTTATTAGTAATTTGACTGGTCTAGGGAATTTGTGTTATTCTTTGTGTGCCTGTGAGACAAACTGCACATTGCAGTTATAACAACAGACTGTATTCTGAACTGAAAAAGAAAAAAACTTGTCTCTTCAGACACGACCTCAGCCATTTGACCTAGATAGGACGACCATGTTTCGATCTACAAAAGTAGTTTGGTCTGGTTTTAGCTGACAGAATCTAAAGTTGATTTGTCTAACTAAAATGCGGGCATGTTGGCACTGAAGTCTGCAATTTATAGGCTACTGATGTGTTCCCAAAAAAAGGCAGATCTACAAGCTCGCAAGATGTGACACGCTGCAACGCACTGTGCACGTCGGTTGTTGTAGGAGAGTGACACCTGCACACAACCGGTGGCCATGAAATGACTCGTTGTTCTACTCTTTTCAAGGTTCAAGGCTACTTGAACTTTGTTATTTTGACTCCAGGGGGAGAAATTAGTCTTGGGACCAAAAAGACCTGCACTGCAGCATACATAAATACAACACATTACAATGCAAGACATTAAGAGGTCTAAGGAACACACAGGCCAACATAGCTATAAAGCAAAAACCAGCACATTAGCACCAGCTCAAAACATTCTACCCCTACCCTGCCTGACTAATCTGAATGTTTATATTTGCACGTGTGGACATCTTGATGATGCCATTAATCTGTACTCAGGGTTGGTTTGGGTCAGGTACAATTTTCTTAACCCGCCCAATGGTGGCATGCTTGAAGATGACCTGGGGGGTGATGGGAGGTGTAGACATAATAACCATGATCTTCCATAACCACTGTGGCCTAATCGAAGGATCTCAGATTTGCACTTTACCGTACAAACCAACTGGTGATACCATACCTTACAACTGCCTCTATACTAGCTCCACAAAACATCAGTATTACATTTGTAAAGAGTCTGAGCCTACAGGTGAAAATTAAGGGGCAAGTGTATTTGTTTGTTTTTTATCAGTGCATACAGAAAACGAAAGACGACCATTCTTCATCATTGCACCACACTCAGACATAGTCATTTGTTCTCGATACTTATGCTCGATTTTAATATTGTTTAGCGTAGAACCGATGCTAAGGTGTGATCCTGCGGTATAGCTTTTCCTGAGGCGCTGCACTGTCTCTCGGTCGTGTGATAAATGCGTTACCTGCCTTATTGCGAGCCGGGCGCCCGGAACGAGAGCGTCCGCCCGCCAACGCATAAATTGTTGCAAATTGTGTCGGAAATCTGCTATTTATTCCGAGCTATAAATCAGGGAGGGGGGGTTTAAATGCGGCGCTCGTGCGTGCGTTGCTGCGTGCTGTCAGTTATACGGCCAGCAGAGAGACACACCAGACCACTCCATTCCACCGTCACTCGCTATCGCATCGAGGGACCGGGTGGAGTGGAGTTGGGGGGGTGGGGGGGGGATACAAAGAAAAGGGCAAACATCTGCTACTTGGCTTTAAACACATTCTCCATCCAGATTATTGCTGCTCGATACTTTTCAGACAAAATCCATTTCCTTCCTCTCGCTTCCTTTTTTGCCGCTCGATACTTATGAAAATCCAATTTGGCGGCGTCCTTTCTTTTCCAGCCAACCGACCCCCCCCCACACGCACACACACACACCCGCCTTCGAGCCCCTCACCCCATCCGCCCACCCTCTGCTATTCAAGCAATCAGATCGCTCGCCCCCACCCTGAAACACCACCACTCCCGTCCCCACACACACACACACACACACACACACACACACACACACACACACACACACACACACACACACACACGCACACACACACACACACTCGAAGTGATTACTGATCTGTGAGGGGTATATGGTTTCTTTCCCTTTTTCCAGAGATGGAAGTGGAATAGTGTGCTTTATTTTTTTTTCTTATCCCCCGCCCCCCCCAGACAGAGGAGAAGAGGAGGAGGACGAGGGGGTTAGAGGAGGTCCCAGGCTTTCTAATCAGGCCTCGTCTTCGACGGAGAGAATGACAGGGCTGTGCAGGGGCACAGCGGAGCACCACTGGCCCTTTGGAGATACAGGCAGATGCTCTACATCACAGAAGCAGTAGAAGAAGAAGAAGAAGAAGAGTCGCTTTATCAGTCCGCTCCGCAAACCCTCCCTCCCGGCTCTGTCACTCGTAGTTTTTTTTCCAACAGACACTGTCTTTTTCTCTATTTCAAACACACACACACGCACTAGCTGAATGACTATGGCAACTCACACACTCACACACACACCACACACACACATACACACACACACAACACACACACACACACCCTATATCTTCCTCAGACTCCTCATAGACTCCCCACCCCCCTCAAAAGAAAACTCATTTCAGCTTTGCGGGCGCTCCTCAAAAAGCCACTTTGCGGGGCCAAGCTAACCTAAGCTAGGCTTCATCTCCACCATTTTGACAGCCTTTACATCTCAGTATGCAGAAGCAAAAGCACACACACACACACACACACACACACACACACACACACACACACACACACACACACACACGCGCACGCACACACGACTCACACACACTAGACCGGCACACACATAGACACACATAACTGTATAAGCACACAGTATTCGGCATCGGCAGTTCTTGAAAGAGAGAGGATTCAACAGCCTCCAAAAAGACGGGTGTGGGAGAGAGAGAGAGAGAGAACTGAAGAGCCATTCAGTCAGACTCTGTGACAGCTCTACCTTATAGTAGTGGGGGAGAAAAGTACTCTTTGTGTGTGTGTATTCGAGTAAAAAGTACCAATTGTCTGCCACGAGTTAGAAATATGCTGTATTACATGTAAAAGTGGGGGTATTAAAATCATATTTTCAAAAAAACCCTAAGGGTACGCACAGGGTTGAAGTGGTTTTGTTATAATCACTACAAAGTAAACTGCAATAACTACGGCATGTTTTCAAATCTATAGTAAAAATGCGCACATAATTTCCTGCCGTATTAAAGCGCAAATTTTAACATACATTCATGAAATAGTTTTTAATGCTTAGTATCATATTGTCCCTTATTTCTAATGGTTTGAGCCTCAATCGCCACTGATATAACCAGTCCTAGTCATTTCTTTGTGGACAGTTTAGCTGCAGTACCACAACGTCCTGAGGTGGTGGGGGCACTGATATGCAGATTATTTAATATTTGAGTCATTATAATGCTGATGCTAGATAAAAAAAAAACAGGCTTGTTTACATTCCATGACAGCTTGGAAAATGAACAATGTAGGACATGATATGAAAGCCTGATTGTTCAAACTTGGTTGTTTGATAAAACACACACATGGGATGAGGTTTGAAAACACAATGAGTAAGTTATAGAATTCCCTCAAAAGTGTTGGTATACACAGTATTTGAGTTATTCTACTTGGATACTTCATTTACGCCATCCGCCTCATTATAGAGGAATGTAAATCCAACAGCTAGTAATGGTGAAGGCAGCATGTGTCACGCATGAATACTCTTGAGGCGTTAATACTTATGTTAATACGTGTCAGAGCTTCGGTAGGTGGTTTGATATGCCGGAGTGTAAGCCAGATGAAGCAATTAACCACTTTCACTCTGCTGGCGTACTTATTTCTTGCCTGGCATGTCATTATGGGATAAAGCTCTTCCAGAAATAGACATTGTGAGCTTATAGATTGGTCATTTTATAATTTGTTTTTGCAACTATTTAAAGATAGAGTGCCATGATTTTTCCCACCATAAAACATGATCATCAGGTATTATTGTTACATGAGTAGGATGTTGTTGTTGTTGTTTTTTTCGTGTTCAGTTAAAGTGTTATTTTTATGTGGGTACCGCCATTAGTTCATTAACCCTTCGACAGATTAGCAGAAAAGCTATAGGCTCA
>CM076981.1:17108540-17128540 GCA_039105355.1 Benthosema pterotum
GGGAGACGTGACAATTAGAGTGTTCGTGTTGCAGTATGTCGCCCCCAGGCTTAGCCCTTTGAGACGATCTGATCTGCGCGAGCGGCAGAGGAGGAGGAGGAGGAGGAGGAGAAGGAGGATCGGCCGTTTTCTTCTACGCATCAACACCTCCGACGTGCATTTTTATGTAAGTGATAGCCTTGCCGAGCCCACGGGTCACACATAGGTCAGGAGCCCATCTCCTGTTTGTGTAGCGCGAGGGCGGCTTGATGTGCAAACACGTCCCCCCCCAGTCGTGATTTACAAGCACCCCCTCCCTGACATTACTGTAGTACATCGCAAGGACTTATACCTTACAATCCAACCCTTGATGCTCAGTGCAAAGCAGGGAGACATCAGGCTCTGTTGTTATAGTCGTTGGTTAGATGCACCGATGTATCGGTTCACATATCGATATTTGTTGTTATCGGTCAATATCGGTAACGGCAATTAAAACTGACTATAACCAATGGCAGTAGCCGATGTTCATCTGTTGTTGATAAACACGCATTTTGTATTGACTATGCTGGTCATCTGTAGTCTACCAAGCTGTAGTTTCTGGACATTTATTTTTTTCATTAAATATGTATTAACTATGTATCTTCAATACAAGAAATAAATGACCCAGTACGATCAAAGTTGAGTCATTGAGGTATTTTTTTAATTTTTGTTTCATCATGTCACCAAGTTTGACCCACCAGTATTTGAGATATGGCTTATAGAGCAATGCCTTGCAGAAAACAGCGAGTTGAGAAAACAGGCTTGAAAGGTGGACTACACAGAAGTTAACCATGAAACTAACATTCCACCTAGCTACTTGGTTAAGCATTTATTCCATAATCCATATATGTCATAAATCTCAAATTCAGCTCTGATATTTATTTCAGACATGCTATAGTATGTGAAGAGTCTCACTTTGCTATTAACTCATTTTGCATAACAATAAAATTAAATCTGCTTTTCTCGTCTTTCCCCAATGTCTCAACCTCAGTTAGAATCGGTCCCTGGCACAAAAGCAGGAAATAAAAGATATCGGCTATCGGTTTAAATGGTTATTTTAAACATCGGGATTGGTCAAGAATCTCTTTATCGGTTCATCCCTATCTTTGGTATACAGTATGACTCGAGGCCAAAAGCTACGACCACTCCCAATCTCAGAGCTCTAAACACAAAGCCTAAGGCCGCTGAGCTGGTCATGCTAGGCATAATTATGCCTATGGCTATTTATTTTCCAAGAGCATCCACGTCATTGTGTACTTTACAGAATATTTCGTGAAGATTCTTGTAAACCATATTTTTTCTGTTCTATGGACCCTAAAGGACACAAAAAAAGTGGTTTACATTTTTTCCCTCCACCCTAACATTATTTTATCACCATGGCAACATGGCGTTGTGTATCAATCTGTCTGTATTTCTGTCAACATCATTTCTCCAAATCTGCCTGCCCGATTTACACCAAATTTGGTCCAGAGGTGTATAATGTGCTCAAGAACACTCCATAAAAAATTCACCATGATCGGCCCATAGGTGGCGCTACAGTACCAATTTCAAAACCAAAAATCGTGATTATTCACAAACAATTTGTCTAATTTCAATGAAAATTGCTGGGTTCTTGCACAATGGTCTGAGACACAAGCCCTGCAAATTTGACCACTATCCACCAATAGGTGGCACTACAATAACATATTTAAAATGACCAATTCGCTACAAAAACTTTAAATAATCACGTGCAGACAGTGTTTTATTTCAAATGGAAAAAAATAACTTGACTTTCTCTTTTGACAAAAAGAAATTGCATCCACGATAATTGGATATTAATAATACTACCCCCCACCGTCTATTATTAATAATAATAATCTGAGTGGGTGTAGGAGAAACTTATATAGCGCTTTTTTGAGTACCCAAAGACACATTGCATGGGGGGTGACTACAGAGGTAAAATAAAAAGAAGCAACTTAATTGAGGGGAGTCAGGTTGATCAGTGTTTTATATGGGGCCAGGAGTGTTTTGAAGTGGATTCTTTGTTTGACTGGTAGCCAGTGAAGGTCACAGAGAACAGGTGTGATATGATCTCTGGACCGGGTGCTGGTGAGCAGACGCGCAGCTGAGTTCTGGACATATTGAAGTTTATTGAGGACTTTGGAGGTGGTGCTGTGGAGGATACTCTTGCAATAATCAAGGCGTGATGAGATGAAGGCGTGGATGAGAGTTTCAGCTGCAGAAAATGACAAGAAGGGTCGGAGACGAGCAATGTTCTTGAGGTGGAAGAAGGCAGTTTTGGTGACATGGTTGACATGGGGAAGGAATGAGAGGGTGGGTCAAAAAAGATGCCAAGGTTGCAGATGTGGGTGGAAAGTAAAACAATGGAACCATCAATGCTGAGTGAAAAATCCTGCATAGAACTGGTGAGGGAGTTGGGACCAGTGATGATGATTTCTGATTTATTGCAGTTATTGGTTGGTTGGAGTGATGGCTTTGGTGGAGAAATACAACTGTGTGTCATCGGCAAATGAGTGGAACTGAAGTCCATGGTGATGGAGGATCTGACAGTGTGGGAGGATGTTTAAGATGAAGAGCAGGGGACCAAAAACAGAGCCGTGGGGACACCATGGGTAACAGGGGTAGTGGAGGAGTTGCAGTTCTTGACAGAGATGAATTGTTGTCGATCAGAGAGGTAGGATTTGAACCAGGAAAGAGCAGTTCCTGTTAAATCAATGGAAAATTGGAGACAGGTGATGAGAATGGAGTGACTGATGTTGTCAAAAGCGGCACTGAGGTTGAGGAGAATGAGGATGGAGAGGTGAACGGAATCAGCAGAGAGGAGGATATTGTTGGTGACTTTTGTGAGAATGGTTTCTGTGCTAGGGAATGGAAAACAGATTGAAGTAGTTTCGTAGAGGTTATTGGAGTCTATGTGAAACTTGAGCTGAGAGGCAACAGTGTGTTCCAGGATTTTGGAGAGGAAAGGAAGGTTGGAGATGGGTCAGTAGGAGAAGAAGACTGGCAATGAGAGAACAGGAAGACTGGCAATGACCAAGGTGATGGGTATCGGGTCAAGGATACAGGTGGAGGTTTTCATGCCAGAGGTTATGGAGGAGAGGTTGGATGCAGTTATTGCATTAAAGGATTGAGTAGTTGCTGCCGGACTGAATAACAGATGAGTAGTGGGACAACTAAAAAAGTTTTACTCTGATTACATTTTGGGTTTGGCTATTATAGCCTGTTCAAAATTTGGCTCTCCACATTTTGAGCTATCAAGGTGCATGCACTGTTGAGAGCATTTTTGTATTGTTCCAGATGCGGTTTGTAAGCCTTGGAATGAACCTGTTTTCTTGACAAGCCGTTCCAGTTTACGACCCTGTTTTTTTTTGTTGATGTAGATGATCCGTGTACCAGGGGGCTGAGTGGGTGTAGGAGACGTGCTTGGTCATTGTGGGGGCAAGTTGATTGAGACAGGTTGAGAGTGTGTCATTGTAAACATTGACCAATTTAGTGTTCGGGGTGGGTGGACTAGGGTCAGATATGGTGTAGGACAATAATGAGGACATGGAGGAGGGGTTAATAGATTTGAGGTTCCGGAAAGTTATGGAGCGTTTTTCATTGTTGAGGGGAGTGGGGGTGTCAATGTCCATGATGATGGCTAGGTGGTCCAAGATGGTGGAGCCAAGGTCCATGCTGGTGACATTATGAGTGGTTATTCCTGTAGTACAGATGAGATCCACAGTGTGTCCTTCTGTGGGTGGGAAAACGGACGTGCTGAGTAAGATTGATAACGTTTAAAATGTCAAGGAATTCAGTGGCGCTTTGAAGTCAGGTGAGTCCATGTGGATATTGACATCTCCAGACAGAGATATGCATCTCAGTGAGCAGTGTGAGAAATACAGAAAATTGAGAGGGAAACCGGTGGATTGTACAGTCCAGGAATGAGGCATTACCCCAGGTGAAGGAGTTTAAGTATCTCGGGGTCTTATTCACGAGTGATGGGAGGATGGAGAGGGAGATCAGCCGGAGAATCGGAGGAGCAGGGGTGGTATTGCAGTCACTATACCACACTGTTGTGACAAAAAGAGAGCTGAGCCAGAAGGCAAAGCTCTCTGTCTACCGAGCTATCTTCATCCCTACCCTCACTTATGGTCATGAAGTGTGGGTTATGACCGAAAGAACAAGGTCATGAATACAAGAGGTTGAAAAGAGTTTTCTCCAGTGGGTGGCTGGCATCTCCCTTAGAGATAGAGTGAGAAGTTCAGTCACTCGGGAGAGCCTCTTTTCCTGGAAAGGAGCCAGCTGAGGTGGTTTGGGCATCTGGTTAGGATCAGGATGCCTCTTGAGCAACTCCCTAGGAAGGTCCTCGAGGCACGTCCCACTGGGAGGAGACCCCGGGGCAGACCAAGGACCAGATGGAGGGATTACATTGACTCTCTGGCCTTGGATCGCCTCAGGATCCCCCAGGAGGAGGTCGCCCGGTTGCTCGGGAGCAGAGATCGTGAGCGGAGCGGAGCGCGAGCGGAGCGGGGAGTGGAGCGGGTGGATTTTTAAGTGAGCGCTGAGCGCGTTTTCAAATGGGTCGGAGCGCGCTCTGGAGCGGGAATTATCCTCCGCTCCAGCCCGCTCCAAGCCGTTCAGTCCAGACAACGGCACACGTGTTCAGTAGCACAGCATAAACGTGTGGTTGTGGTTCAGATGGCGACTATAGGCCTACAGTGCCAGCAACACGATCAAGACATTTAAAATCCTCTCCGAGGTGCGGGAGGAAGGAGGAGATGATGATCATGATGGAAATTGGAAAAAAGAAAAAGTAAGCTGACTGTCTTGCTGTCTATCTTGCCTTAGATGCGTCACCTCGCTATTTATTTTGAAGCACTGCACATCATAACGGCAACGTATTTGAGCGCAGCGACCCCCCCAATTATGTCCAATTCCCCCACAGTGTAACATCATCAATAACCTATTATCCCGTATGGCATTTTGGAAACGAAATAGCGCGGCATAAGATTATTCGCCGCACCTGTCTGGGTTAATATAGCCAGTAGTGTAACTGCACATTTAACTCCTGTCTTAAATGTTTATGCGGTGAGGGGGGCAAATGGATGTAATTGACACATATTTGGAATGTCGACGAATCGCGGCCCAGTGTCAAAATGTTGTCGATTTTTTTATTTTATTTGGTAGCCCGCGGCGCCCACGGGACCCAACGCAAAATGTTGCCATACAGCTCACAACGCAGCCGTGTGCATGTGTTCTGAGAGAATCAATGTCAACTTAGGCTACTGTCACTGTGTAGGCCTACCTTTTGCAGTATTTTATCAAAGATATAATCCATAACGCGGAGGGGAAAGAATGTCCGAGGTCGCCTTCGTTCTTGCTTTCCTTTTTTCTTTTTTTCGGCGCATTTACAGAGCCGGATAAAAGGCTGCGCGCAGGGGGGGGAATGCCCCCCTAAACGCCCTAAATTTAACTCTGTTGTCATATAAGGTTTTCGCCTGCCCCCCCCGAATTGTGAAACTTTATATCCGGGTCTGACAAAAGCCGGCGAAGAGAGAGAGAGAGAAAAGAACATCTTCCGAGTTTGAGCGCAAGCCCCGCTTCAAAGACTAAAGATTTGGAGCTCGCGATTTGACAAGAAAGCAGTGACATGTTCACAACGTCGGTGGTGAACTTTAGGTGTTTGTGATGTGCCGTGGTTCCAAAAAATAAGCAAATAAGCAATCATAGCCGTTTGTTTGAGACAGACTGTGGGGGAAGGAGGAGGAGTATAGGAGGACGCAGCACAGACGCGCACAGCACAGACATTGATAGTAGCCTAATGCCCGAAAGCAGCCTAATACCCGACAAAGAAAAAGCAGCAGCCTTTTTTTTTCCAGCCGTCAAATTTTGCTCCTGAGCGGGCCGGGCTGAGCGGAGCGCGGAGCGCGGAGCGGCCCAAATTAATAAGAGCGCGGAGCGGAGCGAGAGCGGTCTGGGAGGGGGTCCACGGGAGCGGATTGCGAGCGGGACCAAATACGTCGAGAGCGATGAGCGGAATTCTCGGCCGCTCCGCTCCGCTCACGAACTCTGCTCGGGAGAGGGAAGTCTGGAGCTCTCTGGTGGAATTGTTGCCCCCGTGGCCCGAACTAGGATAAGTAGATGAAGATGGATGGGCAGGTTTGGGCAGTCTATGACTGCTGCGACCAATGGTTTAGGGCCAGACAGTTTGAAGGGGAAATGTTCAAATGAGAAGGGAACAGGAAAATTAACTGGACTGATTTTGATTTGATGTGTTGTTTGTGTATTATGACTATGCCACCACCACGTCCCTCGATGCGGGGTATGGGGTGTGGTCTTATTTAGTGTAAAATATTCCAAGGCTAAAAAAGTTTTACTCTGATTACATTTTGGGTTTGGCTATTATAGCCTGTTCAAAATTTGGCTCTCCACATTTTGAGCTATCAAGGTGCATGCACTGTTGAGAGCATTTTTGTATTGTTCCAGATGCGGTTTGTAAGCCTTGGAATGAACCCGTTTTCTTGACAAGCCGTTCCAGTTTACGACCCTGTTTTTTTTAGTTGATGTAGATGATCCGTGTACCAGGGGGCTGAGTGGGTGTAGGAGACGTGCTTGGTCATTGTGGGGGCAAGTTGATTGAGACAGGTTGAGAGTGTGTCATTGTAAACATTGACCAATTTAGTGTTCGGGGTGGGTGGACTAGGGTCAGATATGGTGTAGGACAATAATGAGGACATGGAGGAGGGGTTAATAGATTTGAGGTTCCGGAAAGTTATGGAGCGTTTTTCATTGTTGAGGGGAGTGGGGGTGTCAATGTCCATGATGATGGCTAGGTGGTCCAAGATGGTGGAGCCAGTGAGAAGTTCAGTCACTCGGGAGAGCCTCTTTTCCTGGAAAGGAGCCAGCTGAGGTGGTTTGGGCATCTGGTTAGGATCAGGATGCCTCTTGAGCAACTCCCTAGGAAGGTCCTCGAGGCACGTATGGGGCGTGGTCTTATTTAGTGTAAAATATTCCAAGGCTATTGCCTCTTTCTCCCCAGAGCTTTAAAATTTACTTAAATGTGACGAGAATCACATGGCAATTACATGAAAATCACTGTATTAATATGTGAAGACCATTTATCTGCTTCTTAAATGGGTTACTGTAGCGCCACCCATTGGTGGATTGTGGTCAAATTTGCAGGGCTTGTGTTTCAGCCCATTGTGCAAAAACCCAGCAATTTTCATTTGAATTAGACAATTAGTTTGTGAATAATCGCAATTTATAATTTTTAATTTGGTACTGTAGCGCCACCTATGGGCCGATCATGGTGACATTTTTATGGGGTCTTCTAGAGCATATTATACACCCCTGGACCAAATTTGGTATAAATTGGGCTTGCAGATTTGGAGAAATGATGTTGACAGTAATACAGACAGATTGATACACAACGCCATGTTGCCATGGTGATAAAATAATGTTAGGGTGGGGGGAAAAAATGTAAACCGCTTTTTTTGTGTCCTTTAGGGTCCATAGAACAGAAAAAATATGGTTTACAAGAATCTTCACGAAATATTCTGTAAGCTGGATTTTGCTACACAACTATGCCTAGGCTATTTATTTTCCAAGCAGCATCCACAAAAATAAGAACAGACACCAGGGTTATTATGGTTAATTATAAGCACAACCCTCAGGTCAAATCAACAGCCTTTAAAGATGTCTTCATTCAATCACTGCCAACGCTGCAGAGGCCTAGGACTGTCTGTCACGACGATACTCATTTCTAAATTCAATCAAGAGCCAAAAGGGATGGAAAACTTTGACTTTTTCCCTCCCATTTCTCAGTCAATGCGTCATGTGCGCTGGCTCATACCAAGTGCCTCGGTTCAAAATGACACGAACAACCAGGTTAACACAATACTGCCACGCATAATAACCACCCTTGTCTGCTCTCAGCTACATCTACATGACATGCACTCAGATTCAGGGCGAATAATGGTAATGAACATCACCGAAGAGACAACTGCAGTCCCAGCACACATTAAACTGGCAATAACGGCCCTAAGATACATTTCTACACAACCGCTGCCAATAAAAAAATAAATAAATTAAAAAAACGCCATAAACCTTGTTAAATGTAATCTTTGTTGGCGTAACTAGCAATTTTCCACTCCGGTTAGAGAAGACAACTACCGACCAGTCTTTTTTTGTTGTTGTTTTGTTTCCATTGATACTGTAGCAACTTTCTACGGCAGTTCATTAACAAAGCTGCACTAATCAAAGCAGAAATAAGACTGGGGCAAGCAATAAAAGCAATAAAGCCATAAGAAAAAAGGCTATTCAAGCGCATTCATTTTAATAAAATATAATTCTGTTCATAGAGGGATGACGTCATCCCCAGACACCACAATCTTGTCTTCCAAGTTAGGCACTCATACCCTTGAAGGGTTGTTTCTGACTGTGACAGAAAATAACTGAAAATAACAGGTTTCTAGACTGAATAATGAAAAATGTTTTTTTTTTGGAGCTGCTGTTGAATCTATGTGTTGTGTCAACACTGAGAACTGCTTCACTATTATTCAGGACTACCAAAGTCCCCAAGAGTGGACAGAGTAGACCATATAATTCATACTATCGTATAATTGGGATCATCTAACGGTCGGAGGTCCACTGACGAATGACTGCGAGTGTCCATTCTTGACCGTTTCCCATGACCCTCTAACATTATTGCCAAATGACGTGATAAGCAGCAGCATACAGAACTACCGGAAACTGCAAAAAGTGACTGAAGAAGAAAAACAGATTCAACAATAATAGGGGCCTTGGGGGGCCTTTCCCCCTTTGGGGCTTCATGGCCCCAAATCATTCCTGCGTTGTTGACACTCTGGCCAATATTCTGTCTGTTGCCAACAATAGCAAATCTTCACCCCCCCCCCTATACACTGCACAGCATTCTCAAGTACAGAACCACTTCACAAGAAGAATGCTGATGCAACGTCAAGAGATTTGCTGAAATAAATAGTCTTACAGCACACGCATGGAATATTGACTACGAGATCATTTTCACGCTCGTCGTGAGTTTTTTTTATGACGACATTTCCCGGTTGTTTGTATTATGTGTACATAAAGAAGACGTGCAGTAGGAAAACGTGGGCTGGGATTGGTCTACCTTTGAGGGGGGGGGGGGGTATACGGACAAGCACGTATATACATATAAATAAAGCCTGTTCTCCACATCTTGGCCATCAGCCACACACGCCGTTAAAAAAAGAAAAAATCTATAAAAGCGCCCTATAGTACCTTTGCTATTACCACGTGATTTCTCAGAAACACCACCACGGCAATCCTTCTGCTCCCTCTACGAACAACCCCCAGTGCGTTTAAAACATTCATTAAGGCATTAAGTCAGTATAAGGCACAATGGATCACCTGCCGCCTTCCCCAATGCACCGCCGATACCCCTTCCCCCCTCGTCCCCACACACACACACTGCACTGAAACTATACTGCAAACTCACACCGCATGCCGATAAAAAAGCAAGGCTATATGCAGACACATTGTGGAGCAGTTTGCAGAATCCCTGCCAAGTTCACTCTCTCTCCGAGTGCCACTGCCAGCACGTTTGACAAAAAATATGTTACAAGGTTACAACGCATGTCTGACTTTGATATCGCACACAAACCGGGGGAGTAGAAATAGAACTATCAAACGTCCAAAGTGCTAGTATAGTACGCGACCAACACAACTCTTTTCTTTTTGTTAAACAGCCTTTCTGTTCCAACCCGTGGCCTCTTTGCTTTAGTTACACATATTTTTCTTTTTTGAGAACCTGCAGCTAGAAGGTGAGTGGTATTGTACAGTACAGTGTGCTTGCTGCAAATCGCGGTATGCTAAGGAACATGCTGTACTGTCGAATGTCCCCCAAAATGTTCCCTATTGCTTTAAGACATGTGTTTAGCAACCACAGTTTAACCTTGCCCAGAAAACACCATGTTTTTAATCAGGCCCGGATGTAACATTTCCCATTTGGGGGACAGGCAAAAATGTATGGATGCGGCTTTATCGCCCGTGGTGCGAAGCAACGGTTGCAGGACTTATATTAGGCAAGTAAGCATCAATAACATCAGTTGTTGTTGAAGTTTCAACAGACATGGAGCATGCATAAAGTTAAAGATCTGACTATGAGAGTTTTCTGTTTTGAACGATGAAATGGTGTTGGTTTAGTGGTGCCACAATTGTAGTTAGTAGCAGTAGTAGTAGTGTTTCAAATCATTTTTTAATCATAAGCACTTTAATTTGAAATATCTTTGAAATTTGGGTTGTTTGGCTGCCATCTTGTTTGGTGGGGCAGTCATGGTCATTTAGGGGAGCGTTGCCCCCCACCCCATGCCCATGCCTAGTTCCGGCCCTGTTTTTAATTCACCAAAGACCTGCCTCTGACAACAAGAGACACCAGAGAATCTGCACAGCTGGTGCTTTTGGAGAGATACTATGATACTACGATCTAACGTCACATTATAATGAAAGAGGCTTGTCTGCATAATTCGAGGAACTACACAATCTGTCAGCGCCCCGTGAAACCACAGTCCCATGGCACCGTCTCCCTCTATACCCCCACCCCGCCCCGGCTGCTGCTGCTCTGCTCTGCTCTGTGACGACACCGGACTGTCCTAGTCCTGTCCTGTGCTGGACTGGGTGTCTTTGTTTTCCTGTCTGGTCTGAAACCAGAGATACAGGAAGGCGGAAGGATAGGAAGGAGGGAAGGGGAGGAAGCCCGTCGTCCGGATATTTTTTGTTAATGAAAAAAAAAGAACGTCACAAAATGGTCAGCGAACAGACAGGCTGTAACCAGGGGGCGAAGACAGAACTTAGGTTTTGGGTGAGCCTGCATGCACTCGTGTGACTCTTTACATAGGGGTTTTCAGCCTTTTTGATACCAAGACCCATTATTTATACAGCATTTGAGCCACGGACTAGCATTTGATGACATTTTAGCCCCACAGAGATTTTCTTTTGCTTTTGTCCACAATATAGATTTGGGAAACAAAACAGGCAAATAATACAGATCAAAACAGGAAACCAAATGGACACTTGGTTTCATGTTTACGCTCTCAAGAGTTACATCTGGTTAACCAACTTAGCTGGGGACCACCTGGAACCATCTCAAGGACCACTGGTCCCCTGACCACTGGGTGAAAACCACCGCTTCATGACACTGATAACTGGCATGATACATTTATACATAATCTGTCAACAAAGGTAATAAATATGACAGCGTAAGACTTTTCTTAACAATGTGGGCCTTAAGAAAGTCTACATTTATCCTTGGAGGTAATGCAAATTACAGTGTAAGACTATTTTTGTTACATTATGAGCATTTATTACATTTTAAACTGCCATGGGTCCATTCATGACGTAACACATTATTACATTACAGAAATATCTGTTATTACATTATGTGCTCATTTTTTATTACATAATGAGCTGATTATTACATTATGAGTTGCTAATATAAATTTGGGCAAAAAAAATCCCTGCCCCGCAACTGGATATGGACATGCACACGCTCTACAGTGGGGGAACACGCAACAGGTCCAACAATAGCTCAATGTGCACCAAGGCCCACCCCAGGCAGCTCTATCCTGATTGGAGGAAGCTCTCCTCTTTCCTGACTGGACGAATGGTTTGTCTCCCCCACAAAAAATCCCAAAATGAAACCATGTTTTTTCGACTCCCGCAGTTCACATGAGGACAGGGAGGAACTCCTTATATGGTCAGCACACTTTGTAGTAGAGAGGATTATTACAACAAAAGGAAAAAAAGAAGTGATGTTTGAATTAAGTAAAATCATTGACTATATCCTTAATATACAGTATTATATAATATATGTATATATAAATATCATCAGTATATCCGTTTTCAGTGCTCTACCAATAAATAGGAAGGGGCTCATGTTAGTTCCAATTGATCTGAGGCCTCTCAGCACAATCAATTGATTGCCCATTAAAATAAACACATTCTGAAGAAGGAAAAAAAATGCATTTCGAGACTTTCAAGGCGCGGGCGCTGATCCGGAAAAGCCTGAGAGCCACCGCCGCTCTGACCTGATAATAATAATAACAAATGGAGCCCATTTTAAGAAGCCACAGCCACGGTGCCAGGCTCTGCATGCAATGCAATGCCACGGGGGAGAAAATGGTCGTAAGGAGAGGAGGGGGAGGAGGAGGAGGGAGGCAAGCCTTCGCCTTCCTCCCAATAACACCCGCTGCTGCACACCAGCGACCCCCCTGTAGCCCCTAGACCTGTCCCACCGCTAATGTGTATGCTACAGCCCCCGGTCCTCAAAGTAATGGAGTGTCGTGATTGTTGTACTTTTCCCCCAATTTTTCATGTGTTTAAGAGGTGACAAGTACTTCATTAAACCCTTTGGTGTGATTTTTCTATGTGCAATGATGTCTTACATTTGTAGTTTCTTCCTGGAGGATGAAACCATGACAGTCAAACATGCCAGTGACAAAAAACGGTAATATAGTGAAATCACATTATCAGCCCCTCCTCTAACTCCTCCCCCTTTAGCATAAAACTACAGCTGTGGGTGGGGCTTCAATTCGGACGGATATCCACCCATCACCACCCACCAGGCAAACCAGGCATAAAAATGTCATTTTACCCAATACTATACATATAATAAGGCCTGATGATCATGTTTTAGGGTGGAAAGAAATCACTCCATCTTTAAAGCTGCATGCTGCTGCTATAATGGTGACATCGGAGCCCACAAACAAAGAGCATGCATCCGCACACACGCGCGCGTAAAATCACGTTTCTCTCCTTCCTGCCAGAGTTGTGTTAGCATCTCATTATCCACTCAGCTGGCTGCACTATCTCTTAATGCGTGTATAGTATCTGTGCTCCCATCTATGCATGTTTGTATATGTGTGTGTGTGTGTGAAAGCGTGCGTGCGTGCGTGCACGTCTCTCCCGCTGTACCCCTGGTACCACGCTACACTCCCAGCAGAGAGAGAGACAGCATCAGACCGGCGTCCCGGTCGGATCACATTCTCTCCACATCAGCACTTTGCCGGAGCTGCTGCACGGCAACAACACGCTCCGGGGGGATCGTATGTTTCACATGTGACTTCCTCCACTCGTGGACACCTCCCTCTCTCGCCGCTGAGTGCCCGATAATGCCTTCGAAACCAGAGGCGGATGTAACATCTCCCAATTGGGGGGGGAGAAAATGGTAGTGGGGCGGCTTCATCGCCCGTGGCGCGAAGCGACACGGGCGATGAAGCCACCCCAATACCATTGGGTATTGACCATTTTACCATTTTCAGTTACAGGACTTTTATTAGGCAAGTAAAGCATCAATAATAACATCAGTTGTTGTTGAAGTTGCAACAGACACGCAGCATGCATAAAGCTAAAGGTCTGACTGCTGTTGGTTTAGTGGTGCCACAACTGTAGTTAGTTAGTAGCTGTGGTAGTGTTTCAAATCATTTTAAATATAAGCAACTTTAATTTGAAATATCTTGGGTTATTTTGCATGCCATCATGTTTGGTGGGGCAGATTGGGCATTTAGGGGGGCATTGCCCCCCCCATACCCATGCCTAGATCCACCCCTGTTCGAAACCCAAGAAGCAGGGGGCCGGGTCACTTGTCAAGAGAGTCACCGTCACCGTCCCGTCACACCGCGGGGGGGAAAGCCCGACACTTACACAGACACACACACACACTCACACAGTACAGTAGTTTTGACAGCAGCATCTTAACTGACACATCCATGTGACATTGACTGCTGACACAATTGGCCCCAATGGAGCTGTTATAGCCAAGGTCATGGAATAAAGCAAAAGAAAATACAATCTCACTGCTGAAATTGAGCAAGGATGACGAATAAGTATTAGTATTCCATCCCTGCGTTGGTGGAGATATTATCATCAGATTGGCGCTCCTCTATAGCCCAACAGTTTTCAACTGTTTTTTAAAACAAGGACCGTTATTTATTTGCCATTTGAGCCATGGAGACATTAATTAGCCTCTCAGACCCAAGAATAAATCATATTTTGTTGCCTTTTGAATAGGATTGTTGTCCACAATTCCATGCTGTATTGACATGATAGGCTACCTACCATAGTTGAGATAACAGGCAAACGATCAAAACAAAAACCCCTCCCCAAACTGCCATGGTCCAATCACAGCTATGACATGTCACAGACAAACCTCTCTATGAATACTTTTCCTATATGGTAAAACATAGTTTAATAATGCATAAATGTCAGGCATAATTTTCCACTGCATAGTACATGCCTTTGTTGACGGATTTGGAAGAGATTTTGATTTTGAGTCTGGTTCCAAGAATGAAGTAGGCCTATTTAATGTGTGACGTCCATTATATTTACATTGGGATGAATGAGACTATCTGGAAAGTATCCAACCCGCGGTTGGACATTGGAGAGAGTGCAAGGCTTACGGCAAGGTCTATCGTGTATTTTACTGATACAGATTTATCTTTCAACCAATAATGTAACTTTTGAGAGCGATTATCCACAATTATCCATTTGGTTTCCGTTTTTACGCTCTCAAAAGTTAAGAATCTCTAAAGTGTTCACTTGGTTTCCAACTCTCCATCTTTTAACTGGACACCACCTGGTTTAGATTGATTGATTAAAGATCAAGCACAACTCAAGACCAGTGGTCTTGAGTTGAGCTGCCTCAAGGACCACTGGTGGTCCCGCAGATCAATGATTAATAAAAAAAAAAACACTTTCATATTATAGGAGGCATACTGGCTTCTAATTATGCGATCTGATCCCTAAAGGAAGTGCAATCAGTCGTGGCGACCGAGTAGCTAAATGCTTCAGTGGAAAAAGGAAGGATGGATCATCTGGGGTGTGGGAAGAGGAGGGGAGGAGGAGGGAGGGGTGGAGTGGAGGGCGGATGCTCACGGTATGGAGCCCCTCAGTCTCCATGGTAACTTAGACCGCTGTCCACTAAAGGTGTAATCGCATGTTCTATGTGTGTGAGTGTGACTGTGTGTCGACTGTCGAGGGCTGAGTGTGTTGAGCAGAGAGGCGGGTGAGGGTTGGGAGTACATTTACTTAAGTACTGGACTTAACATAGGATTTTGAGACATTTTGTATTTTACTTCCAATTCTAATGTAGCATTGCCTGTCACCCATACTCCTACATTTTAAATGTTACTTTAGTGTTACAAAAGAAAGGCATAAATCACTTCAGCCCCATATGTATTTCGGCTATTTTTTAAAACAGCCAACGTACAAGCTCACAATGCAACACATTGCTTGTAGATCGGCTGTTTCCCATTAACGTAAATCCTAGAAAGACATCCTATAGGATTTTGGAACACATCATACTGTTTTTTTCCCCTTGAAGGATAATAATCCTATAGGAAAAAAATCCAATAAGATTTTGGGGATTGTATTTCTATAAGAATATATCCAATAGGATTGGTTCCAAAATCTTATAGGATTTTTAATGGGATTTTCAATAGGAGTTTTCTATGTGAATCCTATAGGATCTTTTGACTACTACTATTTGAAAACTTGAAATGGGGCATTGTGCATAAATAGTACTTTCTACTTTTGGTACCTATTAACATACATCTTGATACCAATAGTGTTTGCATTTGTACCTATTTAGAATTTCATGACTTTCACTTTCTAACAGGGTATTTCCATATTTGCAGCATCGATACTTTTACTCCATTACAAAACGCGAGTACATCTTCCAGCGTTGATGAGGGAGTGGGGGAGGGGGGGCAGGAGGTACTTGGGCTCAAAGCAAGGCCACTCCACTGTTCTGGCAGATGCATGCATCATCGGACTCCGCGTCATTGAAAAATCAATAGCCAAGCACGGCAAAGCTAAGAGAGGGCTTGTGTGGCGCTGGGGTGGTGGTGGTGGAGGTGGAGGAGGAGGAGGGGAGATAGAGGAGACAACGATTAAACAAACGGAGATTTCGTCAGCAAACGAACTGGAGCTGAATCAGTGTATACACAACTCGCCAAGCGAGTAGGCGGGGGCGTGTGCGTGTTTGTGTGCGTGTATATTTTCGGCCGTGCTCGTAACAAGGCAGCTGAGGTCATTAGGCTGGCACTTTAGTGCCATCTTCTAATGACCGTCATTATACGACACTGCACGCGTTTTGCTGTTCGTATTGACCAAGAGGAAGACAAGGCATACCAAGGTTCCATGATTGTCTTTTTTTTTCAAATTCAGATGTGATTGCAATTAACTGCTCATTTTTTGCACCATTGTGTTTTATGTTGGCTTCTTTTTTTTCTGCGATGAAAAACAATAGAAAATAATTGGACTTCCATGTTATTCCCAGTACCTCCTGTGCTAGAAACAATAGACTTTTGTTTTTACGCCGTTTAAGGCGTGAAACCTTTGTTATCAGGGTTTCTTTGACGTAGGGACAATGACTGAACCCAACCCCACCCTCAATACATTCACTGACACTGACACACACACACACACTACACAGCGCACTAAAACAGGCAGGCGATAGACGAATGCGCCCATAATTCAATCCAGCACCCCATTGCGTATGGACAGCTCCTTCCGAAGGCCATCTGGAATCAATGCAGATCCATTAACACATAACGGTTGATACCCACCACTACTACACAACACGGACCAAACCAAACCAAAAACGCCGTATTTCCACGGCTGCTTAGCCCTGAGTTTTAATGAAAACCACCTTTAAAGCTTTCTGTTTTGTCTACTACATGCAGACACCAAACAGGAGCCATAGCGAAAAGGCTTACACCCGCTAACCCGGCAAGGGGCTTTTCAGGCGAAACTCAGGTATTTGTCTCAAATCTCCAGACTCCTCTCTTCGGTACGTTTTTTTTTTAAATTACGGCTCCAAACAATAGTTCAACGCACGCTATCTTCTTCTCAGCCTCCTACCCCGATAAAACTAACTGGGCTCCATGGGAGAAGGGTTTAGCAGCTGAGCCCTGTGGATTCCTACCAGAGTTGTTTTTTTTTTTCTTCTTCTTTTTCTTTTCCAGAGCTATCGGCAGGCAACCTGAATCGATATTATATATTCAGCATGCATGCCATGGCACTGCCTGTGAAAGCTGCCTGTCAGCCCCAGTGATTGAGGAATAAGCGTCTAGACTGACAAAATTTAGGGGATGTTATGTATGCTCAGCAAACGAACGCCGACAATCAGGAGAGGGGGTGAATATGCAGACGTGGGGGTGTGTGTGTGTGTGTGTGTGTGTGTGTGTGTGTGTGTGTGTGTGTGTGTGTGTGTGTGTGTGTGTGTGTGTGTGTGTGTGTGTGTGTGTACAAAGACGTTGGCTGCCCAAGCAGCCAGAAGACATTGTTGCCGTATGTGCCATGACTTTGTATATAATGTAACCTTAAAGGAGAATTCCAACCCGGAAAGCTTTCTTAACTTCATTTGCAGTTGATTTATTTCCAATATAGATGGTCCAGTTATACCTCATTGGGCTGTTTCCCCAACACCACCATGAGCTTAGATTGGGACAATGTGAAGTTGTTCAAACTCACCTATTTCCAACGCTCTATTTCACCAAGTCAATAGTGGGTTGACACTCACACTTTCACTTTCGCTTCTGGTTCAGCTGTGGTTCAGCTGGTGTGGTTCACCAGTTTAAGGCTGAACCAGGTTTGAACCAAAACTGAAAGTGAAAGTGGTGTGTGGTCAACATACTATTGACATGGTGGAGAGACAATATATTGTGAAGAATTGCATTTTGGAGCATTGGACATAGATACATTTGAACATCCCATTCTAAGCTTATGGTGGGGTAGGAGAAACAGCCAATAAGGTGTTTTTTCCCCAACAACTGGACCACTTTTTTTGGGGAAATAAATCGACTGCATACAAATAAACGTAAGAAAGCCTTCTGGGGTGGAATTCTCATTTAAGGTAACTTTAACTGCAAGCTACCAGCATTGCAGGGCCTGTAACCTTGGGTGTTTTCTACTTATGCAGACATGAATGAATTGTTAAAATGGTGCATGTGCTTGTCTGTGTGTATGTGTGTGTGTGCCTGTGTGAAGGATGAGGCAGTGTGTGAATGAGTTTTTTGCAGCAGTGTATTCTTTAAGACGCAGGTGGTGGTGGTGGTGGTAGTGGTGGGTGGGTAGGGGGACTTTCGCTTCTTTTTCCTCTTACCTTCGCTGCAGTCGTCTCCCTGGAAGCCGGTGTCGGAGCAGTCGCAGACGGCCTGGTCGTCCACCACGCTGATGCACACGCCGCCGTTCTGGCACCGGTGGCGCGAGGGCCGCTCCTCGTCGCCGCCCTCGCCGCCTCCGCCGCAGCCCGCCGTCACCGTCACGCCCTCCGAGCTCTCCAGCGCCGCCGGCGTGCCGTTGACGCTCAGCGCCGTCAGCCAGCCGCGGAAGGGCGGCAGCTCGCGCACGCCGGGCGAAGTGAGCCGCAGCGGCGAGGCACGCAGCTCCGGCGTCACGCCGCCCACCAGCGTGGGGCTGAACACCGTCATGTCCCGCCGCTTGCTGCGCACCTCGGCCCAGCCCTCGGCGCGCCCGTCCACCTCCAGCGTCGTGTTGCGCCAGTCCCGCTTGACGCGCACGGCGTGCCAGCGCCCGTCGGCCACCGCCGAGGCCGACTGCAGCTCGGCCGGCTCGGCGCAGAAGATGCTGAAGCGCAGGCGCAGCCGGCCGCGCGTCAGCAGCAGCTCCAGGAAGTCGCAGAAGCCTTCGTCGTCCAGGTAGAGCAGCAGGCCCTCCTGGCTGTGCGTCCGCAGGCTGAAGCTCAGCACACTCTCGCAGCACGCGTTCCACACGGGGAAGCGCCCCCACTGGCCCTGCACGCCGCCGAATTCCAGGACCTCGCCGCCTCCTCCGCCGGCACCGGCGGCCGCCCGTGGCGCCCCTCCTGCCTGGCCCCCCACGCTGCACAGGCACAGGCCCAGGAAGAGCAAAGGGGCCGACGCCCACACGCACACCGCCATCGCACTCATACACGCAGTAGCGCCCTCCACCACCGCCACGGCCCCTGACACGCACACACAACACTCACGCACACTCACACGGGGGATATACAGAGGCTAGAGCTGGGGTGTTGTTGTTGTGCTACCAGACTCTAACCGACAGCTCATGTTGGCTATACTTTGGCGGGGCGGCGGGGCGCGGAGAGGCCCACACCCACCCCCTCCCCTAAAAAAAAAAAAATTAAAGCAATAACAGGTTTCCAGGAGTTCCACGGAGGACGCACCCTCCTCCCTGATGTTGGAGATCTCTTCCTTCTTCTTCCACGGGAGGCGGTTGGGATGGGGGGGTAGGGTCAGGGGGGCAGGGAAGGGGGGTGGACGGGGGTCTTCTCGTTGCGGCGGGGTCTTCTTTTTAAGGCTGGTGGTGGGACATCTTCCGGGGATGGGGGGAGGTGGGTATGGTTATAGGAGGGGGATGGATGGTGATCTCTCTCTCCTTCACTGCGATGATGTTCTATTCTAATGGCGGGTCTCCATTCAGTCCTCTTTCGCCCCTCCTGAGAAGCAGCGGGTGTCGGGTTTCCAGTGTGTGTGTGTGTGTGTGTGTGTGTGTGTGTCTGTGGGTTTATGTGTTAAAGACGTGACGAATGGGATGTGAACTCCATCTTCTTTTTGTGCCCTACATAGGGCTTAGCCCATGCAGACGACTGACTCCCCGCGGAGGGTGCCACGCTGTGTGTGTGTGTGTCTGTCTGTGTGTGTCTGTGTGTGTGTGTGGCTCAGCACACGTCAGTAATGGAGAGAAATGACGCCGCCACCACCATTGCGGAGAGTCCCGTTCACTCCCGCCTCCCTGTTTTTTTTTAATGGGAGAAGTATGTGTGTGTGTGGGGAATGATGTATATGCGGGTCTGTGTGTGTGTGCGTGTGTGTGTGGCGTGTGCCTCTCACTGCCGCGTCATCACTCTCCCCAGCGACCTACAGAGGGAACAGAGACAGCACAATCAACCAGGGTCACGCACACACACACACACACACACACACACACACACACACACACAC
>CM076981.1:17133540-17383540 GCA_039105355.1 Benthosema pterotum
CATCTGTGCCTGTATCCTGTCCTCTCTGCTGGGGAGGCAGCGGAGCGGAACCGGCTAATTGGCCGCTGAAGGCTGCGGCCTCCACGCTGAACATCCAGCACCCCCCCTGAACCTGAGAGAGACACAGGGAGAGAGAGACTGAGGTAGACTGGCACAAAAACGTGGAACGCCTATACCAACAGCCATTAAGAAAATGTGAATCCCTATATAGAAAGATCACCTGGATGATGGCTGCAATTCAAACTGACCCCTGTAAAAAAAGTCAAAGCCCCCCCTCTCCCTGCATACTGTACATAGTTGTCCCTTAGCTAAGTCTATGATGATTGCCTCTTTTTCATAAGTGTATAATGTATGTTTTTTAATCATTTAACTATTGAGAGCGTAAAATTAAACCAAATTAATATTACACTCTCAAGAGTTAAAGAGAAGTTCTGTATAGGCAGGGGTGTCCACAATTTTGACTTGAGAGCTACTTTCAAAATGCCAAGTTAAATGAGATCTACCCACCAAAAATTGTTATCCTGAAATTGCTGGAAAGTGGAATATTGGCGCTGATGTTACTTATAATAAAAGGGTGAAAATGAAATAGTGACGTTGATGTTACATTATAATAGCTTGGCTTATTAACCAAGCTATATCCTTTCATTTATTTTTCTTTTTTTTCTGGCCAGCGCTGATTTGTCTCTGGCTTTAGCCAGGCTAACATAATAGAAGGGAAATAGAAGAGAGATGCAGACGTTGCATATTAAAGGGTGTAAATGGAATATTACATTGTGGGTTTGAGCTGAGAAGCCTTCAATCAAGTAAATTTAAATCAACTGATAGACTCACATTTCATGTGATCTACCTGCACAGTCTATGTGATCTATTGGTAGATCACAATATACTTTTTGGGCATCCCTGGGGGTTATCTGCGGGGATCCATTTGGTCTCCAGCAGATAACATTGAGGCCAGCTGGAACCCCACTGGACTGCCACACTAGCCTAGATTGAGAAAATGTCCCGAGATAATTAATAAAGATCATGTACTGGTATACGCCAGTGTTTAGTTGATAACCTACTGTAATTCTTACCTATATGGTGGTTGGGAAAGCTACAACAACCAGGCATCACTGACCCACAAGTGAATCACCAGTCCTCACCCAAGTACATATCTCTGTTTTTAACCACAAGGTTAGGTTTAGGTTATCACCTAAAAGTGGAGTATGCTGAGCCATGATACCGTAGACTGTGAAAGCATGAGTAACATAAGGTATTTGGGATCTTCTGTTCCTGTAGCATGAGCCAGCTTGATGTACAAGTACAACCCGTGGATATGACGCAGCTATGGACTCACTCCGATGCCAACAACTGATGCTGACTGAGTGCCAAGTAGTCTTTGCCATTATGACCCGGGCCAGGGGTCGAGCGCCAACCTCCTGGTTGCAGGGCAGACATTATAAGCAGAAGACTACCAGCCTGGCTAAAAGTCTTAAGGTAGCACAGTATAGAGAGCGAGAAAGTAGCTGGTACACAATAATAAAATGTCCTTTTCATATTTCTTATTTATACATCTCCAAAGACAGAACAATGGACTGTGTTTCGACCTAACAGGTTGAAACACAGGTAGTATCTTTCCACATATTTACTGTAGATCAGTGGTTTTCAACCTTTTTCATACCAGGGCCCACCATTTATTCAGAATCTGAGCCACGGACCACCACTTGATGACATTTTAGCCCCACAGACCCCAAAACTAAAGATTAATTTTGCTTTTGTCCACAATACCAAGCTAGATTTGGGAAACAAAAGAGGCAAAACATACAGATCAAAATGACAATTAATCTTCTAGTTGTGTAGACTTGGGCTAATTAAGATGGTTAATATTTTAACTCTTGAGAGTGTAAAAATGAAACCAAATGGACCCGGCAGGGTCCATTTGGTTTGATTTTTACGTTCTCAAGAGTTATATCTGGTTAAGCAACTTAGCTGGGGACCACCTGGAACCCTCTCAAGGACCACTGGTGGTCCCCGGACCACCTGTTGAAAACCCCTGCTGTAGATTATAGGTTACAGTGAAATGCATGCAGAATCTTTCCATCTATCTATAAATGCACCTTGTCTCTATATGTGTGTGTGTGTATCTGTAATCCCTGTGATTCCAAAACCGTTCGCCCACCGACTTCAAATCTGTGTTGGCCAGGCTGTATATTCTTCTACTGCAATTTTATTTGGCATTTAGCTCTTATCGACTTACAGTATAGGTGCGAATTCGGAGACTCGGAGAATAAAATGCCAACAAAATAAGGTAAGCCCACATATTCTAGTCGAATGCGGAGAGAACCATTGTAGTGCTTCAAAGAACATTGGATGCCAGGTAAACAATGGACTCAGCCACATGAAAAACACAAATCTAAGAAACAGGGACACAACAAAAAGGCACAAAAAGATGCATCTGAATAATATCAAACAAAGGTAACATTAAGGAATACACAGAATCCGAAAACCCAGTGGCCCCTCGTGAGACCACATTTGTAACACTTTTTCCAGAACTCTGGCCTGTATGTCCTGTTTCTGCCTCCATAGAGATGCAGTACTTATGGCCACAAGGGAATATTACCAGGTATGGCTACTTGACTCCAGGGTCTAAATATCTCAAAGGAAAACTAGGCAGACCATCTCCAAAAAACACTGCAGATGCACTTGCAATATTTGTATAACATCCTCTACCTGCACATTGGTTCGAATTGGGTTTTATTACAATTTAAGCATTTAGCAGATGCTCTTTATCCAGAGGGACTTACAGTAAGCAATTAAGGCAAAACGCAAGGTAATACATCAACTGCATATAAATAGTAATATTGGCCGGATCATAGGTATCAAGAACCTATACCATCAGTCTAGTAAACTATCCACAAAGGAATAATTGTCATACATTCACACAGCAGGATACCAGGTCAACTCTGTTCATTCGAAATGATTCCAGAATGCAGCTTTAGCTTTCATAGTGTAGAAATAGAACAACATTTTTTGTACACTAGCTGTGGCAGTTTACACGATCTGAATATACCAAGACAATGACAGACAAATTCCTTAGTATTTATTGACCCCCCACTGGTTTGGCTTTACACTCTCAGAGTTCAATCAACACATACTGTATGATGTTGACCATGTTGTGGATTTTCATTGACTGATTGAATACTTTATTAACAGGTTTGTGCAGTATGTGTAGTAACAGTCAAATCTTATGCTAAACAGTGGCACCCACATTTTTTTTTTACTTGAGAGCTACTTTCAAAATGCCAAGCCAAATGAGATCTACACACAAAAAAATAAATAAAGAAAAGAAAATGTTACATATAATAGAAGGGTGAAAATGGAATAGTGACATTGATGTTACATTATAATAGCTTGGCTAATAAGATAGACTAATATCCCGGCCATCCGGCATTTTCTTTTTTACGGATGATGTGTGTCTGGCTTTAGCCAGGCTAACATTATAATAGAAGTGAAATAGAATACAGGCACAAATGTTGCATAATAACAAACTTTTGTGTGCATTGTGCGTTTGAGCTGAGAGGGCTTTTTTAATTAATTCAAATGATGGACTATGTTTAGGGGCTTGTGATGCGATCGACCTGCACAGTCTATTTGATCTACCCTTAGGACACCTCTGTGCTAAAAAGATATAGCGTCCTGGTTGTTTGCATTGTACTCTATCATCATAAGACTTACTAGTGTACAATATACATACAATACATTCCCATACAGCAAAATATCATCCAAAGATAACAAATGCAAGAATCGGTTTGTATCTTTAAAGACCCGAATAAAACTAAGCCTGATTGTATTTCGAGGTCAGCCATTCGGCTGAGGTTAGTGCTGACTAATATCACTGCCAATCTGCCCAGGGATTTTTCCTGTGGCAGTTCAAAGGGTTTCCAGGCTAGAGTTTGGCTATATAGGGAATTCAGATCGTTCCTTTTAGCTTTATACTTACATCCTTTACGTCATTCATAACCTTTGACTGTATTACCTGCACTGCTAATAACCATGCTAATGTTAATTAATCAAATCACTGGATTCATCCATCACTCTAGAATGGCCTTTGATAAGGCCATTCAGCATTCCATACAGGCTTCACTACACTAAAGTGCATCACACATCATCGACGGTCGCGCGGGCCCCGGTGCGCAAAAGAGACGTGTCAGTTTACTGTGAAAGCAGCGTTGACGGTAAGCTGTATGGATATACTGTAGGCACGGAGCTGGAACATGAAGGCTCAAATTGATTTGCGCCACACATAATGAAGCGCAAAGGCTTGACCGTGGGGACATGGGCCAGGGAAATAAGCACGAGCACGAGACAAAGAGCCAAGGAGAGGAGAGAGATTGAACGCCTGTGTACTGTGCTTTACGATCATGCCTCTGTACTTGTACTGTATATATATTGTGTGTGTGTGTGTGTGTGTGTGTGTGTGTGTGTGTGTGTGTGTGTGTGTGTGTGTGTGTGTGTGTGTGTGTGTGTGTGTGTGCGTGTGTGTGCGTGCGTGCGCACTTGCATGTGTGAAAGAGGGGGAATTGGGGGGAGCGGCGTTGAAGACAAAAACTGGAAAAGGAGGGGGCGTTACCATGGAAACTATCTCAACATCATCACAAAGGTTTCCCATTGGATTGACCATCCCCCCCTTCCCCCCTCACGCCCGGCGCCCTCCCTCACCTCTCTCCACCATCCCCGAGGCTAGCGTGACCTTTTGGTCCACATGGCATTATCAAATAATAAGTCTCCTGCATCTCTACCTCATGCGCTGAAGAAAAGAGAGAATGAAGGGGTGGGGGGGACACATCGTACGTCCGTCAAATTGAGGTCTCAAGAGTACATGTGCATGACATGTCTGTTATACCGGTTATTTCAATCCATGTTTGCACCGTTGGTCCGGTTGGTCATTCCAGAGTGCTGCGTCCGCCTGGAAACTAAAGAAAAGGCTGGCCAGGAGGACAGACGTGCTTTTTAAGCAATTAGAGCTCTGACACTTTCGGAATGTCCTACACACCCGAGGAGATAAGCCTCGAATGAGGCTATATGAAAAAAACAAAACAAACAAACAAAAAAAAACGTCCAGTCATCTCCGTTCTCCATACATCTGGCCAGATAATTTGTGCATCTGCACCAGCATCTTCCTTTAGTAAGTCCACACTGGGTTAGTCGTGGGATGTCCTCTTGATCGATGCCAGTTCCCACAGTACAAGCGTTTTGGCTGGCTGTTCTTATGTTGTCGGTGGCAGTGGCCAGCTATTGTAGCTCCATCCTCCTTATCTTCTCCGACACACTTGGTAATGCCAACTGCAGACTCTTGTTTGTGATGTGTTGGTTGTGGTTGATGTTCAGTACCACGCAGTCTGGTGTAGTGAGGTTTCTTTAGGGCTAGTGGTAGTTTCCAGCATTCACAGCCATCTCTTTTTCTTTTCTTTTCTTTTTTTTGATTTTTGCCTTTATGGATAGTACTTAGTGAAGACAAACAGGAAAGTTGGAAGAAGATAAGGGGAGAAACGTGCATGGATAAGGGGAGAAACGTGCATGAATGGGACTCGAACGCACTGTCAGGCCAGCTAGAGCCTTATGTGGTGTGTGCCCCACAGCCATCTCAATTTGTTCATGACTGTTAGTGTAATGCATTCTTTAAAGGAGATTAAGGCAACATTACTGTGTACAAGCACTGTGTTTGTAAACAAATTTGCTTAAAAACAGTCTGAAACACTGCCTTACCCCACACAACCCCCTCCCCTCTCACATTAGCACTGCATTTCCTGAGCCCTACAAATGTTTTGGTTTCATGATATGTTGATGGTTCTGGACAGTCTCCAGGGAAACAGCTGCAGCATCAAAGTAGAAGCAACATAGAGGGGAAAAGTGCAAAAAAAATATATATCTATTTTGATTTTTGGATAAAAATTTACATTCTTTAGTTTTTTGTGTGGTGTCTGTCAAGCGGTTTGTTCCACTGTTCTGAAAGTACTGTTACAAATACATGTATTTTCTTCATTGGGACAGGGCAGTGTAAACAAGGTCAAAGAGGAGGTATGATATTTAAATCTTTGACCTGAGTTGCGACTCACTTGGCTTAGCTTTTCTGTCTGGACTGAATCTCTTTGACAGAAAAATAGCAAGCTCACAAGTCACACAAAATGCAGATTGCAGCTATTTCTGGGAAAGATATTTAGTGTAGAGATGGAACAAGCGATATACCGGTAGATAGATGCAATCCTCCCCACTTCTAAAAGTAGCACACTACACCCCTGTCTTCGTATTATGAATATTAAAATCAGCAGCTATGAAAATTGTCTCATATAGTGTGTACACTATGTAAGCACCACCAGAGGAATAAAACAATTCAGACGGAAAACTTGCGTATAGTTTACGAGAGTGGTAAATAACCACACAGTGAGTGCACACTTAACCCTGAACAAAAGCACCTCGGTACTTGCATACAGTCACAGTAATAGGGAAGCAATTCATCAACCCTATTGTCCCTTTTATCTGGAAAAGAATAGCCAAACTACACGCAACGCAGAGGTGATCCTCGTAGATCCTCTAAAATGTTATAGATCTGCAATTCTCTGTGAAGATAATTTGTGTACAGCGAGAAAGCAGAAGGCCTAATATGATGCCTTTTTGGGTGATGAATTATTTACCTCTGAATACATGTACAATTAGTGCAATGCCACCGATACCCGACTGGCCAGTTGAAACAGCATTTTAAATACATTTTCAAGTTTTCTTTTTCTGTTTTTTTTTCCCCTTTTTTATAGGTTTGACACTTTGTGCAGTTAGCGCACTTATCCAGGCTTTGTAGGGTCCTCCAGGGAGTCTAGACAATGAAAAGGGTTTGATGTGGTTATCCTTATTAAAAAAGAACTCTGTATGCACAGACTGACTCTCATAAGAGAGAGGGCATCATCATATATTTTTAAATTTGACCACCAATCCCCATGCTTTAAGCTTTTAAGAGCTGAGGAAAGTTCTACAAATGCATTTGAGGTTTTCTGAGGGACCTATATTTATAGGCAATCATTATCCAGCAGAAAACTCAACAATTTTTTGTTCGTAAATCAATGTCCTAAGTGATCAGTCACACAAAAGCATTTCCACTGGGGGGCATTTTGGGGCATTCAGCAGCACTGTCACCTCATAGCTAAGAAGGTCCTGGTTTGGAATCTCGCCGGGTATGCTGTGGGAGGCGTGTTCTCTCCTCCACATCAGCAGTCCCTATAGGTGAGCTTGTGGAAAAGGCCTTTCTGTGTGGAGTTTGCATGTTCCGCCTGTGTCCCTTTGGGCAAGTACCTTCACAAAAACATGCAGTAATCTCGCTCTCTAAAAAGCCCCCCCCCCCCCCCCCCCCCCGCCCCATGCCAGCTGGGATGCCATTCCCAAGCTTTAAGTCCCCCTGTCAGGTAAAAAGAAGCGGCTTGGACTCCTCATGCGTCGAAGGAAGCAGTCTGTTGCTCGCCCCAGGGTGGCAATGGGAGTGTAGCGGCCAGAATTACAGTAGATGAAGGCTTTGTGACCCAAAGCTCAAACCTAAACTAGTTTTTTTGGCTTAGGGACAGGGAGGAACTCCTTATATGGTCACTACACTCACCTATGAGGTTTCCGCCCCCCCGACAGAGAGGAGATATATACAGCTAAACCGTGTCTCTTTAACAACCTGAAAACCAAGCTGTTTACGAGTAGCAATAGCATCAATTAAGATAAAGATTCTTATATGAGAGTGTGGCTATAACATTTTGAAGAACCAATTAGAACGCTCGCAATGGGCGATAGAGCAGTAAGCTTAATGCATATACGTATGAGTTTGCCGATATCGATGGAATGATTACGTCGAGAGCACGCCGTGTTCTTACAGTAAAGCTCACTATCTACAATCCTGAGATAAATCTTTATTGATCACCCATGGGAGGGAAATTCCGGCTTCTATTCAGGTGTCTGAAAGCACATGACGCTGCCTATTATATGGCTGTCGTATGGGTATACGTCCAGCGAGAAAACAATAGACTACAGCGTGCAAGAGTAAAGTAGAGTAAAGTTAACCTTGCGTCACCAGGCTTTCCACCAAGGAGGAAAGGCTGGTCTGTGTTACAAAATTGCTGTGAATCGGACTGAAGCGCATGATAATTTTAGTGTCATGTTGTAGTCAGATTTGTAGGCAGGAAAAAAGGCAGAGTAAGAATTTTGCCATTCATAATAAGCCATAAGCCATGAGAGAGAGCAGGTTACCATAGATTTTACCCCGGTGTGACAAATGGGGCCCGATGAATGGGTAAAATCCATGGGAAGGGGCTTTACAGATGGGGTGTCTGAAACGCACGAATATTGTGGCGATTCCACCGTACCACTCAGTGCTGACAAACGAGAATCTCATAGCGAGGAAAAAAAACTCACATGATTGAGGTCTAAAATAAACCGCAGGCGTGTGCACAAAACGAGCATGCACGCAACAAACAACACTGGATGCTGTACGATAACACCCGGCGTCACACACTTGCTTCATCACACAGCATTTTCTCAGCATAAAACCACGTTCCCATTGAAAATGAAGTAGAAGGTGTGATTTATTACTCCAGTCTGTAAAGCCCTTTACCTGCATCCTTGAGTGGCTTACTGCTCTTCTAAAACAGTTATGGCAACACAGCACAGTGTCGCCTGTAAGTTACCCAGCTAAAGAAAGTAGTTCCAACACACCTGTGACAAGAATCCATTACAACAACAAAGCAGATTCCGGGTGGCGGAGTGATACTACTAAATGCAATGCTGTCAGCAGTGGATTACCGTGGGTTTTTCCACTTGTCATGTGACGGTGACCAGCCATTCAGAATGAAGTATTGGGACTAGCAGTTATAGAATACTGATTATACCACAACAGGTCGTTTTCAGAAACCAATCTGATTGGTTGAAATACGTCAACATGCAGTTGCTAAAACCAGCACTGTTCACCAGCTAATCAAAACAGACTCTGTGACTAGTCTAGATAATTTCTGACTATTTGTGGTTGTGGTGATCAAATCCCTCATTGGGGAGAAAAAAATGATTTTCTTAGTTTTAAGGGAAGCTTTGGTATAATTGCAATATTACATTTGAGGCGGGTGATTTCTGAAGGTATCGCAGAAGTGCATCAAATCACATTAAACCACGCCCTCTCTTGTAATATTGCTTAATTCTGCCTTGGACTACAACCTGAGGTATTATTTTGCCATGCACTCTAGACCCGTCTGTACACCACAAATGGAATGCTGCCCATGCAGTCTAGAGTAAAGCAGACTCTTCTTGTGCTCGTACCTCGTACGAGTGTGCTGTAGTGTGTTACAAAAGGAAACGCTGCAGTGTCATACAGTATAGTCCCACAGTGTCACACACACATAATACATGCAGCCGAAGGAAGTTCTCTGGTGTTCTCTGCACTTTTTTTCTCTTTTTTTTAACGTCCCAGTGTGTAACATCTCCTCATATTGGGCTGCATGCACTCAACCCACATATGGTATTTTCAGTCTCCATATGGTTCGTTACCGCTCACAACCCAGTCCCTGGTAAACATCACCATCTGAATTTCAGCTGCAAACACTGTAGCTCTCTCTCTCTTTCCCCCCACACACACACACACACACACACACACACACACACACACACACACACACACACACACACACACACACACACACACACACACACACACACACACACACACAAATACAAAGTGCAAATATGGGAGCGTGCACACTCGCACACACATACATACGCACACACACTGACACACTCCCTCTATGCTGACAGATGAGGTTTTATTTTTGGCTGTGCATTCACTCTGCTGGCAGTTCAGACACATATTACGGTGCACACATGCACGCGCAGGCAGGCAGGCAGGCAACACAAACACAAACTAGCACGAGCGAGCGAGGGGAGGGCACACCGTATAGCGCCATACACGTGGTGCACAGCCAAACGCAGAAATACTGACCTTCTCCGTGCTGAGTGGGCATCGAGTCAGGGGTCACTGCTCGCTGTCAGCCCCTGTCAGAGCGAGGAAAGGAGAGGAGGCAGAGTAGAGGAGAGGAGGCAGAGGAGAGGAGGCAGCGTGTCATATTCGAGGGCCGCAAACCATCAATTACTCTCTTATCGGTTCGTTCTGACGGCTGCACTCAATTCATCGAATGACCCGAGAAACACAGTTTTAAGTTTGTCATTAGTTATATTGATGAATCAACACGAAAAACATTCTGATTGATTCGACTGAACATCATTTGCGGATGTCGATTGCTGCAGTTCTATTTACTGTTGCAGACCAGCTGATATAATGAGTTGTGTGCCGGTTGTGTTGTGCAACATGAAACTGCCGATTAATCACCCTGCCTCCTATACCCTGGGTGGGGTTTGCATGTTCTCCCTGTTTTCCCATAGGTATAGTGCAGTATAGGTACCTGCACAAAGAACATGCAGTAATCCTGGTCCCCATTCTGAGGGTGGGGTAACTGGTTGGAATAGCATGATTCTTCCACGTGCTATTTGCGTCAAACTGGGAAAACTGTTCCCCGTCAGGCGAAAAGAAGCTTCCTGGACGCCTCATGCATAGAGGAACCTAAGAGGTCAGTCAGCAATGCAAAACTCATTCAGCATCACAACCAGAATGGTTGTGAAGCTGAATCCATTACAAGCACTAGTTTTGCTCAGAAAACATTGCTTTGGCTAAAAAACAGCCATACCCGAACCGTCATCATAAATGTGCATAGTCAGCACATTCGGGCAAGCGCTATGGCCGTTTTTAGCTCATGGGCACAAAGCCCAATTTTTGCAAAACTAATGCAATTTGATTGTTTTGCTTTCTATAGGTTGCAAGTAGTCCCCTGAGTTTGACCTATTTTCCCACAGGAATTGAATTGCAACATTTGAGTATGTTATTAGACACCATTAGAAACACATTGGTGAAGAAATGTAAGTGAGACACCTTTAACTTGTGTGTATCTTCTGAGTTGAAATCATCCATGGGACTCATAAAAGTGTTTACATACAAAGTCTTCCGAACTCAAAACAAATTTAACTATGGTCAAAAACTGTGCCCCTCCAACCTTAAGCAAGCCTTTGCTGTCCAACTGCGCTAAAACTGAAAGCTGTACTGCAGCTACTGCTCTATACAAACAAACTAATCAAGGACACGCCCTGACCTGCCCACACACACACACCTACAGCAATCAAGCCCTCTGCAGATAATAGAAGTACAATAGGTACAATTAAAACAGCACAATAAAGACCCTCAAACGACTGTGACTACAGTACACTGACAGATGCAGAACAAGAGAGAAAGCATACAGACATACTCCCTAATACAATTCCTCCTGCATGATGCAGCAGGACATGAGAAAGAGCAAATATGCGTGATGGATTCACCACCATTTGTCCTTGGCGGAAATTCATTTCTTGCCAAACAGCTATCATCAGGCCACAGTAATCACAATGCATGAACAAATGCACAGCACACAAGACAGATCGTACAACGTACAATACTACACATTGACACGTCTCTCTTGAGAGGAATGCAGAATAAGCTATTAGACTGGTCACAGTTTCAGAGAGGTCATGTTATGTGCAAAACTGACGTAGGGTCTGGAAATCAGACAAATCTACCATTGCAAAACAAAGAACAAAAAAATAATAAGATTTGGTCTGGAACCGCTCAGTCCTGATTGGATTTCTTTCTTCCCCCAAGGTAGTGAGGGACCAATCAGGGATCAGTGAATGCAAAAATGTGGCGGGTTTATCGCCAGAGACATTTTTTTTTTCTTTTTTTAACTTCCATGGAGAGATCCCAGACTAATATCTTGTACCCAGGTTTCTTGGAGTACATCGATGTCATACTCTCAAGTTGTACACCAGCTATCTTGCTGGACACACATTTTTAAGTGTGGTACACCCCCCGAGAGGAGATAAACCGGCTATTTGGTTTAGGGCCAAAGTAATACATTTATGATCTTCCACGATACCATGAACCATCCAGACCTCTCGGGTCATCTGGGAAAGGTCTGTTATCTGTCCCTTTAAAGAACAAAAAAATAAATGCAGGGAAGCAAAGCAGAATATAGTTTTTTTAGTCCCCAAAAGTCCCAGAAAATTGCAGGTCTGCTGCCACTCTTATTTCTCGGTAAATCACAACTGTTTCTCTTTCCTTTCAGTTTGCCTCTGCCTTTGAGTGAGAGGGTTTCTTTCCCCTTTTCTGTTCTATTCTGCACAGTAACTGCATCTATAAATGTACTTATTTTGTTGCATCCTAATGTCACTGTATGTAATCGTGTTTGCTTTGCTCGATGCTCTGCATAAAAGCACATGAGAGATGTTGTTGAAATGTACTAGAGGTGCACAGATTTGTTTCAGGATATCAGAATCACCCAATATGGCGTGAAAATTAGAGTATTTCCACCATTATTCTTATTATGTCCTGCGTGTGTGTGTGTGTGTCGGGGGTGGGGGGAGGGATGTTATAGTCCCCCAATATATCTGTTTGACACTGTTTTACCACTTACATGGTATGACCGATGGTGACTGATCGATCAGAGAGCTTCTAACTCCTTATAACATCAGCATAAGCTTAATTACAGGTACATTTGACAACGCATTGGACATTACTACTGCAGTCACATGCTGAAGCATCAATATAGGTTCCCCAGTGAATTGAAAAGGTTTGAAACAGTCAGACCCTTGAGAAATCTGTGATTCTCTGAATGGTCTCACTCAAATTCGTCCCTTTAGTGACATAATGTGCCACAAACCAATGTTATAATAGTCCTTCCGCCTGTTAACTTTGCCTCCACCCTTCAAGTCATTGTCATGCATGGCTAACCCACGCCTGCTTGTCAGACTCTGAGCCATGGCTCAAGAACCCAGCTGAGTGGGCGGGGCCTGTGGGCTGAACCCAGGCTATGGCTAACCCCCGCCTCCTCGACTACAGTTCAATACCCCTCTCCCTCCCACCCCAGGTGGGCGGGGATAAGTGGTGAGGAGCTACAGGGGCGTGGAGGGTGCCATCACCTCCTGACTGAGGTGAGGACATTTTTTGGGGGGCACTGCAGTTGAAATGGCTTGGCGGTTATAGCATCCCCGAGAGAGGAAGAAATTGAACGATCCGGAGTGGTAGTTTAGGCTTCAGTGGGGTATAAAGAGGTGCATTAAAGGGGCGACATTTATACAGCACGTTTGATTTTAAATTCATGGCGGATCCCCTTTAACGCCGCTAAGTGACAACAGAGAGTAAGTCGGGTTAGCGCGGGGTCCTTCGCGTGCCTCGTCATGCATTCTCAGGCTATAAGAGGGGCTAAGAGGGAGCTTGTGGGAGGGAAGGGAGGGGAGAATAACAAAAGAGATGGAGGAATAATACAGAAAGGAGCTTCTTCTTCTTCCTCTTCCTCTCTCCCCCGCCTCCCCGTTCAATAAGGTCTAATGTAATCAGAGGTGTCCCATATCTGTCACGCTTAATGTTGAGCTGATATAGTCGCAGCGATCTTAAAGTGCTGGCGGTGAAACGTATTTCCCCGCACCTCTTAACATGCCGATGATGCATTACATCGCGCCGTGATGCGCTTTCACCGGCACGCCGCATAAGTTCACACGCACATACATAAATACACACACACATACACCTGGAAATAGGCATATGATCATATGCATGCAGGCACAAATGCTCATGCGCGCAAATCAAAGGCACGCTTGCACGTGCACACACCGCGTAGCCCAAGCGCGTGCGCTGAAGTGAGCCTTATTTGTGACAATTTAATCAATTTCCCCCCTCTTCATTTTTAATTGGACACGTTTCGTGGGTTGTGGAGAGTCTCACTCCAAAAATATTGCGTGCGAAGCATCAAAATTAGCCCGTCGGTTTACAGGCGGCTCAATATTTAGTGACAAAATATCAAGCTGTTACGCGCGGCGCACCGCTCGCCCCGGCTGGATGGATGCCGCGTGTCACACACATAATTGCAACATCCCTCGGTTCAATTCCCGGCGGACGGCCATAACGAGGTACATTTTACCGGAGGTCTGTGTACACACGCGCACATGCACGCACGCACACACACAGTAAGTCAATAAGAAAATGAGTCAACCAGATGGAGTTATTCTGACCGCCCCCCCCCCCCCCCCCCCCGTGCTCCGCACGCACACACACACACACACACACACACACACACACACACACACACACACACACACACACACACACACACACACACACACACACACACATAATCATCTCAAACAAGAAATAATGCAGGTCAAAACATTTGATGACCGCTTCCAGATGCTTGTGGTTTCGTGTGCTGTGTGCTACGCTACACTACACTACATCTTTACACATCGATAAAAGCACTACTGATAATACCACCGACTACTAACTCAAACTAATTTGTAGATTATGTAAAGTTTGTTGCTTTTAGGAAAAAGAAAATAACTGATGGAGACATGACAAGGTGGCTATGAAATACTGGCCAAGTACAAACCAAAACCCTATTAATTTCATCTTTAAAGGTGTAAAACCATTACAACCAAGGTATGAAAAGATGGAACTCCTTGAAAAATAGTCTTTGAAAGAACCTTAAAGAAGGACACCAAACAACGTAGTAAGTTCTGGAATACATCTTTCAGTTACCTTAAGTTCAGGTTCAGAGAGCGTTACAGTTGCAAAGAGAGAACATATCCAAGGTATCAATGTCACTCTGATGTGTCGTCACATTTTCATAGAATGGATTGTCATCTGGCAACATGAGACCTTCAAGCAAATTGAATCCTCAATTTAGTTTGCAAAATCAAGTTTCGCCTCTTTATCCTTGTGGATTTTATCCTTGTCGGTCCCGTCTTTAAGGCCATTTGGGTTATTTCCATCTTGTTTTTTTGTCCTTAAAGTTTTCCTTCAAGGCCATCAAATTCCCTTCATGAGTCGCAATCTGCAGTGGGTGACAGCTGGTAGTAGACTCAGTGAAATGTGAAGAATATACTGTAGCAACTGTCCTGCACATACATGCAGTACAATACAGACAGGAAAAAAAATCGTATGGTGGTGTAATCCCACAGACCTTTTAAACATTGTTATATGATGGGGGGGGGGGGGGGGCTGCACTGTATAATCTTATTTACTACAGTCATAGTATGTGAGTATTCAATGTTCTTTAAAGTGATTTGCATCAAACACAAAGATATTTAATATTGCACTTTTATTATGGAGACACAGTCAACAGGTTGGATTAGACAACCCCATCATTTAGTAACGTACAGTACTAATAGCTCTACTGTACGGACTGTACAAGATTTACACACAGAAGGCAGAGCCAGATCAACACGGTGCGCCATTCCATCATAGTTCTTTGGATTATCCATCACTCCACGAGGGGAGGCTCACTTTGGACCCATCGGACCACATCCATCCATATGAGTGTCGCTCAGGCCAATCCAGGTCCAGGACTTGCTTTGGTCACGGTTCTTGATCAGGGTTCGTCGGACAAAGTTCTGCTCAGCATCCCTGTGGGGTGTGGATGTCCTGTGGACACCGTGTTGGCATCTTGAGACGCAGTTCAGCTCTGCTGGAGCCCAGGTCACCCTGCTAAGCACATAATATGTGCTTAGCAGGTGTCTTGGTCCAGCTTCTACAGCAGTTGCTACAAATATTATTTGTAGCAACTGCTGTAGAAGCTGGACCAAGACACCAGAAACACAGTGGTGTGCACGGTGCCTAGCATCAGGCCCAGTAAGCACAAGATACGAGGCATCAGCAGCATGTCAACTTGAGGTTCTGTCTCCGTAAGTATAGCACACAGAGACAAGATTTGGAGTCATGTTTATTTATTATTTATTTAGGCAGAACAAAACTATGCGATTCAATTTATTGTCACTGTACAGCATGAATACAGTACAATGGAAAGTATTATAATAACAACACATAATTATGAGCAATAAATTAACAATGTCGATGCTGGTCTCCAAGGGGCTCCAAGCATGTTTTTTACTAGGGGCCCTACTTCGCCCGCACGCGCCAATTTTGGCCTTTTTTTGTTGCAGAATGCATTTATTTCTACTTCAATCCTGACCAACAACAACAAAACTATGACATTGTCTCTTATGTAGGGACAAACGGGAGTTGTGTCACTTAATGTATTGTGAATTATTTTAATAAGCAAGGGAAATACCCAACATTACCATTAAAAAAAAAGAAGTAACACTAACACAAAAAACAAGTAGTAACACTATTAGAAGATTATTTAATGCATAGGCACTGGGTTACAACTGATAAAAATGAAGTTAAATGCCCACCACAGTCACTAAACTAAATAAATTACAACAACAACACAGCAAAGTGCTGTTATAAAGCCAATAAAACATACAGATTATATGGAAACAAAAACCTGGATGGCCGAGGAAGGCCCTCAGGAAAAGCAAGAGCAGAAAAAAGAGAAATCGAGAGAGAAAAAGAGAGATCGCCAGGGTCCCAACATAAAGTAAGCCCATAGGCTATGTTGCCAGAGAAATAGTGCAGAAACAGTTGGGTGAGGGGTCAAACCTGGTGTACTGTAAATGTTGTCTTGTTATCTGGGAGTGTGGTTTCCTCATGGCCTCTGGTCGGCTGAAAACAGACCTTAGAAGTCTGAGCAAAGAGGAGTTAAGGCAGAACATCTTGCAAGTTTCCCCATCTTCTGTTCTTGGGATTGGGCGACACCGAGCAGAAGTTGTCAACACATGTCAGTATATCCATTCCAAACCATCATCATCATCATCGATTCCCTTTCTCGGGGCCGACGTAATTGTAGCCAGTAGTAATTTGTAAGTATACATTCTCGCACGTCCCACTTGGCCTCTCAGGCGGTTTCTCATTGAATTCAACATGAAAAAAGTAATAGTAGAAAAGCGAACTAATAAATGAACCAACATGATTCATGTGACATTTGATCGTACAAACAAATCATATAGGGTCATTTCCTAGCATTCCTCAACAGGGGTGGATTTAGCCAGTCCTACTATGGTGGGCTGGATGAATGGGGGGGGGGGCTCAAAGGTTTTCACCCCAGTGACCCCCATAAGAAAACATCTGTAGGCTCTAGCAGTGATTCCCAACCAATCAGAAATAATAGTACAGATATCTTGTGATATTTTTACATTTAGGATAAAAAATACCCCATAATGACCTATGATTGGGTCGACAAGATACATGCTTGGGTGGCCCAACTCGAGATCCAGCCTTGTTTCTTCATTTTATATGAGTAAATCTCTGAATTAACCTACTGTAAAATAATTAGGCTGAGAGACAGACATTTTCAGTAATTGGGGGATTCTTGCGACCACCAACTGGATAGCGACTTCCTGATTAGCGTCCCCAGGTGTGAAAGATGGCAGCTGAAAACCCTGGGAGTTGAGAGCCTAACCAGATGGGAATGCTAACTGGGCAAGACCTGCGCTGTGGAGTGCATAAGCAGATAAGTGCCGGATTTTCGCGGAAGTACCACTCAAGGAAATTAGGCTGACACTTTCCAAATCTGTTGACATTCTCTGTGAGAATGAAACCAAATGTTGTAAATACATCTGACAGATGTTCCGGCCTGACACTTCCAAGTATCCAACTATGGACTCTAGTTGTGAACGAACAAACGAACAAACGAACAAACGAAAAGCTGTCCGGGTTAGCCTTTGATGTAGCGTTATTAAAGGTATAGTAGCTAATCTTTTTTTGGCTAATCCTCCCTACTATAGAGTGTGGCGACCATATAAGGAGTTCCTCCCTGTCCCCAGTGAGCCCCTGAGGTCGAAAAACCCTAGTTTCAGTTTGGGCTTTGGGAGAAAAGCCTTTTGTCTAATCAGGATGAGTAGGTCTGGGCCTTGGTATGCTGCTGGCCTGTGGCACTCCCCCCTCTGTAGAGTGAGAGCATGTGGACATCTTACCAAAGGGCCCGGAGGGACAGATAACAACCCTGTGAACATGATCAGCTATTTACACTACTTCTGTGCAACAAAGTAAAAGTTGAGAAGTTCATGTGAGAGATTCAGGATATTCACTCAGGTGTACCATGATGGCGGGGTGTCGGGATGCCACGCTGTCCCTGCCAGAGAGATGTCCTTGTATTATGCATAACCCTGGATTTAAGAGATGCTACGGTGAGGTCAGGTGGTGATATTTTTAGATTTTTAGGCACACCATCATTCCGTTTTCTGTCTCTCTGCACCGTCCTGTGTGGATACAAGCAATAAAAACGTCCAGCACAATACAAACTGCAGTATATAATGGCATTTTGAACAACAGTTTTTGTGGGGTGACATCGAGGGTCATTCAGTGAGGGTGGCTTGGTTGCTCACCTCTCTGTTACTGCAACATTACTTCCTTCCAGCTTGGGACATGATGTGCATAACCCTGGCTGAGTCAAAAGCACTTGAGAACAACTGATAGGCTACAATCGATCTGCTGACAGTGAACATTGCGCTATGAGCTTGTAGATAGTGTAAAGAAGGGAATTAATTTCACTGAAAACTGTAAAAGTTGAATCGTGGTTACACAAGTTTTATGCACGACAGTAGATGCTGTACATGATTCATCTCCTCGATTAGTACGCTTTTGAAGTTCAGGCCAAAAGTGACTGACATTTATGAGTGACATGTGCGTGGTGTGGTGTCTGATGCATTTTATAGAGTGCCGAAGTTCTGTCATGACTCACTCATCCCTCTGGGTTGTGGAAGCAGTTTCTCTATGGAGAATGAATAACATTGGATCATCTTAAAGATCAGCTTTAGTTTTTTTCAACCAAGGTTCATATTTTAGGTTGTTAAAGTTAAGTAAAATCTGAGTTTAAATTGCGTTTCATTTGCTGCTTTCTTCTTTTAGCTGTTTTTGACAGGGGTGGGGCCTTCTCTAGTCCTACTAGTCCCTAAGATTTTTTATCTGAACACAAAACATCACATTATCTAGTACCGAATGTGACAAAGCCATATTGAACCAATGGCACAGGGTATTGGAGCCCCCTAATACTCACATTCTGTAGATTCTGTAAATATTAATAAAGAAAAAATGCATCATGTTTGGATGTCCCCACATCAATATCAAAAGTAGCTAAAATTGCTAAAACTAAAGAAAGGAGCAAATTTAAAGAAATTCACCCTCACCTTTTACTTTGTCTAATAACAACCTAAAACGTGGTTGAAATTGGGAAAAAATAAAAAAATAAAATAAAGTTGTCTGCAATAATTCAGAGACATTGTAACATTAACGTTTTCTTGTAATCAGTTGCATGTCTTTTTGAGTGGTACTTTATGGAACACAGTTCTTACTTGAGACAAAATTACAGACATTGGTGCTTCATTTGATAACATTTTCCAAAATTTCCACCGTCTGTTCGGCTAATAATATTAACTCATCCCAACATTTTATGATGCTGATAATTTCAGTAAATGGTTTTTAATCTACTCCCCACTTGAGATGCTGTTGTAGCACCTCTTAAATCCAGAGTTATGCATTATTAACAAGGACATCCCTGAAGCCCTGAGAATATCCTCGGTTTGAAACGAGAATGTACGTCAAAGTCTGGATGAAAACAGGACTCATGAAGGTCTTAATGGGACTCTTAGAATAAATAAATTAAGAATGGGTGAGAGCTACGCATCTCCTTCCATTGTTATGCAGATGATATGCAATTATATCTTCTGGCGAAGTGCAACAATGCTCGAAAATTGTCCCATTTAGTTAGACACGTCTAGCAGCACTGTCTAGTAGACATGGATGTCAATTAATTTCCTTCTATTGAATTCTTGACAAATTGTCATTTGTGGTTCAATTCACTTACACTCTCCCTGGTGCAGTCATCCTTGGCTTTAACCAATTCCAGGTGACAAGTCTGAATCTGACAAAACATTGTCTTATAGAGCCTGGCCTAAATGTTCAGATCTGCTATTGACTGTTTGCTCAGTAACAGGAGTCTCCCATGTCTTTTTTTTATTAAACAAAAACATTTTCATTTACAGGACTCAGGATAGCAATTTGATATAATCAATCATGGCAGAGAACTGGATACAGATTAAACAGGTGGAAATATAAAGAAAAAGAAATGAGCCTGAAAAATTGGAAAACTATAAATGAAGCTGAAAATTGGCAACTTTCTCCTGATTGGCTGAAACTGTGTCACCTTCCTGAAAATGGATTGGCTGTTAATGGCTATTAATGAGTTGGAGAGATGGGAAGACCCCTGATGTTGAACAAACACTCTATGACAAGCAATAACTTTAACCAAAACATACCGGTATCACTTGTCCTGCATTTCAGAGATGACTTCACAGCGTTCATATAATTGATCCTAGTCACTAATGCTCATTATATTATGGTACCATTTTTGTACTTGTACTTTTGTATTTTTACTCGGTCAGTCTCAGACAAGGCTGTGGGAAAAATGTCTACACGTGACATATTTGATGGAAAATCCAAAGTAATAGAAACTGCATATTTTGTATTTCTGGAACATTAGCATGCTGTGATGAAAGTGTATCAAGTAAAATAAAAAACTAAATCTAGCAACTAAAGCATGAAGAATGGTACAGTACCATATTATCACAAGCGTTACTAAGGAGAGGACCAATTGTATGAAGATGGGTTAACTAAAACTGGAAGGGGAGAACCCATTACTCCTCATTTAACTTCCCTATACTCTGTACCTGTCTACTCTAGTGCTCCATTTTAGAATTGATCTCAAGATGTTTAATGATTACTTTTTAAAGGCACTTCATGGCCCGGTTCCCCTAATTACATTTCAGACTCATTAACCCTATAAAAGGTCCTCCGGCAGGAAGCTGCTGCCTGGTAGTTTCCTGAGTGGTTTTTCATTGATCGATTGATTGATTGATTTATTAACAAGATTAATTAAGAGTATAGTACAGTATACAAAGGTTATGCTAAAAGACCAAAAAGCCCCCAGGGCTTGTTTTCATTGTGCTCTATTGTACTCAATTCATCATTAAAAGCTCATTCAGAAGCATATGGTGTATTTACAGAAAAGGAGGGTTGGGGAGGTGGGGCATAGGGAAGAGGATGACCAAGTGGAGGATGAAGTAGTGTCGCAAAAGCCAGATGGTTGCCATTAAAAGTCAGACGGTTGCCTCTCGCATTTTTCAGATGCTTCTGTTAGACCAGCGGTTTTCAAGTCTAAACAAAGTAAAAGAATGGTCATTTTGATTTACTGTGTTTGCCTATTTTGTTTGCGAAATTCTTGCCTGGAATTTTGGACAAAAGCAAAATAAGTCTTTAGTTTGGTTCTGTGGGGTGAAAATATCAAATGGTGGTCCATGGCTCAAAAGCTGAATAATTAGTGGTCCCTGGTATCAAAAAGGTTGAAAACCACTTTGTTAGACGGTTTGGAGCACTGGAAGCTCTATCATGAGAAATATTATTTTTGGTCTCCTACCCTGATGTTGGAAGTAGTGGAATAGTTTATGACTATGTGAGAATATAAGGCTGAAGGCAAAGTGTGAGCATGACTGGACAGTGGTGGACACTGGACAGTACATATCATACTGTCGGGTGATACTGTTTTGTTTCATCGTAAACTGCATGCCCTACTTCATTCTTTTTGGGGGGGGGGGGGGGGGGGGGGGGGGGTAATAGTCCAACAGCAATAGTAGTGCAATAGTCCAACAGCACGCATACCAAGGCACTCCTGATTGGATGAAAGGCTTTTCTCCCAAAGTCCGAACTGAAACTCAGATTTTTTGGGACCCTCTGGAGGCTCACTGGGGACAGGGAGGAACTCCTTATATAATATGGTCACTCTCTATAGTGTAACCATACTCTATAGTGTAACCATACTCTATAGTAGGGAGGATTAGCCAAACATATAAATACTATTTGAATTAAGTGAAATCCCTTATGGTGCTATACCTTTAAACTATGGTGTCACACAAAAGTAGTAAATCTGAAATGTTGTGCTTGACAATATAAGTATAATAATAAAAAAGGCAGACTTGTTTTTTGTTTGGAGCATTTGCATTTGCATCTTTTCTTTTTTGTTTTGTTTTTTGTTTTAGTTTTTTTTTTTGCTGACGACCTTCACTCTGCTCTGTTTTAAATAGAAAGGTTGCACTTTAGACTCTACTGCATGTCTTTGAAGGCGAAAATACAAAAATACAAGATGAATTTACAGCATATTAAATAGTAAAGGCCTATATTGTAAGTAACATAGTGAAAAAAATCAAATCTACAAGATTAGACCTGGACCCCGTTCAAGATTAGACCTGGACCCCGATCATAGCAATGTTTGAATTCTCACGGCACTTTTAATTTGATCCATTTTTATTAATGGTTTGTTATTCTGGCTTCATGTTTCATTTCTTCAGTCTAATGTGAAGGACTTTGCGACCTTATTTATGCGAGCACTCCATAAAGACTTATTACAATATCCATAATTCTTCTTACAAGAGTCAGAACATTGATTAAGACGTGAGGATTCGTGCAGTATGCCAAGAACAACAATGGTTAAGAATGTGGGTCAGACAGACCCTCCTGTGATACTGAGCCTCTGTGAAGATATGCATGTGTGTGTGTGTGTGTGTGCGTGTGTGTGTGTGTGTGTGTGTGTGTGTGTGTCTTCCTATAAGTGAGTTAGTGTGTGCATGCGTGAGCGTGCTTGACAAGCAACCACCCCTTCCTAAATGAGATTAAATGGGAGGTTTGCCTCTAATCGCGTTGTAATGAGTTTCTGTGTAGCTCATACATTCACTAATTCCACTTGCCAATAGCGCAAACAGTATACGCGCACGCTGCACATGTGAGTGTATGTGTGTGTTTGTGCGTGCACGGACGTGCCTTGTCTGTGTGCATTTTTTGTGTGCAGCGGAAGAGACTGTGCGAGTTGTGGGTCTGTGTTTCTGTTTGTGTATCTGAGAATAAGTGTGTGTGTGTGTGTGTGTGTGTGTGTGTGTGTGTGTGTGTGTGCGCACGCGTGCGCACGGCAGTAGGAGGTCACCTCCCTGCAATCTTCCTCTCATTTATAACAATAGCACTGCCCTGTCCTCATCAAAAGGATTGCAATTTCTAAACAGAAATAGCATTAACTCGTGCACGCGCCTCCAAGCACTCATACACTGTGTGTGTGTATTGGCGTATAGATCTGTACGTCATTAGAACTCTCTACAGGCATTAGCATTGATCACCTGACCAGCAGATGAGACTGACCGACAAGGAGCAAACAAAGCCTTGTGTGTGTGTGTGTGTGTGTGTGTGTGTGTGTGTGTGTGTGTGTGTGTGTGTGTGTGTGTGTGTGTGTGTGTGTGTGTGTGTGTGTGTGTGCACATCTTGCTGTCACGTACACGTCCTAATGGAACACCCGGAGATCTATAGTTTATTACATAGCTCCACAGACCACTGAGCAACCTGTCTGTGTGTGTGTGTGTGTGTGTGTGTGTGTGTGTGTGTGTGTGTGTGTGTGTGTGTGTGTGTGTGTGTGTGTGTGTGTGTGTGTGTGTGTGTGTGTGTGTGTGTGTGTGTGTGTGTATGTGTGCCGTGTCTGCCCATGAACAAGTAGCAATTTTGATGAGTTTGCCACTGGTTGCCAAGGCAATAGGGGTCCGCTGGGAACCCCCCGGGCTTTCAGCGCTGCTGTAACACCGACAGAACGGGTCAGCAGAGAGAGGTCGCCGTGGCTACGTGCCATGAAATAGACCTCCAGAGTTGACGATCAACGTGGACAGCCCGGTAACAAGGGACACGCCGCCGCACCTTTGACTTCTCACCTGATTCCTTTGGCGACCTTCTGAAATGTCACCGCGTGCATTGATGGCATCGAGAACAGGGGAAAAAAGACGCGGCGATGGCGACCTGCGACCTCACGGCCCGAAGCAGAACTGCAGAGAAAAAAAAAAAAAACAGAAAAGAAGGTGGGGGGTTGGCGTGCGATTTACACATTAGACATTTCGCATAGTCCAAAGCGACGTACAATAGACGTTTCAGTCCAATCACAGCTGTGATGGACACATCTCTGTTGGGTCAGGTAATCCAAGAACCTAGCATCTAGCATGTAAGCTAAACCAATGGTCCTTGAGAGTTAGTAACCAAATTGTTTCGACCCTTTCTGGGTCTTCTTCAGGTCTGAGTCACTCACTCAAGACCCAGACAGGGTCAAAACGTTTGTTCCTCCTCAATAAAGTTGCCGGGAGCTACTACACTGTGTGCAAACTATTTTTCTTTCTTTTGTAACTTTCAATTTTTTAGTTCAGCGCCCATAAGTTTATTAGAGATGTGCGTACTCCACTTTTGTTTCAGTAACCAAATTGTTAGCAGATATTTAACCCAAAGGACCCTTTATGGGCCCATTTATACACTCAAGAGTTGTTAAACATGTGGCTTATATACTGTACTGTACTGTAGGTTTACGGTAAGTAAATAGAAGACAAAATAAGAAAATGTTGTAGAATCGCTATCTTGATCAGAGACACATACTTCTCACAAATAACACACACGAGTTCGAAACTATGACCAACGAGGGAAAACTTCCATACCCATTGGGAGAAATACAACAATGTGCAAACACAGCAGCAAGATTTGTGCACTGTTGCGACATAAGAAGATTGGCCAATGGAATTCAACCACCCTAAGGACTACGATCTGTACTATCCAGACTTTCCCATGTAAACAGAGCTGCTACATTTAAACAGATAGTAAATCTGTCTGTTCTATTCTTATTCTGCATGATCTGTCTTGAAGTAGCAATAAAAATGTTAGTGTATTAAAAAACAGAAAAGAGGAAAGAAAGTTACAGTATATGCACATAATATGTGCATATAACTATAATATGTTATAACCTGTTATAAAACAATGCAATGTAGCATAACTCTGTCTACAAAAATCTGTACCCCCCTCCAACTGTATACATTTGTCCCCATTTTCAACTTTTTTTATTGTATTGTTTTGTGACTCTTGCTTTGGCAATGTAAACGTCTGTTTTCTCATGCCAATAAAGCTCCTTTGAATTGAATTGAAGTATTCTTGAATTTTCGGCCTGAGAGAGTAAGAGCTCTATTTTCATCCATATAAAATACTTTTGTACCATTTAAAAAAACATTTTTGAATAGTGATGAAACTGAAGATGCACATTTGACACAAGCCAAATTTTCTAGACAATTATATAAGCAGGAAGTGACAGCAGCCACTCAGTCCTGCTGATTCTAGGGAAATCAAGGGACGCGTAGGAGTGTAAAGGAGATGAAGCAGTCTGACTCAGTCGTGGACATCTCCACACCAGCTGCTCTGCACCAGTGGTTTTCAACACTTTTCATATCAGGGCCCACTATTTATTCAGCTATTTAGCCACGGACCACCATTTTATGTCGATTTTAGTCTTCAGACTCAAAACCAAGGATTTTCACATTTGAGTCCAAAATTTAGGAGATAAACTGGCACAATTACATTCTTGAAAATTAATTAATTCAGATGTTTAAATATAATTTAACTCTTGAGAGCGTAAAATGAAACCAAAGGGTCCATTTTTCTACTATTCCTAATCTAGTAGGAGATCTAATCTAATAGGAGAGCCAGCGAAATCACTTTGCGACCGTCACCGCGGTCGCAACTGTTCTTGAACGGTCGCGACGTTCAAAAAGGTTTTCAAAAACGGTTGCGACTATTATTTGGCCTATCTTTTGTGGCAAAATGTAATTCCCTGAGGTCCAGTAAGACTTATAGTAGATAATGAAAATATAAAAAAATATAATATTAAAAAAATAATTATATATATATATACACTCTATATATATATATATATATATATATATATATATATATATATATATATAAATATAATATAATAGGACTGTATATACATAGCATCTCTAAGGCTCTCTATAGATTTCGCAAGATGAACATAGTATATATATATATATATTGGTACAAAAGGCTGTCACCACAGTTGTCAGAGCTACCCATGATCAGATACAAAATGCATATACCAAAGATGATTATGGAACAATCTGGTTACATCGAGAACACCTGATCAGAGTGACCTAGGCTACTTGTCTCCTGAAAACAGTTATCACTCCTTTGCCGACAGAGATCTCATAGTAGTTATGATAACAAGGTTAAAATCACAAACAGCTAGGACATTCTGTACCCTCAAAACAGCAGATCTACAAATTCTGAAGAAAGCAGAAAATGAAGGGAAAAAATATCCTTGACTCCCTAATAACAACCCAAAATACGAACCTTGGGTGAAAAAAAAAGTTCTCCTTTAACGGGTTCTTTTAAACTCCACTATCGCACTCCCAAAATATGTATAACGAAAATATACCATTAAGGGACTTCACAAGCTCCCCGTTTCAGCAGCGGTTGACTTGCTGGCCACGTCGCAGGGATTTTTCGGTGGAGACAAAAATCGAGCCTCTATAGCCCAGAGGTCTGAGTACCCTGACAGCGGCCTTGGCACTACCCATCTCTCTCTCACTCCACATTCCCTGTCAACCTACTGTACTATCAAAAGCCCAAAAATAAATCTTAAAAATAAAATTGGGTCAAGTTATAAGGGCTTAGGGAGCCTTAGGTGGAGTGTGTGCACGTGTGTGTGCGTCTGTCTCTATGCCGTTTATGAATACAAAAGACAGTCAAACCCCTCTGTGTTTAATCACGTTCTTTTGGATAACTCGATAAATGATGTAAACATTATGTAAGATCCAGGCAGCTTGCGTCTTTTCCGGGGTGCTCTCTGTTAGTCTGTCAATATTGTTGACGCTATGTGTTCAGACTATTTACAGTCCACAGCCTGACTCACATTGTGACTCAACAAGACATCACAGTTGCAGATTAATCTAATCTGTTTGCCCACGTATAGCCACATCTTAACTGATGCCTTTCCATCAACCTATGGCACACATTGAAATGTCACACCCCCCTCAGAGAGTGTGCAAAATTGCACGACAGGCGGCATTCTTTTCACACGCGTGCACAGGTAGGATTTATGGATCGTGCACGCTAAAGCCACCCTTCCCTCGCGAATGAGTGTCCCTCTCAATTCACCGGCCCAAGTACCCAAATGGCTACTTTGCATAACAGGTTTACAAGTGAGTGTGTAAATGCATCCAGTTCCACGCACACACAGAGGATATTGGCTTTGGTAGCCGCTGCTGCTGCTGCCATGCGGTGTCCTATCTACAAACAGCACAACAATGCCTCAGCCACTGTCGAAGAACAGAAAGATACTCGTTCAAAGCAAACGGCTCCGATTCAAGGCTTTCCTTGAGAAGATTTACAAAGACTGAAACTAAGCTAAAAAACTAGACATTTCCCTGTACAAACATGTTTCCTCCTATTATGGACAGTAACATGCGGGCGATGTGCCGTTGCGCCTACCCACAATAAAGTGAAGGTATTTCGTGTAGGGCCTTAGCCTAGACCACTGGGAAACACTGGTTAAACGTAGGGTGCTGTGATTTTTTCTATTTTTGTCAAGTTTTGTTTAAGATGTAACAGTACCTAGTTAGACCCTTTGTATTTAGGTTTTCTTCCTGGGGGACAGAACCTTTCCAGTCAAATGTGCCAATGGAAAAAAAGTAATAGTGACACATATCACAGGGTGTGGCTTCAGTTCAGGAGGATTTTCTTCCTGCCCACATAAAAATGCCATTTCATGTACAACGTTGTAACAATTATACCTGATGATCATGTTATAGGGTGGAAAAACAAATCATGGCACGCCAGCTTTAACATATGATGCTAAGTGGTTACTTTAGGTAGTTACAGTACAGGTAGCTACAGTAGGTCTAGGTACTGTATGAGAAGACAGGAGGTCAGGGAGAGAGACAGAAAGAGAGGAAAGCACACACACACACACACACACACACACACACACACACACACACACACACACACACACACACACACACACACACACACACACACACACACACACACACACACACACACACCTTTATATGCAAACTCTTCAAAGTGGCACCTTTCATGCAATATACAGTATGCATATATATGTTTCACTTTACAAAGAAATACTATGGATCTTATATTAACTTTATTCTTTTATATGAAAAGGGGCCACTTTCAAGAGTTCGCATATACATATACTGTATATTATTTTCCGTTATGGGCAGTGATCTTCCTACAACCAACAACTGCACATTATGTGCATTCCCATCACAGTCCACACAAAGCAGGAGTCATGCCGGTCCCAGCATTTCCAGACACAGGTCTACCAGCGGTTCCGAGTTTTGCACACACGCCTTCACATCACAGAGAAGCCACAACAACCACCACCTCTACTGGCAAACAATGAACACCGTGGGCAGTTCCCTTCAGCAGCCTGTCAGAAAAAAAAGTAATTAGCTCCGTAAGCAGCCTGACGCGAGGAGACACGGATCGACCAAGACATCAACAACAGGCCCGGACGTCAACCAGGAGTGAAAAACACATCACACGGATTACACCAGTTCAGTCAGTAGTGCCTGAACAGGCACCAGATTGTCCACACGGCGACAAGGCCTTTCCACTAGCAATAGATCTTTCATTCCAATGGAAATGTCATGGACATTACAAATTAAATGCCTTCTCATTTTTGGAACTAAACCTTTAAAATCTCTTTCAAATAATCAACGAGGTGGCCTGCTGTATGTATGCAATGGAATGCAATGCAATGCAAAAGTGTGTGTGAAAACACACGAAAAAACACTGCCATAGTATTGAGGCTACAATTACCCAGCACCAACTGTGCTGGCTGTGGCATGTGATCCGAATTCCCCAAGACCGGCTGCATCGCAGAGTGCTGTATGGCCAGTTACACCATGGCCAGCATCTGGCAGGGGGGCCAAAGAAAAGGTACAAGGACCAGCTCAAGACTTCACTGAAGAAGTGTGAAATCAGACCCGAGGACCTGGAAGCTGCTGCCGTTGACCGTGACATGTGGCGACAGCGCTGCCATGAAGGAACTGGGAGGCTGGAGGAGGACAGGGCCGCTAGAATACAGCACCAGAGACAGCAGAGACACAGGAGAAACACTGCCACTACCGCCACCACAACCTATCCTTGCCCTACCTGCAATAGAACATGTGGCTCCAGATAGGACTATTTAGCCACCTAAAAACGCACCATTAAGGACATATGTGGACGTCATCATCAGGCTCGATGGACAACCACAAGTGTGTGTGTCATTTCTTTTTTAAAACAATGTTTTATCATATAGGAACACTATTGTTATGCTTAGCTGTGATTGGACCATTGCAGTTTGAGGAGGGACTTACGGCAATACCTATTGCATGACAAGAGTTGGTCAGTTAGATGATCTACAATTTTACAATTTAAGCATTTAACAGAAGCACTTAATCCCGAGCAACTTACATTAAGCATGAACAAAAAGAAAAATCTGAATTACTTAACTTTTAAGAATGTACAAATGTAGAAAATGTAGAAGAATTGTTATTTTGACCAACATTTTGCCAGTTATCTCTCCTAAATTGTGGAGATAAACTTCAAAATCCTTAGTTTTGGGTCAGAGAGCCTAAATCCATCAAATGGTGGTCTGTGGCTAAAATGCAGAATAAATAGTGGGCCCTGGTATGAAAAAGGTTGAAAACCACTGCTCTAAACCACTGACGCCAGCATATTCACCTAAGAGAGAGAGAAAAAACATTTCCACTGTAAATATTGTGACAAAAGCTTCAATTCTCAAAATAACCCGAAGACCCACCAATATATTCACAATGGAGCATGTTTGACAGGAGTGTCAGTTATCCTGCCTGAACAGTCACAACAATATTAAATATATGAAATGGAAGACGGAAAATAACTAGACTGAGAATAAATTAGAGCAGTTACAATGTTGAATAAAAGCTGCTGGAAATCGTTTGCCTGAATTGACCCAAGGAAGGAATTGCAGCCAGTGATGTGATTTTTTTTAGAGCTCATTTCAAACAAATAGAGAAATGAAATTAAAGAAAGCTGCTTTGACTAGCTATGGGTTAGCAAAATGGAACCTTGAGGGTCAGGAAGGCACCCGAATGAGTCTGATGAGGTTATGTACTTGGCATCTGATCCACCATAGAGCAGTGGGGCCGTTCCGGAGATGCCTTTGAAAATAAATAATGTACTGTTTATGCTCACCACCCAGTGACCCATCTTAAGGCGGACAGAATGTTATACCGGGTTATGGTACTTTAAAATTGATGGAGCAGCAATCCTGTAAATATTTTCCCCCATAGTCTAAAATATAGAGAAAGACTGGCTTCAATAACACTCTTTTTTACAGGATGCCTGAAAACATGCTTTGTTTCTATACAGAATGTGAGCCAGTATGTGACCATATCATCCTCTCTGGAGGATTCAAAACACACACTAGCATGGCCAGACCAATATCACTGCATATATATTAGTCTGGTAACTTCAGTGGGGGAAGATTCATTTCCAACAGGCGGTTTACAAACTGAACAAAAAAGGCCAGGATGTTGCATCCCCAGGTTGGTGGTGGTGGGGGTGGTGGGGGGGGGTATAGAGTCCATGGATCATATTCGGTAATTGGACTGGATAAAAAAAAAAAAATAGAGCGATGCAATTTTCAATTGCAAAGTATGGTTGCCCTCGATGATGTCGGATGACGCGAAACAAACTATTGGGTTAATCAAAAACTATAGGGTTACTCTAAGCCAATAGTTTGTTTTAGAGTAACCCAATAGTTTTACTCTATGGATACTGTAGACCAATAATAAACTCCCAGGATTACAATAGAGTGACTGCCTGCGGCAACTACACTAATAAATGGTGAGACAAAGTGTCACTTTGAATAGTGGCCTCTGATTGGTCGGCCACAACCATCCAGGGCCGAGCGGAATGCAACAATTCAAACTGAGTGAGCAGTGCCGGCGCAGTCTCCACTGGGATTTGTTTTTCCCCGTTGGCAGATGTGTCTGCACGGTTTACAAGCCGCTAGTGGCCCGAAGACGATATGCAAAGCTATCAGTTATTCAGTATGGTCTAGAGCAGTCGGAACTCTCACACAACATCAGGTGGGAACTGGCAGCCGTGACTATACCACAGTGAGTACGACTGTGAGTGGAAGACAAAAAATCCACTAAAATAAACAAACTAACAAATGAATAAAGTGCAAATGACTTGGAACACGGTCCATTAATGCTCTTCTGTATTTCACATTTAATATTTAGTGAAAACAAAATTCATGGAACGGAACCCTTCAGAGAAATGTCTGAGCGGCAAAAGTAAAAAGAACTGACTTCACAAAATTGTCTCGCTGCCAGCTGTTGGATCTACTACCTTTGCTATTTTGAATTTGAAGTCGAATTCTGACAAGTAAACTGTTTTGGGCAGCTTTCCCCCCCTGAAAAAAACATTAATTTCAAACCTGTTTTTCATTTCAAAATATTTCTAGGAATGCAGTGCAGGGAACCCTGACACATAGTGGTATAATTGTTGTTTACATTTCGCTCCACAGCATACAACTAGAAAAGTGCCCTTCTGTAAACAGTTCTCCACCAGGCCAGGTCAGGTCAGGTCGTAGCCTCCTGGTGGCACTATAATAGACCTTTAAAAGCCAAGGGTACCATTTCTTCTTGTGATGTTGGCGTTTGGATGATTTGAGGCATTATGTCCAAATAAATATCCAACTGTTGGTGGCGTTATAACACGCCATTGTGAAAAAAGTGGGATATTTTTTATCAGCCTAGAAGGAAAGTGTGTTAAAGATTTCACATGAATTGTGACAATAAGTGTTTCCATCTAGATCTATACTGTAGACACCAGTATACAGCACTGTAAAGTGACTCCATGTATATTCACTGCAGACACAGTATATATACAGCACTGTAAGTGTTTACATTTAGAGCCACTGTACACACACACAGTGTACGGCACTGTGAGTGTTTACTTGGCAGCTTTATGAGCATCCGCGGTACTTTCACAGCAGAGTAAGTCGCGGGGCTTCGCAGTCAGCTTCCACTAACAAGCTCAGCGTGGCATCCTCATCCTCCCTGTCCCTCCCTCCCCATTTCAAACGCTTTTGTTTTCAATTCCTTCATTTTTTTTTTCCTCCTTTATCCATCCAGAGTGCCGGTCGGGGAGCGGGCAGGCAGGGAGGCAGGGAGGATGGAACGGTACCAACACTTCAAGGCTTTGTTGGGGGTTGCTGTGATTATAGGTGGCCAGAAGAAGTGTGCGGTCAGCGGGGGCCATGATTGGTACAGTTAACCGGACCCACCAGGCGGAACACATATACTGTAGTGGTGGAAAGTAACAAAGTACATTTACTGAAGTACTGTAAGATTTCCAATAATTTTCAGGGCTTGACACTAACACTTGCCCGCTTGCCCGGGGCAAGTAAAAAAAATGGTGGGGCAAGTGAAGACTGCTACCTGGTTGCCCGATCGGGCAATTGTGCAACATAGTGCACTATAACACAACATAAGATAAATTTGTGTGGAAGGCAGTCATTGCACTCTGCCTCTGTGTCTTTCCCTGCTTTCTAGCTATCCACAATTCCAGGCTGGATTTGGGAAACAAAACAGGCAAATTAACACATCAAAATGACTGTTAATCTTCTACAGTGTAGACCTGGGCTAATTAAGATGATGAATTTTAACTCTTGAGAGTGTAAAAATGAAACCAAATGGACCCGCAAGGGTCCATTTGGTTTCATTTTTACGTTCATTTTTACGTTCTCAAGAGTTCTCATCTGGTTAACCAACTTAACTGGGGACCACCTGGAACCTGGGGGGCAAGTGACCATGACCTGAGGGCAAGTAGAACCTGACTTGCACTTGCCCGATGGGCAAGTGCCTCAGAGACCTTAGTGTCAACCCTGGTTTTACTTACTTAACTACCCCACTATATCTGGGTTACAAATATTGTTGATCTTCCAATAGTTTTACTTACTTTACTACCCCAATATATCTGGGTTACAAATATTGATGTACTTTAAAGGTAGGGGAAGTGATTTGAAATTCATGGTGTAGTACCAGCCTGGTGCACTAGGGGCCCCCAAAAGTAGCTACACTATGTGAACCTGCTGCTCTCCTGATTGGAGGAGAATTGTGGTGACTGGGGAACTTTATTAGCTCGTCTGCTAACGTGGAAACTCCATATGTGGTTTCCACACCTTATAATAGAGCATTTTAACAGAAAAAATATTTTTTGGGTGATATCTGACAAAAGTGAAATCACCCTACCTTTAACTACTATTTTTTTTTCTGAGAGCGTACAAACGGAACCAAATGAACCCTAACGGGTCCATTTGGTTCCGTTTGTACACTCTCAGAAAAAAAGGACCACTAGCATGGTGAGGTACATGTTGATGATGTCATCAAGATGTGTTTCTCCATCTTAATTTCTTTTCAAACCTCCATTTCTAGAAAACACAGCATTGGGGGAACTTCTTCATTATGTCCTCACAACAACTCTAGGGTATATTAATGACATAAAATGTCTGATCTACATGTTCACAATGCGTCAACGTGAGGCTCACTGCGACCTTGAGCTTGTAGATCTGCCATTTTCAAAATGATCATACATTTTAAAAATATTAATGGGATATTCTCATTGTATAGCCTACTTTTGCTTTAGATAAGTACATTCTGAAGCCAATATTTCTGTAGTGTAAGTAGTAAATACATTCTGAAGGCAATATTTCTGTAGTGCAAGTACATTCTGAAGGCAATATTTCTGTATTTTCATCTCAAGTAAAAATGTCAAATTCCAGACTTTTAACAGTATACCGGTAGTATTTCTACATCTATGCGATTACTTCTTTTTCAGCGGTGCAGTATGCAGGCCGTGCAGGGGGCCGATGATTGGAGAGTTAACCAGCGCCTCCAGAGGGAACCTATATGTAATTGTTTTTTTTTCTACTCCTCCTCCTCCAGGGGTGACAAGAGGTTACATCAGGGTACAGAGAGGGAAAAAGGGAAAAAGTGAGTGGAAGAGGTGTGAAGGAGGAGGAGGCGGCTGGGTGGATGGAGGCATAGGGGGCTGAGTGACCCGTATAGCGCCACCCTTTCATCATCCTACTGTAGTGGAGTGTTTGGAGGCATACATGGGTGGGGGTATATACTGTATTAAGGGGGAGTGACGTGTAGTTCCACCACCCTTATATCCTCATTCTGACGCCTGCATCGGCCGGTCGCCGTCCCTCCTCCTCCTCCTGTTACTTGTCCTTTAGTCAAATCAGATAGGGAGAAGATGTATTCATTCTAAAGGTGCTATTGAGATATCGAGATAGCCCATCTGCGATAACGGTGTGTGTGAATATAATTGTCTCGGCGTGCACGTCGGTGTGTGTGTGAGTGTGTGAGAGTGTACGTATGTATGTTTTCCATGACAGTTACGTGAGCTTGTCATCCTGCTCCTCTAGATCAATGGAGCACAGTTGCCTAGCAACCTGCCGATCGGAGGCGGGGGAGAGAGGGAGAGAGAGAGCGGTAGGGAGGGAGCTGAGGAGTGGAGAGCGAGGGAGCGAGCGGTAGCATAGATTAAGCAGGAAGAGAGAGAGGGAGAGAGAAAGAGAGAGAGATGGAGGGTCTGGAAAGAGAGGAGGAGGAGGAGAAAAGGAAAGCAGGGTGAGATCATCAGGACAAACGACGGAAGGCTAGAACACTTCGACCGTGCCGGACTGCAGGCCCTTCAGGCCATAACCTATACTGCATATATCTGAGATGAACACACAGGTGTGATACTAGCGGGTTGGGGGTGTGGTGGGTGCTTGGAGGTGATGGTGGTGGTGGTTCGAATCAGGAGAGAGAAGTTATTACGGAGAGTGAGAGAGACAAATGTGGATGGAAGGAAATTAGAAGGGAGGGAGAGAGAGCGGTGGGGAAGGGGTGGAGAGAGCAAGGACGAGGGGAAATGAAACACGAAGAGGAAGGAGATGAGAGGCGAGGAAAGGAGGGAGGGAGGGAGAGTCTGCTGATCAGGTGTTCAGACACCGGGTCTCCAGAGAGCGACTGTGCATATGCTGCAGGTCTCCTCTGATATTTATACTGTCTTCCTCCACTAGTGGAGGGAAGAAAGATTTAAGGAGGATGGGGAGGAGAAAGAGAGAGAGAGAGAGAGACAGACAGAGAGAAAAGAGAGAGAGAGAGCTACATGGCGGCGTCCCGGCGGTATGCTGTGTGACGGAGTTAGAATAACACGTGGAGAGGCATGGCGGTTGTTAAACTTTATGGAGGATTGAAAATGGACAATTAGCATCTCAACGATCTCACACTGTCACCTGGAACATTCAGCCCAGTCGCGGTTGTCATAGAAACCTCCTCCCTCCCTCCCTCCCCCCTCTCTCTCCCCTTCCTATTTCACGCTAGCCCTTCTTCCCGTGGCCCGGCACCGGCAGTGTGTTATTGCATGCATGAGTGTGTACTGTATAAAAGTACACAGAACGCGGTTAAAAGTCTCGGTGACGAGGCCGCGTTTTGGACTCACAGAATGGGCTAAATGGTGAGGATGAGGGCCAGTCTCCCGGCCATGCGTGGACAATCCCCTCTCATCCCCTTCTTCAGCTAGAAGGATCCAAACCTTTCCACGCCAAGCCTATTGACAAAGGGGCAAAATAGTAGATTGTCTAATGATTTTAGAAATATTCTAAATGTTGCAAATCCACATGCAGCACGTTTTGTGTTGTGGCGCCGACCATTCCAGCGTGCTTACTGTCTCTATATCACAGTGATTGTCGTTTCAGATCCATATATAAAGCATTAAAATAATAACTGTTTCCACTAGGGATATCCAGATCACTTTTTTTGCTCCCTACCGGTTCCACCGATTTGATTTTTTTCACAATCTGATATTTATATTCTTTAGAGAACATGCCATTTCACGAATAACACAATGACAATATCCAAAATCCAAAAACAATATTATGATATGGTTCTAATATCCACGTCCATGGTGGATCTAAATGTGAAGGCATAATTCACGACAAGTGAAATGTAGGATATATTTTTCTGCATGGAAACCCATATATGTTGCCTCTGTTTTGGTATGTTTAACCCCCCCCTCTGTCTGTGTGTGGACATTCATTTCTTATCACTGCTGCATGCGGCTATGTTTTATGCCTGCTTCTGGTAAGACCATCAATACATACATAGACGGATACCTTTATTGGTCCCGTGGGGGAAATTCAGGCGCCATAGACGCGCATTTCCTTTTTGGAAATGCAGAATGTCTGATGTGATTGATATTTATGTTCGAGAACATCGCAGTTTGCAATACAATAAAAACAATGCAGATCAACCCTGGTGTCCTTATTTGGCTAAAATGGCCCAATTAGTCAAACTTGGTCATAAAGTATAGCGAATGTTCATTTAATTAAAAGAAGCATAGCAAAAATAGCCTACAGTACAACCTCTTGTGAGGTGTTTTAGCCATTTTCCTATGACAAATAGTAAAAATAGCCGATGTAAAACCTCACAGCGTGACGGTTTGCGCTGCATTTATCACACAAAGTCTATAGAGCTGAAGCGCTTAAGAAAATGACAAATCAAACAATGGGAAGGTGTAGCGCGGAGCAGCAGTGACTATACATCTTCATGTGGGATTAAGGGATGTCTTTCAAGTGAAATTAGGGCACCCAGTCGCCAAATTAAGGGGAATTTAGTATTATTTCAGGTCGTTAGTACGTTTTCAGGGTGGAAATTAAAGTAAGCTTTAAAGGACATTTACGAGTTTACACTAATGGACCCCGAGGAACGGTAAACATCTTGCCTACTGACCAGTACAATTAACAGTGAGGATATAGTGAACAACATAGCAAGAGCTCAGATTCTGGCTTTGTCTTCATGTCTGCTCCAACTCGTCCAACCATTACTCCACATCTGCTTTTGCAAAAATAAAACGTCAATTAGAAGGCTCACGGTGGAGATAAATGTATATCCGTGTCTGTGTGTATGCGTGAGCGAGTGCAAATCCTATTGGTGAAACGGGAAGAAACCAGAAATAACCTATAGATCTGTAAGCTGTCATGATGTTTTATGTATAAAAAGGTGCTTTTCATTGAAATACAGCATAGGCAACATACAGTATTTCTATCTTTAAAATGATGATCCTTCCGCTACAATTTTGCAGGAAGCCCATTTAGCACATGAGGTGACCCACGTTCTGCGGTATGTGTGGAAAAAAGAAATTGCGTTAAGTTCGACGTTGCGTCGGCCACAATACATGCCTGGCATCATTCACCTGGAATTATCTACTATAGTTACTAGTTTCATAAACAAGTGAAATGAATAAAGAATAGCAGAGGCTTCCATTGTTTTCATTTTACTGACCACAATCATTTTGCCATGAGCTGTGAGCCGGGATTTATACAATAACAATGATAACATGCCCCTGTACCTGGTGTAGGAACTTAGAGTAAATTGTTGTATAGACCTGGATTTGCAAACCTATGGACGTGAAAATGGGGGTTTTGATAAACCTGGTGACTTTGAATGCAAAGCTATGCATGCGTCTGTTCATTTAGAAAAAAGAGAGCAATCCACATTGCAGGAAAGAGAGAGAGAGAGAAAAAAAGAAAGCCTGGGAACATCATTGCCCGCTCTGGTCTAGATCTAAGCGGGAGTCAACCCTAATAGGTCCAGTTGTTATTTTGTCGAGGGACAAAATTTCCATCATTTCCATCGCTCCAAAATGCATTTTTTGTTAACTCTGCTACAGCCAACATCAAATGAACAACATATCTCCACCTTGTCAATAGTGTTGACACTCACAATTTAACTTTTGGTTCAGCTGTGGTTCAGCTGTGGACAGCTGAAGCAAAAGTGTGAGTGTGAGTGTCAACAGACTATTGACATGGTGGACAGACAATACATACAGTAGCAAAAGATTGCATTTTGGAGCAATGGAATTTGTACAACATTCCATAGCCCCATTCTAAGCTTATGTTGTTGTAGGAGAAACAGCCAAAAAGGATTTTTCTTTTTCTCTACACAAAAAACAACTGGACCAGATTTTTGGAAATAAATCAACTGCAAATAAAGGTAAGAAATCCGTCTGGGAATTCTCCCTTAACACGTTGGCTCAGGCTAAATGCACATCTCCAGCTCGACAACCGTATACAGAATCAAAAAATAAAGAAAATGTGTTCAATAACAAGACAACAATAACAGGGCTCTGAATAGGTATTAATCATCACCTAATCTCCAGTAAGGCCTCTCTCTCTCTCCTGTCTCCCATCAGCAACACAGATGAATGCCACACGTTGAGCTGTGCGGTGCCTTTGAAAACGCTCCTTTTCATGCAGTCTCCCTCACACGGGTGAGTCAGTCATACTGCGCATAGTAGGTAGACAAAGGCCCACTATTCCAGCAATAACATTAAAGAAAAAGCTATGCTGTGAACTTAAACGGAGTCAAGGCAGGGAGAGGTAAATGGAGATCCATAATTTAAATATTATGTTCCATAATTTCCATACATTACGTTTCAAACATTAGAACACCCAAGGAGGCATGAAACAGAGCGGATCGACATGGCTGACGTCTCTAATTATCAAATTATCCAAAGTTAAGCAAATCAAAGAGACTGAAGGTCTGCGGTGGGGGGAGGGGTGGGATTAAACAACTCTCCTGCGGCCCACATCTTTCGCAATTTAGTATTTAACGGCTGTAGAGTTCTTGCAAACTCTGAAATTGGTTTGGCAAGGTTAAAGCAGCAGTTAACCGCTTAAACTCTTATCGACTAGACTAGTATCCCCCAGGCCTAGTCTGAACTATAGGCCTCCTCCTGTTTTAGCTTTATACTAAATATATTCTAGGAAGAAATCATGTGAAAGTCTTATGCTGTTCTAGCCATGGTCCATTTTCTCTTACAGGAGAATTTTGAGCTAGAAGGCTTTCTTACCTTCATGTAGTTGTTACATCCCCACTAAGAGGTCCAAGTGCTATTTTGTGCAAAAAAAACAAAAACATCATTGGCTATTCCCCCCTTTCATAAACCCTGAATGGGGCATTGGTTTTAGTGCCAATTTGCTTATTTTCTTCACTAAAAGATCTCCTCTCTTTATAATGTAAATAGTAACCCAAGGGTCACAATTAACTACTACTTATTTCAACGGAAATATGCAAATTACAGTAGCACTCAAACCAAACGCCCCATTGAAAATTTAAGGTAATGGGAAAATAGCCAATAATGCATTTTTGCACAAAATCATATGCACATTCTAAATACTTGCATGCTAACTTTGTTGCAAATGTTCTATTCATGTTTTTGTTGTGTTACAGTAATACATTGGTCTCCTCCTGCCTTCACTTTGTAAAGCTACACTGTAGCTTTACAATTTGTGCCCAATAAAACAAATCAAAAGAATAAAATCAAGAGAGATCGGCCAAATCACATGTGACGCTTTGTGAAGCTTCTATCCACTGAACGGTTTACCTCAGTACAGGGACAATATGGGTTCATGTGCGTGGTTTGAAATACGTGTGTGGCTGTTCTTCTTTCTGACGCTTCCTTTCAATATGAATGAGCAGCTTAGGTTTGGCCTTGGTGACGATCAAATGACAAGCAAATATCTGGAGGATTAAAGGCCCGTCAGTCCATCATGCAGCCCGCCGGAAGGCTAACAATGAAACGCGAGACATTCAAGAAGCCGAAGAAAGAAAAGCTCTTTAACTTTTTGTGTACTGAACGCGTTTTGGTGTTTTAGCTGTTGAAAAATAGCATATCTACAAGCTCATATGAGCTTGTAGTTCTGCTATTTTTGAAAAATTGTGAAAATGTGGTGCAAATCTTTGATTACATTATTTTGGAAGCAAACATTTTTAACTGAAATTTTGCTTCTGGGGGATCCCTAGAACAACATGTTTTTAGATGAGGTTCTGCAGCTAAATAATAGATATTTCTGGGGGTACTTCCTATGAAATATGTTAAGCATCACTGACACAGAAAGAGATTTTTCCAGAAAAACTAGAATCTCATGCCAGGGACTAGAATTTAGTGTCACAAAATGGAATTTAGTGTCATGGACTAGAATCTAGTGTCAGAAACTGGAATCTAACTTCAGAAACTACAAGCTACTGAGAGGAACTAGAATCTACCGTGGGGGACTAGAATCAAGCATGAGTAACTAGACACAATGGGTTAACAAAGCTGAGGCGAGAGAAGAAAATCAAACAAGCCCACAGTGTGCTTTAGTTTGGAAAAATGGTTGGCAGCAATGTCAAGTGTATAACGCTGTGAGTCATGGTCAGCTCGATACACACAGCGGAGCATGGAGGTACAAGTTTTGTCCAACTCTTTTAGATTCAAATTTGCTCTTGGGGATTTTTTTTCCTGCTGCGTGGTGCAGAGAGGAGGGTCATCCCCGCTGCTCTTCTGGACAGGTCATCTCGACAACAACACCTCCGCGAGGGCAGAAGGAAGGAAGAGTCTTTCCGGGCACATTTAAAGAAGACAAAGGAGAATCTCACAGAAGCGAGAAAGGGGGTTGGGGGGGATATGATGATAAATAAAACCCACATACTCAATATGAACAGCATCCATCTTCCTAGTGGCAGCAGTGGTACGGCGGAGTAGAGCAGCGAACAAGATGCTGATGGCGGAAGAAATATGTACCACTAAAGAAACAAAGGGCAGCAAAGGCCAGAAGAAAGAGAGAAAAAAAATCATTAAATAAAGAAATTAAATAAAACAAACAATCACTCTCCGGGCAGGAGAGAGAGAGACAGAGAGAGAGGGAAAACACTTGATTATCAGAGTGGTTACTCTCTTCGTATAGGTTAGAGTTGTCATCCTGAATGCTAAATTAGATTAATGATTATTTGGCCTGAGAGCCTTGTTTATGTTAGCCAGTATGCACAAGTGCAAATGAAAATGTAAAAACAAATTAGTTTAAATGTTCCCCTCCCTCCTCTCCCTCCCCACCAGACACATACAAACAAGTGCAGGACCAGATAAGGGGAGAAGTTCATCAACTTCTAGTCTCTTTTTTTCCAGCCTTAAAGCGAAAACACATAGTTGGTCAGATGGCATAGGAGTAAAGTGCATGCACATAGGGGACCAGCACATTTGATTGGAAGACCCACAACTTTCCTACAATAAGCCATAAGTCTTTGTGTTTGTGTGTGCAGAAGTTCCTGCTACTGTTGCCAGACCTGCAAGAGAAACAAGTGGCCAGGTGTAGGAAATCAAGCACAAATAATGGCGGATCTACAAGCTCAATAACCTGCAGAGGAGGGAATACTCCTCTGTCTGCTATCCCATCTTGCAGAGTCATGTTACAAGCTCACAGCGACACATTGAGAATGTACATCCGTACTTTAAACCAAGTTGAATAAATGGTAATATTTGGAATACTTTTTAAACATTTGAATAAAGAAGGCACAAAATATTTTCAGGTGGATGAGTGTGGACTGTGGACAATTGACAACATGTCAATCTGGGGTTCCTTGATGTGAAAAAATGTGGAATACACTGGATTTAATCACCATTTGGGCTTGCTTGCCCAAATGAGTTCTTCATGTACACTTTAGAAACAAGCCCAAAAAAACATCAACCAGCAAATATTTGCAAGTGAATTTACAGAATAAAACTTGTCAAATGTTGCTTATAATAAGTAGACATGGCAACACTGCCCGGATGGAAGGTAGGCACATACAAGCAGCCCCAGCGCCTTGGCGGGGAAAATTATGGATATACAAACACAATTGTCCGGATGTTCAGGGGAGGGAAGGCGGGCATGCAGGCGGACTGGGAGGATGAGCTTTTGTCGCTTTTGCACGTATTCCTATGGGATTGGGGCAGTGCCAGCCAGGTTTGAACAGGAGTAGGAGGATGCCTATAGGATATATGCACACACACTAGTGTTCTCATAAGGGCGGTTCACTGGCAGGTGAGTATATGATAACAATGGCAGAGGAAAATCTGAAATGAGTGATGCAGAAATTAACTGGAATAAACAACTAAAGTAGAAGAGCAAAAGAGGTGGGGGGGGGTCTGAAAAATAATTGGCTCCTCTAAATTTAGAATAAAAATAAAATGTCTTCACGGACGGCAGCACAATCTTTAACTGTCATCTCTGCACAGCGCTTTTGTCACTCTACCAAGAAAGTAAATATCTGCTCTTTCTTCATCTTTTTCCAGCTCAACTCGCCAATTCTCTTCAGACTCCTGCGTGTGATCATGCTTTGGCTGGCCCCCAACCCTCCCCCCCTACATTTCTCTCAGCTCCAGCTCCCCTGTGGTCTGCGCTCCTCCTCCTCCTCAACGCAACGCAAGACACACCAGCTCAGACTCCTACCAGCTTTTGTCCTGGCTCCCTTCCAGCAATTATTTGGTTGGTTCCACGCTGACGCAGACACAGACTCAGGCTCTGACTCCTCTTCATCATCATCTTCTCTTCCCTCCATCTCTCTGAAGTCTCCTCTGCTGGCATCGACTCACCCACTCAACTCTCCAAAAGGGCAGCAGCTGCATGAAACTTCCCTCGGTGGCGCTGCTATAGCTTCTCGCTTTCTTGGACTCATACTGATTGTTAGGGCGGCTTGACTCTTCCATGACTTCTGGGAATTACACACCTCAATGTACAAAGCCTCATTCCCCATGCCCGTCTATGATGTACAGCAGGAGTTCCCACACTTTTTTTTTTTACTTGAGAGCTACAGTACTACAAAATGACCGGCTCAACATGATCTACACATCAAATCCCATTGCTGAAAATAGATACAAATCCATTCCAAGACCCCCTAGAAAGTGGGAGCTTTGAAATAGCGCCAATTACAGCATTTAAGAAGAAACACAGAATATAAAAAAAATAGAGGGGGAGAATTGGAAGGGTTTTCTTGCTACTAGTGACGTTTGAAAGGAAAGTATTTGGGCTTTGAGTTGACATTTTAGTTGCCTGTCATGTGATCTACCTGCACAGTCTGTGCGATCTACTGGTAGATCACGATCTACCTTCTGGGCACCCCTGATGTACAGTATGTGTTAACAGACCTCGAGTGTTGTCTGAGAAGGCTGCCTGCCTGCACTGAGGAGAATGCCTGACACCGAAATGGGATGACGTGGGGTCGTCTATCAAACTTCCTAAGCCCAAGACAACGTAAATAAAACGCATGCATGTCCATTATGCTTTATTAGAGTGTACCAAAATGTCCCTTAGGGTCATGCGGTCGAGTGCCATTTATGGGGGCAAGTCTGAATTTACACCAGAACGTGGTTCTGGTGTAAATTCAGACAAGAATAGTGACAGATGTTAATTCACAAAGGGATACGAGAGAAGTGAGATATTTAACCTTCACCTGTGGAGGGGTATAGTTTTAATGCCCATAAATATGGTGCTGCTAGCCCTTTAGGCACGCTGTTACAGTATATACACACTGTACATTGTCACTGCCTGGTTCTATGTCCAAACCCCTCTGTTGATATGTTGTTTTAAAAGATTGTGTATTGGCTATGTTTGGTAATTGTGTGACACTCTTGTATAATAAAAATAATACCCATGTCATCTAGAGCATTAATTTTTTGGGGGGAAATGAATGGCCCAACTTTTTCTCATTTTCTCAAATGACAAAAAAAACAAACAAAAAAAAAACACTGAAATATGGTGATACAAGGATTCTGCAGACAGCAATGATATACACATTTATTTGTTTAGCTGCTTTTCATTATCAGCAATACAGCTTCTACAATTAAGATGTCACAACATCCTTCATTTCTCACAAAGACGAAATGAGAAAAAAAAACTAAAAAACTAAATGTACATTTGCGTATATTAGAAACATCAGGCTCCCGTATACAATTCCCCTTGTCTTGTATTCATTTTCTTAGAATGAATCCATTTTAAATTAAAAAGACAAAACTAGGATTTTTCCCCCTATGCTAATATCATTGCATGGATCCCAGGGTGATGCAAAGACGAGGAAAAGGCAGATAACAATGCATATTTTCAAAGCTCCCTCTTGAGTTAGAAACCATCTCCATCCGTACATTTTATCTCATTTAATAGTTTTCTATTTCTTATTTTATTCTATCGATTTGCTCTCCCACTAGTAATTGTGCAGTATAACAGCAATAATAATATCTTCTAACACAGAAATCAATAAAAACAAAACAAGCAGACATGTTTTTTTACTTGATTCAATATCTGAAGTTAAGTTATTCCACTCCAGACTACACTTTTCTTAAAAAAAAAAGGGGTGACAGACAGACATTCTGTTCTCTATTAGCATGTTTTCAGATACAATATCTTATCATTTTTGCAGATCCTTCAGTGTACTATTCACCTGGAAGACAGCCATTTCTTACACACAGATAATAGGCAGGTTAAGCATCGACAACAGCTCCCTTGGCGGAAGTGTGAGGGATGTGATGCAATCACCGTAGCTGTTAAAATCAAACAGTCATCCGCAGCGGTGACGGGTTACCATGGCGACGCGTATATGCAACGTGTGTCAAACTGACGTTGTAGCCACTACGTTAAAGTGTAGGTCCTGCTGCAGTAGGAACGGCTGCTACAGCAAGTAGGTTTACTGTATACAGCAGGAGTGCCCAACCTTTTTCCACCCAAGATCTACTTTTCAGCAGCCAACCCTTCCGGGATCTACCAGTCCAATATCAACATTTCAAACCACACGCATCGTTGCCAGCCTGCAGTAACTTCACAACAACACAACACTACTTTGTTTTACCACTTTACTTTATGTCCATATAAGCATAAAGTACAACAGACTTGTCATAAATAGGCCTACAACAGTACAACATACTGTAAGTACAACAGACTTGGACAAACACTGCCATTGCAAATGCAAGCATAATACACACACACGCGCGAAAATCACTCTTTTTTTTTTCTTTTCCACCCCATTTTTTTCTTTTCCCCCCACATCTCCCGAGATCTACTCGTGATCAGGCCGAGATCTACCGGTAGATCCCGATCTACTGGTTGGGCTCCCCTGGTATACAGTATATCAAGCACGGATTGCCTTACTGTTGCCGTAGTGGACGTCGTCGCCGTTGTATGCTTGAAGTCCCTAATGTAATTAGGGATCTAATGTAATTGCGTCCACTGCCTCCCTTAGATCTCCATGAAAGGAATTTAGGTTTTGACATTCCATAGGTTGATCTGAACTACACTCAAGACTAGAGGCCGACTGATAGAATTGGTCTATCGAGGGGGTCAACCTTTTAAATTCTATTAGTGACAATTTCACAGATAGAATTTAAAAAGTTGCACACTTAAGAGTTTTTTATGTTTATGTGATGCCAATCGTGCTGGAGAGTTGGACTGGTATTTGTTTGTTATTCACTCTACCGTCTACTCCATTTGTTCCTTGACAGCTTGACTGAACAATTTAAAAAAACAAAAAGTCTTGAATAAAGACATTGGTTTAAGAAAGCAGTTTGCCTGTACTACTGTCAATGTGACAGACCACTGCATAATCATACTGGCACAAAATATTTGCACAATTCATAAAGAAAAGGTCCATTTTCTTTTCAGCTAAAAACAAAACCTATAACTGTTGCAAATCAGTGCCATATCGGTCATGCTCTACTCAAGACATTGTTCCATATAGTATACGCTAATTGTGGACCCACCAACTCAATGTCACATCACGGCATGTTTTGATCTTGTAGATCAGATATTTCCAAATAGCCAATGTACACAGTAGAATGTGTGTTTAAAGTGATCATGTGGCATAATAATAGTGCAGCTCCTATTGTTGCTTGTTTTCCCTCAAGATCTCGTTGTTTATTACTCTCACAGAATCTGGCAACAGCTCAGTGGCTTGGTGGTTATACGGTGTTCGCCCTAAGACAGAGAGGTTGAGGTTCAATCCCCCGCTGTGTCATAACCAAAGGCCATAAATATGCTATCCAATACCTCCCCGCTTGGCCCTCAGCATCTGGGGGTAAGTCCCTGCGACAGAGTCATGTCCAGGGGGTGTGCTTGTGCTGCTCTACATCAAGGAAACGGGAGATCGACTCCTGACCTATGGGGCCACACGCATGGCTCTGAAACTACTGGTTCCCAATGCAATGATGGATAGGAGGGGAGCCTATACTGCTGGTGGTGGAGAAAGTGCTCAAACATTATACTTAAGTAAATAAGTATAAAAGAAGAAGAAAATAATAATTTAGGCGTGAGGCAGTTAAAATGAATAACAAATATCTAAACACTGAGTCACTCTGCATTTAAATGAGTAAATGGGAAAAATGACCAAGTTTTAAGTGAAGTGAAGGTGCATTCAGTGATTTGGAAAGTCCTCCGGTTCCCTCAGTAACAAGTTGTGTACATACCACACTCTATCCTCCTGATTGGAGCTCCTCTAATGCTAATTGAATGACAACTTTTTTTTTTCTCAGAGTCCAAACTGTAACTAGGATTTTGTGACCACAGGGTACAGGGATGAACTCCTTATATGGTCAGCACACTATAGTAGGCTAGTAGGCAATCTAGGCATTAGCCAAAAAAATGAACTTACTATATCTTTAAGTACAGTACTTACAGTAGAAAATGTACATCATTGTGTATGGGTGTCCTTCCACTTCCACTGTTAACATCTTAATACATTAACCAAGCTATTGAAGTTTATCCTTTTTTTTTTTTTACACTTTGACAGAAATAGCCCTTAATTTCAGATGTCAGGATAGAACACAAATAAATGCCGGACGAAATCTGCACATGGCCTGATATTTAAAGACCTTGGGCAAGGTTTAGAGTTTAAACTACACAGTTTAAAGCATCTCAAAGGGTATTTAAGACAGCCTTCATCATCACTCATGGTACTTCAAAAAAAGGAGAGCTTTTTGCAACAAATTAACTCACACTGTAGCTTACAGAGTCTCATAAGAGTATTTGACGTGCTACAGTGCCTACTCTCAGCAGTAACCTCAATGACAAGAATTCAGAGAGCCTTCAACATTTCTTTCTGACGAAAGCAAATAACTGGCTAAGATCTGTAGGCATATACGGTACTAAACTCCTCTCTTCCCCAACTTCCCTTGTTGGCTACCAAATATACTGCCTCCCGCACCACAACTTCTGTCCGTTTATAAAATGTCTGAGCCAGTCGTGATCTTATAGAAAGCAATACAAAACTATATATAGTTGTATACATGCTCATAGTCATTACTGACACAGACTGAAATTGTAATTGTGAAATGTAAATTGTAAGGCTAGCGTAGAATATATATCAACAGGGGTTGACAGTTGACACTAAGGTCTCCGAGGCACTTGCCCATTGGGCAAGTGCAAATCAGGTTCTACTTGCCCTCAGGTCAAGGTCACTTGCCCCCAAAATTGTAAATTTTGCTTTTAAATTTACTTTCTACTTGGGTGCTTTAAACATTTACTTTCGCAGTCGAGGACTATGTTTTGTTTAAGTCACAATCAGTAAATATAATATTACAGTAAATATTCAACTTGCAAATCAGTGTAAATCAGTGGTCCCCACAGTGGTCACAGACTCAGGGCTCTGTGACACCAGCAAAATGATAGTTTGGAACCAAATGGACATGGGAGAGAGACAGGAGAAATGGCTAGAAAGCAGGGAAAAACGCAGAGGCAGAAAGCAATGTCCACCTTCAAGACAAATATATCTCGTGTTGTGTTATAGCGCACTAAGTCGCACACTTGCCTGATCGGGCAACCAGGTAACTTCACTTGCCCAACCATTTTTTTTTACTTGCCCCAGGCAAGCGGGCAAGCGTTAGTGTCAAACTCTGCATGTAAATTGGCTATAAAACAGAACTCACTTTATCATATCAACATGTACACCAAAGCAGCATATGCATTTATTAACAAAGAAAGCTAATGGATAATTAACTTCTTAGACATAATTCAGCAAACATTTCAATCTGCAAACATTGTCAGCAATGTTGCTATGCATTATGTGTACGCACAGACTTAACCCACTTTAGGCCATTTACACACACATCCAAACACAAGTGAAAATGAACACAATATTCTGGGACAATGTCAAGCATAATGTAACACAAAAAACAACCATGAAAAGCGCACATGCACGTGTGCCCATAAGTGTGCACGTGCACACACACACACACACACACACACACACACACACACACACACACACACACACACACACACAATTAACAAAACAAACCTTACATGTGCACAAAGCACTCATAATAATACTACTTAAAGTACGTGTACTTATCAGGAACACAATGCACACAGGTCCAAACTGTTTTCCAAACTGAACTAAAATGAGTCTCAGGGTCACATCAACCCTTGTGCAGCCTTCCAATTGCTACTCTGACCAATCAGGTCCTCTTGCCTATCATGGAACTGGCTTTAAGTAATCAGCATCAGCACACAGAGCACCTGCGTAATCGGAGCCTCTCTGCTGTGAATGTGTGTCCGTCTGCATGTGTGAGTGTTTGGGTGCAGCTTGTCTGTCTCTAAAAAGTCTTAGCGAAGATACAGCAATGTGCAGCTAGCCAGTCGTGGTGTGGGATGTGGTACGTTTGGGTGTCAAACAAAGAGAGAGAGGGAGGAGTTCAGTAGAGCAAAACTTTAAAAAATTATCAAGAATGTGTAATGCATCTTTGAAACAGCCTTGCTCTGTGGAGAGACACAGGTATATCTGTGCCTGCAACGGTGGAATAACTAACAAGGGACCCTTCCGGCGAGCGAAAATAGTATTCCCTAACCAGGGGTATTGCGGAAGGGGCAAAGGGGCTAGGCCTATTAACCTGGGACCAGCTAGCCTCGGTCCCCACGTTTACATCTGTGCTGCAAAATGAAGGACTGGGGACAAAGTACAACAGTCTATCAAAAGGCAGGACTTCCGGTTCATTAACTTCCCCCGGAAGTTTCCAAACTTCCCTGTAAACATTTTATTTCTCCCTCTGCTCACAAATCTGTTGTAAAGCTTTAAAAGATGGTATTATGTGCACTTTGCACACATCTATAACAGCTTTGTTCAATGAAATATTTTCCCCTAAAAATAAGAGTGAACAAGTCAGGACACTAGTGAGGACTGAACAGGGTTGTTTCACTGGGGACTGTAAATACAGCAACTTCCGCCAACGACGTTGTCAGACTTTACTTAGCGTATTTAGCGCCCAGGGCCTCATTTGCCAATGCAACATTCAACTTTTACTGTTGAAATTCAAATTTTACCGGCAACTCTGGCGAGTGCCTGCTTGACTCGAATTTCTCTGACTTCACCTGCTATTTTTTCCCCAAACAAATTAAAAGTCTCGACAGTAGGCCTACCAAGCTATAGGCCTGTTGTGGTGGTACACATGGAGGTATAGTGTGCTAGCTGGTGTAGCTGTATTGTGGACTAAAGTGCGGTGTAAAGCAATGCCGGACCAGGGAGAGTATTGACATCTCTTGAAAATGACCAAATATAACATCAGTTTAGGATTCTTACCTGGCTGTAACCTTGACATGCACATGTTTGATGAGAGAACCACTGCTTGGCGCTTGCTTTGCTGATTGTGCTTTGCGTTAGGCATAATATGCATGTTCAGCTCAGACTGTCAAAATGTCAAACTTTCTAACCGCTAATGGGTGCTTGAAGTGAAGGTTTACTGTTACTGTTTACACAGTGAGGGTGAAATTGTGACGGAGTGTGGAAGGTCTGCACCCCCTGCTGTCAGGATAGGCAGAACCATAGAGTATAGGCAGAGTTACGCAAACTCCGTTCACTTCATTGGGCCAGTGCAATGGCGGCTCTTCTATATAGACTTATTGAGAATGGGGACAACAAATACGGACAAGTCCCGGACCAGAAGCAGGCAGGATGTAGAAATACATTATGCATAAACATTAAATCGACGTTAGTTGTTACTGTACAATACCCTCGTTGAAAACCATGTATTTTCCAACTCCAGTTTGTCCCTGAGTCAGGCAATAATGAACAGCGCTCGAGCCCTCGAGTTTCTCACCCCTCAATGTCGCAACGCGTCTGGCGAGTGACGATCCCATAGCCCCGAGGGGGAGCGAATCGGTCGTCATGACAACCACCATAAGCCTCTCAGTTCTCTCTAACCAATAACAGCGCGACCGTCTCTCCGGGGCATGGGATAAGGCACCATTTGGAGCGGTGGGTGGAGTCGAGGTTCCTGTATTTACGTCAACGTCATCGGAAGCATTTTTGGCACCACAGCTGCCTGCCTGCCTGGGAGCCGTTCAGCAAAACATTATAGACATTTTAACATAATATTACTGTAACTGCAAGCGCGCCGCAGGGCAGGCATTATAAACATGAGTGTCAGAGCAAGTAGGAGTCGTAGCAGCTGTTGTATACATTATAAAGGCATGCCGTTATTATAGAAGTAAAGAAGTACAGCCTGTACTGTTGTGAAGCTGTTATTAGTTCAGTTGTCACTCATTTTGACAGTCTCTGTGACTGAGTTGACTGACAGTCGTCATGTGGGTGTTTGGCTACGGCTCTCTCATATGGAAGGTGGACTTTCCCTACGAGGAGAAGCGGATCGGTTACATCAAGGGGTTCAGTCGCAGGTTCTGGCAGGGCAGCACGGACCACCGAGGGGTCCCGGGGAAGGTGAGAGAGTCAGTACTGTGATGATCAATTTTCATATGGCTCCAGTCCTTTCAGTGTGACCGTTGCTATTAGTGTGTGTAAAAGCAACGGTTCCCAAAGTGGGGTCCGGGTACCCCCAGCTACCGTTGATTGATTGATTGATTGATTGAAAAATATATTAAAGGGGAATTCCACCCATTTTCAACATTTTACCGTGTCATTAATATAACTTAGAGATGTTGTGTGGACATGATAGCTCTGAGTCTGACTTGCATGTCAGACTCAGAAGTAGTGGAGCTCTGGACCCTATGGACATGATAAAAAAAAAGTCCCCACATTCTGTGTTTCCTAGAAATGGAGGTCTAAAAAAATCATTAACATGGTGAAACAGCTTGATGATATCAAGTTGTGTTTCACCATGTTAATGACCTTTTTTTCTTTTATGACCTTTTTTCTGAGAGTGTACAAATGGAGCGGGTCCATTTGGTTCACATCTGTAAATTGTCAGAAAAATCTTGAAAATGGGTGGAATTCCCCTTGGAAGAATTACAGTACATTTCAAGCACAATTCAACACAGATTGATAACGGACGGCATCATAAAGCATTTCTACTTCTTCACAATACACCAGGTTAATTTAATCCAATCATTTAGGCTATAGACGTACAAATCTTCACTTCTGTATAGCCAAAAGCAGTAAATCATAGTGGAAATGAGAGAAAAGAAAATTATACACTGATGGGGAAAAAAGGGGTGGTTGGGTCTCCCAGCGAAATTAAAGTCTGGGACCCTTTAAACCCTATGTTCCGTCTTGTCCAAGTTCACTTTTTAGTTTAAAAGTGTCAGTGTGAATACTCCGAATTCCTGTATTCAAAATGTACAAAAACATTGGCATCAATTTATATTATATTAGTACTCATTATGCAGAATATCGTAATTTCACAAGTTTACAAATGTCTAAAATGTTGCATAAAACAATATTTTAAAGTGGGAGATATTTTGCTGTGATATTTGAATCTGTTTATAAACGGCAGAGACATTCCATCTTTTAGCACGAATCATTCTAACTACTGTATGAACTTGTTATCAAGTAGCTGACACTTGTCAAGGATAACAAGAATGATTTGATTTGATGTGTTTGAGTGGGTGGAGAGACTCCGAACTGAGGAGCGTTGCGGTCTGTCTGGAAATCTTGTCCATCTGGAAATCTTTAATTTATAGTAAAAGTGTCAGTGTTTCAGCATTTCACAAGTTTTCAAATATCTACAATATAGTGTAAAACAATATTTTGAAAATAACAAATCTATAAGCTCAAGTAGCCTACAGGTGTATGTTTGGTAATAATGACAATTGTAACTCAAGTTTTCAATTTGCCTCTGAGATGGAGTAGAGGTCAAAGTATAGAATATTGGATTGGAAATACGCCATTAAAGACAAAAAAAAAATACCTCAGTATTGCATTTACCAGTAAGTAAGTAGGCTATGCGACAGTACTGCTATTCTCACTACTTTATTTGTATGACACTCTTGTCTGTGATGATGAAGTAAGCCAAGTAGGGCATACATTTTTATGGGAGGAAAAAGTTGCCATATAAGATACAAGGTTTCAGCAGCGAGAAAACTGTTCCCTGCAGGTGCCGCTGACTTTTTGGAACAAAAACTGTCAAGTTTAATGGCTGAAAAGCTTTACCCTGTTAAAGCTTCAACCTTCTGACCTCTTCAGACTCCGTCTTAACACATAGTAGTAATACTACTAATAATAAAAACTTTATTTCTATAGCACCTTTCATGACATAAAATGCAGCTCAAAGCGCTATGTAGAGGGAAAAAAACACTTGCCATGGACTTGCCCTAGCCATGACCTCCTCCAGGCATACACTAGGCCCAACCTACTATAGTACTTCATGAAGACATACAGTAGCACTCTATAGTGTATACACTACACATACAGTTTCATTAGACATTCCAGTATTATTCTTATGCTTACATATGATTCATGACGACTATTGTTTCAATGTATTTGATCTATTACCATGTTATTGCTTGCTTACTGTAAGCTGCTCTGGAATAAAGCTATACTAGGTTACATTTTTTTTTATTAAAACAAATCGTATATCTATTATGAATGGCATATTTGTCACATTCCATTATCTGGATTTCAGTCCACATTATAAATATGCTTTTCTTTATCAAAAAGTAATGGGCTTACAGTGTGCTAACATGTGGCATCTCAGAGCGAGTCTAAACAGGGATATGGGGAAATTTAGGACTTGATCCAAAAACTGCTGTACCGGCAGTGACCACCAGTCAAATTACTTAGTAATTACATAGTAGTAAATGACTTCTGTCTGTCTGTCTGTCTGTCTGTCTGTGTCCGTCTGTCTGTCTGTCTGTCTGTGTGCCTGTCTGTCTCCACAGCCTGGCCGTGTGGTGACCCTGGTGGAGGAGCCTGAGGTGATGTGTTGTTCATTAATTAAGCACCTGTTAATATATGCACATAATCATCATCATAACTGTGCTTCTCTTTGTGCCACAAATAGCTGAAGGGGAAAAAAACAATGCAGATTAGCTGAAGAGCAGTGAGATCAATATTGTTAGCCTCGCAGCATAATTGTGTATTAAAGTTATCTAGTAGTAATAGGGAATCACAAAGAAAAACTCCCAAAACAACTTTAGCCATGTTTATCTGCCTTCATTTATTTACTCTAACTCTAACCCTGATCCACCCTGTGTCCGCCCCAGAATGCTTATGTTCACACAAAAGCAATTTTGCCCAAGTCAAAAAGTTGACTTAATTTGAATTATTTGGGCAGAAAGGGATTTTAGAATGTAGTAAGCATCCTGATATAGACATAGGCGAATAAGGCACAATGAAGCCACAGTGTGTGACGAGAGTATAGTTAGGCAGAAATGTCAATTTGACCAACACATTACTTGGATAATTAAGCTATGAAACACGTGGATACACTTTCACTGCTGTAAGCAGTGTTGGGCAGTAACAAATTACATTTTACTGTAATATTACTTTTTTCCAGCAGAAGTAGTTACTTTGCCAAAATGGGTAATATGTTACTCCGCCAAAACATGCCTCATATGAGCTTGTTGTTGCATGCGAAAATAGAACAGATTTACTAGTCATCAACAGTGATGCACAGTAGTTTGTAGATCCTAATCCACCGCTGCATTCTGTACACATGATGCACACTACAACTTGTCGCTAAACAGGTTGTGTTCTACATCTCTATTCTTTTCTGGGTGGGAGAGACGAACTTGGGAAAGTAATGAAGTACAACGTAATATGTAACATATTACTAATATGTACAAGGTAATATAACTAGAAGTTCGGGCCGCTTCGTGACCCGAACCTCTAGCTGCAATTGTTGAAATTGTGAAGAAGCATTTTCTTTAATCATATATATTTTGAGCCAAACAAATCTACCACAGATAAAACAGAAATAGCCTTTCTAGATTGGTGTGGAACTCCTCGTCGGTTTGAATTACATTTTTCTCATCTGTGGGTGGCAAATCAGAGCCTACTAGGCCTATTCAACGCGAGGAAATGTTTTGCTGTGACATTTTGAATCGGCTCTTGGAAATGAATTCCATCTTTGAACACGCCTGATTCTAACTACAGTATAAACTCGTTATCGAGTAGCCGAAGCTTGTCAGGGATAACAAGTATGATTTGATTTGATTTGATTTGATGTGTGTGTGTGAGTGGGTGGGGAGTACGAGATACCGAATCTACAGAACTCAATCTGCGACTAAAAGAAGAAATGCACATGAATACTTCTGGGATTGCAGGTTAATTACCTCATTGCTGTCACACAATTAAAACCACGGCAGGTCAGCGTCAGCTGCCATTGTTCTCTTCCTTCATCCTCTGCAAATTTTCTCTCAGATCGAGGCCTGATTTTTATACGTTTCTGCACACAGACGTGCCAAATATAGCATATCTAAATTATATAAGCTCTTAAAAGTATTGCGAATCAGCTGTTTTTTGTTGAACGATGGTTTGTAAGTATCTCTTTGCTGCCATGTCATTGGCCTCAAACTCACTGTAACAAAGAAAGTGTTATTCTGCCTGCTTTACTGTTTTTGTTCTTTTTTTCCTCCTCCAAGGCTGACAGCCAACTTTACAAACAGTAATACAGCGCTCTTTTCTTCTCTTTGTTGTGAGAGTTTAAAAAGGAATAAGCCTCCAACTCACCGCGAGACAGAAAAACAAAATAACAAATGGTCCTGATTGACTGGCTCCTTTTTTTCATGGCGCCCAGCCAGGCTTCACACAACTCAGAAGTCTTTCTTCTCTTGTGTTTTGGGAAAGACTAGGAACAAGGAATAATCCCAATTTGAAACAGGTCAGACACGTCCAGCGTTTAATAGTTCACTTCAGTCAACACAACCTGTGTTGAAACAGATTTAGTGAGAAGGAACACTACGGTAGTCACAGTTTATTTTGCCTCAGAAGAGAACGTGACTCCCTGCAAGGTACAAGCATGCAGTTATGTATGAGCTAGAACTAGGGCTGGGACTCAATTTAAAAAACAATCTAATTAATTAGAGTCTTTGCAATTAATTAATCTCAATAATCACATTTTAATCATATGAATATTTACCCCGGGAAGCTTTTTTGTCAATTAAAACAGATTGGTGTAGGTGTATATCAATGAGTGAGTTTTTCAAATTAAAATTTCCCATCCACTGGGTTAAGCAAAGCAGTCTTGAAAATGTTTTGTGTCAGGGTTCCCCTAGCCCTGGTCCAGTGCTTTTGGCGAGACACTGATGCCATGCCATTGGCCCTTGTCTTTCCTACCACCGTGCATTGTTGTTTTGGATGGCGAGAATAAATGACATCACTACTCCGTGTCCCCAGCTTTGCTTCAAACTATTTTTGTCTTGAAATAAAATGCATCCTAGGTTCTCGTTGCACGCACAACCCAGAAATGCCATAGCGGAAGTGACTCTGTCCGCTATGTTACTTTACTAAAATGGCACAAAGTGAATTTTAGAGAGAAGCCGGGGACCCGAGACCCTTCACAGCTTTGAGAATAGACCTTTGCCATGCCAAGGTCTACTGTAGACTAGAAGGGTTTGTTTTGGTAGGTAGTCACATGGTTTCGTTTTTTTTTACCGCCCAAAACAATTCACAGCAGTAGGAAAGTCACAACAGAGTTGTGGATGGGCTAACAACAGAGACTTGCTGTAAGCACTGGACCAGGGCTAGGGTATCCCTAGAAGTGAGGAAACCACTATTCTAAGTCCTAAGAGTTTTAGCACTCAATAGCTAAAGTGATGCAGATGCTTTCCTAATTTTAGTGGGTCTTTAAAGGCGCTGACAGACGCACTATGAACCGATGGAATGAGGTTAGGTGCAGTTCCTCATGCATTGGCCACTGGCTTCCATTCGTTTGTGTCCTTAGGTAACACAAACCAGCCTGGCATACAGAGACGTGTGCCAGCCGAAAGGTCCTTCATACAGAGAAAGCAACGAGCGAGGGGAAAAAAAGTCATTAAAAGGAGTGTGTTTCAATCAGACTGTCCTGATTGAAACACGAGCGGCATTGCACTGTGCAGTGATGATGTCCACCTCTCAAATATTCCTTCACCCCGTCTCTATTTGAGGACATTTCTTTTCCTCCTGTATGTCCCCAACCAGAATAATTTGTAATTGGTCGAGATCTGCACACTGCGTTGCAACTGGAATACAGCTATTTTGATTGGCAGAAGCTTTATTAGGGAAATTGGATGTTCAAATTGCATAGTGGATGGACGAAACACAATGACTTTTCTATCTCTTTCTGTCACACACACTCCTGTGTGCATGCGTGCGTGCACACATACACACAGACATCCATATTTATCTTTCAGGGGTTGTTGAAACTATCATCAGGTATATAGCGAGACTCATAACTTTAGTTCAGTTCTAACAATGTTTAATGAATTGAGGTACTTTTAATTTATTGATAGCTTGATTCAACAAATGCTTTATCCATCCATCCATCTTCAACCGTGTCCGTTGTCTGTGGGAGCAACAGCTCCACCAGAGAGCTCCAGAGCCGGCTCCTTGTTTAGCTTTCTCACTCTTATGTCTTAAAAGGATCCCTGTCTAATGAGACAAACATCGCTTAAAACATTATACTTTCCCTATATAACTAAAATAAACAAATAAAAACACCAACAGCATCTTATTTCTTTAATAAATAGAGAATCTTTCACTCAACAGGAACTGCTCCTGGCACAGGGTGATGATGTCACGTGTGATCTAGCTCTATGGAATATATGGATGAACATGCTCATGTGACATCATCATCCTGCGACCAGAGCTCCTCCTATTGAGTGAAAGATTCTCTATTTATGAAAGAAATAAAGTATTGAGGGTGTTTTTATCTGCATGTTTTAGTTATAGAAGGCAATTTTAGTGTTTTAAGGCATATTTGTCTTATTAGCCAGGGATCTTTTTAAGGGAGATGCCAGCCACGCGTCAGAGAAACTCAATCCGGCCGCCAGTATTCTTTCAGTTATGACCCACACTTCATGGCCATATGTTTAATAAAGCACCAGGTTGTTTACAGGAGGAGCGAGAGATGTAGAATGCCGGCAGACATCCATTCTTGCACAGCAGGTTTGCGTGATGTGTGCAGCGAGAAGAATTGTGAAATTCTGTTCCGTGCTAGCGATTTCTGTTGGAAATAATTGTTGGTAGTTTTCTCGGCGTGCAACATTTCAGATATGCTCCCCTCATGTGGTCTACCCTCTATTAATAAACACCGACTGCATCCTCGAGGATGCACTTTTTTGTTTGGGTATACCTAAAGTTCTTGTAAACTTTTAGCGCGGCTGACTCACTGCTGCTCCCGTAATTGAGAGTGTTCTGACAGGTGTGGTTTGGCTGAGCTGGCTGCTCAGGACCGCAGACTGTGCTGCCACAGAGGGCTGTAAAGAAAGGAAGACGGCAGCAACAAACAGAATCACTGGTGCAGAACTATACTGTACTGCACCACCAACTTCATTAACAATTACACAGCCCTCTTGCATAAAATGCTACAGTCCAAAAAAAAACATCATTATTATTATAACCGTTTAGACCCCAGGCAAAATAATGCCAACAGTTTTCTGAAAAACAAGATGGCTATTTGTGTCGGATGTTGTCGGATGTAAACCTTGTACGTCCAAAGTTTCCCAATGTTCACATTAACAGTGAACATTGTGAGCTTGTAGATCAGCTATTTTCACTACTTTTGTGTGATGCGCTTGCACGACAAAGTAGGGCATTCATTTATATAGGGAGGAAAGCATTACAATTTTGAAACATGAATATACAAGTAGTGATGCACCGATGTATCGGTCCACATAATCAGTTTGGCTGATTGACCATTTGCTGTTAACGGTCAGCATCGCCATTAGATGTCATTAAACCTGACATTAACTGATGGCAGTAGCCAATGTTTATCTGTTGTTTATAAGCATATATTTTGCATTGACTATGTGGGTATGTTGATCATCTGTAGTCTACCAAGCTGTAGATTCTAAACATGTATTTCTTATATTGAAGACATACAGTATGTTAGCACAAAAGGAGGTAATAAAAACAGCAAAAAAATAAACATATCTATCGGTTGTGGGTTTAAACCTCTGTATTGGCCAAGGATTCTCATATAGGTGCGCCCCTAGATACAAGATTTCTGTCCAAGTGCAATCATTATATTATATGCAGTATTATGTAGCTAAAATGACATTGACATGGAAAATTGCATGGACGCTTTCCCACATCGAATAGGACCCTTCCGTTGAATGAACAATACAAGAGCATTAAACCACACATAGCAGCCATCTCAGTAACTAGCGGCTTGTACCACATACAGCTGACAAACCCATATACATGTAGTGTATACACACAGTATGCAATTAAATGCTATTATAATGTGTTATGTACTATAGTAAGCGAGGGGGGGCGTGCTGCAGTGTCCCCAGGTGGCACGGTGTCAGTTTATTGTTCAGAGAGTGCCTGCACTTGGAGGCAGTCTGTTGTTAAGGCGACGATGCACAATTTCCAGGCGGCGCCTGCCTGAATGCATGTGTGACCGTGTGTGTAGCGTCTAATAACAGCATGCTAGTGGCTCTAACAGACCCTGTGAAGAGCTGTTTGTCGGGTCACTCATCCCAGAGGCTTCGCAGGCACTGGCTCAGCTGCCAGTTCCTGCTGCTGATTAGGTACAATTGCACCATTTTGTCCTTTTACTTGTATGTCTCTTCGGTTGTGTATGTCACCTTTTGTAATGCATACTATTGGACAACTATCTGACGTAAAGAGTGTATACATCAGGGCCGGATCTAGGCATGGGCATACCGGTACAATCCATGCATCAACCCACATTTCAAAGATATTTCAAATTAAAGTGCTTACAGTATATTTAAAATGATTTGAACCACTACTTCTGCCACTAACTAACTACAATTGTGGCACCACTAAACCAAGACTATTTCATAGTGTCAGTCAGAACTTTAGCTTTATGCATGCTGCGTGCATGTTGTTGCAACTTCAACAACTGATGTTATTATTGATGCTTACTTGCTAATAATACGTAATAATAGTCCTGTACAAGATATAAATCTTGTCACTCACAGAACGAAAAAAATTAAGTGAAAATGGTATGGGTGCGGCTTCATCACCCATGTCGTCACCCATGCCACTTCGTGCCACGGGCAATGAAGCCGCCCCCATACAATTTCACCTGCCCCTCCAATTGGGAAATGTTACATACGGGCCTGGTATACATAGTGCTTTTTGAGCACAAGTCTTAAGTGTATTGTTGTTCTTGGTGGATGGTGTGGCCTCTTTAGCGGCGTGTCCCCTTAAGTATTGCATTGTGTTTTATAATAATAAACATGAAAAATAAAGCTGCTGAACTGGACCCTGTCGGGTGTCTAAGCAGCCTGAACTAGTTCCCTTCTCAGCTCCAATTTGTTTCATCCTATTTTGTCTGGGGCGCCGTTCCACATTTTAACACCTCGAAGGTAATACACAAATCAACGACTACTGTACGTTCTCTCATCCTCTTATGTGGAGTTGGGGTTTTTCTGCCTCAACTGCTTAATTCTGTTGCACAAAGGTTTAGCGAGACGGAAATTTGCCCATTCCCATCACTAGCATGTGAGCTTGTGTCGTTTTAGACTTCCGCTATTCAAAGGTAGCAAATATGTAGTAGTACCATATGTCACATTTGCACTTTTCCCTACTTGCACGAGCAGAGCAAGCGCAAGAAAAGCGATCGGTTCGCGGCCGTCAGTTGTCCCTCGAAATATTCCCCCGATTGGCCGGTTTAGGTGATGAATGGTTATGGTGATCACTATTCGTCACCTTGCTCTCCGGTCACTCGCTGTGTTCGTGCACAAGTAGACCATGATCCCCGTAGCATTTTGGCCATGGCAAAAGACTTTGACGTGGGGCTCCAAGGCCAAAGGCCATCTATACATACAAGTGCCCTTTTGAGGGTCCTTTTGGGACTCCAGGCTGCCAAGTGTTTAATTAAAACTCTTCCCTGTCTCAGGGGTGTGTTTGGGGCGTGGCCTACAAGCTGCCGACGGGCCAGGAGCAGGAAGTGAAGCGCTACCTCGACCACCGGGAGAAAGGCGGCTACCAGGTCATCAACGTGACCTTTCACCCCCGTCGTCCGCCCATCGACCAGGCCCCGCCCCCGTCGCCGCCTCCCGACCAGACGCTGCTGTACATCGGCTCTCAGGACAACCCCGACTACCTCGGCCCCGCCCCGCTGGAGCAGATCGCCAGCCAGATCGTGGGCGCCACGGGGCCCAGCGGCCGCAACACAGAGTACCTCTTCGAGCTGGCCGACGCGCTGCGGACGCTGCTGCCCGAGGACTCGGACTCACACCTCTTCTCTCTGGAGGCCCTGGTCAGGGAGAGGCTGCGGACCGGGGAGTAACACACACACTACCACCGCCATCCTGCTTCCAACGTATGTTCAGAAACACTCTATGAAGCCCACAGTTATACTGCACTATGAAGGCTATCACAGTGGATTACACTACGCTCATGAACACTCATGGTGCTTTCTGAAGCACTATATTAGTGGTTTTTGACACCAGGGCCCACTATTTATTTGGCATTTGATTCACAGACCACTATTTGACAACATTTTTTACCCCGCATTTATTTCGGTTTTGTCCACAATTTTCACAAACAAAACAGGCAAACATACAGTAAATCAAAATGTTCTTCTACATTCTCTAATTGTGTAGTCCTCTTAATTATGTGGGCTAATTTAGATGAATATTTGAACTCTTGAGAGTATAAACATGAAACCAAATGGATTCGCAAGGATCCATTTGGTTTCATTGTCAAGCGCTCAAGAGTTACACCTAGCTAACCAAATTAGCTGAGGACCACCTGGAACCCTCTCAAGGACCACTGTTGGTCCCCGGACCACTGGTTGAAAACCACTGCACCATATCAACATTCATAAAACAGTATAACATCACTTATAATCCATTATAATCACTTAATTTTACTTAACTCATGCAGTGATGACTCATCATACTGCATGGGGCTATCATAGCATACTATGAGTCGTTACTACAGTTTGACTTGAGTTGTGTGAATAGCTGATCATAATGCATTATAAGCAGTCAGTCAAGAGTGCATTATAAGGCCCTTTGAGTGCCCTCATAATGCATTATAGATGCCTTCATAGGTATACAAAAGCATCAATAGCACCCTTGGAATTAAATCATTATAATGCTTTCTGATGCACTTTATCAACAGTCAGACAGTGTGAGTGTCGTTATAAAGCATCATAAATGCACTATAGTGCACTATGAATGCCTCATAATGCATTATACATGTGGGGTTCATAATAAGTGTTACCATATATTATCAAGACCATGCAATGGAGGCAATTTGGACATTTCCCGCACAATGCCTGCCGCAAGATGGTTGACTTGGAAACATGGAAATGAAAATGTCTGCCCCCGAAGAAAAACAAAACCTTGTGAAACTGCACTACAGCTTCGCTTTGTTTATTTATGTGGCCGGGTTAGGACTGAGGTTAGGATTAGGGTTAGTAATGTAGTTAGTAGTCAGACAGCATGCTAAAAGCTACGGCAGATGATGACTGATAACAACGTTAATATGTAGGAAATCTCCTTACTGGCTGCACAGCGTGGGCTTGGTAAAGGCTGACAACAGATGAAATCATCTGATAACCAAAACAGCTGAACACACACATAAGTACACACTGCTGCCACGCTGTGTCACACACTGTCTTCACCGGCCTCAACTCATCTCAGGGCATTACGTTAGATAGTAGGGCTGTCTGTTACTATTACACATTCTCAGTTAATGATTGATTGTCGTACAAATAATAGCAATTATCAAAGATTGTGTTCTGTCACTGAAAATTTGGAAGAGTATGGATACAAAAAAGTTACATTTGTGTTTCCATTTTGGGCCTCATAATCAAAAATTGCACTGCATTGACATGACAAATAACTTGAATACACAATGAATTGACAGTTTTTTTTTTTTATTTAAAAAATGGCATGTTGTATGCTTGTGTTGTGATGTGTTGCGCACTTGTAAAATGTATTTGTCTTCATCTAAACTATTTCGATGATTATTCAATAATTGTGTGATCTGGCCATTTAGATGGATAATACATTTTCATTTCATCTAATAGTCGATCAATCATTTGATTATGTATTTATTAATTTATAGATTTATTAATCATCAAATCTGTCCAATTGTTTTCACTGCATATAATCATGCGGGGCGGCAGTGGCTCAGAGGTAGAGTAACCGGATGGTAACCACAAGGTTGCCGGTTCGATCCCGGGTTCCCGCAGAGTTAGTGTCGATGTGTCCCTGAGCAAGACACTTACAGTTGTGTTCCAAATAATAGCAGTCTGTTTTATAAATGAATAAAGTCCAAAATCCTTATAGTGGTGTTTATTTCCATGCATTGGGAACACTGCACATTATATTCTAAATCAAAACATGAAGAAAAAAGCAGAAATTATTTAATTACTTTAGAGAAAATGAAGAAAAATGAACATTGGGCTGTTCAAAAAAATAGCAGTGTCTGCATTTTACTTTACAAACTCAAATATTTACCGTATTAACTGAAAAATATCCAAGATTCAGCATTCCTGTGAATCACTAAACTAATATTTAGTTGTATAGCCACTGTTTTTGAGAACATCTGTGTTGCATGGAGTCGACCAACTTCTGGCATCTGTGAACAGGTATTCCAGCCCAGGATGATTTGACAACGTTCCATAATTCCTCTGCATTTCTTGGTTTTGCCTCAGAAACGGCATTTTTAATGTCACCCCACAGGTTTTCTATCGGATTAAGGTCCGGGGATTGGGCTGGCCACTCCATGACTTTAATTTTGTTGGTCTGGAACCAAGAAGCTGCTCGCTTACTGGTGTGTTTGGGGTCATTGTGTTGCTAAAACACCCATTTCAAGGGCATTTCCTCTTCAGCATAAGGCAACATGACCTCTTCAAGTATTTTGATGTATCCAAACTGATCCATGATCCCTGGTATGTGATAAATAGGCCCGGCACCATAGTAAGTTAAACATCCCATGGTGGTGCAAGCATCATGATATGGGGATGTTTCTCTTACTATGGTGTCGGGCCTATTTATCGCATACCAGGGAACATGGATCAGGATTTGGTTTTGGATGGATTTGATGTACCAAAACTGATCCATGATTCCTGGTATGCGATAAATAGGCCCGACACCATAGTAAGAGAAACATCCCCATATCATGATGCTTGCACCACCATGGGATGTTTAACTTACTATGGTGCCGGGCCTATTTATCACATACCAGGGATCATGGATCAGTTTGGATACATCAAAATACTTGAAGAGGTCATGTTGTCTTATGCTGAAGAGGAAATGCCCTTGAAATGGGTGTTTGAACAAGACAACGACCCCAAACGCACCAGTAAGCGAGCAGCTTCTTGGTTCCAGACCAACAAAATTAAAGTCATGGAGTGGCCAGCCCAATCCCCGGACCTTAATCCGATAGAAAACTTGTAGGGTGACATTAAAAATGCTGTTTCTGAGGCAAAACCAAGAAATGCAGAGGAATTACGGAACGTTGTCAAATCATCCTGGGCTGGAATACCTGTTCACAGATGCCAGAAGTTGGTCGACTCCATGCAACACAGATGTTCTCAAAAACAGTGGCTATACAACTAAATATTAGTTTAGTGATTCACAGGAATGCTGAATCCTGGATATTTTTTCAGTTAATACAGTAAATATTTGAGTTTGTAAAGTAAAGTGCAGACACTGCTATTTTTTTGAACAGCCCAATGTTCATTTTTCTTCATTTTCTGTAAAGTAATTAAATAATTTATGCTTTTTTCTTCATGTTTTGATTTAAAATACAATGTGCAGTGTTCCCAATGCATTGAAATAAAAACCACTACAAGGAATTTGGGCTTTATTCAATTTTTTAAACAGACTGCTATTATTTTGAACACTACTGTAAGCCCTAATTGCTCCTGATGTGCTAGTAGGTACCTTGCATGGTTTCCACTGCCATCAGTGTATGAATGTGTGTGTGAATGGGTGAATGTGATGCACAATCTATGTAAAGCGCCTTGGATAAAGGCGCTATATAAATGCACCATTTACCATTTTACCATTTGCAGAGACCGACCTTCTAGTAACAGTAGTTTCCAGTAACTACTGTTACTAGAGAAAGTAACAGTAGTTTTTGCTACTGGCTGTTGAAGCCTGAAGGTTATAGATTGGCAAGGGCCTTCATGTTATACTATCAAGAGTTAAAGTACATCATCTACATTACTTCTACAATATCTTCAAGATCCAAATCAATACAAATGAGATTGTGGACAAAATAATAGCTTAGTTTTGGGATTGATAGGCTAAATGTCATCAAACGGTAGGCCTTGACATAAAATGGGTTTGAAAACCATCTCAAAACGTATTAATGGACTATGAGGGGACGTTCAGTATCCACTGCGACCATTCAGATAAGCCCATTATATCAATGCTGTCTTATTGTTTCCTGTCAGTGTAACAAACACAATTAAGTCATGGCATTTCATTAACTGCAGAGAACAGAGAGAGACTACCAATGTGTAAGAGCAAATTATTATTGTGACAAGCTTAAAAAAATAACAAATTCAAAACACATCCAATATTTGGCTAATAAGACAAACCAATAATGTCAGTTGAGTGCCCGCGCTAATGCTTCTTTTGTCCCCTGACTGACTCTGATGTCTGTGCAATATGATTACCATATTATGATGCTGTTCCCTCCAGGAATGACTATTTAAAGAATGGCTTAGCTGTTTTTGAAGTTTAGGCCCTATTTATCAAGTGTTTGTTTGCCATGATTGTGATAAATACGGGGCACTGATGGGTTCAGTAGCTTGCCAGCTCACCAAACACACTACATCTCAATATCAGGCACTAGTACCATTTGTTTGTTGAACTTTGATGTATGCTGGTGCATGCTGGAGGTCAGTGGTTCTCAAAGCGGGGTCTGGGGACCCCCAGGGGGTCCAGGAGCATTGTGTAACCAGGAAGTATACATCTGCTAATATCCAAGAAATCTTGAAAACATTTAAATAGTTTTGAGACGTTTTGTCTATACAAAGTCCGCTTGTTGTCTCTCACAGTGTGATCTGTACAAACTAAGACGATTCTGCCAATATTCTGACGTCATTGCTCACAAATATTTGTGCCGTATCGATTTGGGTTGCTCTCGAGAACATCATCGAGTTTCTTTTAACATGATATGTTTCACCGAAATGGTGACATGTTACTGTTATGTTTCACCAAAATTGCATCCATTGTTCTTCACATTAAAGGACATAAACACACACAGATGCACATAGGCCAGCTAATCTAACATACTGAGAAAATAGGAAGGTTTTAAATGGATTGTTCACCCAAAAATGTATCTTTCTATCGATTACTCACCACATGCCACATGGGAATCTTAAAAATAAATACAAATAATAATGCATATACTGTATATGCATGAACTGATGCCTCAATGCTGTGAGTAATGGATAGAAAAAGGTTATTCTTTGGGTTGAGTAGAGTACCTTCTTTAAGGTACTCTACTCTGTAAAGCCATAGACGTGTATTCTGTTCTGGTCTAAATTATGTTTGTCTATTGGAATGTCATAAACATGCAACATACAGAGAACATGAACAAAATAAAATACACAAGTCACTCTTTTTATTGTCTTTCTTACGCACGTATTTCTGCATTTCTGAAAATGTGGTTCAAATCCACGACAGGTTTTAATTTAAAGGGTCACTGAAACTACATTATGTTCAGACGTGATGGTTAGTGGCCAAGTAGATGATTTTGAGGGTCCTTGACATGATATGTTTGAGGACCAGACAACTCTCACTAAACATTGTAGAATCAGTTCTCAGGTGGGTCAACCTATAACATCAATACTAATCCTTTGCCCAAACTGAGTCGTTTACTAGTAAGCCTTACTCCCCTACCATCTACAGGAGCAGGAAAATGGCTTATTTCTCAAATTGTACAATAAACATTTTGCCTCTACAAAGTACAGCAATATAAGTACACACACACGGTAGCCAGTTGGCAGCATTTTATTGTCTTTATTCAGTAATAGCAGCTCTACAGCACAGCTATAGAACAGTTTGGCACTACACTACACCTCTGTTCCTTTAAAGAGAGCTCTTTATCGCCGTGCACACTGCCAGCCCTTTATGCCAAGTACAAGAAACTATGGGCGGCTATAAATATAAACATATATAAATATGTACACTTGAGAATGACTCATCTTGGCGTAATAAAAAACAGCACGCCACACTCATTATTGTCCACTACGTCTGTTCCTATGAATTATACAAGTGATTGACTTGCATGTAAATGACGTGTATTGTCTTTATATTTCAGTAGTATGCCATACGGTGGTATTATTGTGATTATAATCATGATAGCAATTACATTTTAGTACAGTATTATACCGTAGAAGTGTATTTTAAAAACATGAATATGATATTCATTGGTGGTTTATGATTGTCTTAATAGGCAGTCACGCATTCCCGACGTACTTATTTCCACTTACAGACGCGGTGGGACTCATGAAACGGGGAAAGAGAGGGGGGTGGGGGGTTGGTTTGGGGTTCGTGTCACAGAAGTGAAACGCTGCAAAGAGAGACAGGCTTCTGGTAGACACGGACAAACTAGCGGTGAGAACGTTTTGGATTGGAAACAACAACAGCCACAGCGTCTTATCTCTAGAGGAATGTGTTCTCATTCGGGGGTGGTTGTCGTGCCTGATAAGGAAAAAAAAAGAAAAAGAAAGGAGGAAAAAAAAGCAGCGCACTGCCTACGTCAAATAATTGAAACCCACGGTTCAGATATATCTATAGTTCGCCCACGTCTTTGCTTTCTGGAGGAATTCAATCCAAGGCCAACAACATGGAGGCAAGAGGCAGGCTTCCTATATGCCTATACTATCCGTAACGATATTAGAAGTTTGTTTTGTTTTGTTTTTTTCGGCACAAGAAGTTAACTGATGTTCTGTGCTAACACACTGGCAGCCTGGGGAACCACACAGGGCTCCTAATAGAGTTCCCCCAAAAACACTTCTTTGCGGTGGCGGGGGCGGGCGGAGACAGGGAGACTTTAGATTTTCCCCAGGTGCCAAAAAAACGTTAACCGTCGATGTGATATCTATGTCTCTGCTATTCAGACACCAAACAGCTTCTATATGTGTCAACACGAGCTTACCTTTAACATCGCAATGCCAACTTCTATCCATGAGTTACTGTAACAACTCACACGGAGCGACGTTTTGCCAGCTCCGTTGAAAAAAAGACATGAATCTAGTTTGTAAATACCGATACCTCTGTCCTTTTTTTTGTCTAGCGCTGTGGGAACACAAGCCAACATGCCACTCACTCTACTATTAAACACCTATAAATGCACAGCAGGTGCATATTATAGACAGACAGCCTTACTTACACATCTGAGTGGCGGTGCCAAGCTAGTGAAAATCACATTAGTTAATTGCTAGTGCAGTGAGCCAGATAACTATGTAAGCCAGGCAGAAATGTCTGTGTCTGTCTATGCATCACACTCCATATTCGGGCATGCCCAAATATATCAGAAGCGGTTAGTGCTCGCTTCCTGCCGCGCCAGTAAAGCGTGCAGCCCTGTCATTTTTGTTTTAATTTTTATCCCACGATTTTTATAACACGTTTCTTTCACCCAGTGTCAGTTGTCTAGTGTAATCCTGGGCCCTACACTCCCTCTTCCAAGCTGGGGGGGGCATCGGAATGACCTCATGCTCCTTTCTACGCATGAGGAGCCCAGGCTGCTTTTCACCTGACAGGGTTTTATTATGGACCCCAGCATAGCGGTTTCGAGCTCATAGAACCACTGTAATGGGTGGGGCGTAAAAAAAAAAAGCAAAAAACAACACAGCCCGATAATTCAAGTCTGACCTCAAAGAACAGAGGGTTTTAGTGAAACCACGTTGGCAATCGACGCTATGTTGGTCTTGGGACGTTCAACCGGAGCATGTTACAGTGTCTAGGCGTAGTAGCAGGGAGACACCAGCAGGTCGGTGAGCACCAGCAGCTGATCGTCAGTGAAACACTGGCGGTGCTCCTGCCAGTTGTCATGGTGGGTACGCCTGAAGTCTGACAGCGTCCTCTTCACCGTCATCTGTGGAGAGACACACCACAGTCATTGTTGTTTGTGCTGCACTGTACTGTACTGTACGGCACATATTAGCCCCATTTGTCACCTCTCATCTATGCTGGCTATATCTCCGGGGAGAGGTTCCTTGAAGATGCAGTCCAGTGCCTGGTAGAACAGGGCTCTGTTTGAGTAGCACCCGTCAACACACAGTAGATTGAATCACTTTAGCAGGATTTCATTTTAAACAGTAAAGGTATCAAACACCAGATAAGGAGAAAACATAACTGGGGCCCTTAACATTTTAACTGCGAAAAAAAAAGCTTAAAATCACACTTGAAAGGTGGTAAAAGGGCTCAATACTACGGTACTTCTGCAAGAATGCATTGGCAAATCCCGGGGAAACAACACACTGGTCGACAAACACGCACTTTGTAAGCAGGTTGTTTGATGCCGCAGTTAAAATAGTGTGTTTTTTCAGTTTTCTTATCAGTATGTTGCGCTTGATACCTTTACTGTTTAAAAAGAATACTGTGAAAGGAGTTTAATCCATCCCTGTATGTACTTGTTGTTCAATGTTACCAGGTGATCCATCATATGGACAAGCTATGGATTTTTGTGTATAATCCACGTTGACGTTTTTCACTGTCTGTCTGTCTGTTTGTCTGTCTGTCTGTCTGTCTGTCTGTCTGTCTGTCTGTCTGTCTGTCTGTCTGTCTGTCTGTCTGTCTGTCTGTCTGTCTATTCTATCCGTTCTATACTGTCAGACAACACGATCGTCACCATCATTACCGTCACCATCATTATCCAGTAGTATATGAATAAATACTACGTCTATTCATGGATTCATGAATGTTCCTGTAGTATGTTTGCTATTTCCACAAATAGTAAATTATTCATGGTGTTGCATTGAAATTTGCATTTAACAAGAGGACAGCAAAAAAAAGAAAAAGAAAAACTACAACTACGACTCGTCAATAATAGCATAAAGGATTTATTCATTCATACAAACGCCACAATTAATGTCAATCTTGTCAATGTCAAAACAGATTATTATCAGCGGAGAAGTTAGTGTGTCGTGTTAGGTAGCATTGTGTGCTATCTAACAGACTGGCAGACGCAGACACATAATGGCCTGAAGACATAATTTACAATTATTGCCACATTGAAAAAGTTGTCACTGACCGACTGACTGAATGACTAATCCAAGAGTAAAATGACTCGTGGGGAATGACATGTTCACTATTTGCCTGTTTATTCATGAATTACAGTAGGTTTATCGTTTTCCCTCTGCAGTAGTCTTGAGAGAATGTTCGATAATACACGTAAAACAAATAGGGCTGGGACTTTAGCTGATTAATTTAGATTAATTAATAACAGTAACAATAGCGCAATTAAAACATTGAACTCATTTTAATCGCGCATCGATTTTGCACCACAGAACCTTTTTCACTGGACAAATTTCAGGCGTAGCGATTATAGCGGTGCACACAATGGGATCAGTTAGCTGCAACTGATCTGACCTCGCATTGGCCCAAAATGACTAACCCTATCTATAACCCTCAACATAACATGCTGTAGTGTGGAAACAGGGCTTGAAACAATGCTCAGACTAATTGAACTTAGGATTTCTACGAATGCTTTGTTTGGCCCAGTGAATGATGGAAAATTTTGATTTGGAGGAAAAAAAAAACTCACTCACTCACTAACTCACACTACAATTATAACAATCAGTTTTAATTGACCAAAACATGCTCATTGACATAACTATCAGTGTATTGTGCTGCGATCGCTGTGGTGTGAATGTGCTAGCTGGGCGGTAGTACATCATTGCATGTCCTCAGACGACAATTACGACCAAAAATGCATCATTTTCTCCTCAACTGGACAATGAAATTATGTTCGTTCAGCTAACAATGTGCCCAGCTCAACATTTGCATGTGCATGAATGTGTGTCTACATGTGCAGTCTTGCAAAGTGCGTTTGTGCGTGTCTGTGTGTGAGTGTGAGTGTGTGTGTGTGTGTGTGTGTGTGTGTGTGTGTGTGTGTGTGTGTGTGTGTGTGTGTGTGTGTGTGTGTGTGTGTGTGTGCTCACCTCGATAGGCTGTGGGTCGTTGAGGTGGTCGCTCAGCTCCATCAGGATGTGAGGCATCCACTCTGGTACGTCGTAGGGACTGGACAGGATGAACGCACTGAGCCCCAACACACCAGCATGGCGCCGCACCAGGTCTAACACACACACACACACACACACACACACACACACACACACACACACACACACACACACACACACACACACACACACACAGAGAGAAAGAAAGAATTTCAAGGATAATAATTCCCCCAGGACAAGGAAAGGTAATAGGGCACGTATGGCTATGATTGCCTTCCTGTGTGTGTGTGTGTGTGTGTGTGTGTGTGTGTGTGTGTGTGTGTGTGTGTGTGTGTGTGTGTGTGTGTGTGTGTGTGTGTGTGTGTGTGTGTGTGTGTGACACGTGTAAGTGACCATGACAGTACAGGGAATATGTTTGCCTGCAATTGTGAATCTGCATAAATGTGTGCATGTGTGCGTTTGAGTGTGTCCACACCTGCATGGGCGTGTGTGTGTGTGTGTGTGTGTGTGTGTGTGTGTGTGTGTGTGTGTGTGTGTGTGTGTGTGTGTGTGTGTGTGTGTGTGTGTGTGTGTGTGTGTGTACCTGTGGAGGCCAGCTCTCCCCTGGCCTTGGGCAGGCGGGTCTGACTCAGCGTCTGGAGTTGGGTCTGCAGACTGGAGTCCAGAGGGAAGAACTGACACTGCAGCAGCCCACTGAGGGTGGTGGCCGCCATGTCCCGCACCTGCAGCGCACACACACACACACACACACACACACACACACACACACACACACACACACAGTGTAATGGAAGCATATAGGCAGGAGTGTGAGGAGAAAGGGAAAGAGTGGGGGATCAGACATGGGGAGGGAGATGAAATGGGAGGGGGGATGAGGGAGAAGGATGATAGAAGATGGGGGAGATGGGACCAAAAGTGGAGGGACATTGGTGTAAAAGTGGTGTAAAGTACATTTACTCCAGTACTGTAATTAAAGTATATACTGTATAAGCAATAAATCTCAAAGTTTTGGCACTCGTTTTCTTCTTTTTCTTCATTATCTTAGACCGTTTCATTATTAGATCACTTCCTGAAAATATCTCGTATCTAGCCGCTGTGGCCACTTTAAAAATCATAGTCCTCCACCACCTCCACATTTGACTCCACCAGTCCTCCCTTTTTCCTTAATCAGACACAGCTCAGCAAGATTAGTCGCTTTGCCCTCCCAGGCGGTCCAGCCTTTGTTATTGTCCACACAGGAGTCTGTGGCAGTTCCCCGCCAAGACGATGCTAGTGTGTGGGGCAAGTGGATTTGTGAGGGCATGAGGCTGTGTTTTGGCCAATCACAGCACAGCAGTCTCCAGCAGGAGGGAGGGGGTGGAGCTCAGTTTGAAAACAACTCCTGCTCTTTTTATAAACACTGGAAAAGTTGCCTCTATTTCCTTTAATTTTGTTATACTTGAATACTGGAATAGTTCAAAATTTCAATACTTTTACTTCTACATCTTTTTACTCCATTACAATGATATGAAACCATAACATACACTAGGCTATTTGAAAATAGCCATTCTACAAGCTCATAAGCCAATCTACAAGTTATGTTGTGAGCTTGTAGATCTGCCATTTTCAAACCTTTTAGATCTTTGACCTTTGGTACATTTTGAAGCAACCAACTTGTATATTGTACTTATTACAAGTAGTATATTTAATATACTCTTTGGAGGAGTGTGGAGGCTGAGTCTAGTTTAGACGAGGTGAAACACACATCCCTAAAAAAGAGAAGAAAGAAAAAAAAAGAATACACTCCTGCCAATCTTCAGAACGTCATCATGCAAATTAAGATTAAGCGCTGATGACGCAGGGAAAATAAAAGCATGAGAAATGCTCGCCCGCCTTATCATCCATTATCAAAGCTGTCTTTGCAGATGCCCGATATTATCATACGCGGCAAAAAAAAAGATGGCAAACGTTCACCTAATGAAAGCTGTGGGAGTTAAATTAACGCTCCGGCGACACACAGAGAATGTCGGGTCTGAACGACGGCAATGTTTGGAGACGTCAGACTCCAAAGCTTGTACACGTTAGCCGCAGCCCTTAATTGAGAACAGTACCTTCTTGCTCTTTTACGCCGAGGACAAAAAAGGCCAAGAAACAGATGAAACACAGAATGAAATACACCAGAAAAAAACATCCCCCTTGTTATTAATTTTCACCTTCTGAAGGTGACAGGCGAGAAATCGCCGAGGGGGATCATGGGAGCTTCAAACCGGGATTTACAAGTTGTGACAAAAGTTGAAGGATTGGGCTCAGAGAGGTGGAACTCAAATATTACAAAGCTGTTATTATTGGTTTTGCCGTATTGCTCACTTTATCTGTCGGCGTTGGACGGATCTAGTATTATCGAGCGTAAAGTTACCGTCTTATTTGATCATCGCACTTCAGTGTCATGAAAGTTCTCAAAAGAAGAGGATTTGCGAGGTCGAAATGTGGCGCAAAGCCTTTTGACGTTCTTTTTGAATTTGAGTCCTGAAAAGTATGTGGTACGGACCCAGCAATTCACTAAATGTATGGTTCAGTTTTATATGACAGAGAATTGCAGCGGTTGAGCACATTTTCAACAGAGCACAAAAAGTCGAAATGTCAGAGAAATGTATTATTTAAACCTTTATACTTCTCTATCACACAATTTTGTAACATATTCTTTTTCACCTGGTGCCAAATGCCTAAGCCTAGCTGTAATCCTGGATGCCATCACTCTGCCAAGCCGGGGAGAGTCCCGAACTGAGCTCATACATGGCTGCTTCCTTCAAGGTGCTTTTTGAACAACGCTGGAGCCGTGCACGGTACTGTAGTCGTTTGGTTACAGTATAAACAAAAAAACAGTATGAAAGCAAGCCTGTGTTGTTGTTGTTGTTTTGTTTTTTCCTGGCTGCACTGCACAGCAGGGTGGCTGCTATCAGGCGGTAACAAACACGTGTTACCGTACCGAACACTGCGGTGATTGACTTGGCCCTGTTTGTGAACCAGGTGGCTGCGGCTGAACTGAACCGCTGCGGGTTATGTTCGCTGCCGTACAGTACGCATTGCTCCTTGTTTTGACATGCGGGGGTTGATGTCTGACTGATGTAAACTGCTCTCATGTAGCAGATGCAACATGCTGGAGCTTTGTATCCACCGGGCTAGCTCTCTTTCTCTCTCTCTGTCTCTCTCTTTACGTCTCTCTGTCTCTTGCCGTCGGGCCTCCTAATTCACACAGGGAGCACCAGACCTCATCAGTGTTGGGTCTAATGAAAAAAGAAACCCAAAAGAAGGGCAAAAGGTCAGGGCTCTTTAACTGGATTATTGTTGTGTTTCAAAACTGTTGTAGTATAATTCAAAATAATGCTTCTATACTATCCTATAGAGTACTGCAAATCCCACATTCATTTTCCTCATAGATTTTTTCAAAAATGATTTATATAAATAAGTCAGTTCATGACCAATCATTATAATAAACACAATGTTTTGAGCCAATCAAATAATGTGTAAGAAGAAACATTAAACAAAAAATGTTGCATCTTGACATTCTTTTTCTCACTAATCGTTTGATTGGTCTAAAATATTGTGTTTGTTGTCATGATTTGTCAGTCACAACCAGAGTTGTCTTTATCTGCAGCGTAAACGTCTTTATATGCTTTTTGAAATGTCTCTAGGAGGGAAACAAACAGGGAATTCACTCGTGGAACTTCAGGCGGATTATCAGGAATGGGAAACAATTTCCACATTAGGGGTCCCTGGCACAAACTATTTGCGGGCCCTTGACATGATTAAGAACACATAATTAAGAACGGGCGTTTTACCTAAAGAAACGCAAAAACGAAGTTGCAACTACAAATATTTAGGGGGAAAAGAAACAAGCACAAGGTTGCTTATAATAATCAGAAATGGCAACACTGTTCACAGGAGGAGCAGCAGACCTGCTGATGTGTTCTGCTTCATGGTTCTCTGTCTAACGGTGTAATCAGCATATTATTAGCATATTATTAGCATTATTAACACACTCCTCTCTGTCTCAGCCTGTCTGTGGATGGAGTAGAGTAGTGTTTACTGTTGTGGGAGGACAGCGTGATGTTGTTAGCACAGCACTCTGTGGAGCGCAGTGTGCATCATGTGAAGTTGATAAAATACTGTAGTATCGTACAGTTCAGTTTGTAGTCCAAAAAGCTTCTTTTTTAGTGCAGTGGAGGGACTGGGGGGAACAAGGAGATGTTACAGTCGGAGGGTGAAAAGTCCACGGCCAGTCTAAGGGAATGAAACCCTTGACTTGCTGTCAGATCATCAAAGCCTATGCGGTACTGTACGTGCCCTGAACCACCTGGCCATGAACCCATCGATTTTACTCTGTGTGTGTGTGTGTGTGTGTGTGTGTGTGTGTGTGTGTGGGGGGGGTGTGTGTGTGTGTGTGTGTGTGTGTGTGTGTGTGTGTGTGTGTGTGTGTGTGTGTGTGTGTGTGTGTGTGTGTGTGTGTGTGTGTGTGTGTGTGTGTGCACAAGAAAAAAAATATATATATATACTGTATATATAGGGCTGAAGTGGTCGGTGTGTTTTGTAATACCAATTGAATCCGACAAGGTCACTAGTAGCTGAAGATGTCAAATAAATGTAGTGGTAGTAAAGCCCTAACCACACCAAAGGCTAGAGGCGGTTTTAAGCGTGTTCCCAGTGGTGTGACATGTGATATGTCCAGCGCACGCTAACACTCATCGCTCCACGCCGTCCTGATTGACTGAATGAATGGAATTAATTGGTCCAAAAACCACACCAAAGGGTCACCAACCAACCATGCAACTCCTGGACTAAAGGAGTTGCACGGTGACCCTTATGGTGAATAGAAGCAAACGTGTTGAATATCCTGGAATGCTCAAGTAAGGTGCAAATAACGCAGAACTTTACTTAAAAGTTCTGTGACAGAAATTTTAATGTATTTTCCTTTTGATCTCAGTTACACCGAGATCAAAAGAACTTTGAACATTCGGTGGATTTTTTTTTTGTGGCCGGGGGTTGTCTATGGGATTTTGAAAGGCTTTTGAGCTGCAATGATAACAGTCAAAACAGTGGAAACAGTGACACCTGCTGGCAAATCCCATTGACATGTATGGGACTCGCAGAACGTGACATCACATTCAGCAGATTCAGTGTGTGTGTGTGTGTGTGTGTGTGTGTGTGTGTGTGTGTGTGTGTGTGTGTGTGTGTGTGTGTGTGTGTGTGTGTGCATACTCCCGTACCTCCACCTGCTCGTCCAGCAGCAGCTGCATCACCAGCGTGCGGATGCGCAGCACCTCGGAGGGCAGGGCGAGCAGGGTGAACAGGTTGTAGAAGACCATGATCTGGACGTATGTCAACACGGAGTAGCGTGCGTGCCACGACCTGTTGACGGCCATCTAGAGAGACAGAGAGAGTTGTTTTTGTCCAACCTTCATTTTGCAAAGGAAAGCCTGCTGGCCAGGAAAGAGTACTAGCAGGCAACAAAAAGAAGGTCCAGCAATGCGATAAACACAGTGGTTTTCCTTTTTGATACAGCATTAGAGCTGCCGTTCTCAAGAGATCTGGGTCTATTTGGTTACCAACTGTCCAACATTTAGCTGGGGACCACCTGGAATCCTCTCAGGGACCACTGGTTTAAAACCACTGCGATCATGAAAAGTAAACCAAGTAACTATTACTAACAGAGTGAGAGATGAAGACAGACAGACAGACAGACAGACAGACAGGCGATTCAACCTACTCCCATCTGGCCTTCGTTTTCAGAGCACAAAACAGCTACAAGTGTTCCTTTGTGCCTGCATCCATCGGTACACTGAATGCTGCCACGGGAAGATAATCAGGGCTTCTTTGAAGCACTTTATTTGGTTCCAGGGGGTGAGCGATCTTGTGGATCGACTCGCTTGCCCCTGTACGTTCAACTTCTGTGCTCTACAGTGCGTAGACACACTTTCTTTGTGACAGGACTTTAACTCCTGCACCTTAACATGAAATGTGCACTTACAGCAACCGTACTTTCTGGTTATCAGCTGTGTAGTGAATGAAAACCTTGACAAGAGAAGCAGAGACACAGACAGAGACATGTGGGGTTGGAAGGTGCCGTGTTTGTGCGTGAGGGTGAGTAATACTAGAGAACGTAACACTTGTGCCAAGATGCTGTGTAGATGTACATGGCAGTTGCGAGTCGGGGTGGGGTAAGGTTTGTGTATGGCCTGGAGATGGTCTGTAGGGAGCTTGTGTGTGTGTACGTGACGTGTTTTTATAGGACGGAGGTGCATTTGACAAGAGCAATTTGAAATGGCTGGAAATGTATAAAAGTGGTTGCCACTCAAATCGTCATTATTAAAGAAGGGATAAAATGTGTGTTTTCTATGCCCACAAATAGCCAAGTTTAGAGGCTCATATCACTTCATATCATATAGGAGCTTTAATGGAAATTGCTCTGAGGAACAACTAGTTATAATTCCTACTCTTCTTCAGTCTTCAGTTGCAGATTAGCTTTCTCACTTTTTTTTTTACAATGCCCACCATTGTCCACAATTTTAGGAATGTATGTTCTTTGCGTAAAAGGAACATGGGTCGTTTTGAGGCTAGAGCTAAAGACACCAGAAAGCCGATCTACAAGCGACGTCCTGCCTTGTGAGCTCGCAGGCCGGTCTGTTTCTGCAACGTGCAAACAACACTGCCACAAGGCGAAATAAAAAGTCGCGATTCAAGCTTGACAGGAGACAGGTGGCCTCCTGCCGTGTTTGTGTGTGCGCGCGCATGTGTGCGTGGCACGCATGTTTCGCTACAGTATATACCTCCTCCAGGGCTGCCAACACCAAAGGGATCTGCTGGGGGTACAGCAGGCCCTGGGACATCAGAGAGAGACACGTGCGCGCATCCTGCTTCATCTCATCATAGCTCTCATCAATCTCCACCGGGGCAATCTGGAGAGGGCGAGAGACCAAGAGAGAGAGGCAGAGAGAGGGGGAGAGGTGGGGGAGAGAGAGAGAGAGGTAGGGAGACAGAGAGATATGGACCATTTTGAGTAAATGAAGAGAGAAATTGAGTTTAATGGGCAAGTAAGATTGAGTGGGTAATAATGCTGTGCTGGGACCTGGCGTGTATACTGTATGTGTGTGACTGTGCACGTGTGGATGTGTGTATTTGCTGCGTGCGTGCATCATGCGCACATTTGTTTGTGTGTGTGTGTGTGTGTGCGGGCGCGCCGTTATATACCTTGAAGAGCAAAGGCAGAAGCTGCAGTTGCTGTTGTACTGGGGTGGTGAACGTCCGCCCTGCGCTGGCCATCAACCATTTTAAAACTGCAACACAGAGAATGCATAAAAAACACACCGTTATATTCAGCTGGGGTTATTCTGCCAGCGAGCAAGGGGAGAAACACAGCAGCAGCAACAGCAAACAACACCACTACCACCACCATCGGGCGTTAACAGTGCTCTGCTCTGCCCTGGCAGTCGCTGCTGCCGTGTTGTCGTCCGAGGGTTCATGTGCGATGTGATTTAGTATTCACTGATTTAGAATCGTTTTGTTTTGTGGAAGCAGGATGTTATTTATCAGCATAATCCACGTCACTGGCACAGAGGGAGGGAGGGCAACGTGCAGGAATTATGCGGTCTGCGTTTACTTTGTTGTTGCCGTTGGAAAATGGCAGGAGTCGAGGGATGTTTTTTTTTTGTACTGGCTCATGTCCAGAAAATAGAACAAGCTTTATGTGGACAGTTGTTTAGTTTGTATTTGTAACTATGTTACTGGGCTCGTAATAGAGTAGTTGAGACGGATAGCAGTCTAACTCCACACTGATGATCCGTAAAGGTATAAATGAATAGGGGGTCAGGACATCTAGGGTATTTCGGGCAGGGGTCCGGATAACAGTCCATCTGTTATCCGTCTCAACTGCTTTATTGTTGCTGTTGAGCAGAAGGCTCATTTTAAAGTGATAATAAAAAAGGAACAGTTCTTGACTATAATAATAGGACACGGTCTATTTGGCTATTACTGACAAAACAAACACTAGACTGTCTTTGTTGGATGAACAGATCAGAGATGTCCAATTACTGATACGTACATCAGAGGACCTCTAAAAGCAAGCTACCATAACCTGCTACGGTCCATTCACAGCTAAGCATAACATGTGACACTGAAGCTCACATAGATCCTGATGTGCTGGTTGTGGCTTGCATGTGTTTAAATGGGTGAATGTTATGCACTATGTAAAGCGCCTTGGATAAAGGAGCTATATAAATGCAGCATTTTCATCACTACACCCCCAATATGAAGGATTGCCATAACGATTATGGATTAGTTCTGCAGTGCAGTTGTTGTTATCGTTTCCCCCCATTATTTTAGCAACAAAATCCATGAAAATGTTATCTCTAATAGACACATGAGTCTAACGCAAAGGGCTATTCACACCAGGCAAGATAAATACAGTACATATTTTGAATCATTTTAACTCAAATGGACTGCAGCGTCCATTATAATGACGATGGACATCGTGCACAATACCGTTTGGATCAGTTTCTTTTTTTCTCTTTTTTTTTGACAACAGAAACGTGACAGCTTTTCAGAATCCATCAGAAGGACGTCTGGAATGCAGTCGATCTCGCTGAGCCTCAGAATGCTCGTTATGAGCACGGAGGAAGACACTATTGTGAATAGCTAATGCTAGCTGACAGGCTAGCTGACATGAATGGACAGGTAGGCTGTGCATTCATCTGCACAGAAATTATGCAATGAATCAGGAATTATCCATAAACCCCATCTCCCATGTCTCTCTCTCTCTCTCTCTCTCCATCTGTGTGCGGTCGGACACAGCTGGAGTGTGTGTTTAATACACTCTTTAAATAGATGTAGCGTTCTTCAGTGTGACGGCAACTTCATATGCATTATTCTATCTGTGGCCGAAAGATCGAGGAGTCACAGGGATAATAAAGTGGACAGTTAAGTGTCAGAGACTCCCCGGTGGTTGCAGTTCCTCCCCAGGCAGGGGACTCGGAGGGGAGGCCCCTGGTCCTTGTCCGGTTTATTATTGTGATAAGCACCATTGAGCATGATAACTATAACTATAATTTATGTGGTGCTTATCACAACAACAAGACTGCTAGCGGAACCTAAACCGTAGGCGGAAAGAAGAAACAACACAGAATTCACACCAAACACATTGCTAAGTGACAACATCCACTTCTCGGCCAAGAAGAGAGAAGCTATTTTGGTTTCCAAAAACGAAGCCCAGAGAAAAGGCTTTCCTCCTCAGTATTCAGTTCATTACCAGCTCAGTGGCCTTGCGGTTGGAGTGTCCGCCCTGAGACTGGGAGGCTGGGGTTCGATTCCTGGCCCAGGTCATACCAAAGACTGTAAAAAAAAAAAGCCTCCTTTGCTTGGCACTCAGTAGCCTGGCCTAACCTGAAATGATTTGGGCCTGGGTGGGGGCGGTGTGCCGTCCGAATTTCGACGGCAGATGAGCTGATCTGATTTGATCTCACCAATGTGTCATCCTCCCCGGTGCCTCCACTGCTACGTCACATCATTTGGAGCGACGCCGAACCCAAAAGGTTGACTCCCACTTCTAGGCCACTGTGGGTAACAAATTAGTCCAGGCTTTCCATTTTCGTGCAACGCAGATGAAAATGAAAGCCTCGATGTCGAGGCTAGGCACTCAGCAGCAAGGGTTTGGATTTGTACTTGTACATCAAGCTGCCTCGCACTACAGAAACAAGACAACAGGCTCCTACCCTACTGTATATGGGCCTCAGCCGGGCCTCATGATATCATGGCCTGGCAAGGCTACTTACTCATTCAGTTAATTAGACTACAGCAGAATAAGCAATGTTCTCCTGACTAAATTATGATGTATTTGTCACGGTGGCGGCAGGGGGAATGCGTAGGACCGTCGACCTAACAGATCAGGGGTGTCACATGACGCTCCCACCACACCTCTGCAACACCCAACTCCCCCCACAGCCTCCGGCCCTGCAGAGACGAGACCACTGACCCGTTTTCAGGAGCTTGACAGCCTGCGTGCGCTCGTCGTGGTGCGTCGTCCCCTGGGCGGCGGCGGCGCCCTCCTCGTGCACGTGGTTGTGGATCTCCTGCTCGGCCGTGAGGGGCTTGAGGCGCTCCAGCACGCGCGTGGTGAACTCCGCCACGTGGGGGGAGGAGGTGGGCTGCGTGTGGGGCAGCGCCACGTCCAGCATGAAGATGTAGGTCAGAACACTGGAGAGAGAGGGAGGCAGAGGGAGGAGAGCAGAGGGAATTGTAGTAGGATAATGATACCGAGGATTGATAATAAGCTGTCAAAACCCATCTGGATTAAAAAGCGGTTTAAAGGGACATTTACACCGCTGGACGGAACTGCGAGTCACTCAGGGTTAGTAGTGTTTGCAGTAGATAACGGTAACACACAATGGACCTTGCCGTAAGCCCCGCCCGCTACTCGGGGTCCAACCATGGGTTGGACACTTTCAAGCCGGGCTCATTCATTACATTGTAATTCAATATATTGCAGACATTGCACATTGGATACTGGCTCATTTTTGGAACCAGACATTCAAAATCTCAGCAAAATAATGAAGTTGCGCATATAGGGTTGACTGGATTGCTGAATTTCTACAATGGTCAATGCTTTGGTGCACTGTCCCTCCTTGTGGAGGGAGGGCATTTCTAAATGCGTTAAATGGGGCTTTTTGTGGCTGTACAGGTTGCAAACAACAGAAGGCAAAAACGAGCCATGTTCATGTAAGCAGCAATGCGGCTGCAGCTATTATAAAATGAATAATGCATAGGGAGTGTTGCTGTAGGTTTAGGCACTGCCTCCGTGCCAGCAGTGTAAAAGTAACAACAACATTGTCAAAGCGTGAACATTCACACACATAATACTAACAAACCCATTCGTCTCATGAACCGCAGCGGCGGTGTTTTCTGACATTACGCTGCTCTTCTATAAGGTCAACCTTCTGCAGGTTTTAACCTGTGCAGGGGGAAAGCACAGGCTCATTGACCTTTAAGGGTGATTATGGACACAAATGGGACCGGTTGGGGGGACAGGAGTCGTTCTCGACCTTTCAAAAAGCGTTCCACCAGCCCACCCGTAGGACCACTTCACTCGGCAGGTGAAACCGTGTGGATTATCAGAGCGTGTTTATTTTAACGATTGATTGATTGTGTTACAGCATGTTAAAAGGATCCCTGGCCAATAAGACTATAACTAAAACAGAACAGTAAAAACACCTTCAATATTTCCTTCCTTTTGTAAATAAGAGAATCTTTCACTCTTAACAGGGGTTGACACTAAGGTCTCCGAGGCACTTGCCCATCGGGCAAGTGCAAGTCAGGTTCTGCTTGCCCTCAGGTCATGGTCACTTGCCCCCCAAAAATATATTGCAAATTTTGCATTTAAGTATACTTCCAACTTGGCTGCTTTAAACCGGTGGTCAACAGTGGTCCCTGAGAGGGTTCCAGGTGGTCCCCAGTTAAGCTGGTTAACCAGATGTAACTCTTGAGAAAGTAAAAATGAAAAATTCATTCAATGTAAAATTCATCATCTTAATTAGCCCATGTCTACACAACTAGAGAATGTAGAAGATTATGTCATTTTGATGTGTATGTTAATTTGCCTGTTTTGTTTCCCAAATCCAGCCTGGAATTGTGGATAGCTAGAAAGCAGGCAAAGACACAGAGGCAGAGTGCAATGACTGCCTTCAAGACAAATTTATCTTGTGTTGTGTTATAGTGCACTATGTTGCACACTTGCCCAATCGGGCAACCAGGTAGCAGTCTTCACTTGCCCCACCATTTTTTTTACTTGCCCCGGGCAAGCGGGCAAGTGTTAGTGTCAAGCCCTGGACTCAATAGGAGCTTCTCCTGTCGCATGTTGATGATGTCATATGTCCATGTGTGGTCCAGTCCAATGGAATATATTGAATGTTTATGACAATCAAATATTTTAAATATTACTTTGATGCTCCTATTACATTTAGTAAGTATATTTCTGTTAGCATATGCATTCCATATAATATATGGAATGCATGCTAACAAAAAAGAAATACATATCCCATACAGTTGGACCACACAAGGACATATATGGCATCATCAAACTGTGACGGAAGGCGTCTCCTGTTGAGATGAAAAGAAGACAAAGTTATTTGTATTTCCTCTTTTAAAAGAAATACAACTATATTTGTGTTATAGTCTCTTACAGTCCCACCAGTGTGCTGTATCAGTGTGCCGTTTGTCTTGGTAGCTCAGTCAGTAGAGCACTCGCCTTTCGGCCAATGAGGAGCGCAGCTTGTGTGTGGCAACTCATGCGGTAAGTAAGGTTTGCAGGGGTGGCCGCTAGAGCAGCCAGATGGGAACCCACAAGGTTCCCAAACCTATCCCAGCGCTGCTACAGAGTTAGTGTCCAAGACAAGACTGTCCTTGAGCCAGACTTGCTTCCATTGTGAATGAGTGGATGAATGTAACGCACAAGTCTGCTCACATCCATAGCACATCCATTTACACGCTTTATTAAGTGACATCAGTGCCTCTATTCCAGTTCCATTCTAGTATAGAGCTGAGCAGTCCCCCCCCTCGTGACGTCGACCCTGTTCCAGAAATGGATTTTTCTCATAGACTTTTTGAAAATGATTCACGATTAAAGACGATTAGCAGACAAAGACAACTCGGGTCATGACAAATCACACACAAACACACACCATCAAATAATTTCTAAGATGGAAAACAAAACAATAAGTGTTATATCCTGCCGTTTTCTACTTCTTGCTAATTAGATATTGCATGATAATATTGTGTTGGTTGTCATGATTTGTCACGACCCGAGTTGGCTTTGTCCACGGCGTAATCGTGTTTTTATACTAACCATTTTCGAAAAGTATATTAGGAAAATGAATGAGGATTCTATTTCACGGGTGACGTCATGAAAGGGCCGGGATGGCCCTTCTCTATATCGTCAGCCTGGCTAAAGCCAGACACGAATCATAAAAAGTAAAAATAGAAAATGTCAGATGGCTGGAATATTAGTCTGGCCAAGCCATCATAATGTAACATCAATGTCGCTATTCCATTTTCACCATTCTATTATATGTAACATCAGTGCCACTAGTCCAATTTTCAGCAATGGTATAACTTTTTCGGTGTGTCATATATTTTGGCTTTTTTTACTTGAAAAAAATCAAAAAAGTTCTGGGATCTAACAGCAAATCCATCTTCCATTGTGAAAATGTGATATAGGCAGACAGTGTGGTTACCTGCCGATGCGCTCCCTGACGTTCTTGTAGACGTGTGTGAGCTGGGGCTCCAGGTAGACCAGCAGTCTGTGCAACAGCTCAGACACTCTCCACTGCTGCTGGGCCAGGCCTCCCTGCAGCACGTACAGCAGGCTGGGGAATAGAAGGGGAAGAACAGTTCAGAAACTCTGTCTGCATTGCTGCTGGTCCAGGATGGACAACATGTCACCATCATAACCATCTCATTGTCAATTTACATGTGATAAAATGGAATTTTTCAGCCAAAAATGAAATATATAGAGTATATTTATTAAATGGCATGAATGAATGCTCTAATCAAAAGCCAGCGTTCTGGTCACGTGAGCGGTCATCTATCTCACAAAAATGGGCCATTCGGCTCAACAACAGTCCTCCTTGTGTGGACGAAGGTAGTCTAGACAACTGCAGATAAACAAAAGCAGCCTTGTTGTGTACTATTTCCGTCAATTATTAGTTATTTATTAATGTATTAAGCCATGTAATAAGCGGGATAACACCCTTCGAACAAGTGAGTTGTTTCCTAATAACTGACCGCAGCTAAGGTCAGTCAGGTGTTATCCCTTACATTTCTTTTTGCTTTTTTCCCCCACTACTTTGTAGGGTTCAAAGAACGAAAACCGAAACGAACGGAATTCTAGGGGATTTTTCAAGGAACGGAAACGAAAATGGAAACGGAATGGTTTTCAACGCTTTTTTTTTTATAAATAAATGATAAATAAGGGTGCTCTTTGTAACACAGCTATCTGTCTGATCTCTGTCGGATAGTTGCGTTAAAGTTGAGTTTTTTTTCATAAACATGCAGATCGTGACTGTTATATTTATAAACAAGTATATGCACTATAAACAGGTATATACACACTGTGTTCGCTGACCTACGAGCCTCACAAGCGACTTGCGCTGTGTGCATGTGTTCTGAGAGAATTGATGTTAAATTACTGTCACTGTGCAGCATTATATAAATTATAACGGACACTCTTCTCGGGGAAGAGCGTCCGTGATCGTCTTCTTTCTTCCGTTCATTTCTTTTTTTGGTCGCGATTGCAATCGAATGCACTTCAAGGACGCATGCAATGGCCTTACTGACATCCATAAAATAAAACTACAGGCTTAAATACATACAAAGATAGTTATTTGACCAAAGTTTAGTTAAAGCTCAGTGAACACACTCTGCTCCCCTGGCTAGTAGGGTAATAACATGGATGAAATTGGAATAATCCAGGCAGTGTGCCCCGACAGTCTTGTGCGCTTTTATTGTAAACTCAAAGTGCTGTGGACAAGCCTGATGTTTGTAAACAACTTCACATGTATCCGCCAAACATTACCGGAACGATAAGAACGAACGTTATTTTTCGTTCTGAAGCGGTTCGAACTGGTTTGGTTTGGTGCTGGAACGATTGCCAGAACGAAAACGTTAAATATAGATCTACCCGAACCGGTTTTAAACCGTTCCTGAAAAATAATTTCGTTTTCAAGCCCTGCTACTTTGTTTGTACTTTGATGCTGCAGTATTTCTCTATAGACAGGTGCTAGTGTGTAGGGGAGGGGGAATTGTAGAGGGATGAGGCGGCGTTTTAGCCAATCACAGCGCAGCAGGCTCCAGCGGAGGGGTGTGTGTGAAAACAAACTGTTTTTTAAACATCGATCATGGGCCTACTTCATCGTACTACGGAGTCACTCAAGAGTTGAAGAGAGGACAGGAGAGTGAAAAGGAGAGGTATAGGAGAGCCCAGCAGAGAACAGGAGAGAGGAGAGGAGTGCATTATTGCTGTGGGACACTCCATCTCAGTGTGGCTCCAGTTACCCCTCTGCACTCTGAAATCTGATTTGGCAACCAAATATTGTCTGTAGTCAGTTGCCCATGAAAACATACACCACAACACTGTAATGCACACACACGCACACAGGGGCACCGATACGAAGCGCGATATGAAGTGCTGTGTACTACAATAAGAGTAATTATACCACGGGTTGTTTTGAGGAAACATTAATCTGATTGGTTGAAACACGTCACATGCGGTTTGCTCACACCAGCACTGTTTACTGGCTAATCAAAGGAAAGTTTTCAGCTTGTGTTGTTCTCTCAGAGTGCAGCGGACTGGGCGGTTATGAAGCTAGCCAGTGTCTTGGGACATTTGTGGTCATAGTGACCACAAATGTCATTGAAAAAATATTATTTTTCGGTGATTCGCTTAGTTTTAAAGGTAACTGTGGTATAATTGCAATAACACAATAGAAGTGCGCCACTATAATGGAAGTAAATGGACGTTCATGACGTCACGTGTCAGTCTATGTTATCCCGGGCCTCAAAATTGAGGGTTAGGCTAACACTTCCGCCCGCTCATCCACTGAGTTATAATGTTTACTTCTGGCAGTCTACTCACATCCGAAGACAGCGCCTCCAGGCTTGAAGCTGCCACGCTGGTGGCCAAGTTTGGTACTGCAGGCGGGTGGAATTCATGTACGAGCGCCCCGAGAGCACGCACGCTGGTTTGCTTTGTGCACGCGGACAGGGCAGTTTGTATTTAAGTTGTTTTCTGGATGAACCAGCGGTCCTCACGTCATATACTACCTCTCAAAACATAACGGATGTATTATATGACAGATAATAAGCTCACCACTAATCCAAAAGCTTGTTTTTTGATGCTGTTTAGTTTTTTTTTCCTTTGCTCGTTCTCGACGGCGCTCGTTCATGAATCCTTTCCGTTCCCATAATCCCTTGCTTCAGCCGCGTTCATGAGGAAATACTTCCGCATTTGGGCACCAAAATTTGGTGCCCAAATGCAGAAGTATTTCCTCATGAACTACATGAATAGGCGCACTTCCGGCGGTCTTCCGGGTGCTTCAAAGCGCCAATGAGCAACTTGTATTGAAATGAACGGCAAGGGGGCGGGGCTATCGCTCGAGTCTGCTCTCTATATTTATAACTCTATGAGTCTTCTGGGTGCTTCAAAAGGCCACAACTTCTATATGAGTGAGTGAGCTAACAGAAGCAAGATGGCCGCCATGTAACAACGTCACTTGCCAGCAGCAGCACGGGCAAGCAATCCAGCTTTCTTATAATATCTATGGATATAGGAATATGGTTTTCAACAGGGGCGGATCTAGGTATGGGCATGGGGGGGCAATGCCCCTCTAAATGCTAAATGTTATTGCTAGTTGTTATTGATGCTTTTCTTGCCTAAAATAGGTCCTGTGACCGAAAATGGTATGGGTGCGACACAAATTAGCCGTTGACAGACTTTTTTTTATACTTTTTTGAAATGGTAAAACGCCACGAAGTCGCCCCCATAACATTTTCTCCTGCCCCCCAATTGGGAAATGTTACGTCCGCCCTGGTTTTCAAGAACCATCGACACACACACACACACACACACACACACACACACACACACACACACACACACACACACACACACACACACACACACACACACACACACACACACACACACCTGGCATCTCTGAAGGAGCCGGCCTCCCCACTGAGTGGACTCTCCATGAGCAGCTCCAGCAGCCAGTGAAGCTTCCTGGGGTCGCGACCCTCCTGTTGAACAACACAGCATGGTGGTCAGACCAGAATGGATTTACAATAATAATGGATTTCTATAGATCTTTTTTTCCCCAAGCACTGCAGTGGTCCATTCATTCATACACTGGGAGGCGAAGCGGTAAAACAGCTAATGGTTCAATCTACCGTGTACCAATGTCAGGGTTCAGTGCCTTGCCCAAGGACACTTCGACATGTAGACGGGAGGAGCAAGGATTCAAACCGTCGTCAACGATCTGTCCAATATTTCATATTGCATCGTAACTGGCCAACATTAGGATGGTTGAGCACCATCAACAGGTGGATTTTTGCAAAACACGTTTTTGGAACAGAATGCCTCAAATCATCTAATCACCATCAAAGGCGTAAGAAGAAATGGCACCTTTTTGATATTGGCCTATTGTAGCACCACCAGGAGGCCTGAACTCTTGGTGGAGACCTGTGCCAGAAGGGTACTTGTATAATGTAGCTATATTGTACAAGAGTATAAAATAATGCTCAATTGCTTAACTGATTATTCTATTGTGACAGTGTGACCCTACCCTGTCACTGTTTGCTCATTCACTTGCCTTTCAGTAGCCCACAGCTGAACACTATTGGGCCTACTTAGGCCAGAGTAACTCCTGTCTGTGAACAGGTAGAATAGTTTGTGTCACAGAGGGACGCTAAACTATAAAAGGCTTTGTAAAATACAGACGATTTAGTAAAGGACAGATCTACGAGCTCTACGGAGTGAAATGTATCTAAAATGTGATTGTGTAACGGTTTTAAGCTATTGTGACATATTGTGGATTATGTTGACCCCTTTCCACTTGGTCCGGTCCTGTGGGCGGAGCCATTGGGGTATATAGCTCAGAAAATGGCACCTGTTCAGGTAGTTTTGCTGTGAGCTGCTGTCTGGTGCCAGTCAACTTCAGTCTCTGAGGAGACTTTTGGTCTCCTCTGTTATTTTGTCACAATTTATGCACTGGGGAAAAATAAACTGCTGTTAAACTCTGCCAAACTGTGCGCCTTGCCATCTGTGAAGTAAATCTTGGGTCACATACTACCCTCACCTAAGACGGGGTGTGACATTTGGTGGCAGTGGTGGGATGGCAGGCCACAGAGGTTATTCCAACAAACCAGGCAGAGTTGGGCTAAATGGGGTTTACTTTCAAGTGCTGGGTGGCAGTGACAGAGGAGGCCAAAGAGGGGGCCATTGCGGTAACCTGCATGGCTGTGGAGTTTGCCGGATCCATTGCTATGGAGTTTGGAGAAATCGCCATTGGTAGGGAGGAGACCTGCGATCGACTAAAAAGAATTCCCAGAAGTTCTAGACGTTGGATCAAGTCTGAGCGGCATCCCATTGCTGGCATCGCAGAGTGTTCCATTCGGGGGAAACTAGTCTGCATGCTTCCCAGGGAGGTGAAGATCCGGTTAAAAAAAAACAAGAGCCAGAAGATTTTTTTTTTTTTTTTGCAGCTGAAATTTTGCTGGTTGGTGCTTGTGGAGGACTGAGGATGTCAAGACGACACAACAGTGGTACATAAGGTGCAGCTGAACTGCCTCACAGAGGGGATCACACAGAAGGTGGTCCAGTGGGTGGTCGAGTCACCTAGGTGGAGACATGAGGGTTCTCCATGCCATTGTCGGGCCAGGGCATCGGGCCTCAGTCTGTTTCCTGAGGGGGTCCAGGCTCGTCAGTTCCTGCCATGATGCTGAGCTTTTGGTTGCTGGAGAGGAGGGAGGTAATGTGACAGTGTGACCCTACCCTGTCACTGTTTGCTCATTCACCTGCCTTTCAGTAGCCCACAGCTGAACACTATTGGGCCTACTTAGGCCAGAGTAACTCCTGTCTGTGAACAGGTAGAATAGTTTGTGTCACAGAGGGACACTATAAAAGGCTTTGTAAAATACAGACGATTTAGTAAAGGACAGATCTACGAGCTCTACGGAGTGAAATGTATCTAAAATGTGATTGTGTAACGGTTTTAAGCTATTGTGACATATTGTGGATTATGTTGACCCCTTTCCACTTGGTCCGGTCCTGTGGGCGGAGCCATTGGGGTATATAGCTCAGAAAATGGCACCTGTTCAGGTATTGCTGTGAGCTGCTGTCTGGTGCCAGTCAACTTCAGTCTCTGAGGAGACTTTTGGTCTCCTCTGTTATGTTGTCACAATTTATGCACTGGGGAAAATAAACTGCTGTTAAACTCTGCCAAACTGTGCGCCTTGCCATCTGTGAAGTAAATCTTGGGTCACATACTACCCTCACCTAAGACGGGGTGTGACATCTATGCATTCTATTAATTGGGGGCTTTTTTTCAATGGATTTAGTGTTGTAGTTTAGTTTTGTGTCTTTAGCCACACTAACATTATAATAGAAGTAGAGGTGTTGATGTCACATAATAAAGGGTGTAAATAGAAGTTTTTAAACAAAGTATTACATTGTGGTTTTGAGCTGACAGGCCTTTTTAAATCTAATCAATCAACTCACCCTAATTCAAGTGATGGACTATATATTTAGGGACATGTCATGTGATCTACCTGCACATTCTATCTATTGGTAGATCACAATACCTTTTGGGCACCCTGGCCTGTGCCCTTTGTAACATCAACGATTTATATCATGATGAAAATAGTGGTATTTATCTATGGTGACCAAATGTAATGTCCATGGTGAAGTATATATACTAGTAACCCTATGTTCTTACACAGGCAGTAGCGATGCAGGTGCCCCAGTCTGTGTAGGTGTCCACTGTGATGTTAGCCAACGCTGTCCTGATCAGTGGACACAACAACTGCCACAGCTTCTCCACCTACACACACACAACACACAACACATACGCACACACATTAGATGCATGCATTTACCTTGATCATCACAAGACACGCTCAATTAGAACTGGAGGTCTAAAAAAACATGAACACGGGGAAACACACCTTGATGATGTCATGAAGATGATTACTTTTCCATTCTCTTCAGTATAATATAGTATAGTATTGTATATCCACTGTGTGTATTGTATTGCATTGTGTTGTATTGCAGTACTGTGATATGAGTGAAGCTCAATGTTTGCCGCCTCGGATGAGGCCTGCAGTGATCTCACACATACAGCACAGTATTGTATTGTGCACCCGCTTCTACCGTTATCAAGCGATAATTCCCAGGAGGCTGCTTATCAGCACCATTTTATCGATGACAGCATGTTGTCTGGAGCCTACTCACTGATAAGATGACAACTGCGATCTTATCCACTGATAACAGTCAAATCTGCTTGCGGTTAGGTTTAGGGGTAGGTTTAGAGAAGGGTGTAGCAATGTTTGTAGCAAAACCCTAGACCCCTCCAACCGTAACCCTAAGCCTAAATCCCCGACCCTCAACCTCTGTGCCCGACACCTAACCTCACAGACCTTACGGTCTGTGAGGTTAGGTGTCGAGCATTTAGGTTGGAGGGGTCTAGGGTTTTGCGTCTCAGACTGCAGAGCATGGCTGCTGATGACAACGTGATAATTGCGATCTTATCTACTGATAACTTATCTACTGTATTGTATTGTATTGTATTGCATTGCATTGTAGTGTAGTGTACTGTAGTGTACGGGAGTGTAGTGTAGTGTAGTGTATTGTATTGTGGTAACCTGAGTGAAGTTTCAGTGTTTGCTGCCTCGGATGAGGCCTGCAGTGATCTCACACACACAGCACAGTATTGTATTGTAGTGTATTGTATTGTATAGTAGTGTATTGTAGTGTAGTGTATTGTATTGTGGTAACCTGAGTGAAGTTCCAGTGCTTGCTGCCTCGGATCAGGCCTGCAGTGATCTCACACACACAGCGCTGAGAACTCTCGTGGGAGTCGCCCGCCAGCTGCTCCAGGCGTGGCCATAGTAACGGCAGGAAGGTGTCGCCATAGTTACGGAACAGGCCCTGTCCATCAAAGGAATAATAATAATAAATAAATAAAAACAACGTGCATGTGAAGTGAACGGCGATCTAACCCATCTCTCTGTGTTGTGGTACAACACAAACACACTAAGATGGGCATAAAAGGGGATAGCCACCACTCAAAAACATGGAGATGGAGGTGTTTTCTTGTGCTAGTTGGCCTGGACGTTATATTGATCCTTTTTATGTTCTCTGCTATATTTGCTATGCCTATTTAATCTAAGATATGTTTTTCTCCTTCTAGTTCGCCATGCTATCACTACTATACAGTACTGCCAGGTTTTGATCAGGCCAGAGTCATGATAGAGCAGGGGTGGCCAACCAGTCATAGACTAAGAACCACATTTTTCACAGTGTTACTGCAAAGAGCCACATCAAACGGTCACAGCGGTTTTAAAACCGTTGCGATGGCCGTCATGGTCGCAAATAGATTTCCCCTCTCTTCCCATAAGATATGCGTATTTGTGTGCAACTGCGCAATGCAAAGACACACTATTAAATCATATAGACATGTATTTAGAAACAGGGTTTACAATCCAAAAAAGTATATGACAAGTCAAAAAACACCTACACCTCCGCGGTCGACTAGGAATCAGTCCGTGGTGGAGTGGTTAGGCACCACTGTATAGGGAATGAATGACTGCGCCAGGCCGAGCGTTTTTGACGGTTTCATGTGGAAGCCCCTTAAGAGCCACATGTAACCAGCTGAAGAGCCACATGTGGCTCGCGAGCCACGGGTTGGCCACCCCTGTGATAGAGCTATACATGGAGAGTGTCAAAGGTGTGTGGTCATGGCATCAAATGCACACACATCAGTAGGCTCCATACGCCCAAAACTCTACCGTGTTGCGGAGTCGGCGTCGGAGCACACCTTCATCACTGATGCCACGGTGGAACTTTGACATTAAAGCTCTCTAGAACAATCGCCTACCGTATTTTTTAGGGGATATTCCTGACCAAATATGGCACCTGCTGATGTGGTGGCGAAGAGTGAACTTCAAGTGAGTCAGTAGTGATGGGTATTATCATCATTATTTGCACTAAAAGGTTTCAGTGTTGACAAGCGAGCCAAGCATTCTCTTTTGCAAAGAACTAAACAAATGTGTGTGCGTGCGCATGCACGCACGCACACGCACGCACGCACACGCACGCACGCACAAAAGCTTTACTTGGGTAAATTGTCTTGCAGGGCGTATTTTGTGTGAATAACCCTCTATACTTAAAGATCATTCGGTTAAGTGTCTTTCAGACATATTTTTTTGTAAATAACCCTCTCTATACCCGGTCAATGGACAGGAGTTGCCATAGTGTGCTCATTTTTGTCTCTATGCAGAATCTATTTACCCACACAAGATCTACACCTGATGTAGATCAGGCAACCCCTGGAATAGGAAGGCTATTGGCTACAAGTGATTAAAGGGATCCCTGACTAAAAAAAGAAAATGCCTTGAAATGTTGTACTTGCCAACTATAACTAAAATGCAAACTAAAAACACCTTAAACATTATATTTATTTCATAAATAAAGAATATTTCACTCAATAGGGTCCTGTCCCAAGTTGATGATGTCACATGTCCATGTGTTTTCCAGCTGATTGGGCGCTCTTATCATTACCGGTATCATCATCATCATCATCACCATCTCATATCATGAACAACTGAATTCATGTACAACAGCTGTGGGGGCGTGGCTTCAGTTCAGGTGGATCGCCACCCATCAGGCAAACAGTGTGTCCACCTAACAATGTAATAAAAATATATACTGTACACTTTAGGAAAAAAAAATCTTCCTCTTTAAATAATAATAATACCTGATGATCATGTTTTAGGGTGGGAAAAAAATTCCAATCCATTTTAAAACCTATAACTTGGCTGGGTAGTGGACAGTGATATTTCAAGTATAAGAAAAGCGTACACGATAATGTTTCTGCTCCCAGAAATACCTTTGCTTCATCAATAACAATGAACCAACGAAGAAAAGATATTTCTGGGAAGCAGAAAACGGCGTGTGGACTCCACTTATTCTTGAACTGAGGCAGGGATTGTTGATATTCATTCACAGTGTGCGGTGATGACCTTCCCCCCCCTGCCTCAGAGTCTCTTCTTACCTTGAAGAGACAGAAGCGTCTGGGGCTGAAACTGTCTTTGCCCTTGCGCTCTTCCAGAGACAGATACTCCACCAGCTGGTCCACGAACCCGGCATCGGTGAAATACTCAAAGATGATCTTCTCACCCTGCGCGCAGCCACATGTCATTTACAAAATGAAAACAAAGCACTGAGGTGAGTGTGATTTTCTTTGTAGTGCGTGCATGTATGTGCTTGTATGTGTGACCGTGTGCAATGCATGTGCGTGCATGTGCGTGTGTGTGTGTGTGTGTGTGTGTGTGTGTGTGTGTGTGTGTGTGTGTGTGTGTGTGTGCGTGCGCGCGCTGCGTACCTCATTCATCTCCTCATTTGGCCAGCTCTCCGCGGGCTCCCCTGAAGTTGCATAGATCATCAGTTCTCTGCGCGGGGAGGATAGAGGGGGAGACAATGGCAGGATCTGCTGTGTGATGGCTGCTATGATTTATAGATATCAACACAAAGCAATGTGGATGGATGGAGACTGTCTCCCGCACAAGCACCCAAGAATAAATGAATGATTAAAAAGTCAGTTAGTCAGCAGGGCCCCGCGTGCCGCCGCCGTGTCGCCGTCGAGACAGGCCGTCAGTCAGACAGCCCTACACGCCGACCATCCAGTACAGCAAATCTTTTTACTTAGGCCAAGTCCTGTTAAGTCAGCCGCTCTGCCTTAATGTCTGGGCCGGTGAGCGGCTGTCAGTCACTGCGACGCCTCTGCCCGGCGAGTTAACTTTCGCGGGCCTACTGAGACATGTGTCTGGTCGGTCAGTCAGTCGATGATGCTAACTAGGCAGTAAGTCGCTGTGTCGTCCCCATGCAGCGATCTGGATGCGTCCCGTCAGTGCAAATGGACCGAGTCAACCGTAAGCTGGCCCAGATTCATCTCAGCTGTCACTCAGTCGGTCGGTCAGTCCTCCGTCTGTCCGCTAACAACCCTCCCACGCTCCAAGCACACGCACGCACACACACACACACACACACTCGCACACACGTGCAATGATAGAGCCTGGAGTGTACACAGTTTTACGTGTGTCATCAGTCTTAAAGGAGTAATTCAATCAAATAAGAACTCATAACTACTTTCTATCAATTACACATACTCCATGAAGCCATGAATGAATGGAGATTTTTCTGCTTTGGTCATTTCATTCCTGAGCTACAGTAATCATTTGATGAACAGCAGGTCATCCGTCAGTATGGAGAGTCTGATTTGATTTGATTATGGTGCTTTTATATCGTGCCAAAACTAAGAAATCAAGGCTTTGTGGGGTAGTTAATCAATCGAAAACAAGTCATTTAAGGTCTTTAACACATCTGGAGCATTTAGTTCGTTTAAGTTAAAAATTAATATTCATAAAATATTCAGGGGTGACGAGGAGCGCCGTGAATAAAGACTTCAATGAGGCATGACCTATATCAATGTTTGATGCCAATAATTCGCTGCGTCAATCAAACGTTTCTGGTGTGAAAACAAAGTGGTTCTGCTTCTGTGTCATTTTGGGATGACAGTCGAGTTATCAAGAAGTGAAGCACATTTATATAGAAGAACGGTTAGGGAGAAAAATGTACCAGAAATTACCAAATGTGATCCTGGGCTATACACCTGATCCTGGGCTTCTTTTCACCTGACAGGGAGGAGTTTCCCTGGTTTGACGTAGCACGTGGAAGGAACATGTTATTGCAACCATTTCCTGTCCCCTCCATCAGGCACCCCGGCTAGCCAGGTGGAGGCAGTCTAGAGACCAGGATTACTGCATGTTTCAGTGAACGTATACCTACCCTAGGGGACACGGGGAGAACATGCACGCTGTGCCACTTGGCCCACAAATATTTTTCTGTTTTTAACTTGCTTCTGGTTAGCCCCTGGAACTACATACTTTCAGATGGGGTCAGTGGTCAAACACATCGTTTTTTGGGGTGCTTGACATGAAATAGTTTGAGAACAAACCTAGGATAAAAAAAAAAAAAAAACTGTCATGAATCTGTTCTCAGGTTTTACGCCAGGGGTTAAGTAGAAGTCCCATGAATAACAGCAAATGTATTCATGTAATCAGTGTTAATCCTTACCTGGGCCATGTGCAATAGCCCCAGTGTGTCTTCTCTATGAAGTGCTGGGACTCCCACTGCTCCTGGGTCAGGGGCAGCTTACTGCTGTCATACTGCAGCCAGCTGTTTGAGGCACGGTCCCCCACGCACACCCCCTCTGGGTCCTCCATACCACCTACACACACACAGGGATGCACACAGGCTTTTATTACAGGTTAAGTAGCATGACAAAAAATAGGAGGTCTGGGCTATGGCTCAGTGGTCCAAGCACCCTGGCTGGTAATCCAACACTGGCAGTGTCCGCGGGTTCGACTCCCAATCCTGACGGACGGTGTTTACTGCATGCCACCCCCCCCTCCCCATTTCCTGTCAGCCTACTATCTGTAGCTTTATAACAATAAATAAAGGCAATAGCCACAAAAAAGACAAATAGCAGGTCTTTCGTGCACGACTGCAACTCACGCACAAGTACTGTAAATAAGGCATAACTCTTAATTTCTAATCACTACAAACAAAATCATCTTAATAACCCAAATCCCAACCCGAGTCTTTTTGTAATTAAAACTGTAAACCTATCTCTAAAACAAATTAAATCGACCATAAAATAACTTTTGTTCGTTGTGACGACCATGGGAAATGGTCCCTCATGTCAACTTCTCAAATAGAAGCACACACACACACATGCGTGCGCATGTGGGTGCAGTCACATAGACTTATTACAGTAGTTTTTCATTTCCGTTCATGCGTTAGCATGTCCGTGCGTCTTTCTCCGTGAATTCGTTCACTAATGGCGGTCTCTCCCACTAGGTGGGAGATTGCCCCACGATGCCGTGCAATTCTTTTTCGCCTATAAACGGAAAGACAACTTTAATTTCGGGCAATATTCATTTTAATGGAAAGGCAATGAAAATGTATTATCAGGGACCTCTTATTGCTCCTCCAAAGGGAAATTACAATACAATTAGTTCATATATCATGATATAAGCACCCAAACAGGAGCTCCCGTTCGCCTCAGAATGATAACCGGTAATTGGAGTAGTAGGAGGCGAGGAGTGGGTACGGGCGTCGGCCTACAGCCATAACAAACACACAGGAAACCACTAAACGCGCATAAAGTAACCGTTTATCAAGTCAACTTTCTTTCGTAAAAAAAAAAAAAACATACTCATGTCCGAAGGCTTCATGCATACTTTCTTCCTGGGTCTCTTCAGCTGCTTCAAGATGCCGGCCACCGCAGAGATCGCCACCTATAAGAGGACAGGCATGGATATTAGCACGGCACAATGTAGAACGTTGAGATTGTTTGATTAAAGGGGGATTTCCACCCATTTTCAACATTTTTATGAGAGTGTACAAATGTACACAGTAAGAAAAAGAGTAAAAAAATAGTGTACATTTGTACACTCTAAAATCACTTTAAAATTTTGTAAACAAATAGGGCCATGTTCGAATGCCCCCACCACCCTGTCAAAAACAGCTAAAATCTCTAAAAAAAAAACAAAAGAAAGCAGCAGATTAAAACCTATTAACACTCATTACTCAAAATATCCTATAGTTATGGGCTACGTTATTGTTCCTGGGCCTGCACTTTGAGAGGCGCTTGAACCCCATCAGATACCCTGGGGGTCCCTGGCCTCCACGCTCTGAGAAACATTGCTGTAACATACAGTAGGGTAACATGCTCTTTTTCTGAACAGTAAATGACCGCTTTGCGGGCATCAACTGTCATCATGTCACCGCAAGAGACATTTGAAGCTTTGAATGGTAATCTGTCCCTTGGGGCCTGTATATTCCTCTGCATAATGTGCTCACTGTTATTAGAGGACCCCCCCCCCCCCCCCCCCCCCCATGGCTGCGATCCGAGGGTCTCCAATATATGCTATACAACTGCGGATGTACTGTGGTTATAATAGCTACTATTATTGGTTTTGTTGTCTGCTATTGTGGTTTTTGTTTGCTGTTATTAAAATTATTATGATTTCGTTGTCACCTTTGCGTTCCTCATCCCATCTCTGTATCGCTCTTTCAAGTCAACACTGTCTAAGAAGATGACCCTGATTGATTCTGCACGAGGTTCCTTCCTTTGCTTTGACTGCATTGTATAGAGCAGGGGTTTTCAACCTTTTTCATCCCAGGGCCCACCATTTATTCAGCATTTAAGCCACGGACCACCAATTGAGGATATTTTTAGACCCGCAGACCCCAAAACTAAAGATTTCCTTTGCTTCTGCCCATGACCATTAATCTTCCAGTTGTGTAGATTTGGACTAATTCACATGATGAATATTCTAACTCTTGAGAGTGTAAAAATGAAACCAAATGGACCCGCCAGGGTCCATTTGGTTTCATTTTTACGTTCTCAAGAGTTACATCTGGTTAAAACAACTTAGCTGGGGACCACCTGGAACCCTCTCAGGGACCACTGGTGGTCCCCGGACCACCTGTTGAAAACCCCTGGTATAGAGACTTTTTATTGTTATTTTTATTGATAGTGTTGATTCATCAACTAAAAGATTAATCCCCCCAGACAGGTGGAAGAAAACCTATGACTTTTAAACTAGCTGGACAATCTGTTCTCTATCAAAAGGAACTGCTTTTGATATTTAAAGCGTTAGCAAGCATTACCTTTAGCTATTGAAAGCACTAGCTTTAGATATTGAAAAAATAACATATCCACAAGCTTGTTTGTGAAAACGTGGCACCAAATCTTTGAATATTATGTTCAGGTCAGAGCGAATGTTATTAACTCAAATATTTGCTTCTGGGAGGTTCCTGGAACTCCATATTTTCAGATGTATGTCCGCAGCCAAACACAGATAATTCTAGGGGTCCTTGGCATGAAATATTAACATTGCTGACACAGAAACAGATTTCTCAGAAAACTGTTCAGGCACTACTCTTGTTTTTATACTTTTATAGTAATCAGGGCGTCCTTGCCAAAGAGAACATGCTCTCAATGCTTTTCCCTGATTCAGTATACAGGGACATGTTTGCTGTTACATGTAATATATATTGATTATATTACACATTAGCTGATGAAAAATAGCAGATCCTACAAGCTCAATGGTGACTACATACCGATTACTGAATGAGCTTGTAAAAAATGTAAAAATCATGACAATGCAGTGCAAATCTTTGAATATATATTCTTTCAGAGCGACCATTATTAACTGAAATCTTTAGATTCTCAGGGGAGGGGGGGTCTACGTATTCTGTGGCCAAATACAGATAACTCCAGGGGGGTTGAGCACGGCTGACAGAACCATATTTCCATAGGATTCAGAAGACTTTTTGTGTAGTATTAAATGGGTTAAGTATCTGCCACAGGCCTTGCGTATGCTGATGGAGTCGTGTATGAGGCTCTGAGTGAAGTAGAGGACGGCATCGGGAGGCAGCGGGTGGTCATCTCTCAGCTGGAGGGACAGCAGGTCTGCGGCCATGTGCTCAAACTTCCACGGCCTGCGGCACAAACACAGAACACGCACGCACACACACATACACGCGCACGCACACACACATGCACGCACCATTTAATCCCGGGAGTGTGTGTACAGATGGAACAAAATAGATCCGTATGGGTCTCAGAGTTACATACTGTATCATCAAACATCGAGGGTTTAACTTGTGTTTTCCGAATGCACTTTGAGAACTTACAATTCGCTGTCTTCAAGGCAATCCAATAGGTCATTGACCAGCTTCTCATATTTCCTAAAAAAAGAAAGAAGGAAACACTCTTGGCCTGTTGGACATAAGAGATACTGCACAGTGCCATGATAGGAACTACATTCAGAAACGACCAGTGTTTTTTCCACTGAGAATGAAGCAGGAAGTAATCACTGCTCCTCTAAGATTTGTGTACACTATCAATCACTGGAATTTTGTCCACAATGCAGTCAAAAATCAATAAATCTAATTTCACAAAATAATGAATTATTTTGAGAAAACAGCATGGAAAGTTTTTGTTTTGAATGAATCCCAGTGGAGGGGAGTTGGACGTTTACAGTATACTTTGGTGTCAGTCCGGTGGTAGGGCTAAAGCCGTGCCTGCGCGGTTCTAGCGATAAGTGTGTTCAATTTTCTGATGGTGATGGAGGAAGCCATTTTGAGTTGTGAGGTGTTTGATGAGGTCGTTATGGGGTTTTGAGTAGCGGGGCAGTTTTTCAATTAGCTGTGGGCGGATAAACACAAAACCCGCAGGTCCCGCCACAGTAACAGTAACAGTAGCGTGCATGTGGTGTGTGCACATGAAGCGTGCCACAGTAGAGTGTGGGTGGAGCACACATTGCAGCAGCATGGAGCCCAGCATGGAGTCAATGCGCCGTGTTGGAAACAAGAAAAGATCAAAGCTGGAGATTACAATTTAACCAAAAAACAAGGCGAGGAGGAGGCAGGCCTGACATTTAGAATTGTTTCTCTATGCTCTCTCTGGCAAAAATATGGAAAAGGAACTGGAGGAGGAAGAGAACGTGTTTTACAGACTACTGGGGTGGGAGTAGAGTCAGACAGTATTTAAACTTTGCTACGTGGGCAGGAGTAGGCCGTCAAAGTTAACCTACTCCAAGTCGTATTATTATCTTCATAATGTTACAGTATGCTCAATAAATATCGGCAGGTGGGTTCTTGTCTTAAAAGACTTCTGTTTACAGACAAAGTAAACAATTTTAAGTATGAAAAAAAGACTTCCCACCTGGCAACGTTTGGCCAGACCTGATGACCTGACCAAAACCTTGTCAGACAATGAATGAAGTATTTTTTTTTTTTTTCGTTCCTGATGTGGTACAACCAACTGTAAACTATATTTAATACTAAAATGAATTTGAAAAAAGCAATGCCACCTTTATTGAAAAACTAGTTATTGAAATGTTGACCAATATTCCAACACAAATACAGCTTGAATGCAGTATTTCTATGTAAAAATGTTCCATCTTGCTAACTAATTTGAAGGCTTCCTCAGAAAATGCTGAGAGAAATTGCAGCTTTCATCATCACAAAATACTTTTTCTGGTTTCTATTAAGTTTTCAGCATGTTTATTTTTTAAATGCAAGATCTTGTAAAGTATTTAGTTTGATATAATTTTCAATAACAATATTGCATTTTAAGGCCAGTACCGATGTAAAACTCTACCTCTAGGTGCTGTCCTGTTGGTCATAACAACCTGGATGTTCTATCCAACAGCCTCCGGCTGTTTGTTAATATACGTTGCACATAACTCGTAGATAGAACAATATGTGGCTCTGCCATCAGCCAGGTGGTGGCGCTAGAGCCGTGCGCAGCTCTAGCAACAAGTGCCAGTCTTTACTAATCCAACAAGTGCCCATCCTTACTAATCCAACTGCCCATCCTTACTAATTCTACCACTATTACTACAAGTACGAACTAATCATTATAAAATCTAAAGTACCTGGCAGCAACGAGGTTCCTTATTCGCTGACGTTGAATGCTCTCTTTTATCTCCTCCGCGGTGGGTGGCTCCAGGCAGGGGGGGGGTTTAGAGACACCGCCATATCATTGGCTGTCTGGGCGCAGCTCTCGGACACCTGAACACATCAGAGACCAAACTGCTTATTGTGGAGTCGCCAGGTTTTCTTAGTGTCATACCAGTAGAGCAGTGGTTTACAACCACTGGTCTGGGGACCACCAGTGGTCTTTGAGAGGGTTCCAGGTGGTCCCCAGGCTAACACAATAATAACATGAATTTGGTTTCATGTTTACACTCTCAAGAGTTAAAATATATTCATCAATCAAATCAGCCCAAGTCTACAGTACACAAATAGAGAATGTAGCAGATTAATCGTCATTTTGGTCTGCATGTTTAGCTGTTTTGTTTTCCTAAATCCAGCCTGGAATTGTGGACAAAAGCAAAATAAATATTTAGTTTTGGGTCTGTTGGGGCTAAAATGTCATCAAATGGTGGTCCGTGGCTCAAATGCTGAATAAATAGTTGGCCCTGGTACCAAAAAGGTTGAAAACCACTGCCCTGCACTAGAGCTCTTTGGTTCTAACACCCCAAAATGTATCTATGGATTTGTTTCCGAATCCAAACTATTCCTTCCAGGAGAGTTTGCAATAGAGGGTGAAAGGCGTAGAGAGAGCAACGGAGGAGACTGGTCTCTTCTCGTCTCCTCAGCGTGAGGAGAAATTAATCTGTTTTACACAGATGTGATGATAACAAGGTTCCACAATCATTGCGCGTTAACTACTTCGTAATCTGCTCTCTTCTTTATCCACGACGATAAGTGCGGGAGCATGCAGTAGAGTTGCCATGGTTGCTTTAAGTTTGTTCTATTTATTTTCTTTGAGTTCCATTTTCCATCTTGTGGAGGCCAACACTGTTGTCAGGGTCTATGATACAATAAAGTAGAATGGCACGCCGGAGTTTTCAATTGAGGCTGTCCTGGCTTGCCTTGGATGGTTTTGCGTGCACAAAACATAGCTCTTGTATTGCTGATCCGCAAGCAAGGCAGCCATTCATGTTGCTGCTACACTAACCTGATCCAAGGTCAGCTTAAAGGTAAGAATCCAACTCCACCTCACATCCACTCTATTGGCTCATTATGAATCTGCTGGAGACTGCCTTGGCGTGATTGGCTAAAACGCTGCCTCACCCGACACAAGTGAAAATGTTCACCTTTTTTTGGGCATGCACTGTCGGGTGTCAGGTACAGATGTGGTGTGTGAAAAACGTATTTTTCAATTCACTGGACCTTTAAATCATCACACAATTTAAACATAACTCCAATGGACAGGTCCTCTCGGGTATTTTCGTAATAGGGAGCCATGTGAAGAGAGTAGGCAACCTTTTCAATATGAAGTGCCTTGCCTTCATTTCCTTGATAGTCGGTGTGTCCTCTTGACATTAATTTCATGACACTACAACAAAATGATATATTCCATCCGCTTTTGATACGTACAGCAACCTTTATGTTTTCTCTTTCTCTTCTTCAGGATGTATGATTATTAGACTATACACCTTTTTATGTATACATGATTGGGTCTGGCACTTTGAGGCTCAAGTAGGCCAGGGTGAGTTACAGGACCCATTAGGGTTCCATTTTGTTCCGCACTATCATTTAGCTGGGGACCCCCTGGAACTCCCTCAGGGACCCTTTAGGGGGAACCGTGTGTGTGTGTGTGTGTGTGTGTGTGTGTGTGTGCGTGCGTGCGCTCACAGTCAGATAGATGCCGATGGTGTCGTGCTGGCGGTGGATCCTGTCTATGATCTCGTCCAGCAGGCGGCCGATGGAGGGCTTCTCCAGGGTCATGGAGGGCGACAGGCCGCAGCGCACCAGGGCCGGCCACACCTCGCCCACGCAGTCCCAGTCCCTGGTGCTGGCCAGGCACACCCCACCATACGCACCCAGCAGGGTGTACAGAGCTCCCTGAGGGGAGAGAGACATAGAGAGAGAGAGAGAGAGAGAGATAGAGAAAGAGGAATCACATGCAGCACAGAATCATCATCAATCTGTTGAAGATACGTGAACTTGTGAAACTCTAATGCCAGATTTCCTGTTGAAGCTTTTACTCATAAATAATATTGTATGTCAGCTCACAGCTTTAATACAATGGAAGCATGCGGTTATGTGTTATACACAATCAATCAATACTTGCTTGCAGGGGTGTTATGGATTTGGTAGATTTTCTTTTTATATTCTACTATTAGACCAACTACCCTCGGTACGGGTGCCTAAAAGGTAGATTGGGCGATCTAGCAATAGATCACAGACTGTGCAGGTAAATCACATCACATGCCCATAAATATATAGTATATCACTTAAAGCTGTCTCCCGAAGCTTGGGATTCGAACCATCCGCTTGTTAGGGTCGGCACTAATGACCCCGAACACTTTGTTTTGTTTTTTTGTTTGTTTAAACCCAACCTCACAATAAGAATTGGTTGAGGACAATGAAGTTACTGTATGTTCACTGTACAAAGCCACCTTTGTTTGTTATTTTTATTTATTCATTTTATATTGTTGCGGAGCTCCTCTGTTTCATTTGGTCAGAGCTGTGTCTGTACAATGGTTAAACAGCTGGGCTCCCTGTAGCCTGATACGTAGCATCAGAGAGAGAGAGAGAGAGAGAGAGAGAGAGGGAGAGAGAGAGAGGACGAGAGACTATGGAGCAGATAGCAGCATGTTAAAGCAAGTGCAATCTGGATGAAATTCATGTCTGAAAATGAATATATAAATGAATATTATTATATTAACAGCATGTGAGCCCGACCAGGCTCAGAGCCTCTTGGTCAGAGACAGAGACAGCCTTTTTTTCTGGTTGGCGAGGCTCGTAGCCCAAAATCAGGGAGAGGGTACAGCCTTAATATCACTTGAATAAAGGAGACACTTGATTGATTGACATAAAAAGGTCCCATCAGCTCAGACCCACAATGTAATACTTTGTTAAAAAAGGACTACTCCATTTAGAGCCTTTATTATGCAACAGCAGTGCCTCTATTCCATCATTTCCCTTCTATTATATTGCTAGCCTGGCTAAAGTCAGACACCAATCAGCCATTGGCAAAAAAAAGTATACCAGCCTATCAGTCTGGCTTATTAGCCAATCTATTATGTAATGTAACATCAATGTCACTATTCAATTTTCACCCTTCTATTATAGTAACATCATCGCCATTATTGCAAAGTTTTCAACATGGGATAACCATTTTTGGTGAGTAGATCTCATTTAGCTTGGCATTTTGAAAGTAGCTCTCAGGCAAAAAAAGGTGTGGGCGCCCCTGGATTAGACCGCTAGACCGTTCTTATTTGATGTATTACCTTGGGTACTTGGCTCATGAATTGCAGGAGGACGCACACACGAATGTGCATGCACATCTGTGGATGTGCGTGAGCCAGCCAAAAGAATGCTGGCGTGATGCGGTGGTGACGTGCGAAGCGACCAGTGTACTTACATGGAAGATTTTATATAAATGTCATATATGCAAACTCTTGAAAGTGGCACCTTTTCATACAAGCCACTTTACAAAAATACTATGGATCTTATATCTGTTTTGAATGTCTTATATACTGTATGTTTTACTTCGCTGCCTTTACTTATTAAAAAAATAATATGGATTGTATATTAACTTGATTCTCTTCATACAATCTGAGGATTGTATGAAAGGTATCAGAGAAATTTCCATATATGTAACCTTGCATCGCTGTGTGGCATGCTGAGCACTAGTGGCAGTACTCGTTCACTCAGTTCCCGTTTTAGTGTTAACTCTTGCGTCCATTTAGAACGCAAGGCGTCCCTTTGGTATGAAAAGGGCTTTAGAGGGTCTGCTTCAATTGTAAATTGTAATTGTGATTGAATTGACATTTCCAAGCACAGTTTGAAGTGTCTCTGATGTTGCAAGTGACAATTGTTTGTCTTGTTTGTTGTTTTTAATTTAAGTTCTGTTTTTTTAACATTTTATTGTAAAGCACTTTGGTACAACTCTGTTATATAAATGTGCTATATCAATAAAGGTAGTATGGTATGGTATGGTATGGTATGGTATGGTATGGTATGGTATGGTATGGTATGGTATGGTATGGTATGGTATGGTATGGTATGGTATGTGATATTTGAACTGGTGGAATGCTATCTGAATGATGTCATGGGGAGCGCATCACAGAAGCAAAACTAAAGCATTTGCGTTGAACGCCAATGCCTCTGGCTGAGGCGTTGTTGCTGCATGTAGATACAGTGCTGTATGGCAGTACTGTATGCTTGCAGAAGTGGTACTGTGGCCAAAACGTATGCGGCGATGCATTTGCACAACCTGTTATGCAAAGCAGACATTTGGATACTTGGCTCATGAATTGCAAGAGCACGCAACGCACGCACCTGCACACACATCTGTGCATGTGAGTGAGCTTGCCAACAGAATGCTGGCATGATGCAGCGGTGACGCGCGAAGCGGCCAGCGTATCCCTGCATCAGTGCGCAGCGTGCTGTGCAGTGGTGTGAAGTACATTTACAAATAGTATTTGAGGTATTTGTACTTTCCTGGAATATTTATAATTTGCAATGCTTACATATACCATATTGAAAACTTTAGTCACTAGTTACTTAGTAGGTATTGGTTATCATCTGCCCTGTTATCAGCCATTTGAAAATAGCCCTTCTACAAGCTCACAATTGTAGATCTGCTGTTTTCAAAAAGATTTGTATACATTTCAAAACTTAAAACGGGACATTTTGCATAATGACTACTTTTACTTTCCGTAGTTTCATTTACATTTTGACTTCCGGAGTTTTACTTGTAACACAGGATTTATTTGTTGCAGTATTGACACACAATGTCCGCCATTGGCGACAATAGGCGTCAATAAATTTATATAAAGCAATAGTTACGCCCACCACCATTGGCGATGATCGTCAGCAAAGATGCTGACGGGAAGAGTAATAAGGAAAACATGTGAGTACCTTTTTTCCACCACTGCTGTGCACTGAAAAAAGTAAGTCATCATCATGCATATGCGTGTGTGTGTGTGTGTGTGTGTGTGTGTGTGTGTGTGTGTGTGTGTGTGTGTGTGTGTGTGTGTGTGTGTGTGTGTGTGTGTGTGTGTGTGTGTGTGTGTGCACACCGTGCACACAGTACCTTGAACTGCTGCTCGGTGCCAGTGGTGTGTTCGGGGGAGAGCAGCTGAAGCACCCTGGGAGTCAGGTCTCTGTAGGAGAAGCTGTAGATTCCCAACGCTGCCATCAGCTCATTCTGGGCCCTGCCGCGCACCTACAGTACATGCACGCGCACACAGTTACACACACGCACACACACAATCGTCTTTATTTAGGCACATCACAGGTTCACAGCAGGGGTGAATATAACATTTCCCAATTGGGGGGGGGGGGGGGGGGGGGGGGGGGGGGGTGGTATGGGGGGGCGGCTTCATCGCCCATTGCGCGAAATGAAATCGCACCCATACCATTTTCCATTACAGGACTTTTATTAGGCAAGTAAAGCATTAATAATAGCATCAGTTGTTGTTGAAGTTGCAACAGACACGCAGCATGCATAAAGCTAAAGGTCTGACTCAGAGAGTTTTCTGTTTTCAATGATGAAATGCTGTTGGTTTAGTGGTGACACAGCTGTAGTTAGTTATTGGCAGTAGTAGTGTTTCAAATCATTTTAAATATAAGCACTTTAATTTGAAATATCTTGGGTTGTTTTGCATGCCACCGTGTTTGGTGGAGCAGACTGGGCATTTAGGGAGGCATTGCCCCCCATGCCCATGCCTAGATCCGCCCCTGGTTCACAGGTGTGTAAAAACAGTATGGGGGGGACTCATTGTTGTGCGACACAACAAGCTCTGTGGTCTCTTTGGTGTTTCACGTATGAGAGAGAAAAAAGAAGCGAAAGGTTGAAGGGGAGAGAGAGAATCAAAGACAAAGGTAACTACATATCTACTGTTCTCTCTGCACGCGTGTGCTCCTTGCTTTTAGTTGAGCTCTTTAAAATCCTTGTTGTTATTCATGTCCTCACTGTATCGCACTGATGGTATTATTTTAATGTTGTTTTATGTCTTTGCTTCTCTGACTTTGCATCAGCCGCTTTGAAAAAGCACTTTGAGCTGCATTTCATGTACTTTTAGGTGCTATACAAATAAATTAATGTTATTTCATTTAGCAGCTACCATATGGTGATGAGCATAGCATCTGGTATACGACACTGCTCATGATTTCAAAGCATAAATTGAGCATTTTTATATATTGTATATAGCACCTTTAATTATTCATACATCCTCCCACTCGCAGAGACATGCATAGACAGAAGGTGGAGGAAACCATGCAAGGCACCAACCAGCACACCGGGAGCAATTAGGGGTTTGGTGTCTTGCTCAAGGACCCTTCCGCTCTAACTCTGGGGGAGCTCCATCGGCAGTGAACTGTGAACCCTCTGCTTCCCAAACGGCCGCTGTACTCTGCCCATGAGCCATGAATGAATGAATACATATATATGTGTGTGTGTGTGTGTGGGGGGGGGGGGGGGGTACCTGACTGTAGGCGCTGGTAGACAGCAGTAGTAGATCACAGAGCAGGTCCTGATGGACTACCTTATATTCGCTGCCTTCACACACCAGCTTCCTCATCTAGTGGAAAACACCAAACCATCGCCATCACATTAGTAACAACATGTTGCAAACAGCGATTATATGGACTAACGCACTGGATTTCAACCTTTTTGAAACCAGGGCACACTATTTAATCAGCATTTGAGCCACACACCATCATTTGATAATTTTTTTTAGCCCTATAGGGTTAGATTAAAAGAAGTAAAGATTTCTTTTGCTTTTGTCCACAATCCCAGGCCGGATTTGGAAAACAAAACAGGCAAACATCCAGATCAAAATGACCATTATTCTTCTACTTCCTTCCTCTAGCTGTGTAGATTTGAGTTAATTAAAATTAAGAATATTTTAACTCTTGAGAGTGTAAACATGAAACCTAATGGACCTGCAAGGCTCCATTTGGTTTCATTTTTACACTCCCGACGAGTTACATCTGGTTGACCAACTTTCCATCATTTAGCTGGGGACCACCTGGAACCCTCTCAAGGACCGCACCATTGGTTGAAAACCACTGGGTTAAGGCATCTCAAGAAGTTCAAGAAGGTCATCCCAAACTCCTACCACTTAGAGCCTGCTGATGAGCAGCTTCACCGGTTCCAAGGACCAGATTGCTCTGAGGAGGGTGGTTCGCTCGGCTGAGCCCTCGGAGCTGCCTCAACAAGTCCAAGAGAATCGCCAACAGACCGTTCATAATGTTCACCTCAGAGAAATGTTTACACAAGCATCAAGGCCAGCACATGCAGCCTCAAGAAGAGTGTTCTGCCCCAGGCTGTAAGACTGTTAAACTCTACAACAGGGGTTTTCAACAGGTGGTCCGGGGACTACTGGTGATAACTGGACCACCTGTTGAAAACCCCTGTTGTACTGGTGGTTAATCAGATGTAATTCTTTGAAAGTGTAAACATGAAACCAAAAACACCCGCAATGTTTGCACTCTTAAGAGTTAAAATCTTCACTTTGGGCGAATTAGCCAAACTAGAGAATGTAGAAGATTAATGGTCATTCTGATCTGTATGTTCGTCCGTTTTGTCTGTTTTCTCCCAAATCCAGCCTGGAATTGTGCACAAAAGCAAAAGAAATCTTTAGTTTTGGGCTCTGTGGGCTGAAGTGTCATAATCGTGCTCCATGGCTCAAATTCTGAATAAATAGTGGGCCCTGGTATGAAAAAGGTTGAAAACCACTGCTTTACAATATTCATGGCCTTGTGTGCTGTCTGAGCTCTTGAACGCAAATCTAAATCCAGTAAAGGCAGAAATACTTTGAAAAGTTTGCATAAATAAAAGCCCAACATGCATCACAAATTGACACATTGATTGGCTATTGTTGGTGTGAGGGGGAAAAGCTCCTAATAAAACGTAAAAACAACATAAAACATATGAAACCACATATCACATACACACACACACACACGCACACGCACACGCACACACACACACAAACACTTTTTGTTTGTTTTTTTCCTTCTTACAAATTATTTGATTTTGCCCAAAAAGTTTGTTGTCATGACCCGAATTGGCTTTGCCTGCGGCATAATTGTCTTTATATACTGTACTTTTTAATGAGGAAAATTCATTCCTGGGCCAGGCACTCTTGACGTCACTGCGGAGCTCTATAAACGTCGTCGTCATACAGTGAAGACAACTAGTGATTTAGTGAAATAATGATCGACAACAAGCTCACAGCTCGTGGGAAAACCTTTTTTTTGTACCACCACAATAGGGCTCCAGGTTGAAGGTATATTTTTAGAAAGCCCAGCGGCTCCCTGCACACACTGGCCACTGGGGCTCATGGGGTGAGGCTGGACCTCGCCTCATCTGTCCTCACACAAGGCTTTGATCACAGCGGCCATTAAGCCTGCCTGACCTCCTCTGTAGGGCTGACATTACCACCTGCCTGCCTGCCTGGCTCAGTGCTACAGTGGTGCTTCTCCACTAAAAAAAAAACACACCCACTGGACCACTTTAATTTTTAATGATCGATCAATTGATCGTGGCCTGGATATACGATCAGTACGTGGTACTGACCTGCTTTGCTTTAAACTATAATTTATTGGTTGCACGACAAAGACATGTTTTTTTGTCCATGTTTTTCTTCATAATTTGTTGTTTTATTATCATTTAACCATAGTGTTTTGCAACTATACCTTTACCTGCAGGTCAATAATACCACTGCCATGGCTTAATGATTAAAGGCTTAATTTTTCTTTTAGGCTTTAGGATCTCAGTTACACCTGGGAAACCTGAACTGAACATTCAGTGGGTTTTCTGTGGTGTGGAGTTTTCTGTGGGGTCTGGAAGGCTTTTGAACTAAAGTGAAAACAGTGGAAACAGTGACATCTGCTGGCAAATGCCTTTGACATAATGGGATTTGCAGAATGTGACATCACCAGAGCACTTGTTGTAGCCGGAAAAATCCAGAGCACAGAAAATCTACTGAATGTAAAAAGTTATGTTTTTTTTTTTGCTTTTGTGCTTTGAAAACCTTAAAAATAATGTAAAATCCTTTTTTAAATGTCTTAATCCCTTTAATTAGTACCACATCTACTAACCTCATGCTGCAGCAACACCCTGTCGATGAGCAGCGCTCGAATGTGACGTTTATTCCCAAGGAGCTGCAAAAAAGAAGAGTAATCCATATATTAATATGAATCAATAAATAATTAATCCATTCCAGGGGCACCCACACGTTTTTGACTTGAGAGCTACTTTCAAAGTGCCAAGCTAAATGAGATCTACGCCCATGTACGACTGCCCATTGCTGAAAATTGGAATAGTGGCGCTGGTTCATTTCAAACTTTGTGGGTGCGCAAATGTATTCGGTTACATCTTGTGCAACTCGCAGAGCTGAACCAGCAGTCCGAGTCATCGCAGCTGGTCTTGCTATTTTACTCGCTAGTAGTCGCGACTGTTTCTGTTTCGCAGCAACAACACGATGGCTATCGCAACTCACCCGGTCCTCCATGGACTTCTTGACGAGCGTGAAGCTTTTCCAGCGATTGTCAAACTCGTTTCTGTGGGTGCCTCGGAAAAACATGAGGTCACTGATGACCTGTGGGCGGAAGTACAGGTGGACAGACAATTTACAATTAAGGCATTTAATCCAATGCAGAATCTTGAGGGACCCCTAGCACCAGTAGAAAACCTGTACAGTAAGGCATGAGTATACACTATGGAATGTTGTCTATGTCTACATGGCTAGGGAAAATGCTACAGTAAGTGCAAGGGGCTAAGATGGAGTCTGAAGAGGTGGGGTTTCAGACTACGGTGACAGACAGACAGTGGATAAAGACAGTTTCTGGTTTACATGTAAATAGAACCCTTAAGATCTTGCTGTTTTACAACTTACGTCTCTGAAAGTGGTGCTCAAACATTCCAACCATCCCTTATTTTGTGTTTGGCACCCACATTTTAAAACACTTTTATGGGACAACGAGAAGCAACGATTTGATTTGGGGAGGAAAAAAAAAGTTCAAATCACTTAAAAGCACGCCATAATTTCTGGCATTCATGTTTTGGACAAATTGTGTGAAAATGTTTCAGGTATTTCAGAAGCAAAATGTTTTTTCATTCACTGTGAAATTCGCTCATGAATGCCTTGGCCTTACTGTAAGTGCTGAACAGCTGGGAAATAGTTACATAAAGGCCTTCAATCAACGAAAATGATGGTGATTACATAACCCCACACATTTCCATATACTGTATTTTTGCAAAGGATTCTGGGAAGTGTGCATATTATGGGTCATGTGTACGTGTCGTGTGCGAGTCGCAGCGGTCGGTCTGCAGTATAATATGTTATCCATTTCGCCGGTAGAGTGCAATCACTCCAGCATACTTAGAAAACAATTTTTCCATGAATACCAAGTGCCCCTGCCGCTTTCCCTGTACATTCTGTTTTGACAACCTGCTTGAATTGCAGCTATACAGTACTAGGGACTGAGAGCTTCGACAAACTGCTTTCTATAATGCCGAGGAATAAATCACTGGATTCTCTACCTCTGGGACTGGTGTTAATGATAATATAACATGAATATAAAAAGTAATCATGGGATGCAGCCTCTCACACCCTAAGAATGCTATTATCGTTGGATAAGATCTTGTCTGATGCTGTATCTCTATGCTGTATTGATGTAGGTACCATTAGGAGATAGCAGGCAAACATTGTCCAAAATAACAACTCTTCTACATTATCTAGTTGTGTATACTTCATGTTTTACAATGTTTTAACTCTTGAGAGTGTAAAGTGAGACGAATAGACGTTTCAGTAAGTCCCTCCCCAAACTGCTATGGTCCAATCACAGCTAAGCATAACGTGATAGACAAACCATCTTCAGAAAAAACTTCTTGGCAAAACAAGAAAGTGGCCGCACACACCAGTAGCCAAAGTGCCAATATATTTATTTAGGACATAGCAGGTTTAAGAATCCAACGTTTCGGCAGTTAAGCCTTCATCAGGGAATCACTATTCCCTAATGAATTATTGGCACTTTGGCTACTGGTGTGTGCGGCCACTTTCTTGTTTTGCCAAGAAGTTTTTCTACAGTTTTCTCCCATGGGCCTGCACCACCAAACAGGATTTCGGTGTGCGTGAGCATTTTTGTGCACAGACAAACCATCTTCACCAATAGCTTTCCTCTATGATAAAACATTGTTTAAAAATAAAAGAAATGTCACACATTTTCCACTGCATATGACAGGCCTTGTTGATGGATTTGGAAGAGATTTGAAACATCTGGTTCCAAAAATGACGCTTATCATTAATCTTATCATTATATTTGCCTCATCATTATATTTGCCTTGGAATGAATGAGGCTGGCTGGAAAGTGTCCAACCAATGGTAGGACATTGGGAAGAGGGCGGGGCTTACTGCAAGTTATATTGGATCCATTAGGGCCCATTTTGGTTTCAATAAATAAATAAATAAAGGTTTGTGGTGTTGTTGCTGTATTGTACTGAATCTGTCTGTTTCTTGCACAATGAAAAATAAATACATATTTGAATTATGAAAGTTCTAATAAGGGTTCATCTCCACCATTTAGCTCTGTCTGTCTGTCTGTCTGTCTGTCTGTCTGTCTGTCTGTCTGTCTGTCTGTCTGTCTGTCTGTCTGTCTGTCTGTCTGTCTGTCTGTCTGTCTGTCTGTCCTTCTCTCTCTCTCTCCCTCTCTCTCTTTCTCTGTCTCTCTCTCAGAGGGCCAGAGAGTGTGTCGTCGACAATAAGCCTAGTTTTCTCGCACTTGGCAGGAACACAGAGTGAGAGGCACGAACAACAATAAGCTGTCGTACCTCCAGGGGAAAATAAAAGCATTAAATATGTTGCAGGTCTTTGTTGTTTATTGCTTGCTTAAAGAGGGCAAGTGCAGAAGAGCACAGGGTCTGACTGACGAGTCAAACACTGTCTGCGTGGGACTGACCTCACCATGCACAACTGGGCTTTGAGCTGAACACTTCGGAAGACCTTTGTCGTAACACTAACTCTCTGCCCTGCTTCTCTTTAAATATGCCTCGGACTGCCAACGGCAGCTTTTAACGATAGGTGTTGCGCATTGCACATTGTATTATTCAAAGGACAAGGCCCTCTTGAGATGCATCATCTTGTTGGGTTGATATACGGTTTAGACTGCTGACACTGCACTGCAGTTTCTTGGTTTACCTATACAATCCTATCCTACATGAGTCACGATTGCTGTGTCAGTTGTAATAAGTGCCTAAATTGTATACTGTATGTTGTATTTCTTAGACTACTGATAACTGATGGACCACAATGGAAACAAAATCTTCTTGTTATTATTATTAATGCCATTGCTGTTTTTGGCATTTTTTAAATTTAGTTAGTATTAAGGGTTTACTGAAGGGGAGCAGTGAATTTTCAACGTGACCAGAGTTTTGTGGTTAGAAGACGCTGTGCGATGAAGCAAACATGTGAAGCTGGGCATTATGGCAACCAGTGTTGTTTGTTGTGCGCACGCTCGTTTCGTGCATACGCACACACGTTTGATTTTTTTTTCGCAACACGGTTCTCGTCTGTCGGTACTGAGTGACACCGTGGAATCGCCACGATAATATGGGCGTTCATCACTCCTTGTCTGTAAAACCCTTTAGTCTTTTGGATGAAATGTGTATTCATTTTTAGTCACATCTTAGTCACTGGGACAAAAATGCTTCATTAGACACATGTTGATTAGCATAACATTTGACTCTTACTAGTACACATAGCCTATACACTCAACAGACCTGTTAATAAAGTAACCAAAAAACAAAGCGCCATTCTGAACAAACCAACAAGGGAGGGCTAGAAAGGGAATAAAAAGAGGATGTAGCGTGCTGCTTTCTCTCTCTCTCTCAGGAAATTGCAGTTACCTTCAGCAGGTGGAGTTAGTCTAAAATTGCTCAGCGTTGCACAGACACAATGAATCACAACTATTGATTGCGTGGGGTGGGGGTGGGGGTGGGGGGTCTGAACTAAATTGGAACGGTGGGTGGACTGCATGAACCGGCTCCCCCGTGGCCTCGTCCTGATGAACCCCCCCTGCCCTCCCGCCCGGGGCAGAAGAGAGACTCCACAGCGCACCGTGGGTTATTTGACGGCGGCTGAAGTTAAAAGTGTTTTAATCTAATCAGCGCTGCAGCAGGGAGTGCGGGGTGTAATTTCTTATTGACGAACATTTGGGAAGTGATCAATGAGGGGCAAGGTAAAAAAAAAGAAAAGAAAGAAAGAAAAAAACGAGGAAAACAACAGCCTACTCTATAGTTTCGAGCGGAGGGAGGGTGAATGTGTCTGGTCCAAACAGGAAACTTTCCGATTCACGTATTAATTATAATGAACAAACAAATTGATCCGCCACGATGACGTGGGGGAAAAAAAGCGGAATGGGGCGCGGTACGGTAGTCATGGCGATGATGTCGGCAAGCAAGCAGGATGCTGCCAATCTATCTGCCTTTTCATGATCAGATTTGTCAACGGATTTATTATGTTAAACACTGCATTAAATACACGTTATCAAGACGTTGGAATATGGCTAATGTGGTGCTTGGTAGTATTCACTTGGAGCGCCTAGAGCACATATGTCAAAGTCAAGGCCCGCGGGCCAGATCCGGCCCGCGAGATGATTTAATCCGGCCCCAGGCTTGTAGAGCAAATGTCTGAGTCTATTAAAAAAAAGTAAGTCTCTAGCACGTTCCTATCAAAAGTTATGATCGTTTAAAGAAATGCTTTTGAGCTCTCTTCTGAACGGCATGTAATGCATGTTGTCCAGCAGGGGGAGTCGTTTTACCAGGCTAGGATGCTGGCACTGCAAAGTGAGAACTATATTTCAGCAGTACAAGGGTGTGTAACCGAGAGAACTATACTTCAGCAGTACAAGGGTGTGTAACCGAGAGAACTATACTTCAGCAGTACAAGGGTGTATAACTGAGAACTATACTTAGTTAACTATACATATTTACTTAAATTTAGTATTTGAAATTTAAATGCTATTTTCGTATGGTTTATTGCTGCTCTAATATTTATCCTGTGCATCATTACACAATAGACCTTTCTGTAAGCCCTGCCCTCTCCCCGAAGGGTTGGACACAAGTAAATATAAGGGACATTACACATTAAAAACTGGTTCATTTTTTAACCAGTCCTAAAAAATGTCTTTCAAATCTGTCAACAAGGCCTGCAGCATGCAGTGGAATATATGTCTTACATTTATTTGTTTTAAAACAATGTTCACCCCCCCCACCCACACACACACACACAGGTACTTTTTGAATGGTGGTGATCGTGCGTGTGCGTGTGTGTGTGTGTGTGTGTGTGTGTGTGTGTGTGTGTGTGTGTGTGTGTGTGTGTGTGTGTGTGTGTGTGTGTGTGTGTGTGCGTGCGTCGCAGGGAGAACACAGACCTTTATGATGACAAACAGTGACTTGGTGTCGTCCTCTGAATGGTCCAAAATGTGATCTGATTGTCAAAGAAAAGAACACACTTTACTATTAATATACAGTATGCATATAAACATGAGTCTGTTGCATCACACATACACACACACACACACACACACACACACACACACACACACACACACACACACACACACACACACACACACACACACACACACACGCACACACGCGCGCACACACACACCAGGAGTCGTGTCAGAGGAAGTGTGAAGGTTTGGACAGACTCGCATAACAGTATTTATGAATATCACCTTTGTCGGGTGCAGACCTTGTATGTCCAAAACTGCTTAGGAGATGGAACAGAAACAAGCTGCTTGTGTTCCATGGATCCAATGCAAATACTGTAGTTATGATTTAGTCAAGAGCACATTGTTAAAGGTAGGGGAAGTGATTTCACTTTTGTCAGATATCACCCAAAAAATATTTTTTTCTGTTAAAATGCTCTATTATAAGGTGTGGAAACCATATATGGAGTTTCCCCCTCCCCCACGTTAGCAGAGGAGCTAATAAAAGTTCCCCAGGTGGTGGGTGAATTCTCCTCCAATCAGGATCGAGCAGCAGGTTCACATAGTGTAGCTACTGTTTGGCGCCCCTAGTGCACCAGGCTGGTACTACACCATGAATTTCAAATCACTTCCCCTACCTTTAATGATGATCATTAATTAGAAAATCCAGGGGAGGTCTGAATAAAAAGCAGGGGAACTTTTTTAGATTGTTTTCACACGACACTGATGACATAGTTAAACGTTGAAAATGGGTTCAATTTCCCAGTAATGACATTTTCTTTTAATTTGTTTGTCGATGATCTACAGCAGTGGTTTTCGGGGACCACCAGTGGTCCCTGAGAGGATTCCAGGTCCCCAGCTAAATGATGGACAGTTGGTAACCAAATGGACCTCTATAGATCTGTAACTCTTGAAACCGTAAATTGTATTTAAATATCTGAATTACTTAATTTTCAACAATCTACACATTAAGAAAATGTAGAAGATTTGTTGTTTAGACCAACGTTTTGCCAGTTATCTTCTAAATTGTGGACACAAACTTGAAAATCCTTGGTTTTGGCATCAGAGAGACTGAAGTCAACATCAAATGGTGGTCCGTGGCTAAAATGCAGAATAAATAGAGGCCCTGGTATGAAGAAGGTTGAAAACCACTGATCTACAGCACAGTACAAGCCCATGAGTCGCAACGTCTGGACATGTTTTTTTGCCATATTTGCCAGACACTGTCACACAACAGAGTAGCACAGAGTTCCAGCCCAGGGCTCTCTAATCAAAATGTTAATTCATTCATTCCTGTCGAATATAAGCATAGATGCAGATGGAACTCCGATCTAGACATGACAGCTGTGATGTATGCTTTTAAATCGGCTGCTCTTTTGACTGTAGACATATTACGGGCTACTGCTTGTCAGGAAATTCCTTGCAGGTGATTTTATTCTAAGTGCTGGTGTTTAGAAGTGCTCGTTGACTATCACTCAACAGCCCATGCGCACCATGGGCTGTTTGAAATTTGCACATAATGCAGGGGGGAGCAGAAGGTTGCTTTAGTGATAACGAGTGCTTCCTAACTCTGACACTTTCACATGCAGGGCATTAACATGTCTACGATGGACTTTTATGAAACAAACATTTTGCAGATAATTGAAGCTTTCCGTAGAGCATACCTGGGCATTATGCGGCCCGAGGGCCAAATGCGGCCCTTTGGCTGACTCTGACTGGCCCCTGAAAGGGTACCATGGTTTTCAACCAGGTGTCCTTGAGAGAGTTCCAGTTAAATATGGAAATCTGTTTAACCAGATGTAACTCTTTGAGAGCGTAAAACCCTTGCAGGTCCATTTGGTTTCATTTTTATGCTCTCATGATCTGAATTAGCCCAAGTCCAAAATTAATGGTCATTTTGATTTGTATGTTTGACTGGTTTGTTTCCCAAATCCAGCCTGGAATTGTGGACAAAAGCAAAAGAAATCTTTAGTTTTGGGGTCTGTGTGGCTAAAATGTCATAAAATAGTGGTCTTCTGTGGCTCAAATACTAAATAAATAGAGGGCCCTGGTGTCAAAGTGGTTGGTCTTACTCTTACTTTTATCTTGAAATTAAATTAATATTACGCAGACTTTAGTTCAGCCTTTAGTCTTGGCCCTCCACAACATTTTATGTATCTCATTTGGCCCCTTGGGGAAAATAATTGCCCACCCTGCCGTAGAGGCTGCATTTTCTTTGAGTTTGACGTTATTTAATACAACTAGATAGGAATCTTCTAGGAATGTTCTTCTGTTTGGATGAATGGGGTGTCTATGGGTTGCACCTTGTTAGCACCTTGCTTCCAAGATGGCTACGGTCCGAATATCGTCAATCAGGGCCGGATATAACATTTCCCAATTGGGGGGCAGGCGAAAATGGTATGGCCCGTCTCGCTTCGTGCCACGGGCGATGAAGTCGCACCCATACCATTTTCGGTTATAGGACTTATATTACAACCCCAATTCCGTTGAAGTTGGGACGTTGTGTAAAATGTAAATAAAAACAGAATGCATTGATTTGCAAATCGTTTTCAACCTCTATTCAGTTGAATACACCACAAAGACAATATATTTAATGTTCAAACTGATAAACTTTATTGTTTTTTGAAATTATACAATCTTTTGTAAATTGATCCCTGCAACACGTACCAAAAAAGTTGGGACGGGGGCAACAAAAGACTGGGAAAGGTCATGAATGCACAAATAACGCCTGTTTGGAACATTCCACAGGTAAACAGGTTAATCTTAAACAGTTTAATATCGTGATTGGGTATAACAGGACCATCCCAGTCGTTCACAATCAAAGATGGGGCGAGGTTCACCACTTTGTGAACAATTCTGTGAGAAAATCATCCAACGGTTTAAAAACAATGTTTCTCAACATTCAATTGCAAGGAATTTGGTGATTTCATCATCAACAGTCCATAATATAATCAAAACGTTCAAAGAATCTGAAGAACTTGCTATACTAAAGAGACAAGGCTGAAAACCAACACAGAATACTTGTGACCTTTGATCCCTCAGGTGGCTCTGCATTAAAAACTGACGTCATTGTGTAAAGGATATTACTCAGGAACACTCAGAAAACCATTGTCAGTTTACATAATTTGTCGCTACACCTGCGAGTGCAAGTTAAAACTCTACCATACAAAGCAAAGCCATACATCAGAAAGGTTGGTTTGAAAAACAACCAGAAATGCCTTCTCTGGGTCCACTATCATTAGAAATGTGGACTCATCAGACCACAGCACACTTTTCCACTTTGTGTCTAACCATTTCAAATGATATTGTACCCAGAGAAGGCATTTCTGGTTGTTTTTCTGGTTGTTTTTTCAAACCAACCTTTCTGATGTATGGCTTTGCTTTGCATGGTAGAGTTTTAACTTGCAATCGCAGGTGTAGCGACAAATTATGTAAACTGACAATGGTTTTCTGAGTGTTCCTGAGTCCTCAAAGTAATATCCTTTACACAATGATGTCAGTTTTTAATGCAGAGCCACCTGAGGGATCAAAGGTCACAAGTGTTTGGTGTTGGTTTTCAGCCTTGTCGCTTTAGTATAGCAAGTTCTTCAGATTCTTTGAATGTTTTGATTATATTATGGACTGTAGATGATGAAATCACCAAATTCCTTGCAATTGAATGTTGAGAAACATTGTTTTTAAACCGTTGGATGATTTTCTCACAGAATTGTTCACAAAGTGGTGAACCTCGCCCCATCTTTGATTGTGAACGACTGGGATGGTCCTGTTATACCCAATCACGATATTAAACTGTTTAAGATTAACCTGTTTACCTGTGGAATGTTCCAAACAGGCGTTATTTGTGCATTCATGACCTTTCCCAGTCTTTTGTTGCCCCCGTCCCAACTTTTTTGGTACGTGTTGCAGGGATCAATTTACAAAAGATTGTATAATTTCAAAAAACAATAAAGTTTATCAGTTTGAACATTAAATATATTGTCTTTGTGGTGTATTCAACTGAATAGAGGTGGAAAACGATTTGCAAATCAATGCATTCTGTTTTTATTTACATTTTACACAACGTCCCAACTTCAACGGAATTGGGGTTGTAGGCAAGTATAAGCATCAATAATAACATCAGTTGTTGAAGTTTCAACAGACACGCAGCACGCATAAATCTAAAGGTCTGACTCAGAGAGTTTTCTGTTTTGAACGATGAAATGCTGTTGGTTTAGTGGTACAACAATTGTAGTTAGTTAGTAGCAGCAGTAGTGTTTCAAATCATTCAATTTGAAATATATTTGAAATTCGGGTCGTTTGCATGACATCGCGTTTAGTGGGGCAGTCAGGGCATTTAGGGGGGCATTGCCTCCCCAGGGCCCATGCCTAGATCCGCCCCTGCCGTCATTTGAATGTATTGGTACTTTGGGTCAGAGTATTGTATCACCCCCCCCCCAGTACCCAATACCAGTATGGGAACAACTCTATCAATCGTTATGTCAGTAACAGTGTGTGAAGGCAGGTTCCTCTGTCCGGTGCAGCAATGACCACCATGTAGCCTTAATAAATCACCAACAATATTAGTGGGCTGCGGAGCCAGAGAAAAACATCGCTCACTTCACTCCGTGAATATTTTACGCGGCCTCCAGCCTCCACCTGTTGCGGTGTCCAGATGGAGAGAGGCGATACCGCCATTAATCCACACGACTAACATTAGGTGACCTTCGTCTGGGCTCAGGGAGCCAGATAAACAGATTTATAGGCTACGGTATTTTTTAATGTCACCGTCTGCAATAATGTTACACTAGTAAACTGACATTCAATACGGCCACCTAAATCTACTTCAGATATCACGGGGCGGTAGCCCAGGACTGCTTCCGGACTGGAACTTCCAAGGTTCCCAGTTCGATCCCGGGGGTTGGCTCCAGAGTGAGCGTCGAAGTGTCCTCGAGCAAGGCTCTGAATTGTACAGTTTCCTCTGCCTTCGGTGAACGTAAGGCACAATCCATGTAAAGTGCTTTGGATATAAAGCGCTATAGGACTATATCAGAGGTTTTCAACAGGTGCATCGGGGAAGACCAGTGGTCTGGAAAGGGATCCAGATGGTCCCCAGGTTAAATGATGGACAGTTGGTTAACCAGATGTAACTCTTTGAGAGCGTAAATATGAACAATATTAAAATATTCATCATGTGTATTAGCCCAAGTCTACACAACTAGAGAATGTAGAAGATTAATGGTCATTTTGATCTGTATGTTTGACTGTTTTGTTGCTGAACTCCAGGATAGATTGTGGACAAAAGCAAAAGAAATCTTTAGTTTTGAGGTCTGTGGGGCTAAAATGTCAGGTCTGCAGCTCAAATTCTGAATAAATAGTGGGCACTGTTATGAAAAAGGTTGAAAACCACTGCTATAGGGCTAGATTATATAAAATCACACCAGATCATGGGAAAGTGAATTTGTACTGCCGTTGTCAGGCTGCCGCGGCAATTCTTTGCGACATTTCCAGTTACTGCACATTAGTTTCAAGGTGTGGGGTGGGTTCATACCTTGTCTCCTGACATGGCTTTTATGACTGCCAGTTGATGGAGATACAAGGTTTCTGCACTGACGTTGACAGCATACAGTATGAATATAAACATGAGTGTTTGTGCACTACAGTGAGACACACACACACACACACACACACACACACACACACACACACACACACACACACACACACACACACAAAGAGAGAGAGAGGAGCGGTGTCAGAAGTGGTGATGGTTGGGACAGACTCACGTAGCAACAGTCTCATGGTTTGGCAGATGGATGCTCTGTAGTTCTCCCTGGAATCATCTGGAGGGGAGGAGACACACACATGCACGTGCACACATGCACGCACACACACACACACACACACACACACACACACACACACACGCACGCACACACACACACACACACACACACACACACACACACACACACACACACACGATGGAGACAGAATGCACGATGAGCAGCAGCAGTGTGCATGCGTGTGTGTGTAGGATGTGTGTGCGTTTGTTTGCATAGGTGTGTGGGTGCATCTCTGCATGCTTATATTTGTGTACGTACAGTATGTGTACATGAGGGATTTGTGTGTGCAAGCATGCATATGTGTGTAGTGTGTGTGTGTGTGTGTCTGTGTGTGTATTTACCATAGTCGATGCCGATGTAGAGGTTCATCTCTCCAAGGTTCACCGTGGATGGAACCCTGAAACATACAGGCAATGTGAGAGGACTGCATACTCACACTGTGTGTGTGTCTGTGTGTGTGTGTGTGTGTGTGTGTGTGTGTGTGTGTGTGTGTGTGTGTGTGTGTGTGTGTGTGTGTGTGTGTGTGTGTGTGTGCATGCGTGACTCACAGGTCAGCTACGTGTGGTCCATTTAAAGGGGGCAGCATGCTCCCGGCTCCCAGAAGGCAGTGCTGCACTATGGCTAGACTCTGCAAGAGCTCCTCCCTGTGGGCCCAGTCATATATCACAGTCAGTGTGTGTCTACGTGTCTTAATGACTACACCTAGTTTGGACACTACCGAAATTGCAAGTATGCGTCACAAGTGAGAAACATGAATATGGAGTTCTACCCTTACACGCCCCATAATCTGAAAATATGAGTATGCGTTATCAATAAGCTTTGGGCTTATCAAGCCTGTAACCAAACAATCTGGACAAGAGGTTATCAATACATTCATGTTCCATGATGGCACAAACATGTTGGTCTGAGAGTGTATTGATACCTGCCAACCAGCACTGTCCAGCAAAATTACACCTTTAAAGGGATTCTGATATAAAAATAATGTTTTTTTTTTTTTTTTTTTTTTTTTTTTAGGTTTTCTGACCTCAATTACAACCCCCCAAAAAACCTTTCACATTCAGTACATTTGAAGTGATGTCACATTCTGCAAATCCCATACATGTCAATAGGATTTGACAGCAGGTGTCACTGCTTCCACTGTTTTGCCTGTTTTCTTTGCAGCTCAAAAGCCTTCCAAACCCCACAGAAAACTGCAGACCACAGAAAATCCACTGAATGTTCAAAGTTCAGGTTTTCTCTGTGTAACACCTTTAGGGTGATGGCATAGACATTAACCAGTTAACAGTTTCTAGAAGATGAATTTATGGGGGAAAAAGATGCATCAATAACTGTATTTGAAGGTCCTCGTAAAAGACTAGTTCTGTTCAGAATTTATTGTGCCCCATCTTTCCACAATAAAAAATGCTCGATATCGGGCTCAATAAGGCCTGATATGCCCGATCGATGAGGTGCTCTTTATAAATAAAAATTAATGAGATCCATGAGCCACTTCAGCTGTAGCACCCCTATGCTGGGAAAGAACTTGGAAAAAAATCCAATCTACAAGCTCAATATGCAACACAGTGCAACACATGAGCTTGTTGGTCAGCAATTGTTTGGCAAAGACATTTGGTGTAGACCAGCGGTTTTCAACCATTTTTTATGCCAGGGCCCACTATTTCAAATGATTAGAGAGTTTAATGTGAGCCTGGGAGACTAAATGTCATCAAATGGCGGTTTGTTGTTAAATCCAGAACAAACAGTGGGGCCCTGGTATCAAGATTATTGAAAACCAAACCGGCATAGAAGTGACGATTTAAGTGGTTAATGAATAAATAACCATTCATCGGTTTGACCTGCTCATTGGCTGCTCTCCGGAGACGTGGTCTTTGATTCGCTGGAGTTCGGGTCGCAGGAGGCGGTCCAGCAGCTGGAACACAAAGTCCTGCTCTTCCAGACTGGGGACGTGCCAGCACACCCCCAGAGCACGCACGTCCCCCGCCCTGCCCCAGTCCTGGACACACACACACAACACACACGCACGCACGCACGCACGCACACACACACAAAATCTGATTAGAGTCACAATCAACTTTCACGTCTGCAACAGACTTTAAAAAGGTACTGCATGTATCAAGTCGGTACCAAGAGAGAACGAGAGGGAGAGAGAAAGAGAGAGAGAGAGAGAGAAGGATAGAGAGAAATAGATGGAGAGGGGGGTAGAAATTCAACTAAGACCGGTGAAATCGGGCCCTTGTGAAATCCTCAGGATTCATTTTACTCTGAAGGAGTCACTTTGAACCCCCTCGTGGTCCCCAGGCCTGATGGTTGAGAACCAGTGGACCAGAGCCGTCTTATTAGAATATGAAATTAACATCTTATCATGCAGATGTGGCCGATTTTCAACGGTTCTGTGGTCTTCCATCAACTTCATGTCCACTGTGCAATAGACCTTGGCAGTAAGGCCTTGCCCTCTCGCCAGTCTGAAAGTGTGCAACCCACAGGGTTGGACACTTTCCAAACCAGCTCATTCAATCCAAAGTAAATATAAAGGACATTAAATACTGCTTCATTTGTGGAACCAAAACTGTCAACAAGGCATGCTGTATGCCTTCTTTTATGTTTTATGTTGAGGTTTGTCTGTCACATGTTATGCTTAGCTGTGATTGGACATAGCAGTTTGGGCAGGTTTTACTGAATACTGAAAGAACTATTGCAATATTAGCAGCTACTGTATATCAATCTTTCCAAGTCACAGTGGAATTAGAGTGTCTGCTAAATGCCTAGCCTCTCGGTTAGCCTGTCTCTTGAGTCGGCAGCCACACAAGAGAAGTTTACAATAGACATCCGAAAATAGGCTGCGTGCCAGGGTTGCATGCTCAGCAAGGGATGCTTTTGAGACAAAGCACTCAGAAAATAGAGCTTTTAATGGAAGTAAACCGAGTTGGATTTACAAATCGCATATAGCTTATGCACAAATTGAACCGTAGAAAGCAGGGAAACAGTTGGGGAACCAGAATAGTAGTTTAAAATTCCTAAAACGATCCCCCAATGAACCGGAACACGCGTGTCGCGTGTGTCGGGACGGCGTGGGTGGTCTCGTCTCGTACCCGCACGGGCAGGTCGGTGTGGAAGCCTCCCGGCGTGCTGCGGTAGTCGGTGGGGTAGATGAGCGCCAGGGAGCGCAGCGCGTGCTCCAGCAGGCTGCACGCCAGCGTGTACGCCCGCTTGCAGCGCAGGCGCACGCACGCGCACAGCACGCGCTCCAGGTCCCCCCGGTACCGGTACAGCTGCTCCCCGTCCACGCGTATCACCTTTAAATAACACACACGCACATACACACACAGGAAAAAAAAAGCGTACGCACAGTTAATTTGACTGCTGTCTTTTTTCAAAACGTATAAAAGTAATTAGAACATCTGGCGTGTCTTCACAAACAAACACGCAGATTCTGCCCCTCCCGGGGGGTCGAACTGAATGCCTCAGAGAGACAGACAGCGTTATGTTTGAACGCCCGGGATGCGAGAGGCTTGTGTGTGTGTGTGTGTGTGTGTGTGTGTGTGTGTGTGTGTGTTTGTGTGTGTGTGTGTGTGTGTGTGTGTGTGTGTGTATGTGTGTGATGCAGGGGCAGATGTAACATTTCCCAATTGCGGGGGCAGGAGAAAATGGTATGGGTGCGGCTTCAGGGTGAAGAAGCCGCACCCATACCATTTTCAGGTTACAGGACTTTTGCTAGGCAATTAAGCATCAATAATAACATCAGCTGTCGTTGAAGTTGCAACAGACACGCAGCATGCATAAAAATAAAGGTCTGACTCAGACAGTTTTCTGTTGTCAATGATGAAATAGGTACTGTTGGTTTAGTGGTGACACAACTGTAGTTAGTATCAGTAGTAGTAATAGTGTTTCAAATTATTTTAAATATAGGCACTTTAATTTTAAATATCTTGGGTTGCTTTGCATGCCATCGTGCTTGGTGAGGCAGTTAGGGCATTTAGGGGGGCATTGCCCCCCCATACCCATGCCTAGATCCGCCCCTGGGCTTGCGTGTGTGTGTGTGTGTGTGTGTGTGTGTGTGTGTGTGTGTGTGTGTGTGTGTGTGTGTGTGTGTGTGTGTGTGTGTGTGTGTGTGTGTGTGTGTGTGTGTGTGTGTGTGTGTGTGTGATGATGCAGTTTGATGGCTTCTCATCCCACCTCCGAAAGCAGCTGGAGATTCCACAATAACTCCTTATCCAACTCCTCCTCGCTCACGAGCTCCTCATCTACACACGTGCATGCACGCACATGCACACACGCACATGCACAGCACACACACACACAAAACATGCTTTGATCAAGGCACTACTTTGCCAAAACACATTAGCATTTTGTGTCGTTTGCGTTGGTGTCTAAATTAGACTAAAATGAGTCATGTTCTTTCAATTCTTCTCCTTTCAATCTTCCTCTGTTTGTTATGCTCAGCAGTGGGATGAGATCAGCATTGCATCAGGGAATTCCGTTGTTGTTGTTGTTGTTGTTGACGCACGCACGCGTATGTGCGATTCACATCATCTGTAAAAAAAAAAAAAAAAAGAAAAACACAACCATACGGGGCGGCGGCGGGCGGCGCTCCCTCGGCACCGCACAGCGCGAGCGTTCCCCCCTAACTGAGCGCACGTCTTTCTGTGATTGCTTTCCAGCACCGCCGTTACGGAGTCGCTATATGTAATTTACATGTGTGGGGGGCGCACGTCATTTTCTATATGTCAGGTATTAAAATGAGTCACATCTTACGAGCCTTAAAGGCCCCTACGGTCCCCAAAGGCCGATGTTTATACCGTTGTTGTCGCATGGAAACCTAATATGTCCAAAAAAAAATGGTTCTTTTATCTAATCGTTTAAAAAAACCTTTAACTCTTTGACAGATTAGCAGAATAGCTAGGCTCGCTAGCTCAATAAAACAGTCTGTATTTTCGCATTTGACTCATTCAGAGATAAATGCATTTAAAGTTATTTTTCATTCATCAATTATAGTTATAAAGTGTGTGAGGTGTTTTCTGGGTTTTGCACTCACATCAACACCTAAAACCTTATGAAATGGTTAATCTATGCTTCTAGATAAAAAAAATTACAACACGCGTTTTGCGTGATAAGCAGACAACAGAATAATCAATCACACCAAAACGCGTGGTAAATTGGTAAAAGAGTTAAAAATTAAATTGGAGTTTAAAAAAATAGTGAAAACAGAGGCTGGCTGGGCCTAGTGTTCCAGGCAGGCACATACCACATAAATAGACTCTGGCCTGACAGCACGGCACACGTTTGAGTCCCGCTTGTGACGACCTTTGCTGCACATCTCCAACCATATCTCTCTCACTCTTTCCTGTCGATCATCATTTGTGAATATCAATTGTTTTGAAATACCAAAAACAAAACGTAAGATTAAATAAATGGTGAAAAAATAGACGACCTACACACACTCCTAACGCGTCACGTCTCGGCGCGCTTGGAGCTTGTAGACCTGCCGTATTCGCCATTCGCATTCGCTTTCATGCAACATTTATGTATGTTAAAGTATTGGAGTGTTGATCTGCAAAGTTGAAGCTATGGGAGATACGAGGATTTCTGCCCTGACGGCGGCGGTTTGAAGTCAAACCGCTAAGGCGCGGTGCCAATCACTGAGCGTTGCGTTCACATTTCAAAAGCAATCACTTCAGACAAACAGATGCAGATTTCGCAAAACTCTAAATACTCGTGTGCATGTCTCCTGGCAGAACCAATCCCGCGCATGAAGCCTATAACACATCCCACATTAAGACATTCATATGTTGATATATCTGAACGCCGAGGGTGTGTGTGTGTGTGTGTGTGTGTGTGTGTGTGTGTGTGTGTGTGTGTGTGTGTGTGTGTGTGTGTGTGTGTGTGTGTGTGTGTGTGTGTGTGTGTGTGTGTGTGTGTGGGCCTGAATGGCAATGAACCACAGGCAGGCTGCCTGAGTGAAATGAATAAGGCCTGGGATTGGTTGTGTGATGTGATCATGAACCGAAGACATCAGATTCAACATGTCTGTATTCTGTTGCGTGGAAACGGCATGCAACCATAAGCCTCAATTTGTACTTCGATAAACACCCTAAGGTTCATACACATTTGGAATTTTAGAATAACATACATTTTCCAGACTCCAGTTTCTGGCACTGGCTGAGGCCCAAAACACTGAGGTGTCAGTATAGTGTCAAGGTGGACTTGACAAGGGAGAGGAGCTATGTTGCCCCTGGGCCAGGGACCGCCAGTGATTACAGCTCATGGAATATTCCAGCTAAGGCAGTGGTTTTCAACCAGTGGTCCTTGAGGGAGTTCCAGGCGGTCCCCATACAGCTAAATAATGCAGAGTTGGTAACCAATTGGAGCCTTTATAGATCTTTAATTCATGAGTGCAAAATGAAACAGAATTTTCATTTTACACTCTCAAGAGTTACATTATTATTGAACACCTAAACGACTTAATTTCCAAGAATCCACACAATTGGAAAATGTAAAATAATTGCTATTTTTGATTAACATCTGCCGGTTATCTCACCTAAACACACCATTGTGGTCGAAAACAAGAACATTTTCAGTTTGGGGGTCTGAGAGACTGTAAATGTCATCAGATGGTGGTCCGTGGCTCAAATGCTGAATAAATTGTGGGCCCTGGTTGAAGAGCACTGAGCTAAGACATCACCTTAGCTGTCTGAGGTGTATGAACTCCCACAGAGACCAAGGAGCCGCTGCCTTCCAGCACAGAGCTGGAATCACTGACCTGGCAGGGACCAGCCCCCCCCCCCAGAGTCCCCTGTCTGGGTTAAAACAGAACCAGTCATACTTTTTCCAGACCTGGAAATGTATGACATAAAATTCCATACCTTTCCTTACTTTCCATATTTGGATAGGAACCCAACACCCCCCCAAAAAACACTTGTTTTATATCAATTAAATCTTGTATTCATGTTTTTTGTGATAAATGCTAAGCCAAAAATGTGAGGACTAGCAAAGTCCCCAGTAAGACACTCAACTGAGCAGCCACCTGCTCATTGATTTATTGGCTTGTTGGAATGTGACAAGACCAAAACAAATCTCCATGAATTCAAGATTTCATTGGGTGTGTAATTCATAGAAAATAGGTAATTCCTTGGGGAAAGAAGCGCTACACTGCTCTAAACACTTTCTAGCACTACAATGGAGACTTCTTGAAGATTCATATTCAGTGGTAGCAGTGCCTGGATTTGAACCAGGGATGTTGCAGTCTGAAAGCATGAGTTTTACCAATGGAGCTATCCAGCACACACAATCACCTGTTCAATTTACAGGTAGATTTCATCAGGTGTGTAATTCATAGAAAATAAGTAATTCATTGATTAAAGTAGCACTACTGCTACGACTACTACTACACTGCCCTAAACACTTTCTAGCGCTACAGTAACAGACATACATACACAATTACACATACACGCAAGTGTAGGCGCAAACACACACACACACGCTCACAAACACACACACAGTGAGGTACTGACTGTCTGTAATGCTGGATATGATGCCACAGCAGTGAGGCACGAACAGACGAAGAGATTCTGCAGGATGACACTGCAAGTGCACACGCACACACACAAGCATGCAGACACATACCATGGTCAGGCGAACGCACACAAGCAAGCGAGAAATAACAGCATTAGCATTGAGTGACAGAAAATAATGAAATAATAAAGCATCTGTATTGTTGGGGAAAAAAACTTTCACAGACGATAGCAGTTTTACAAACAGCTGGGTGTATCTTCGGTTAAAGGTAGGGGAAGTGATTTCACTTTTGTCAGATATCACCCAATTTTTTTTTCTGTTAAAATGTTCTATTATAAGGTGTGCAGACCATATTATATGTAGTTTTCCCCTCCCCCACGTTAGCAGAGGAGCTAATAAAAGTTCCCCAGGTGGAGGGTGAATTCCAAGTCCCTCCCCAATGCGTCCTTGTCCAATAGGCACGTTAGCAGAGGAAAGCTTGATCTGCATAGCATAGCATAACAGTTGCAGTCGCTATACCGCAGTGTTGTGACGAAAAGAGAGTTGAGCCAGAAGGCAAAGCTCTCTGCTATCTTCATCCCTACCCTCACCTATGGTCATGAATTGTGAGTCATGACCGAAAGAACAAGGTCGCAAATATAAGTGGCCGAAATGAGTTTTCTCAGGTGGGTGGCTGCCATCTCCCTTAGAGATAGGGTGCGAAATTCAGTCGAGTAGAGCCGCTGTTCTTTCGCCTGGAAAAGAGCCAGCTTAGGTGATTTGGGCATCTGGTTAGGATGCCTCTCGAGCGTCTCCCTAGGGAGTTCCTCAAGGCACGTCCCACTGGGAGGAGACCCCGGGGCAGACCAAGGACCAGGTGGAAGGATTACATTGACTCCCTAGCCTTGGATTGTCTCGGGATCCCCCAGGAGGAGGTCGCTAATGTTGCTTGGGACAGGGAAGTCTGGAGCTCTCTGGTGGAACTGTTGCCCCTGCGACCCAACCTCAGATAAGCGGATGAAGATGGATGGATTTTTTTAATTGAAATGTTTTCAGATTCCAGGTAGAAACAAAAAAACACAGGGAGGGAAAGACATGTTTGAATATTCTAACCCCCCCAAGGGATAATAAAGCTATCTATCCAACTAGTAGGCTACCATTGTACAATAATTACAGCACCCCATCTTTAACGATTAATTCCCAGAGCATACAAAGATACTAGTATAGTTCTGTGAGGGACTCTAGTCAAATAACACGAAAAAACAAAGAAATGTTTTTTGTTTCAAAGTGGGGTCCGGAGGGCTCCATTTATACGTCGCCTATTTTCATTTTTCTTTTTTAATAATTTTTTGATAACATAAATCTTTTCTTACGGTGTCCCTGTCACAAGACGCGAGGTGGGGTGGTAAATCGATGCCAAAGGACACACCAAATTGAAAAACTTTGAGAAGTGCTCAACATAAAAGGACACAAGCACAGAATTGGAAGCCACAGGGAGGATGCGAGAGGATGCATCGCAGACACGGGAGGTCAAATGTAATTTTCCACATCGGCTGATGGCGATTGGAAGGTTTCGGGATCAATTTTTAAAAGGGGACGGTTCGCAGAAGACCCCTTTAAAGATGTCCAGTGACCCCCACATCAAAGAGGATCCATATACACAGCCAGACGCGCGCGCGCACACGCACACACACACACACACACACACACACACACACACACACACACACACACACACACACACACACATATATATAATTACTATATTTCACTGCTGTCAGGCAGAGACCTCGGATGCCCTACTACTTGATTGATCATTTTTTTACAGCGTCACACAAAATGAGCATCAAAAGTAGCAGTAGATCTGTTTTTTTTTTTGCTATTTGGGAATTTGACGACTGAAATGTAAGCGTTTTGGACACGTGAGGTCTTCACCCGACAGAGATGATATCTGTAAAGGACATCCACATTTTAGCACTGTGATTTTATGAATGTCATTTAACGCCATTTATATTTGGCCTGACAGTCGGCCTGAATTCACCTTTCATATTTCACTCAAGTGTTGATCAACTCTCACGCTCACACACACACACGCACACGCACACGCACACACACACACACACACACACACACCTTTGCCGTGGCTCTGCACATGTCCGCCACCATCCTGCCAGACACGCAGGGCTCGAAGATGTTGGAGGTGGCGAAACGGTACACTTTCTGTAGCGCCACCTGTTGATAGGAAAAAAGAGAACAGCCTTTCTTTTTACACGTTCAAATAGTGCGAATCACTGCAGTGCTGTTTCGTGTTTCATCTTGCATCCATGTCCTCACAAGAACAGAAAATCTGGGCTGATGGTCATTGGCGAGGACTGATACAGAACGACGCCCCTGTTTCCAGAGGAAATTGTATGGGGGTCTCAGTAATCTAACAGTTCAGAACTGTATAGAAGAATACTAGATTTTCCTTGATGGAAAAAGGGCCAATGCACCCTAAATGTGTGTATTTTTGGCAGCTGAACACCTGAGGGAACATTTGCTTCCGTCCATAACCATCCCATCGTCCAAGTGGTTGGCCAAAAGGTTGCCTGATGATTACCCTCTCGTTATTCCTTGCATTATTCCCAATATCCCATCGTCCAAACGGTCGCCCTGATTGTTGATTTGATATGTGGGGAAACTCCATGAAAACACTTTGAAAGCGTTCTCCTAAACAGCACAGCCTCAGAAACGACACAACGACACTCATCAGCGATTAAGCGGCGTGCGATGTGAGCTTGTAGAGCGCTATCATGCTACCAGCAGACCACCACATAACAATATCACGGCGGGGCCTCTTGCACTTTCTCCCACAGGCACGATGCCTTGTAGATCGGCTATAAACTGGATATTAACAAAGCATTGGTTATTGCTGACCTACTAATAAAACAATAATCATAATCATAGTAATTTCGCTCATCTGACGATTATCCCTGTGGGATTAATTATTGTTTTGTCTACCTGCCCAGGAACAACAGGCTTAAATGAGCTGCTATAGCAATCTCAATTAATCACTGTCCCTCCATGGTGATAATAATAATAACAAACACTAACTGAAATGGAAAGAAATTAAATTAAAAGTACTGATTGAGCTCTTGCCATGTTTATTCTGTATTTTTTTTTTTAGGGCGAGCATCATCTTGTTTCCTTTCTTTAATTCTTTATCCTTTAAATAGTTAATTAATAAATTAAAAATGAATTAATGAATCGTGTGAGTAAGAAACCTCATATCTAGAGAAAACAGCAGAAGTTCTAGCTCACCACACCTCACCATTGTTAGGCGGCGTGCACTTGCATTTCAGCTATTTTCAGTATGTTTTTGAGGAGGAGGACCGTGCGGATGGTGTCTGTGTGTGTGTGTGTGTGTGTGTGTGTGTGGTACCTAACCTGGTATATGTCAGTAGAGCACTGGGTCAGGATGGTGCTGACGGTGGAGGACAGGCCCAGCTCCACCAGGCTCTCCAGGTGGGTCTGGGTATCCGTCTCTGTCTCTCCTCTGGTCTGCAGCAGAGTGTTGCAGTCGATCAGGGCGAAACACCTGGGAAACACACACATGCGCACACACACACACACGCACACGCGCACGCGCACACACACACACACGATTACACAAGAAAACTTCATTGAGATCGAATGAACAGATGACACAAACCCAATACTCTATTCCCAAGGTCCTAGAGATTCCTACTAGTGTCAATGCATCCTTGAGTCTGAATTGGCCGGGATCAGTTTACAATGTATTAATACCATTGGAATTCAGGCATTTAGCATGCATTAATCCATAGCGATTTACAGTAAGCAAGAACACATGGTAATATATTGAATACATAGAAATGGTCATCAAGCTAACAGCCTAACATCTGTCTAGCAGTAGAAAATCTGTCTACACTGTTGAGACTGCCACGTCTACATAAAATACTATGTTATGTTGTTATGTTACATAAATATTTTGGGACACACAAAGACCTTGCATCCCAAAAAATCCATTGCATATGTTTTTTTTTTTTTTTTTTAATAACATTTTTTCTAGAATACATTCTTCTAAATCCAAACTACTACTTAACCTAAGAAGTTCTGGTGCATTACCTGTCTAGAAACTGAAGGACGAAGTCTTCAAACTGTGCTGAGGCATAACACAAATCCTTCTCAATCTGAGAAGGTGAGGAAAAAAAATAATATAATATACTGTCACTGTTTTATGTATACATATACAGTATATCACCTATCTCTGCTACTACAAGGAAAACATGCACTTGTATATACTGTACAATCTGAATCTCTTTTTCTATTTCTTGCCTGCTCTTCTTATTTGAAGTCTATATTCTATACTTTTGTTTTTTCCTTGTTTTTGTTGTTTGCTGTAATATTATACTGTATATATTATTGTCTGTATATTATATTTTCTGAAGGAAGCCAAACAAAATCAGTTTTACTTTTGTGTACTGGTACAGTAATACTGTAAGAATAAAGCACAACCTTGAACCTTGCGATGCAATTAAATGACAGCTCAGGCAGTAGTCAATGCAATGGACACATGACATTATTTCAATTCACTAGAAATACGAGGTAATGCCAGAGGAAGAAATCAACTTTTAACAACAACATGTTCATGTTGCACCACCTAGATGACGGTCACTAGTATCATTTGCCATCACCTGGGCGGGACAGCAGTGTAACTTTCCCAACGTTAAATGTCCAACAACAGTCAGCTATGCAATATAACATCAACAGCTACCGGTATGAGGTGGCAAAAAGCTGGACATGGCTAGCAATAGTTGCTATTCTCCTTACTATTTGGATTGGCATTGGCTAAGCACTAGTTTTTTTTTTGGCTGGGATTTAGCTAAGGGCTAATTAAGACAATTTAGGCATTTAGCAGATGCTCTCGTACAGAGTGACTTCAAGGTAAACACATACATCAAAAGCAGGGACACAGTGTAGTGCCTCATTAAACTAGGCTCACAGGTAAACCAACAAGTCTACCACTACTAATATACTAGGTAAACCATTTACAGTACATAGCATCTGTCTGAATAACAGGCAAATCACATTGAGGTCAAGGAAGAAAGTTACAATAATGCTAATTTCCTATCAATTACAAACGCTATGAAGCCTTGCATTAATGGGGATTGTTTTATTTTTGTAGCTGGTTGTCAAACTACTGGCCAAGGACTAGAGGAATGTGACAAAAATAAGTTATTCTTTGGTTGAGATGTTCATTTCATCAGGGCATTCTGACATTGCAGTGTGTGTACCTGTGTGAGATCATCGCGCTGGGACGGGGCGGAGGAACAGTCCACTAAAGGCACCAGAGTGGTGAATGTAGCGAGAAACTGGAACGTTATCTGGAGACACACACACACACACACACACACACACACACACACACACACACACACGTGTGTGTGTGAGCACGCGCACACAGGAACGTATTAATACAAACTATCGGTGCATTCACGCGGCACCACCTCTCAGATTAATTATCTCACTCCCAGATAATTAGCACAGCAGCAGCAGAACAGAGTGGGAAAGGAACTATACAGTATTTCCAAAAAAAGAAGGGAAAAAAAAAAACGGATTCAATTACTCGTGGTGGGACGGATCGGTTTAGTCTGTCATGGCCGGACCCAACAGAACCAGCAGGGCCCGAAAATAGAATCTAACATCCACTTCTCTGTTCAAGCATGAACGGGGAACAGATTGGCTTGCAAATGGAGGGTTCCGCTTCACTCGTTTATGGAACACAATAAAACAAGGAGAGGAGAGGAGAGGAGAGGAGAGGAGAGGAGAGGAGAGGAGAGGAGAGGAGAGGAGAGGAGAGGAGAGGAGGAGAGGAGAGGAGAGGAGAGGAGAGGAGAGGAGAGGAGAGGAGAGGAGAGGAGAGGAGAGGAGAGGAGAGGAGAGGAGAGGCTGTGAAGGAATTAACGACGCATTTCATTCCTTTGATAAAGGAGGGCCGGGCAGGCGGGCAGGCAGGGGGGGCAGGCCGGGGGTCGGTCGGCCCATTACCCACCATGCACTTGCTGAAGTCGTTGGGGTCTACCCCTGGCAGCGCGCCCATCAGCAGCGGCAGGACGTGCAGGCGGCCCTCAGGGGAGGACACCAGGCTGCGCGCCATGCCGATCATACAGCTCAGCGTGGCGGTCAGCGTGTGGGGCTCTGTCAGCGTCTCCATGGCGGCGTACATCCTGGACGGAGGTTACACAGTATGTGTTTACGGTAACTATGTTTCAGTAAGCTCCGCCCCAAACTGTTGTGGACCAATCACAGCTAAGCATAACATGTGATAGATAGACCTCTCCACCAATAGTTTCCCTATATGATAAAACACTGTTTTAAAGAAGAAATGTCACACATATATATTTCCACTGCCCTCATTTTGCCCGTATTTAATGTGTAATGACCATTAGATTTACATTGGACATTATTGGGGCGCCTATGGTCTAAAAACTAAGACGACGTTTGTCGTCTAGCTTTTTTAACTCCGGAAAACTAAAAACTGAGATTAAATATATTCACAATTTTGTGTCAACAAAATAAAAACTAGACAAGGACAAGCCACAAGTGTACAAGTGATCCAGCAATAAATAAAAGAAAAGCCATTTAACACTTGGCTTCATGTGAATATAGCAGATCAAGAAGATCACAACGCGTTGCGCCGCAAACGCTTGTGAGCTTGCAGCGTAGCGCACACATGCAAGCACACACAACATGTACAGTACACGTACGCACACACACACACACATGTGGACACACGTCACTAAATAATATGCTAGTTAATTTACTATTAAAAAGGCTATAATTATTTATAGTATATAATGTATGAAACAGTCGTTCTCTGGCTCAATGGGTTTCTCTCTTGCTCCCTGTATGTTAGTAGTTTTCAACCAGTGTTTCGGGGACCACCAGTGGTCCTTGAGAGGCTTCCAGGTGGTCCCCAGCTAGGTTGGTTAACCAGATGAAAAGTTGCTCAGCCAGATGTAACTCCTGAGAGTGTAAAAATGAAACCACATGAACCCATTTGGTTTCATGTTTACACTCTCAAGAGTTATAATATCCACCATCAAAATTAGAAGTCTACAAAATTAGAGACTGTAGATTAGAAGAATGGTTATTTTGATTTGTATGTTTTGTTTCTTTAGTTTTGGGGTCTGTGGGGTGAAAATGTCGTCAAATGGTGGTCTGTGGCTCAAATACTGAATAAATAGTGGGACCTAGTGGGATCAAAAAGGTTGAAAACCACTGCTTTATGTGGCTTCTCACACGAGGAGCGGCACACACACACACACACACACACACACACACACACACACACACACACACACACACACACACACACACACACACACACACACACACACACACACACACACACACACACACACACACACACGCCACTACTCACTTCTCCAGCACAGGTGGGATGGTGAGCTCAGGTGTGAGCAGGGCCAGGTTCTGCAGGGCGTAGGCTGCATCCATGCTGCCCGTCTTGCTGCATGTGACCACAAGAGGGCGACAGATCACACACACGCACACCATGAACGAACACATTTTAAAACCAGACAAGAGACCGGTAATCACCAGATTAGCGGTCATTCTCTCTCTCAGATTAAGGCCACTAGTGTCAAGGGCTGAATGTGCTCGTGCTGTGCATGCACTGTAAGAGCCCGTCTGCCTTTTTACACACATTGATCTTGTGAGGCGACGACGTGCGTATTGGTTTTCCGTTGGCTGGTAGGGGGTGGGTGTAACGCCGGGGGTCTTGTGTAATGTCGACACGTGGCGTTCCGGATTTATATTTGATTGACGTGCGACATGTCGTGTGCTAAGATCGCAACACATCACAGTGATATTTTCGTCCCCCGACGCAACACAAGGCAGTATAAATCATGACATGAATCTAAATAACTGAGAAAAAACTGATATCTTTCTGTGTGTGTGTGTGTACTTCCTAGAGTTGACAACATGAATGCTAATGAGAGACCACTCTATAAGATTGATTAATTAATTATGGACCGCGCACACGCACACACACACACACACACACACACACACACACACACACACACACACACACACACACACACACACAGTCGATTCTAGGTGGTCCAATGGTTTCTCTTTTGTTTCCCACTCTTGATTTGCATTTAAAGGTTGTGTGACATTTATTTTCATTTATTTATTTATTTATTTATTTATTTGTTTATTTATTTATTTATTTATATGTCACAAGTGAAATTCATCTTCCACAATGTACCAAGAAGAATATCGATGGAAAAAACAATTGAAATGTCAAGTTGTTATGTAGATACATGAGCAGTATATGTTTTATGGCTCTGTATGTTTTTATGACAATCTGTCATGACATCATTGCGATGGAATGACCAAATGAACTGCCACAGGGAGTTTGATTCATTCACCACAGTTAATAATAACGTCTCTGGTCAACAGATCCAGATAGTTGTCCAATGACATAAATTAGTTACTACGCTAAATATCGTAGCTGTTTTTGCTGCCTGCTAGTCATGTCAAATGTCACTCATATGGCGTGTTCGCATTTAGCAGTGACAACATGACTACACTGTATAGTATAAGACATTTTCGACAGATGTCAGTTGACTTTATGACGATACGATGTGAAGATACGTGTCAAGTTGAGCTGGCTTCATTTTTTTTCCAGCTCTCCTCTGAGGGATGTTCTTTTGTTTTGCCAATTGTACTCCCATTCGTGCACTCACTGCACAAAACCTTGGGGGAACAAAGAGTTCAGCCAGAAGATTCTGTGTTCTTTCTTAAAGATGGAGAGCTGTGATTTTTGTATTTGTGTACTTGATTAGGAGATGACGCTACCTAATTAGACCCCTTGGTGTGTGTGTGTGTCTTTTTTATATGCAATGATGTTTTCCCTTTGTATTTAGGGTTTCTTCCTGGAGGCTGAAACCTTTCCAGGGCAAGACTGGGATTTAGTCAAATCTAGTAGAAGAGTCGAGCGCTGTTCATGCAGCCTGAATAGATTCTAGAAACTATTGTTTTCAATGAGGGCGGCACAGATAAGGGCAGTTTTAGGCATGTGTGCAACATGCCAACTTATTAAAAGTATTGTACAGTAATGGCTAGTCTCTTCCATGCGATACTGTTACCACAAAGAGGGATTTGAACTCATTAAAGCTGGCTGTTGCCTCATTCTGATGCATTTCTGCCTATTTCTACTCCAGGCCAATAGACCAGACCTATGGAAGTTAACAGAGTTGCCAGAACTCTGTTTATAATATACCAGGGGTTTTCAACAGGCGGTCCGGGGACCACCAGTGGTCCCTGAGAGCGTCCCAGGTGGTCCCCAGCTAAGTTGGTTAACCAGATGTAACTCTTGAGAGCGTAAAAATATTCAGCATCTGAATTAGCCCAAGTCTACACAACTAGAAGATGGACAAAAGCAAAAGAAATCTTTAGTTTTGAGGTCCGTGGGGCTAAAATGTCCTCAAATGGTGGTCCGTGGCTCAAATGCGGAATAAATGGTGGTCCCTGGAGTCAAAAAGGTTGAAAACCCCTGTAATATAGGAAGGCTGCGGTAGTGTAGTATACCTGAACATGGCCAGCAGGGCGGCGCCCATGAGGCTCTGGCTGAACTCCCGGAGGTCGTGGTCAGTCAGCCTCTGTTCCTCTGGTACGGGCACCAGCCAGCAGGGGGCGGCGTGGCGCTCACGGTGCACGCGGCGCACCACGCTGGCAGGGAGGCGCTGCAGCACCCGCATCAGCTTGGACTACACAGGGTGGAGATTCACAGTTAACCCAGAGGTTTTCAAGCAAATAAAAAATGGCCCGTTATTTTCCAGGCATTTGAGCCACGGACGACCACCATTCGATGACATTTAGCCTCGCAGATGAAAAACTCAAGAATATTTGTGTTTGTTACAGGACCACTCTTCAATGTATCTTCATATAATAACGTACATGACAAAATGTGCAACATCATTCAACAGATTTTTTAACAATATTTTTGGGGAAAAATTACAATTAAAAACATTTTTTAAATTAAATTCAATTAAATACATTTTTACTATCAGGAGAATGATGGTTCCAATTTTGCATTTCAACCTTTCATGAATAGAAAGCCTGCAGTGTCTAATAGCCTGGATTCCCCATCGATGATGCAACATTTTCTGAACAGCCCACAGCCCTCCTGTGAGACACCGACTAAGTAGGGAAAAAAAGTGGTATTTTATCATGTATATTAGTGAGGACATAATTATATGAAGATACGTTGAAAAGTGAAGTGGTCCTTTAACATTGGATAAGTCCATGCAGTATTGATGTGGTACCATAGGAAAGACAACAGGCAAACCTTGATGAAAATTAGCCTGGCTAATAAGCCAGACTTATAACGACACTAATGTGTCATAAGACAGACTTACCAACGTGTCATATGAATCTGGAGTAGTGTGCCCAAGCTGGGGGCAGCAACAAACATTGGCTGGTATTCTCAAAGCTGTGGTGTAGCCAGGTATGGTGTAAGTCTTCTCATTGGCTGCAGGGCAGCAAATCAGGTGTGGGGCCATGCTCATTGGCTGCATGGCAGCAAATCAAGTCTGGCCTTCTGTGTATAGGCCAAAAGCCTATACCACCAGGCCTGGGCCTGGGCCTACCAAATAATTATCCATAATAATTAAAACCAGTCATCAAGAGCTTCAACTCATGATGAACAAGCCGGGGAGTACAGTAACATTTTTAATTGGGGGTGTCAGGTGATTTCTGGACCTTTTGGATTGCAGGTTTTAATTATTCTGGGTAATTATTTGGTAAGCTCAGGCCCAGGGCTGGTGGTATAGGCTTTCGGCCTACACACAAGGCCCGAGACCTGATTTGCTGCCATGCAGCCAATGAGAAGACTTACACCGTAGCTGGCTACACCACAGCTTTGAGAATACCAGCCAATGGCTTTTTGACACAATTTGTCATCCCTACTTGCATACTGTGTCCTGATTGGCCACCCCAGCTCTCTGGACTTAGAATTGGGTGTACAATTGAGCTATTCCAGACCAAAACTGATTGGGTCAACAGCTGATCTGGTCTGGTTTATCAGCCAGGCTAGATGAAAATTCATTCAACATTCAGTTGGTGACCAACTGTCCATTATTTAGCTAGGGACCCCCTAGGAACACCCCAAAAGGGCCACTGGTTGAAAACCTAATAGATTTTTTAAAAAGGCAGTAATTAAGTGAAGAAAGATAATCGATTCTGGGGAGCGGAAAATGTGTAGCGTGGCTCAAACCAGCAAAAAATGCCTGTCAGCAGCTGAATTGGTCTGTCTTTAGCCAGCCAAGAAAATGTATGCAAAGAACATATCCTCTCATCCAGATAGAGGCGCGGTGGACAGTGAGGCAATCATGGAGGAAGTGTTTCACCAACACACTGCTGGTTCTCTGCAGCAGTTTTTATTCAAACTGACAGATGTTTCAATCCCTCTGGACCCTCATCAAGAAATTCATCATCTTAGATTTTTTTTCTATCAAGTGATTTTGTGTGTGTGTGTGTGTGTGTGTGTGTGTGTGTGTGTGTGTGTGTGTGTGTGTGTGGTGTGTGTGCGTGCGTGCGCGCACATGGATATAGCAGTCTGTTTTTCAGGCTGATTAGTATATACTGTAGAGTACTATATACACAGTATATGAATAGTTTCCTTGACTTTGTGGTGAATCACTAGAGTACATTGACAGAAGAATCTTTCAGAGAATAATGTGGACTGTTTGGACTGCATGGGTGATGGGAGGTGACATCAACAAACAATCATTCAGGGCTCATAAACCGCCAGGTTGTTTGTTGCGTCATTCATTCCTCCGTCTTGGAGTTCATCTGAATATGTCAGATCTGTGCTGGTACACACAGGGGGAGGGAGGGGGAGGGAGGGGGAGAGAGAGAGAGAGAGAGAGAGAGAGGGGGGGGGGGTCCAGGTTCTGAATGGCAACATTATAAATCACATCACAACCAGCTATGAAAGGTTGCTCAGTCTGAGTAAACACAGTGCGTGTGTGCGTGCGACGCCGTGCGTCCATGTGCACGTGCATGTGTGTGCATTGCACATGCACGCATGCCCGCATTCGCAGTGAAAAAGTCCACACGTTTCTTACTTCTAAAAATATCAATACTGCAATGTATAAACACTGCAATTCAAAATGCACTCGATTAAAATTGCAAAATGCAAGTTGAAAGTACTCATTATGCAGAATTGATTTCCCCCGTTTATTAATTTATTTTTGCACAGGTAGGGAAGGTAAAAAAAACTGTGTGTGCGTGTGTGTGTGTGTGTGTGCGTACAACATGTGTCTGAGCACGTGGAATAAAGTAAACTATATATTTGTGTGGTGCAAGGTCACTCCAAGGCCCAGCTTCGTCCCTATGTACACCGCCTTATACTGTTAACGTACCAACAAAGGTGATGCTGTTTCACCAATACAGAGTAGACACAGCACCACTCAGTTCACAAGTTTGGCCAATCTGCAAATGCAAGTGTGCATGCACGTGTCTTAGTTAAAGGGGAATTCTACTCATTTTCAATATTTTACTATGTCATTAATATACCTTAGAGATGCTGTGTGGACATGATAAAAAAGTTCCCCCATTCTGTGTTTCCTTGAAATGGAGGTCTGAAAAAATCATTAGTGATGGTCTTGATGACATCATCAAGATGTGTTTCACCATGTTAATGAATGTACAAATGGAACCAAATGGATAAATGGAAAAAAAATGAAAGTCCCACTACAACACTGCCTTTCGCTAAACCTTCCTCGGGTATGGGCATTAAGCCCCTGACACACCAAGCCGACGTCGCCCGACGTCGGCCAACTGCTGTGTCGCCTTGCGTCGCCTTGCGGCGCCTGTGTCGGGCCAGGTCGGGCTCCTTGGACACACCGCAAAGACGACACACGACGGTCAACTAGCCATATACGTTCTGCGCATGCGTGCTGCTTGTGGAAGAAGAAGAAAAGAGCAGGCGAAAGATAAGAAGAAACCCAAGATCACCTCTAAACATCGTGTGTGGGGCATATAATAGTAGTCGCACCAACCCCCAGGTGTCTGCTGTTAAGACGCTGTGAATAAATGAGTTGATGTGTTATAATGATGTGAAAACTTTTTAAACGATCTGGTATCATCTGTGTTGAAACAGAGCCATAGAGTATAGACAGAGTGACAACTCCATCCACTTCATGGGGTAGTCCAATGGCGGCTCTTCTGCTTAGACTTCAATAGAGAATGGGGACAACTCCTGGACCTGAACCATTGGATTCAGGCAACAGCCCAGCGTTAATGATCTGAAATCGCTTTATTTTATATTGTTTTTAGTGATAGTACAACACAAACATGTCAGCGGTACAATAACAACGTTACTGTACCGTTGACATTTTGAAACCTTGCCTAAAATAAGTCTCTATTCAGCTGCATCATATGAACTGCATGAACAGCAGCTCGAGCGCTTAGTTTCTGGCCCCTCAATGTCGCAACTCTTCTACTATGACCAGATGAGTCTAAGCGGCGGGGTCCTGCGCATGCGCCGTTGTTTTCTCTGTTGGCTGCGTAGTGTACTCTAGGTGGACAAGAGTTGCGACATTGAGGGGTCAGAAACCAAGCGCAAATGAGATAAAGTGACAAACTGTTGGAAATGCATTGTTTCTCAACGAGGGCGGCGCAAATAAGAGCTAATTTAGGAATTTGTTCATCGTGGCAACTGTTGTAAGGTATTGTACAGGCTTACTACAAAAATATCATAAAAGCTGGGCCGTTGCTTGAATCCATTGCATAGGCTACTACTTCCAGTCCAGAACGTGTCCCCTTTTGTTGTGCTAATTCAATAGAAGTCTATGTAGAAGAGCCGCCATTGGACTGGCCCCATGAAGTGAATGGTGTTTGCATAACTGTCTATAGCCTATTATAAGGCTTTGATTTCGAGCCGAGGACCCCTTTGACATGTATTAGTTTAAGGACCCCCATTTGTGGCATTTCTATCTCTGAGACCCCATTTTTAACTGTAAAATCGTTGTTAATTAACTCTTGAATGTACAAATGGTCCATTTGATTTCATATGTACACTTAGTTTATACCCTGGCTATTATGTTACAAAGTATAATGTAGCGAGGGACCCCCTGGACGCCTCTGTCTTTGGGAATCCCTGGGCCACAACAAAAAGCAACGGCTTGTTATCTGAACAGCCAATCACAGAGTGAGCTGTTCCGCCGATGGCCGACGCCGATTCAACATGTCAAATCGGCTGAAAAGCTTCCGACGGGGGGCCGACGTGCGGCGACGTGCGGGACACACCGGGGAAACTAGGCCGGCCAACGCCGACCGACGGCCCGACGGCCGACCGTCGGCTTGGTGTGTCAGGGGCTTTAGAGACACAGGGAGGAGGTGACACGCCACCAGCACTCACACCGTGGGTGCTACAGTGTGGGTGCTGCAGCGTGGGTGCTGGTGGCCTCACAGCTACACCGTCAGGTGAGCTCTACCACTGTGCCTGTTTATGTGGCGTTTACCTGCCAGCGGCCGTGGTTGGACGGATGGTAGAAGGAGGCGATGCTGTTGAACAGGCAGGTCAGCTCTTTCTGCGCAGGGTTTCCCGGCCCTCCCTGCAGGGGCGAGAATGAGTCAGCATCCAATTAGAAAGGAACTTCCCCCCCCCCGATCCAAAAAAAACACACGGATAATACTGTACTTCCATTAAGCCTGCGCTCGGAGAGACTTCAAGCGAGAGAAAAGAAAAACAGGCGATTTCTTTTCCATTAATGCAGCTTTTTCTGAGCAGAAAAGCAGGCGTACGCACCAGCAGAGCGGTGATCCACAGCACCAGATGTCCGATGTCGTAAGAGTTGGTCAGGTAGCGAGGGGCCACCATCTGACTGACCCCCACCGGAAGGTTCAGGCTGCGCAGGATTCTGGTGAAGATCTGTGCGCACGCACGCACGCATCCATGCACGCACACACACACACACACGCACGCACACGTACATATTTGGATTACTACAGTATAGTGAATATTTGTAATACAAAAACTTACTTTCACATTTTATTGCAGGACTGATGCAAAAGGCAACATGAACATGAATAAAAAGATAAGATCTACAAGCCCAACAACATATTGCAGTATGGCATGCTGAGATCTTATATCCTTCGAAGCCATCTGCTTGAGATCCACGATTCATGAATCGCTCTATCAAGCGTAACACACCGGAACGGTCCTCACAGTCAAGTTTTACAACACATGTGGGGACTTTATTCTGGCCCTCACAGGTATTACAAACATACAGTGAGTATACACACGTGCGCACACACAGACACACACACAAAAACACATGCACACGACTCTGTGACTATAATTAATTGAGCGATCTACCTCATTCAACCTTTGCTCAAGTGTCCAATAAAATACAATAACAGATACAGTACAGACGCACAGGTGCACGCACACGCACACACACGCACACGCACACGCACACACACACACACACGCACACACACACACACACACACACACACACAGTGTTTTTAACCTTTCTGGCCATAAAGCCGGTACATAATGACTCACAGTGGCGATGTAGGGCGTCCAGTCCACATAGCCGATGTTATCGTTGGCCAGGCGGGCCAGCAGGTTGACGAGATGCTGTGAGAGACATGTTCCAGGACAGCGTTGTCATTGTGGACCGCAGCATTACGGTACTAAAACACAGCTCAACTTCTACCATGACCTTTTTTAACTTTTCCTCTGCTTTCTAAAGTTTAAAGCAGGGGTTTTCAACCTTTTTGATACCAGCGCCCACTATTTCATCAGCATTTGAATCATGGACCACCATTTGATGACATTTTAGCCCCACAGACCCCCAAACTTAAGATTTTTTTTGCTTTTGTCCACAATTCCAGGCTGTTTTTTGGAAACAAAACAGTCAAATATAGATCAACATGACCTAGTTGTGTAGACTTGGGCTAATTCCGATGATGAATATTTTAATTCTTGAGAGTGTAAACATGAAACCAAATGGACCCGCAAGGGTCCATTTGGTTTCATGTTTATGCTTTCAAGAGTTACATCTGGTTAACTGTCTGTCATTTTGCTGGGGACCACCTGCAACTCTCTCAAGGACCACTGGTGGTCCCCGGACCACTGGTTGAAAACCACTGGCTTAAAGTGTATACACGTAAGTATAGCCAATCTATAGTTATCTCACACTGCTAAGTACCAATGCATTCACAGATAACCATTTGTTAGGCTTGTCATCTCCTGTGACTTTGTAATTTGTAAATCAGACTACATTTACTTCCATTAAAAGCACTATTATCCGACCGCTTCATCTCAAAAGCATCCATTGCTGGGCATGCAGTCCTGATGCACGCCCAGCCCTTTCTGTTGTAAACTACTCTCACGTGGCTACTGACATCCAACTGTTTGTGGTGGCGGCCATAAAGTATCAGCTAATGCTAACAGTCATAACATCAGAAGTAAAGTGTTGGCGCTTCATATAGTGTAAGTGATTTAAACTGTAAGTTATATCTTTGTTAAAACAAAACAAACACACTCTGTTTAATATTCAATATTCTGAGTGCAATCATCGCTGTAGAGAAGCGGTTTTCAGCTCTTTTCAAATCAAAGCCCATTATTTATTCAGTATTTGAGCAACAGAGCACCATTTCATGTGATTTTGCCTCAACTTAGCCTCAATATATTCTTGTATAAGAGGATAAGATGTTTAACAATAATTGAACTCTTGAGAGTGTGTAAATGATTTGGTACGTATTTTTTATGCTAGTTCAAACTAAGCACTGCGCCCGCATATACAGTTCCAGTCAAAACTACAAGTGCTTGTTTGTCTCAGATTTCACTATACATCCGTCCGGTCGGGCACTGGCACAAGCCTAATTATTTATTTTGTCCCATCTTGTACCTGTTTAAGAGGTGACAGTACTTAATTAGACCCCTTCGTGTGGTAGTTATGTCCAATAACGTCTCCCCTTTTAAGGTTTCTTCCTAGAGGCTGAAAACTTTCCAGTCAAACGTGACAGTTGCAAAAACAGTAATATTGTGACATCGCATTATCAGCTCCTCCCACAACTCCTCCCCCATCATGCAACTAAAGCTGTAGGTGTGGGGGTGTGGCTTCATTTCTGGTGGATCTCTAAACATCACCACCCACCAGGTAAACCAGGCATATTGAACTGGTGGGGATTCCTACATAAAAAAATGACATTTTAACAACTACTGTTACACTTTTTTGAAAGAAACTATTCACGATTCACCTGATGATTATGTTTTAGGGTGGGAAAAAAATCATGGACCGATAAGCCCAATTAATACTAACATCACACAGCAGTGTCACATACAGAAAATAGCTCAGATATAAGCTTTGCAATAGACACGCTTTGTGAGCATATGTAGATATTTTAGCCAAGCGACGCCTGTCACCCAATGAAGCATACAGTAAATCAAGCATCAAACCGTCTTAGAGACGATTTGTGGCCGGTCGGAATTATGCCTGGCTGTTTTGTAAGCCAGCATAGCGCTGCAAAACTTCACTAATGTCATTTTACAATGGCTTTTATTAGTGTGTGTGTGTGTGTGTGTGTGTGTGTGTGTGTGTGTGTGTGTGTGTGTGTGTGTGTGTGTGTGTGTGTGTGTGTGTGTGTGTGTGTGTCTGTCTGTCTCACCCCCTCCCAGCTGGGTTGGTTCTGTAACGATATCCACAGATTTATCAGCTCGTCAAACCATAACCTGAAAACAACACACACACACACACACACACACACACACACACACACACACACACACACACACACACACACACACACACACACACACACACACACACACACACACACACACACACACACACCTGAAGTTACCATCATCAATCCCCACTTCCCCAAAATATGAACTCACTCTGGTTCTTTCCCTTTGTAGCTTTTGGAGAGGAGAGGCAAGAAAACTAAAATGGAAAAACGAGGTATTAAAGATGATGTATTGTGGAAACAGTGCCGGGGTTAAAAAAAAAAAGTCCCTGTGAAATCCAGAGAGCTAAATCCTGACAAATGGGCTCTCGAACGCGTGAGTCGACATAAATATGCGCGGCAGTTCTCTGAAGAGAACATTTTATTTATTTATTTTTTTATTTTTTTTAGCAACTGGAACACAACCACCAGTTAACACATTAAAACCGGAGAAAGCATCCGTCATTTTAGCTGAATACATAGCATATTTCTGGCAATTCAATTCAAAGATAGTAGATAATACGCAACCTCATATCCTCTCACTGCTTGTCATACTAATGAGCTTGTCGATTGCTTGTTTTTTGAGGGAAAAAAAATACAAAGATAAAAAAAAAACCTTCATGACAAAATCAAATATATTAAACTTCAAATAAAATATCAAATATTAGCTTTTGGAGCTCCCTGGAACAAAATAGTTTGAGATGGCCATGGTCGACAGCCAAATACATAACATTTTGAGGTTACTTGGCATGAAAAAGTTTGAGAAACACCGACTTTTATTTCAATTCAGTCAGATAAAATAAAATTTATTGCAGACTCAGAATACAAGTGTGCATAGAATTTGACATTGGCGGTCGGCTCTGCTACATTTTTCTCCCTGCTCAGCACAATAAAACACCATCATTAAACATTAAGAGCAGGGAGACAGATTAGATATACAATAATAATCCCCCCATGGGGAACAGAAATAACAGAGCCCACCGGTGGTGCTGGGGTGGTGGTGCGAGCAAACATCATATAATAACCAAGAACCATAATGCAGAAGGAAGGCAGGAAGAAGCAAGCAGCCAAGAGATCTTAAATACTCCATCTAATTGGTGACTGCCACCATCAGCGAATGACAGTGGGTCTTGCCCATACTGAATACACCCACATGAAGTGTTGCATATTAACCCCTTCAGTATGTGCCCTAGAGCACAGCGTGAAAATTCAAGCTAGGCGTCATTAGCTAAAGCATTATCTTCGGCTATTGAAAGCATTAGCATTAGCTTTAATGATTAAAAACTGGCACATCTACATGCTCATAAGAGCTTGTAGGTCTGCTATTTGTGAAAATGCACAAATCTTTGAATATTCTGTCACAGGCGTATGTTGCTAACTCAAAATTGTTGCTTCTGGGAGGTCCTTGGCAGGGGTGTAGTGGAGGGGGGACGGCATCCCCCCACTTCCCACATCTAAAATATTTTTGGGGCAAAAGTAGGCCTACCGTATGTTTCATGGATAGAATTATGCATTGTAAACACTCTTTCTCATTATCCTATACTTGTTTTAATAGTCTGTGTGTGTTGCGCCGGTGCACACAAATGCGCATGCATGTGTCTTAAAGGGGAATTCCACTTATTTTCAATATTTTACTATGTCATTATTATACCTTATGTTGTGTGGACATGATAAAAAGGTTCCCCCATTCTGTGTTTCCTAGAAATGGAGGTCTGAAAAAAATCATTAGCATGGTGAAATTCATCTTGATTCATCATCAAGATGTGTTTCACCATGTTAATGAGTTTCCTTTTTTCTGAGTGTACAAATGGAAAATCACATTTGTACACTCTCAGAAAAAAAATGAAAATGGGTGAAATTCCCCTTTTAAGAGGCGTACCCCCACTTCTAAAAGTCCCACTACAACACTGGTCCTTGGGACTTCATATTTTAGACGAGGGGTTAGCAGCCAATAAATATTGAGGACCACCATCATAGAAATATTGTTTTTTTTGTTTTGTTTGGTTTTTTCAGAAAACTGTCAGAATTTACATTTGTAAGACATTTTTAGAAATCAATTCCCAGGTCAAAATGGGTTAAGTCAGTCTGACCTGCAAAGGTATCCCCACGCTCTTGTCAGAGAAGCTTCTTCAGTACGTTTGATGAGAAAAGTGATAGATCCACAAAAAACCCAACGCCCCCGTCCCCCCCGTCCCCACCCACCACGCACTCGCTCCAAAGCTCATTTTTAGATGGCAGCAATATGAGGCTGGATTTACATCGACGCAAACCCCGAGCGTCACACACAGCAGCCAGGAGCCTCCTCAAGTATACAGCAAAAAGAAATGGGGTGGAAAATAACCACACCGCTGCTCACGCTGGCTGTGAATGTTGGTCGGTGGATCTGTGGTCTGTGGCTAATAAATAAGTGTGTCTGCTGGACCAGAAACTTTGACCAATAAACCCACAGTTACCCACTTACTGTATAAAGTCCTAATTTTATATTTGGGAGATTAATCAGTCAAAAGCGAATCTCACGGACGAAATGTTTTGGAACTGACAGAAGTCCTCCGCAGTGGCGCTGCAGAGGACTTATTATTTTGCTTCTGTTCACAATTCCAGGCTAAATTTGGGAAAGAAAAACAGTCAAACAAACTGATCAAAATGACCATTAATCTTCTACATTCTCTAGTTGTGTAGGGTTGGGCCAATTCAGACGAATATTTTAACCATGAGAGCGTAAACGTGGTTTAACGTTTACACTCTCAAAGAGTTACACCTGGTAAACCAACTTTCTGGTTGAAAACCACTGCTTTAAACAATTTGCACTATTAGAGCAGGAAGTAGAATTGTGATGTTTAGGTATCATTCTGAAACTTATGCTCTTGCTCTATTACATCTGGAGCCAACAAGGTGAAAAAACGAATAGGCTCTAAACTTTTGCTTTCATGAAAGGCAGATGGAATATGCTATGTGTACTCCAATCGAAATGTACAATTTAAGCAAATCCACTGCAAATTTGTTTGCAGTTATTTCAGAGTGAACGTTAATAACTCAAATATTTGCTTCTGGGAAGGTCCCTGGGACTCCATGTATTCAGCGGGAGATGGAGCCAAACACAGATAATTCTGGGGCTCCTTGCCATGAAATGTTATTTGCTGACACAGAAACATGGATTTTTTTTAGAAAACTGTTTAGAAGACATTTTGTAGAATCTAGTGTCCGGCCGAAATAGTAGGAATAATGGAACGACTTAAAAAAAATAATAATTTTGAGAACCTGAATCCACATATAGCTGCACTTCACTGTACAACAGTTGACCTACAATGGTCGCATCGTGACCAAGTTGTACGCTTGAAGGGTTTTTTAAGCGGGTTAAGGATCCTTTTCAAAGAACATGTATTACGGGGTTTCCCGGTCCACACTGCAGGGGCTCAGTCCACCAAACGTGATAACGCTGCCTGTGTTATTCCCCTTTTCCATTTATGTTTGACTGTAGTACGACTACACTAGTACGACTACACTTCCCACAAACACAAAATTCCCCGCAATTTACCGTGCACCGGTCACCTGAAGACCCCGAAGAAAGGAGAGGTATAAACGGTTTAAGCTGGCCGCGGCCCCGGCGAGTTCCAGCGGGCGTAGCTCCCGCATAACTCAATAGAAGCGAGCATGACTCTAACGCTGACAAGGTTAGGCTCTCATTGAACTCCCCTCTGGGCCACCCATAATATGAATGATTGTATAAGGTTCACTGGTTGGAGGGAAGTGCCGACCAAATTGCGTTAGCGCTGTTACCGCTACCGACTCGGCCGGGTCCGCCCAGCACGCCGTGTCGTAGTTAAGTACAAGGAGCAATACCGCTATAATACCACTGTGTGTATCAATATTTTGTTACTAACAAGAGTCCTGCAAACAGAGTTTTACTTAAATGGATATTTCAAAACTTCATATGATATACTGTATATCAGTATGAATACGCTTTTAACTCCTACTCCAACTCCTGTATGTGGAAGCCCTTTTGGTGTTTTAAACATGAGCTAGCATTGAAAGCAGTAGCATTAGATTTAGCTACTGAAAAATACCAGATATACATGCCTACGTTCATACCTACAATCTCGTACGTATGCTAATATTTTTGGAAAATCGAGAAAACACAAATCTTTGAATATTTGTTCTTTATTAACTCATATTCTTTGCTTCTGGGAGGTCCCTGGAACTCTTTTCTGATGGGGGCTCCGCAGCCAAACACAGATAATTCTAGGTCACCGTCATGAAATATCTTCAGAAGACACTTTGTACAATTTAGAGTCAGCTCGAAATGGGTAAAAATCGCTCCCATTGGGCCATACAGGGCTATTCTTCCGTTGGCTTAGAGGTCAGCCAATTATGAACATCTCGCAAACAGCTACTAGTACTCCTGGCCATCATTGATCAGCTTTGCAAGATAAAAAACATAGCATTAAGAATAATGTAATAAAGATCTTACTGGAAGCCCTGGCTGTGTTCCTCTGGAGGCATGATGGTGGGCAGAAACAGCTCCATGTTGCTGATGGCCTTCAGCATGACGGTGTCAAACGGACACATCAGGGGCCGCCACTCGGACAGCATCTCCTCAGTGGACGACGCCGGGAAATATCTGACCACACATACAGAGCCAGGAGGAGAAAGAGTAGACGTTGTCAACTAGGGGTGCAACAGTTAAACAAACCAAACAAATTCATCAAATATTACTGTACCTAATAAAAAGGAGAATTCCACCCATTTTCAACATTTTACTATGACATTAATATACCTTAGAGATGTTGCGTGGACATGGATAAAAAAGTCCCCCCCCCCCCCATTCTGTGTTTCCTAGAAATGGAGGTCTGGAAAAAAGTATTAACATGGTGAAACACAACTTTGTGGTTCACCATGTTTTAGGACTTTTTTTTAAGACTGTACAAATTGAATCAAACGGACCCATTACGGTCCATATCATATATGGTTCACATTTGTACACTAACAAGAAATAAAGTATGCACATCCAATATCTGGCCCAGGTGCAGGACAAAAACGTTCATAGAAAAGAAATAAGGTCCGCAACACTGGATTAGAGACTCAGCTCCTTTGCTTTCGTCAAGCAAAGGAGCCGAGTCTCTAATCCAGTGTTGCGGACCTTATTTCTTTTCTATGAACGTTTAAATACAATAATCGATTACAGACATTTGAACAATAGCAGATCTATAAACTTGCAACATCGTATGACGATGCAATGAGGTCTAAGTTTGTGATTGGCTATTACCACTATTTTTGCCTGACAATTTAGAAAGGCATGATAAACAGAGTTTAAATACATACATACTGAATACTTAGTTATATTTCTACAACATTTATCTTAATAGACTAATGAATCTAATTCATTGTCTAAATAATCGACTCGACGTGCTTCTGAGTGGTCCAATGAATCCACAATAAATACAATAGTCCCTACAGAACAAATCAGAGGTGTCCCAATACTGTATCTTTATCAGAAAAGTCAGCCCTTTTTTCAGGTCATATTGGCATTAGCAAATATGCTAGTCTAACCACTTACACAACTGTACACAAGGGCAGATAAATAAATTGTTGGGCATGTTGAGTTGGCTTTGAGTTTGTTGGAAAATTGCAAGTGCACTTTGTAGTATCGAGATCTGATCCAGAACGGGGAGGAAAAAAAAGAGAATTGGACATCTCTAGACGTAAATCAACGCACAACAACTACATGGTATACCAACACATGTCCAAAACACAAACAAGGATGCACAAAGCCGCGTTAAAATGTCAAAGAATCGCATTATCCAGTCAAAGGGAAGTGACATAATCCTATGGGTGGAGACTTACAGTCTGCAGCTCTTGATCAAAGCCTTCAGCATGTTATCCACCGAGCTGCAAGGAAACAGAGCGTGTGCGTTAAGTTAGGCTGCACGCGTGTGCGTGTGTGTGTGTGTTTGTGTGCGTGCGCGCACGTGCGTGTGTGTATGTGTGTGCGTGCGTGCGCGTATTTATTGCTTGTTGTGCTGCACCAACACAAAAGCTTCTCCAGATGTTTTTGTCGTCGCAATGCAATATCGCTGTAATAATATCCACATCAAGGTATTTGCGAGAAATACCGCTTTCGGCTCGAGGCCTTTACTGCACTAAGCACGTTATTGCAACATCCTGCGTTTGCCTCTGTGTGCTACAAATCTAAAGCACACTTCATGCAGAAATAAAGTCCGGGGCGAGGTTGAAGGACTCGAAATTATGTGAATAAAACGACGCACTGCTTCGCTGATCTTTGTGAAGCCAAGATAGTGTTTGATTGGGAGGAAATTCAAGGTGATTCATTTTGTTTTGCAATTATTAATCATGCCTCTCTGAGAGAGCTGACAAACACAACCAGATGGCAAATTAATTCACAGAGAGGGACAGAGAGAGATAGCGGCGCACTTTTATCCACTGAATAGGGTGTCGATCACCGGAAATGGCTAAATCTCTGAGACAAATAAGTGCCTGTGGGTGATGAAAACAAACCGTTGTGTGGAAATTCCAGGTGGAAAGAAATCCATTCCAGCTCCACATTCAGGGCTCCCATAATAGAGCCAGAGCCATCGAGACAATTTAGTCTGCAGAGAACTATAGTTAGGTTTCAGGCGAAGCCAAAAAATATATAATATAATTTGAGTTCTCAAAATGTTGACTTCTTTAAAATTCTGACTTCTTTTTAAGTGGTGCAATACCAGCTTTAGTGAGTCACCTCTTTCTACCCTGTCATGATGATGTAATGTGATGTAATACCTGTGAAACAACCACCTGGATTCAAACCCGCGTCTCCCACACAACGGGAAACCAAACGTGCACCTACTCTCTCTCAACCAAAGGGGAATGGGATGCCCCACTGATCGATATTATAGGCTTCTGGGATTGGTACTCATTAAAAGGTTCAAGTTCAAGGTCAGTGGTTCTCAGAGGGTCCTTGAAGGGGTTCCAGGTGGTTCCACTTGCTAAATGATAGAGAGCCAGTAACCAAATGGACCCTTTTTAGATCTTTAACTCTTATCTCTCTTATGGTAACAACAGTAATACGGCATGGCATTGTTGGACATATTCATATTAATGAGCTTTGGGGGCCTGAGGGGCTAAGGTATCCATTTTTGTCACCACTTATCCCTAAACTTCTTTGCCCTTTTTTGCTATTTGGAAAAACATTTTACAGTTAAAAGGGGCCTGTCTACAAGCTCACAACATGTCAATAACGTCTGGCTTGTTGAACTATTTAGAAAAACGTAAAATAAAGCAAAGAAGTTAGGCATAAGGGGAATAGCATGTGATGAAAATGGAGCCCACAATTTCAAAATCAATTGCAGAATAAATAATGGCCCTTCATATGAAAAGGGTTTACAACAGCACTGTTCACACGGTGTTCTGTATACTGTGATTACATCTTACGCACAGGTACACAAGAGGGTTTGTCTGACGCATCAGACACTGCAGCAGCATTATGTGTATTCAAGTAGTAATCACTGCTATAATATAGCAATCTATTTAACAACCAGACAATACATTGTCGGGTGGTTTACCTATTTCCTCCGGCATCACTGTGTAGTGGTTCAGTTACAATTTTGTCTGCTCACTCCTTTGAGTCATCACCAGTGTTGGGGAATATTACTTAGGAAAGTAATATATTACTTATTACTTATTACCCCTTCAGAAAAGTAATAATATTACACTACTTATTACTTGGATGCAAAAGTAATATGTAGTATATTACATATTACTTTTTTATATTACTTTTGCACCCAGATCCCTGAAAAAAGGAAATTAGCTACAACTACACAATCTGTCAGCTTCTTTTGGAGCTGAATCTAATGAAGAAGAATAACAAGAGTCACAAATCAGCCAAACATCAATTGGGTGACTGTTGCCCCCACGACCGACTACCGATAAGCAGGTGAAGATGGATGGATGTATTTAGATAAATGTATTTAGATGAATGAATACAGACATCCCACCCTGGAAAAAAATACTAAAATATCTTAATATTTATATGCCGCACATGATTAACATATAGCCTACCATAGATTACATAGTTGCAGTAGGCTGTTATTTCAGTCAGTGGATTGTTATTTAGTTACAGTTCTGTCTGTCAAATATGTTTTAATGCAAAATTAAAATGTATGATAAACATACATAAGCATAAGATCTTTTTGATTTAATATTGAGTATATGAGGGCTTATAGCTCCAGTGTCTTAATTGATGATTAAGCCACTGGCATCGCGTAATCAGAACAGCTGTGTAGCCTATGGGAAATCCCCTGACAGACAGCGCATACATACAGGCTTCAAGTGTGGACATTTCCCCCAGCTATTTGTGTGATAAACTCATATTATAAACGCATGACTTATATGGCAAATGAAAATATCCTTGGATATACTTGGACCACAGTTGGAATTATTGCAATCGGGTGAGAATGGACTGAGATTTTTTCGATTCAAATCTCAACAAAGAATCACGGAGTTTCACCGGAGAGGTAAGAGCGCAGAGCATTAGCGCCAACTCCGTTCTCTTTAAGTGGCCAGTCCAAGCGCGGCTCTTCTACATATACTTCTATTGAGGATCGGGACAATAAATAGGGACAAACAGCTTTCGAGCGCTACGTTTCTGACGCCTCAATGCCGCAGCTTTGACACCAGATGTCTTTGTACGTCTGCCTAATAAAAGTCCGCTGCTCATCTTTTTTCCGATCAAGCTAAACTGACATTAGCTCATCTCCCTTCACCAACGCAATACTGTTGAACGCAGCAGCATGACAAAAGTAACGAAGTAATATTAGTAGAAGTAACTGTAATATTATTACTATTTTCTAGGAGGTAACGTCGTTACACTACTCGTTACCTGAAAAAGTAGTAATATTACTCGTTACTCGTTACTCGTTACCCCCAACTCTGGTCATCACTGCCAAATGCAATTGTTTATTCCGTGTTCCGACTCTCTGCAATAATATGACTTCTCTCTCCTGATTGGTTAAAATGTGTATTCCTGGCCTAAATATAATGTTCTTTTTTTAGTCTGAGTCATCTGTCATTTGAAAGTGTGTGTGTGTGTGTGTGTGTGTGTGTGTGTGTGTGTGTGTGTGTGTGTGTGTGTGTGTGTGTGTGTGTGTGTGTGTGTGTTTGTGTGTACATACTTGGGGAACCAGATGAGTCCCAGGTGCTCGGTCTTGGAGTAGGTAACCCTGTCGTACAGGTCGTAGAGCGGTCGCCACGGCAACTCCAGGTCATCCCTGGACAGCAGCTCTTTCTTCCTGTTGGGAGACAAAGTCGAATTGTTAGAGTATTTCCTGTTTCCCATGCCGTCAAGGATAGAAATTGCAACAGATTCCTCAAATTCACTTTTCACCAGTTCTTAGCATTAAATGTGGGAGGTATGGTGGCATAATGGTAGTGTTGTCGCCCAGGGGTGGATTGGCCATCTGGAGTACAGGGAGTTTTCCTGGTGGCCTTCGCCACCTAGTGGCCTGGACCTTTTTGAAAAGTCCAGGGCAGGCCAGGGCGCCAGGCCCAAGCCAGGCAAACTAGTGTTTCTATCCTTTTATTCTTTATTTATTATTTGATTTATTAATATTATTGCATTTATTTAATTTGAGAAAAGTCCAGGGCAGGCCAGTCCCAGCCAGAGTAGTAAGTACCAGTGCAGCGTTTCTATGCTTAGGGGATTCGGGGAACTATACATTACAATGGCATGTTTCCAAGGTGTTAGACTTCATTAATTCAGCCTTTTGTTATCAAATGGCTCAAAACCTGTTTAACTGGTCCAGGAGACTGGAGGTGTTGGATGGTCCCTAAAACAACAGGATGGCTAATGGCCCATCACTATTTCCTGCAGCCTGTCTGGAGAGGCTGGGGGATAAAAGATTGCCCCAAAACAAACAAATAAATACATACAGTACACAATACAATACATTGAATATCCTTGCATTGTGTATTGTATTCAGGTTTATTCACGTTTCTCTTCCTTGCATTACTTATTAGAATGTACAACGGGGGGGCCCAATTCCGTTGAAGTTGGGGCGTTGTGTAAAATGTAAATAAAAACAGAATGCATTGATTTGCAAATCGTTTTCAACCTCTATTCAGTTGAATACACCACAAAGACAATATATTTAATGTTCAAACTGATAAACTTTATTGTTTTTTGAAATTATACAATCTTTTATAAATTGATCCCTGCAACACGTACCAAAAAAGTTGGGACGGGGGCAACAAAAGACTGGGAAAGGTCATGAATGCACAAATAACGCCTGTTTGGAACATTCCACAGGTAAACAGGTTAATCTTAAACAGTTTAATATCGTGATTGGGTATAACAGGACCATCCCAGTCGTTCACAATCAAAGATGGGGCGAGGTTCACCACTTTGTGAACAATTCTGTGAGAAAATCATCCAACGGTTTAAAAACAATGTTTCTCAACATTCAATTGCAAGGAATTTGGTGATTTCATCATCTACAGTCCATAATATAATCAAAACGTTCAAAGAATCTGAAGAACTTGCTATACTAAAGCGACAAGGCTGAAAACCAACACAGAATACTTGTGACCTTTGATCCCTCAGGTGGCTCTGCATTAAAAACTGACGTCATTGTGTAAAGGATATTACTATGTGGACTCAGGAACACTCAGAAAACCATTGTCAGTTTACATAATTTGTCGCGACACCTGCGAGTGCAAGTTAAAACTCTACCATGCAAAGCAAAGCCATACAACAGAAAGGTTGGTTTGAAAAACAACCAGAAATGCCTTCTCTGGGTCCACTATCATTAGAAATGTGGACTCATCAGACCACAGCACACTTTTCCACTTTGTGTCTAACCATTTCAAATGATATTATACCCAGAGAAGGCATTTCTGGTTGTTTTTCTGGTTGTTTTTTCAAACCAACCTTTCTGATGTATGGCTTTGCTTTGCATGGTAGAGTTTTAACTTGCAATCGCAGGTGTAGCGACAAATTATGTAAACTGACAATGGTTTTCTGAGTGTTCCTGAGTCCACACAGTAATATCCTTTACACAATGACGTCAGTTTTTAATGCAGAGCCACCTGAGGGATCAAAGGTCACAAGTATTCTGTGTTGGTTTTCAGCCTTGTCGCTTTAGCATAGAAAGTTCTTCAGATTCTTTGAACGTTTTGATTACATTATGGACTGTAGATGATGAAATCACCAAATTCCTTGCAATTGAATGTTGAGAAACATTGTTTTTAAACCGTTGGATGATTTTCTCACAGAATTGTTCACAAAGTGGTGAACCTCGCCCCATCTTTGATTGTGAACGACTGGGATGGTCCTGTTATACCCAATCACGATATTAAACTGTTTAAGATTAACCTGTTTACCTGTGGAATGTTCCAAACAGGCGTTATTTGTGCTTTCATGACCTTTCCCAGTCTTTTGTTGCCCCCGTCCCAACTTTTTTGGTACGTGTTGCAGGGATCAATTTACAAAAGATTGTATAATTTCAAAAAACAATAAAGTTTATCAGTTTGAACATTAAATATATTGTCTTTGTGGTGTATTCAACTGAATAGAGGTTGAAAACGATTTGCAAATCAATGCATTCTGTTTTTATTTACATTTTACACAACGTCCCAACTTCAACGGAATTGGGAATGTAACAAGGGGGGGCAAAATTGTCCCGGTGGGAAAATATGCGCCAATCCGCCCCTGTTGTTGCCTCACAGCTAGGTCCTGGGTTTGATTCCCACTAGGGATGCTGTGGATGCTGGCAATGGGCCTCCTCCTCCGCATCACCAGTGCCCATACCTGAGGCGGGGGTTGGTGAAAGGCCTGTATCTTCTAGGGTAGATACCCTCACAGACTCACAGGGGCAGGAACTGATTGGAATAACGTTGTTCCTTCCATGCGCTACGACCAACCAAGGAAACTCTGCTCTCGGGTGAAAAAGGCAGCTTGGACTCCTCATGCATTAAAGGAAGCATGAAGCCAGGCCGCTGACTCCCCTCTTGGGTGGTTTTATAGCATACTGACAAAATGCTATTCCTGCAAAGTATGTTATAATTGACAGCTCAGGGAATGGTTGTTTTTTGTTGTTGTTGTTTTTGTCTTGTATTTTTTTTTTTTTTTTGGCTTTGACTGTGCACTTTGTACACTGTCATTAAAAAATAATAAATAAATAAAAAATGATGATAAAATGATGACAAGAAATGATATGGAGACCACGCTTCTGGGTAAATGCGCTGGTATTCAAATGAAGTAGACTTGACTGGAATCTCCAATATAGAGACAGCGTGGGAAAAAGTGGTTATGTAAAAAAAAAAAAAAAATTGCAGGCTAGTTAGCTGGAGTGATGTTTGTAGTACACCATATTGGCAACCGCGACCGTTCACTGGGGGGATGGCATACTTTACTCTGCATTCTGTGCTCTCTCTCTCTCTTTCTCTCTCTGACTTATGGAGAAGCTGTTTCAAATCGACTCATCCGTGAAAGATTAACTGTACACGCTGTAGTGTGCAGGAAGATTACACAGTAGTTTCACTGGAGGTTCTCAAACCAGATTTTAGATTTACTGTAGGTGTGCTGCTGCTTGGAGCTTGTGGAGAGTGTGTGCGCCAGTATTTGGGTTCATATTATATCTTCTTCCCAAAAGGAACTTTCAAAACCATGAAGGGTATATTGGCTTGGGTCAGGCTGCAATGATCTGGTCATCCAGCTTACTAAGAGTAAAAATATTTGGGACGACCGTTGTGCCGTTTCTACTCTATGGCTCCGAGACATGGACACTTTCAGAGAAACCAGAGAAACGGTTGGATGCCACCCGCCTTCTAATGAGAGCACAAAAATCTCTCTTGGATGAACCACCCGTCGATAAATCTAATATACGGAAACTTGAGAGACGGCACACACACTTTATCCTCCAAATCGGGTGCACACTTTATCCCCACATTTCTTCACAAGTCCGATCCAGGAGAACACAGTTTTACCTTCGGTTCTTCTCTGGAATCATGTCTCAAAACAGACCAGAGATATAGAAAAAGTGTCGTTCTCTGGTGTCATCACAACAGGGACACATTCTGTACATTCAGTAAGCAGGAACTGGGGAAGGCAATGAACGAAGGATCAGAAAGCCTGGGGTGTCATTGTGGAATCCATGATCTTGACCGCAGTTGACTAATGATGAAGCTTGCACACTGGCACACCTACATCTACAGTAACACACACACATCCATTATAGATTTGATTAGCTACAGCTGTGCTGCCTACTGTACAGTAAAGCATGATGGACTACCGTCTAAGGGTGTGGTCGTTCACGCCAAACTTTTGTTTCTGCCCAGGTCTCTTTAGCTGAAATCCACAACTGTCAACACACTGCTCTGTTAACATCGGAGAAAAATAAGCTTTGGCAGAGAATGCTCTTAGATGCATGAATCAAGGCTTGCCGTGACCGCACCCTAATACTAAGGGAAAGTTATGAAAATCTGGGAACTAAATCGTTTACTAAGATATTTCTTCACTAGTGTGTTTCTAATGGTGTCTAATAACATGTATTAAAAGATTCAACTCTTGTGGGAAATCTCATAAAAAAAGGTTAAAGTCAGGGGACTAGTAACCAGTGGTTTTCATGATGCGGAATCCATTACAAGCATTAGTTTTGCTCAGAAAACACTCGTTGGGCTAAAATCAGCCATACTTGTCATCATAAATGTCCTTAATTAAGCACATTTTGGCAAGTGCTATGGCTGCCCAATGAGTGTTTTTCTTTTTTGTTTTGTTTCCCTGTCACCAGTGCCAAAAAGGCCCTTTCTGTGTTGAGTTTGCCTGTGTCTTCTAGGGTAGATACCCTCACATAAACTTGCAGTTATCCTGGTCTCCAGACTGCCTCCCCCTGGCCCTTGACGGATGGAACAGGAACTGGTTGGAATAATGTATTCCTTCTACGTGCTACGTCCAACCAAGGAAGCTCTGCTCTATGTCAGGTGCAAATAAGGCGGCTTGGACAACTCATGCATTGACGTTTTTTTTTTTTATGAGGTTTCCCATGAGACTTGAATTTCAGTCTTTTAGTACATGTTATCAGACACCATTAGAAACACATTGGTAAAGACATTTCTTGGTAACGATTTAGTTCCCAGATCGATCAGATACCTGATAAAATGCCCTTTCTACAAGGAGTAATGGCAGCCTTATGCAACCTGACCATGTTTCGTCCCCCGGACAAAACATGCGGTAGATTCTAAGTAACCTGAACCGAAAAAACAAACTAGAAAATCAGTCTGCAGGCCTAGGCTTTCATCCGCCTTTAAGTTTTATGTCCTGTCCTGCTGAGCAGAAAGTCCGGCGAGGATAAAGCGGGTGGATTCAGGCCATCAGACAGGAGGGGAAAGCAGGACAACTGTGAGATATCCACTGCTCGGCTTCCCCAACAGCAAAACGACAGGACTTCACTTTTTCCTTTGAACTCTGTAAGGTTTTTTGTTATTTTGTTTTTCATTAATATTCTGTACTTTCGGAATACTCTTGGGCAGTGATTACACATTAAACTTAGATATAGCATGTGCTTCAATGGAAGAGAGACGGCATGGGCTGTCCAGTAGCATTTCTACGATGTGTATTTTTTGCTGAACTCTTGTTCAACTACACACCGGCCTTGTACCTGGTACCCTTTTCTACTGAAGTAATCCTCAAAGGCTTTTAATGGCTGTTTTTAAAAAATAATAATTGAAACGGCAGAACAGAAAAGGTCTCTCTACATAACCTCGATGATGTTCATGTACTGTATGATGTGGCTGCACTGAAATTGTGTTCTGAAAGCCTGTAACAGCATTGCAGTCAAAGTGCTCCGTACACAATGACAGTAAGGAGGTTATCTCCACATAAACATACTGTTTATTGAACAACTTAAGCCACATTTTACTGACACTTCTAAACAAGTAGACTAATTTAATTTAATGTGTTTTTTGGCCTTTAATGACCCCTAAAATAGGGATGCCTAGGTAAATATGGTATACATGGGAGCACTCACAAAAGCAGGCCAGCATAGTTCACCTTTGCATGTGTTTCAGTTTTTCTTTTGAGTGCCTTCTGTTCTTTTCTTAAGAGGAGGCTTATAGTGTGTCATATTATTTTTATATTCTATTCAAGGGAATTTTCTTTGTTGTTGTTTTCTGAACTCCAATGCACCCACAATTCCTGAACTTTTCACATTCCGTAGATTTTCCGTGGTCTGGAGTCTTCTGGCTCAAACAATCGCTGATTTCCCTGCTGAATGTGATGTCACATTCTGCAAACCCCTTACATGACAATGGGATATGCCAGCAGATGTCACGGTTTCCACTGTTTTGACTGTTTTCATTGCAGCTCAAAAGCCTTCCAAACCCAGCAGAAAACTCCAGACCACAGAAAATACACTGATTGTTCAAAGTTCAGGTTTTGTTGGTGTAATCAAAATGAATGTCACAGAACATTTCATTGTCGATTCATTGATTCATTGTCTTGCAGCCCACACCACACCAACATTTCCCTGCTTGGCCCTGTGTGTGTGAATGACAGATAAAAACCCACTTGACTCCTGAATCCGCTGATAAGCTGCCTCAGATAGAAACATAGTCCAGATCTGTTCCAAGACTGTCGTAGTGGAACAAAGAGACGCAAAATTATCCTCTCTGCCAGAGTGACCAACAAATCCTGCCGGAAATCTTCAAACATTTTGGCTTCTCCGCGGGACACATGTTCTGGCAGGCGGATTTCCTCAGTTGCCATCCGATTGTAAAAACCTTCCGCCATTCTAAATCATTCATACCGGCTTTTAAATGCTCTGTGATTTTGTTTCATTGCTTTCTTTGTTGTTTCCACCAGGCCTGAAGGCATGGGGAGAGTATGTTTTGCACTCTGTCCTTCAGTCATCCGTCCACCAAGCATGGTCCATGCACGCACACTCTTTGGATGCCAACGATGGACCTCTGCCCCAATTTTTACAGAATTGCCATCTCTATAGTTATGTGCTTGAGACAGATCTGTCCAATTTTTCATATTCCATTGTAATTAAGTAGAATTGGCTTTCAAAGTTTGTGGAATTGACTCGTGACATTGACGCGTGCAGTTTACATGAAATCTTTCACAAACACTTTCCTACTAGGCTGAGGCATAAATCCTGTCCTTTTCACATTGGCCTTTTAGAGTGTGACCATCAGGTGTATTTTTGCAAAACACAGTTTTGGAAAAGAATACCACAAATCATCCAACTGCCAATAAAGGCATAATAAGTGGCACCTTTTTCTCATTGGCCGATTATAGTACCACCAGGAGGCCACAGCCTGAACCCCCTGTGGAGCCCTGTGTCTAGAGGGGTACTTTTTTTCTAGTTTCAGTGTGTTTTTGTTTGTTTGATTTATGTTGTATATCTTGAGTGGTCATCTCTAGAACTAGTGATGCAAACCACTGGATCAAATCCAGTACTGATTCTCTGTGCACACTGCCAACAGGCCGACGTACTACCTCCACACATTTTCTTACACATATGTTTTAAATTGTCCAAAGCACTTAACTAGAATTTTTATAATGGAAGACATAGGCATGGGATTGTGGGCTGAAAGAAAAACGTGACGTATCGACATGCCAGAATAAATAATAAAAGCTGCAGTGTGCATGCGTCATTTTGCCTACTGATACGGGCTCTGCAATGACTCAAGCCGCCTCGGTTCAAATCGAATCACTGTAAAGCGCAAGAAAACAGACACATAACGGAAACAAAGGGCTCGGATGACAGAAACAGAGAAAGCTTCAGACCTTAGGATGTCAGAGACCCACATAAAGGCCAGCCATGTCGTCATTATGATCATGTTTTTCTTCATTTTTTTAAGCCTAATTGTAACTTGCGAGTGGGGGAGAAGTGGGGGAGATTTTTTTAATAAACCCTATGATATATCGTCGCTGTCTGGCAGAAACCTCAATATCTCCATTATTCAACCTTTTCCCCCCTTAAATTAACTACATACACACATACACGGATGTAATATTGGGAATTGGGTCGCCCTGTTTGGTGGAAATGGGTCTCCTGGAAAAAAAGGGTTTGGGTACTAGTGGATTTGAGGGTAAAGTCTGGTGTTCAGAAGGTCAACAACAGAGTGCTCATCGCGAAGAAGAAGCGGAAACTGCATTTGTCCCCCTGTGGGATTAACAAAGGTCCCCCCCTCGCTTGTATTGCTGTTTGTTTTTAAATTACTTTGCGTTTCTCCATTAATGAGCTGCTTGAAATTAATTGCCCCTAGAGGGATTAATAAAGTTGTTTGAAGTTGAAGTTGTTTGCCCCCTTCGCTCTGCACGGCTTACACGGAGTGTGACTCATTATGATGAAGCGTCCCTGTGGGATTCCACCGCCTGGAACCTTCGGGAGGAGAAGAAATACTTCAAATGAAACTTAAATTCATCACTGCCGCCCTGCACCACCACCACCATGTCATTAAAAACTAGAACTCTGACCAGTCAGAAAGACAACAACAGGGACGACTAGCTCAGGAGGTAGAGCAGGTTGTCCAATGATCCGTGGGTCGGCGGTTCGAATCCCCGGATCCCCTACGGGTCGGAACTGTCCTTCGTCAAGACACTCAACCCCAGAGTGCTCCCAATGGACTGGTTGTGCCTTGCATGGTTTCAGCTGCCGTAGGTGGGTGAATGTAATGCACTACGTAGGGACTTGGATGAAGATGCTATATACAGTAAATGCACCATTGAACAATGAAGTCCTGACATCCCTCATTCACCCCCTGCTTTGTCAAAAAATAAAACACATTGTTCTAGGTGATATGGACCATAATGCAGAGCAGGGCCATCTTACCATATACACTAAGTTAACAGCAAGGTGCTGGCAAGGTGCAATTTCCCATGGCAGCCTATTCATCCAAGCAGATAAGTCCTATTTGATTGTATTGCATGACGTCAAACTCACCAATATTGCAGCTGTACGAAAAGCTTGATTTATCTTCTTTTCTATCCTCAAAGCATCCCCCTCAGTAGACAAGCAATGAGCTATTTCTGACGTTGCAGTGATTTGTTTTCAAAGTGTTGCAGTTTGGAAGCACTTGATAAGATATCACTCAAATGCCCCGTGTGCCTCCTGTTTTGAATTTGCACAAAATCCAAGAGGCAGCAGGACGCTTCACTGAAAACGAATGTCAATGAGCCCTTCTCAAAACCCCACCCTTTGGGACGGAGTTTAGTCACCGTCCAATGACAGTCCAAATAGTTTAGCAACTGTTGCTATGCAGGTCAAGCTTTCCTCTTCTAACATGCCTATTGGATAAGGAATGATTGGGGAGGGACTTATTGAAGAGCTAAGGAGGTGGCTCTCTGTCGTTTTCGAGATTTGATACAGCTGTTTTCTGCCCACCAGTTCTAATGCAACATTAAACACAGCTATGGAAATTCAAAATGGGTGCAAAATCGGTGCTCTGTAAGATGTGTGGATAGGCAGACAGACAGACATGCCCATGGGGCCCCCTAAAGGCCTCTAATCATTAACAATAACAATGGCTAAAACAGCAGGTGGTGCGGATGCCCATTTGAGTGTGGAGGATTTTTTTTAAAACCACATCTTTGTAGTTATCACTGTACAATACTTGGTGGGAGAGATGATGATTAACTCCAGTCAAAGCGAGGACTCCATGCAAAGAGTCTGGAACTGGAGTGACGACGTGCAACTTCAATGGCTTTGAATTTTTCCTTCGCATCTGCTCTGCTTGTCTCCTCCGAGGACCAGACGCTCCCCCGCGGATCGCAGACACTTTGCGCGGGCCAAGTGTATGATGTCTATCATCTGTTTGCGTAGGGGTACTATCTATAGTATTTAGGAGGAGTATATACTTCCTCCTTGGCTTATATAGTGGCAGCCACTTTGGCGGAGATTTGTCTTGCGGTTTCGCGAGATTATCCCAGGACAAAACAAACAAACAAACAAACAGAAGCAAAGAGAGGCCAGAAGACCCCCCCCCCCTCTCTCTTTCTAGATGGCTCACCTCCTACAGAGCCGCGCCGTGAGAAATCGACAGAGGAAACTGCTTTTGACAGGGCCTGAAATTGGAGGCGAGGGAGGGAGGGTGAGAGGAGAAGGCAGGTGGCGGGTGGTTGGGTTGCAGGGGTGGATGTAAGATTTCCCAATTGGGGGGGCAGGAGAAAATGGTATGGGGGCGACTTCATCGCACCCATACCATTACAACGCACCCATACGACTTCATCGCACCCATACCATTTTCAGTTACAGGACCTTTATTAGTCAAGTAAAGCATCAATAATAACATCAGCTGTTGTTGAAATTGCAACTGACACGCAGCATGCATAAAGCTAAAGGTCTGACTCAGAGAGTTTTCTGTTTTCAATGATGAAATGCTGTTGGTTTAGTAGTGACACAGCTGTAGTTAGTAGTAGTAGCAGTAGTAGGAGTGGTTCAAATCATTTTAAATATAAGCAATTTGATCTTGGGTTGTTTTGCATGCCATCATGTTTGGTGGGGCAGACTGGGCATTTAGGGGGGCATTGCCTCCCCCCCATGCCCATGCCTAGATCCGCCCCTGCTGGGTTGGTGTGTTGGAGTGCAGAGTGTGGGGCGTGCGGAGGAGGCGGGGTGGAGGCTGGCTGGGTGGGTGGCTGTCTGGGGAGGTGACTGAGCAGCAATCCACAAAAGCCCAACAGAGACAAAGACATGTGGATTTCCCGAATCCATCTCCCGAGCTGTCAGCTGGCTTGGCGCTCGGCACGCTTTGCAGCGCGAGATATTTCTCTTCCAGGCTAATGGCAAACATATGACATCTTCATTAAGGTGACACGGCGAAGAGGAACGGAAGAGTGGAAACAATGGAAAGGGCCCTAAATGGCCAAACGTGAAGAATGTGACTCGGCGGGGATGGGCGACAGTTCCCTTCAGTTTCTCCAGCCTGCTGGAGCGCAGACAGATCTGATAGCGGGTCGGCGAGACGCAGTAGCGTTTACATGTAGGTCAGGCCCTGTTAGCAAGAGTAATAGACTAACAGGCCCGCCGGTAAGAAGAGATGTAATTCATTCCCCTTTATTGGGCGGTAATTCTTTTTGAGCGGTGGTAGTGATCACGCGTGTCTCACCGTGTGTGTGTGTGTGTGTGTGTGCGTGTGTAACTGCAAGACCGAACAAATGCGTTGTGATGCCTACTGCAAATATAGGCCACCAGGAATCAGTGCATGTGCATATGACATTCTGTAATCTTACCAATTAATCACTTTATTGTTTTCTTTTCCTTTCTTTTTTTCTTTAATTAATCTGGCCCGTGTTATCCGCGTTGTATGCCTGACAATTGAATTCTTGCGTCACAGCCTCAGATTGTAACACGGTTTTGAAGGGAGGAAACGCAAGGGGGTTGATCATGACCGATAAACCGGTAATAAAGAAAAGGAATACTAAGAACAAGCCTGTGTGTGTGTGTGTGTGTGTGTGTGTGTGTTCTGGTCTGTGGGTTGATGTGCGAGCGGGGGTGTGTTGCACATGCCGCTGACGTGGTGTTTTGTGTGTGACGCATACTTGAGCAGGTGTATGAGAATCCTGGCGTAGTTGTGCATCATCTGAGGCTCCAGGTCGGGCAGCGTCACCAACTCATAGAGCAGCTTGATGAAGAGGATGTGGTCGTCTTTACTGAACCGCCGACCGTACAGTTTCAGAAACCTGCAGACACAGAGAGAGAGAGAGAGAGAGAGAGAGAGAGAGAGAGAGGAAGGGAAGGAGAAACTAATTAATGATGGGAGCATGATTGGCAAACATATCAGTTCCACCCCAGTAAAAAGTGGTCCAGTTATTTTGTGAAAAAACTCCTTCATGGTTGTTTCCCCTATACCCTATCCATAAGCTTAGTATGGGGTTATGGGATGCCCCCCCCCCCCAAAAAAAAAAGAAATAAATTAATTAATAAATAACAACTGGACCATTTTTTTTTTAGAAATACATCAACTGCAAATAAAGGTAAGAAAGCCTTCTGGGGTGGAATTCTCCTTTAATCAACCAAACAGATAAATGATTTGTCCAATTGTCTTTACAGATAAAAGAAAAAGCACAAAGAAACACCTCGGGCAGATCTACAAGCGCTCACGATATTAAATATAAGCTATTAAAGTTAAATATGACTTTCTTTGTGTGTTTATTTGGCTTTTTACGCCCATTTTCATTGTTTGAACATTGTATTATCCACAGTTTTGAGAATTAGAGTACATTTCAAGCACAACTTCAAGAACAAAGGCTGTTAACTGTGAGTGGGATGATGACACCATGAATCATTTCTTGTCTCGTTTACAATAGGGCCCACAATTTAGTCATCGTGACAATCGAGTCACTCCCCACACACTTGTCTTGTGTGTTGTCACTACTATTGTACCATAGTAGTGACTCAGCTTCTGCCCTATACTCCCCCCACCCAAGGCTCCCCGCTGACAGGTGCCACCCCAGCCCATAGTGTCACATCTGTGACAGATATTATTACCCTCAACACCCTCCCCTAGCCTAAGATTTAGACTCTCATAGAGAAGGAATTTTTAGATTCTGACAGCATCACTCTGCCAGAGTCTACATAGGTTTGCCTACGTAGTGGAATGAGATTTTCTGTGTCAAAGTAACTCCTACCGTGTACAGATGCAACATCTAATGCCCCGAACATTGTGGTTCCACTTGCCCGATCACTAAACACCAAGAAATTACAATTCAGAGAGCCATAGTTTTCAGAATGCACAGTTGTGTATCCAGTTGCACTATTAGCGTAGACAAGGAGATTCTGGGACGAGTGGATCAAAACACCCTTAAAAAAAGGATTGTAATGTTTTGGCGTACAGTGGTCAAACAAGTGGAACTCCATGTTCCACTTGTCAGATGTTGCATTTGTACAAGGTAAGAGTTACATTGAGGCCGAAAACGCTTATTCCACCCGATTCCACAACAAGCAAAACAATGTACTGTATGAGCACTTAAGACTCTCATAGGGTGATACCGTCAGAAGTGAAAAATGCATCTCTAAATCTTAGGCTAGCCTCAAACACTGGTGTTGTTTGTAAAATGGTATCAGATAGATAGACACTCAACAAGGCCGGGTGCATAGCAGTGGTTTCGAGCCCTAGCAGGGGTGTAAAACTCAATACAGAGTGGGCCAAAATTTAAAATTGAACAAAGCCATGGGCCAAGGTTGAACAAATTAAATTTTTAATATGGATCCCAATTAAGTTTTGCATTGAATACTGAACAAGCAAGGCTGATGCAACTTTAAAGTGACATGCAAAATTGAGGAAAAATTCTGAGGTAAATATTAATATAAACTTTTTCAGTCGAAGCGTTGCACAAGAACACAGATTGCTACTGACACAGAGGAGAGGGCATGGCTGGCTGGTGCGCCAAAACAACAGCAGAGCATTATGGGATTTGTAGTATTAGCAGTGAATGCGGTGTTACAGCAGCAACACCACTGTATAATACCGGCGGGCCAGCTCTAATGTTAATTTGATATTGCCTCAAGGGCCAAATGAAATTACAAATTTGGCCCGTGGGCCAGAGTTATGCCCTATAGGCTCTGTGGCAAGACAACGTCAGACACAAATCAAACAAACCCAACTTCCGTCAGTGATTAAAATAATTAGTTGTCCCACATTCTCACAGATGTACAGACAATGGCCCTGTACTGGATGTCTTTAATGGGATAAAGGGAAGGTGTGACGTGATGCTCAAATGCCTAGCTAGTAGGCTACATGGTGATTCAACTTGATGATGATTTAGCTACTCAAACAAAACCCCAAGTACCAACTGCCAAGTGGATGATTTCAGTAGCAGACAAGGGCACTGTGAAACACTTAAAATATAAAATATAAACACTTTAATAACATACTTGAAAGTGGCACTGAGTATAATTGATGATTACACAGTAAAAGTGCTCAGTTTTAATTGCAGACAGCTTATGGAACCATACAAGAAGGGTGTTTTTTCCCCCGACATTTTGCACACTGAGTAAAATCAACACTGTCTATGCCAAGGCATAGCATATTATAACTTTCCAATGCAGCCTTTGTAGCTAGAGATGAAAGAGAGAAAAACAGATGGATAAAATGACTCAGGTATTTTACACAAAAATAGAACTCATAAAGTGATAGGAAAAGGTGCACGGGGGTGTGACAGGCCAGGGGCAAGAGTTATTTTAGCTGACTGCAGCATTTATTCTGTACATCGCATAACATTTAATTAAAACGCCTTCGTTTGACAGTGAGTGGGAGGGCTCGACACAGCACTAGTCTTTCACACAACAGGGGTGCTCAACTCGTCTTTTTTGTTACAGTTTTTTTTTGCACTTTAAAGCCCACCCATGCCATCATCTCTTATAAAGTGAGACTAGTGCAAGGTTTCTCAAACTTTTCAGGCAATGACTGCGCAAAATGGGTCCCTCTAGCCCTGGTCCAGAACATTATAGTGGTGAGTTATCTGTAGACTAACTAGACTGGGCAGCATTCCCTTTTCTGGTGTATGAACCAGTTTAGAAGAGATGTTAAAATCAGCAGGCAGGAAACCTGCAAGGCGGAATTCCGTATTATGAATGAGTACTTTCGGAGTCCGCCTTGTGGTTTCCTGGATGATGACTAGTAAATCTGACTACAACATGAAGTAAATTTACCATCCTCTGTGATGTTTCCAACACCAAACCAGGCTTTCCTCCTTGGTGGAACGCCTGTGGTGGCACAAGGATTGTCTAACTGTGGGTTCTGTACCAGGGAGTACTAGGGACGCCCCCTCTCTGACAAGCACTTGGAATTTTAGGCATTATATTTTTTACTCATTTGCACAGATTTTACTCATTTGCACAGAACTAGCATATACAAACTCACAACGCATCGCAGGCTATAGCGACTTGTAAAAGGATTTTCACAATATTTGGCCTTTAGTATTTTGGTCCATTTGATTATAAAAGGGTCTAAAAAGTCAATAACCTGTAGACTGCAGACTGCCTACCTTGTATGCCATACTGTATTAGGTTTGCTTACTGTTGAGTGATAAGTGATAATCATTCCTGGGGACCACACCACAACAATGTTGAAGGCCCAACCCCGATTTGAGAAGGTCTAATCCAGGGGTTTTCAACAGGTGGTCCGGAGTCCCTGAGAGGATTCCAGGTGGTCCCCAGCTAAATGATGAACCAAATGGACCCTTATAGATCTGTAAGTTGAGAGCGTAAAATGAAACCAAATGGACTTGTTATTTTGACCAACGTTTTGCCAGTTTCTCTCTCATAAATTGTAGACAAAAACTTGAAAATCCTTGCTTTGGGGTCCAAGAGATTAAATTCAACATCAAAGGTGGTCAGTGGCTAAAATGCTGAATAAATAGTGGGCCCTGTTATGACAAAGGTTGAAAACCACTGGTCTAGGGGTCAGGTGCAGACACCCAGGGATCCTGGGTGTCTCCCCAGCGAAACGATACTTTGGAACAAAATGGACTCTTATGGGTCTGCATGGGTCTGAGAATATGCAAGTGGAACGAAATGGAACCTTGAGTTAAATAAGCGATGGTTTAATATAAACGGTCTCAGAGATAGACATGACCACCAGTGGTCCATTAAATGGGGGCTTTTGTACACTAAAGTGTGTCAAACTGTGCCTTTTGGAAATGAAGAGAATCATGTGATATTTTGAGATATTTGAGATATTTTACCTGTCATTACTCGTGTGTAGCCTACTCACCCATAAAATAATTCAAAGGCGTGGGGTGACATATAGTCCTTTAGTTTCATATCCATGTGAAAGTTGTGGCACAAAACGTCTATTTATTAATATAATCTAATATTCGTTTAATATCTCCACTTTTTCACGAGTTGCACACGTTTTTGCAATTTTTTTCCCCCGGGGCCCATAATCCTTCATTTTTGAAAACTTCCGCAAACGTCATCAAGGACACACAAAACAGTTTGGGACACAAAATTGGCAAGTGGTGTGAATGATTACCCAGCCTCTATCACAATGCACCAGACAAGTGTGTGCCCCAAACTTTTGTGTTACCCGGTGATGACGTTTTCGACAAAATGAAGTGCGCTGGCATTATGAGCCCTTTGCTTTGCTCGAGAGGGGAAATCTTCGTGTGCAACTCGTGAAAAAGTGAAGATGTTTTAAATAAACGTTTTGTGGCACAACTTTCACATGGATATGAAACTAGAGGACTATATCGCACTCGACGTCTTTAATTGGAATTATTTAATGGGTGAGTTCACACGGAGTACAGGGCACTTTGTGCAGTCCACTTCCAGGGCTAGGGCCAAACGAATGAAACAATATAAGTTTAAATAAATTAAAACCGTAAATGAAAAAAGCCCTCTCGTATTAGTAGGACAATATCACCCACCAAAAACAGATGGTGTTTTTGATGAATGTATCATGGTTAAAATGTAGTATGCAGCTCGGATTACGTTCAAATATCTAAATACTGAATCAACTAGTGTAAAAACTATCGGGGGTGTTCATAAGTGTTTTTTTTTTTAAGTGACGTATCCCTTTAATCCAGTGGTTTTCAACCAGTGGTCCTTGAGAGGATTCCAGGTGGTCCCCAGGCTAAATGATGGACAGTTGGTTAACCAGATGTAACTCTTTGAGAGTGTAAACATAAAACCAAATGGACCCTTGCGGGTCCATTTGGTTTCGCTTTCAAGAGTTAAAATTCATGTGAATTAGCCCAAGTCTACACAACTATTGAATGTGATGTAATTAATAGATTAATGGTCATTTTGATCTGTATGTTTGACTGTTTTGTTTCCCAAATCCACCCTGGTATTGTAGACAAAAGAAAAATAAATCTTTACTTTTAGGTCTGTGGGGCTAAAATGTCAAATGGTGGTCCGTGGCTCAAATTCTGAATAAATAGTGGGCCCTGGTATCAAAAAGGTTGAAAACCCACACTGCTTTAAAATCTCTGGCATATCACTTCAAATGAATGGGCATCCGCGGGCTAATCAAGGATTTTGGGGGGCTAATTTTGACAATCTGCGGCGTCCTTGACATGAAATAGTTCGGGAACCCACTGGTCTACAGTCGGTGTAACTTACGAGAACAGTTTCCTGGTCCAGAAGCAGACTCCAGGCCACAGCTCTCTGAGCAGCACCGCTTTGGACAGGTTGGCTTTGATCTCGGCCAGCATCTCGGTGGCCTCTCGGTCCAGCCGCTCCGAGTAGGGCAGCAGGCCGTTGTACACGATCTCCTTCTGGGGGACAAAGCCCCCGGCCGCCGACATCGACGGCTCGGCGGCCACCTCCATGTCCTCCACGGTCATTATGATGATGATCGCGACCGAATCGCGATCACCCTGTTATACGTTTTGTTTACTTGACTGAACTGAATGACAGTAGAACTGACTGCGCGCTTGGATGGATGGATGGATGGTGCCAAACAAAGACGCGCACGCTGTCCCCAACTGGCACAGGAAGGGAACTCGAGGATTCGATGATGAAAAGCAAAAGTGTGTCACCGCTAATTAGCTGTTCCAAAGCCTGCAAGGTTGATGATGATGAGGATGACGGCCCACAGCGGCCGCTTCCACTCTGACCTGCGGTGTCATCACCCCGCTGCGTCACGGCCTTTCCACGATGCGATGGGTCGGTCTAGTACGCATCACCTTGACGCTCCAACCTCGATCTGTATGTTTTCCACAAGCCAAATAATAATCACCCCCAAGGCAGGCTATAGGGTGCAATCTTGCTTTGTAGAAGAAGCGCCTTCTGGCTAACAACTACATCTCCCAGGAGCACGATGCACTGGTCCCTCCTCGGGGGTTAATCTGTGGTGTAATAGGATAATCTGATAACTGGATTAAACTCCCCTTCCTTCCTCCAGTCATACTGACTGACTATGATCTAGACAACTACAACCAGCCAGGCCGCATAGCCTATAACCTCTATGCCTATAAGCAAGAGCAAAACCAGGAAAATTATAATGATCAGGACCGGATCTAGGCATGGGCATGGGGGGTGGTGGTGGGGCAATGCCCCCTAACTGCCCCACCAAACATGATGGCATGCAAACCCAAATTTCAAATTGGCACCACTAAACCTAAACCAACACCCAGAGAAAACTCTCTGGGTCTGATCTTTAGCTTGGTGCGTATTGCAACTTCAACAACTGACATTATTATTGATGCTTACTTGCCTAATATAAGTCCTGAACCGAAATGGTATGGTTGCGAGTTGCGACCTCATCGGGAAATGTTACATCCGGGCCTTATAATAATACTGATGTCACTCTTCTTCAGACAAATGTGTAGGCAACGCACATTGGTGACATCACTAGGCTATAATCAAAGTATAGGCCAGCCCAGCCAAACCATTCTTCCTGAAATAACAGGCCACTAATATTAAAATCAGTAGCCTAGTGTTGAAGTGCATTTAGTAGCCTACTGCAGGTTGGCTTTTACTTATCAGATCTCTGTAGACTTACAGTTAAAATTATATACTTAATTAGTATACTTATACTTACTTAATTAGGCCTATTAGTTACTTCCAGATTTGTAATACAACCAAGTTAACCACAGCCCTTCTACAAGATATTGTTGAGCTTATAATATCTGCTGTTTGTAGTGTTGCTACATTTACTTAAGTAAAAATCACTACACATAGGCCTGCTCAGGGCTGAATTATACTGTATAGCCATTGTGTGGCGGCCCCATGCAGGGGGCCCTTGGACCTCCGGCCCTTGGTGGTGTTGGGTTTTAGACCCTGACTTTTAGGACATTTGCCCTTGATTGTGTTTAATTTAGGTAAAGTATCGTGTGTGTGTGTGTGTGTGTGTGTGTGTGTGTGTGTGTGTGTGTGTGTGTGTGTGTGTGTGTGTGTGTGTGTGTGTGTGTGTGTGTGTGTGTGTGTGTGTGTGTGTGTGTGTGTGTGTGTGTGTGTGTGTGTGTGTGTGTGTGTGTGTGTGTGTGTGTGTGTGTGTGTGTGTTTAGGGGAGGGCTAATCTGTCCCTGGTCCTCTGCTTGCTTCAATGCCCTGTGTATCGGCATTTAATAGTCTACCTCCGTCTGTGATGAAAAACGTCTATGAATAATTAATGCAGCTATAAATAGAAGCTCTCCTCCCTCTCTGCATGCAGCAGTACAGCAGGCAGTCCCCAATGGTCTCTGTGATCCCACCCAGCAAGCACAGCTCCCTTGGCAGTGACGCCGTTGTCCCCTGGCCGGGCGGCTAAGGCAGGTCCCGGTTATGTGTCTGCTTGGCTGAACATCCTTTCCACGTGCAATCCTGTTACTTTAAGCCCAGGTAATTCAATGAGCCATATGTGTATATACAGTCAGTGTGCTGCTGGTGGTGGTGGACTGGAGCCAACAGCAGGATACTGTATGTCAGACTCTCAGTGGCCTGGCCTGGAGCCATGCAGGTCGCTGTGCCATACCGCCCCCTACTGGGCAGCTTCACATCAGAGAAGTGCACTGCACACAGACTGGAGGACACCTTGTGAGTTGAGTCGGTGAAATGATTATGATGAGGCCATTGTATGCTTACAAACCCCCCACCCCTGCCTGAGCCTTGTGGTTAAGCTGTTTGATTGTTGGTGGGCTGCTGTTTTCGTCATCCCTAGCCGTATGCTTGCCACATGTCATTTATAGTTGTTTGTTGTGATTTAGAATCACATTTTAATAATGGCGGTGACTTCATTCGGATGGATTATAAGAAAGATCTATTACAGGTGGTGACATCATTCGCTTAGATTATTCACCTATAAAGCTCTCTCTATTAAATGTGAGTATAAGTTGGGTCAGTTAAATTACTGATGTAAGCAAGAGCCATGGAGGTTAGTGTCCTCACACGACATGCCCAGAAATAAATTATACACATAACATTTACCTAAGTGGCCGAATGATACAACCTTGTGAAATGTGTGGCCTTCTGTGTACTGTATACTAGTTTTGAGGAAAATGTTGCTAATTGTTCCAAATATGACCTATAAAATCCTTTATACCAATCTACCCATGCCAACATAAGCTATAACTTTCTAACAGTAAATTAACATTTTTTGTAGTCTTGCTTTTGTACACCAGTTTTTCCAAGTTGCTATGTGACATACAGTAGCTGTTTGCAGATTTCCTCCCCCATTTTATTATTGTTATTTCTCTTTTCATTTTGTAATAGTTGTTTTATTATGTTTTTTGACTGTTAAATGTAAACGTATGTTTTATGATCACGTCAGTGAAAGGGCCTGCAGTACATTCATAACAGAGTTAGAGCAGAGTTAATGTACACTTACTTGTACAAGATGTAGCCTACAAGTACTGCGATTCAGGTACACCTTGCGCATGCTATGACAATTTCAATATGTGTATTATATTTCGTATTCATTTATCAAAACTATCTGTCTAGCAGAGGAAATGGACATACTGGAGTAACTGGACATCTCCGAAAATGCACACGGCGGCGGCCAACCCGTTTGACCAGTTAACACAGCAGCAGACAGGTGGATAATACGTTTCACAATCTTCAAGAATCACTGGTCCAGAAATGGTTGAGGATCTGCTTATCTGTCTGTCTGTCGGTCTGTCCATCCGTCTGCAAGGATTGTTCATATTCACGACTGATTTCAGTCAATTAATTTGTATTGTATAGTAGCCAGCATGTCTTCTATATAAAACCTTGTTGAGACAATAGCTGATCTACAAGCTCTCAATGTGTGGTGCATTGAGAGCTGTGGTTGAATTCACAATGCGTTTAGAATCATTGTCACTAAGACAATATTTATATTTCTTAAACAGCAAAATAATTTGTGATTTCTTCAAATGGGCGGTACTAGTATATGCACATTGTAAAACAACAGGAACAATGACCATAATTTGACTTGTCGTGCAAATTGTTTCTGAAACGGTGCTAGCGTGGGAGTATATTTCCACATAATTCCTGGCTGTAATAGATTTTGCCATAGCCATGCATTTTTTTCAGTTGTGAGATTTAATTTTGCTTTAATCCACGTGTCTGTCATATAGGGAAATCGCCCCGGAGCGACAGATTGTTTTGGACTGTGAGGACATATAAGAGCACAAGGTCATACAGTCTACATGTCGGCTTAAGTGCGCCTCCGTAAGTGTGGAAGACTTGACCCAGCCTCCTCCCCTCCAGCCTGGACGGACGGACGGACGGACCAGACCGTCCATTGATTTCATCCGGCCCCATAAGACGGACAGACCGCTCCCAATCTGACAGCAAACAACACCTGTTTTCTCCAACGTCTCCCTGGGTCTGCCTCTCAGGCACTTCAAAATAATGAGAGAAATGTGTTGCCAGTTTCCTGTTGTGTTGAGCTTTCCAGAGATATGGTAATGGTGAAATTCTATGCTTGCATAGTTACATACCTGCTGTGTGGACGAGTGTGTGTGTGTGTGTATAGGCTTGGTGCTCATGCGTGCAGGTTTGTGTGTGTGTATAGTACACGCAGGCATGTGGTACACAGACGCAATTATGCATCCATGCGTGCGCAGGTATATGCCAGTTTGAGGGTGCGTGTGTGTGTTTGTGTGTGTGCACGCGTGTGCGTACATCTGTGCGAGTCATTACCGCACAAGTGGAATCTACAGATGGAAAATGTGATGCAGAACTCTTTGACTCGGCAGGGGGACTGCGTTGGAGAGGACGGATAGACGGAGACGGGAAGAGGGAGAGAGAGACAGGAAGATAGACAGGTAGAGAGAAAGAGAGAGAGAGAGTTAATAGGGTAAACATAATCATCTACAGTACGTTTTACTGTAAGCAGAGGCTTCACATAAGCCGGAGATGTTTGGGGTTTTGATTCTTGATCCTATTCGAAGTTATGATCTTGATGCCATTAATGTCCCATAATCAGCTCCAGTAAATTTAAACCCCTACCAGTAGATAGGGGCGTTGCAGATCTACAAGCCCATGCATGTGTTGCAAGTCGACACGGTGTGAGCTTGCGGATCGGCAGGTGTTTGTAGATGCACAGCGAATGCCAGGTCCCCAGGGGGACTCCGATAAATTGAGTATAGGATTTAAGTGGTTAACCTTCATGCATGGTTTGGCTCTGCCAACATTAATGTAAATACGCCGTCTGCCATTCATGCACACACACAGCACACATGCACAGTCGCGAGCACAGACAACATGCACACACACATGCATGCACACCCAGGCCATGTGTTTAATGTTAACAGATGATTTACTGTAACGATTTCACGTTTTTTACTTCCACAAAACATCGGAAAAAAGCCTCTGTAGCCTCTGTGTGTGTGCGTGTGTTTGTGTGTGTATGGCTTATAGGAGGTTGGGAGTGGAGAGTGAAAATGATGTGTTTGGGACTGGGGAAACCTGCATCCAGACATCAACACACACACACACACACACACACACACATACACACAGAGTTCTCTCCATCCAGCTGTGTTTCTCTCTGGGAGAAATGCAGTCCTGTTCATCGCCAGACAGCCGGGTAATAGATGGCCCCCTTTCCTGCCCAGGACACACACACACACACACACACACACACACACACACACTCGCACGAAACTTGCTACACAGTGCCGCTTCGTATATGCCGTGAGTTCAGTTAAGTTTTTCTCTCTCTCTCTCTCTCTCTCATCAATTCCCTGCCTATTGCCTGTCAGATCTCCTCCCCGCACCTCACCAGGATGACAAATTACTGAGGAGACCTCATTGAGAGGAAGCTTCCTTCCCGGGTCCAGATGACAAGGGGACGAGGAGGGGACGAGGAGACGACGACAACCACGAGGAAAGCGAGGAGGAGGAGGAGGAAAGGAGACAGGACATTCCATCACCAACACCACCACCAGCCTCTCTGTAGAGCTGCTGCCGTGAGGGGACCAGTCTAGCGGCTCTTTTTTTTTAACTCTGGAGAGAGAGGGAGGGAGAGAGAAGACAGAACGGGGAAGAAGAGGGAGCCTGCACCAGCGAGGACACACAGGTATGTCCCCCCGTTTTGCATCCTGTCACTGCCTGTCACTGCATTCTACCTGCTCTGCATCATCGTTCCCCCCTCCGGTGCTGCCGCTGATGTGTGTGGCGTCTAATGCGTTGTGACATGTGTGTCTGTGTGGGTCTGTGTGTGTCTGTATATGTGTGCGCCTGCGCGCGTGAATGAACAGCGATGAGTCCTGCGAGGTGTTTCTCCTTCTCCTGGCTTCCGATGTTGCTGTGTGCCGCCGGCGTCCTTTGCTCAGGTACGTGCGCGCCGAGGCTGCACGCGTGCTGGCTCTCGGCCACACGCATTTGCGCGTCCACACACACACACACACACACACACACACACACACACACACACACACACACACACACACACACACACACACACACACACACACACTTTATAATGAGCATACCAGCAAATCACATTTGTTTCTGCATAGAACAAATTCAAGTCTTGCATTTCTCACACACATTGGATTTGACTGTTTGTATCTGATATTTTTTATTTACCAATAGCCTATCACTTCAGATCTATTTGGCAAAAAATAGCGGATCTACAAGCTTGCAACCTTTTGTGACACGTTGTGAGCGTGTGTATGTCGGCTCTTTTTTCAGCGAACATTGCCTCTGGATAGGGATGCTGCAGGGATACAAGTGGATAAATGTCAAGCCTATAAGTAAAGCCATTTTCAATCTGTCCTATAATGGAAACTCAAGTTCTCCTTCTGACATACAGTACCTTAGGAGTACATACTGTCTTATAACATAAACCATGCATGAAAATGTTCCTGAGAACATCTTTGTCTCACAACCTGCTGTTTATAACTGATAGACATGCACACAGGCTGCCCTGCCTTTAGCTTCATGTTTGGATTTGTTGTTCTGGAAATCAAGGACTGGGCCTGCAGTGAAATGAGTTGAGACCAAGTTGAGTTGAGACTGTAACAAAAATGTTGATTTATACTTCAGCAAATAATAGCTGATACAGCTGATATACAAGCATGCACAGCTGCTCTTTTTAAATTCAGTTAGCTTCACTGAGTAGAACCACTGCGTCTTCGCCTGGAAAGGAGATAGCTGAAGTGGTTCGGCCATCTGGTTAGGATGCCTCTCGAGCATCTCCTTAGGGAGGTCCTTGATGCCTTGGGAGGAGACTCCTGAGACAGACCAAGGGCCAGATGGAGGGAATTACATCGACTCCCTGGCCTAGGATTGTCTCCGGATCCCCCCCAGGAGGAAGTCACTAATGTTGCTTAGAACAGGGAAGTCTAGAACTGTTCCCCCCACAACCCAACAACGGATAAGCAGTTGAAGATGGATGGATGAATGTGGATGGATGAATGAATGGACACTGAGTAAAGTAATCAGACATACATTAACGTATACTCACAGACATACATTAACGCATACTCACAGCCGTGTGGTGGTGTTCAGGTGTGTGGGGTGGTGTGGAGGTGAACGGCCACAGGTCGGGGTCCACAGAGGTGTGTCAGCAGTCCTGTGAGGAGCTGCTGGGCGTCATCACGGAGATCAACGGCCTGCGCATAGTCACCAGCAACCTGCTGAAGGACCTCCAGAGGGTGGTAAGATGATACGCGACATGGGACAGGGACAAGATAGGAGCAGACTTACACACCTCTGATCATGTTTGATCAGATTCCATAACACCAGGGGTAATGTGGTTAACATACATATTTTTACAGAACGTTTGAATTCAGTCTGACCAGGACTGCGGTTAAAACATGATCCACTTTCTGAATGTATGACAAATGACAAAAATGAAACTGTTTAGTATTACAGATTAGTATGACATTAACACACTGATTTATTTTTGGACATCTGTGGCTCATCAGTTAACAGTCATGTCATGTGACAACAAATGCATTTCAAGATTGCGTCTGTCTGTAGTCTCTGTTTAGCCTGAAGAAGAAAATAATTTTTTCAACCCAAACATAGACACAAACATCACTCTAAACTGGAGGCTGTGCCAGTAAATTGCACTACCGGGAGCTACAGTCAGAAGTCTCAGAACTTTGTGTGCAGATTAACTTCCCAAGATTGTGATCGGTCTAAACCCTGTGACAGAAAGGAAATGTGTTTGAAGCATGACTTAAAGAGGAGGACAGAGGTTGCAGATGGACAGTCATGGCTCCATATGCAATTGGCCAGCGTTTCGGTCTTTTTATTTGACGTTCCTCAGAATGAACACATTCCGTTGCTGTCGGCAGAAACCTCCTCCTCTTCATCAAATCTAAACTTTTTGTGTTCATCCTCATCGCACTACAGCATCACAATAAGTATAAAAAATAATAGATTTACAAGCTTGAAGTTTTGATCTTCTCGATCTTGACTTTCTGAATGTGAGCCTTGGAAACAGTTTTGGAAAGATATTACCACCTGACTGTTGTCAGTTGGTAACATGTGTTCAGAACAGTAGTTCACAAAATAGCAGACATACGTTGTACAAGCTGACAGAGATCTCTTATTGCTGCAAGCTTGTAATTTAAAGAAATAGAATACTTATATCATTTCAACACAAATCTTCTTTTCTGCGAGCAAAAAAAAAAATTGCAGTACGAATCAGCCCCAAGTCTAAGATTGATTGATTTATTGACTGATTGATTGAAATTACAAACATAAATGAATTATAACATACAATAAATTCACAATGTGTGTGCATGCCTGCATGCCTGAGTGCATGTTGTGTGTGTGCATGTGTGTTGGTTATCTGTGTGTGGTCCCATGCAGACAGAGGAGAACGAGGAGATGCGTATAACTTTAGCAGAGCTGGGCAACAGCAGCAGTAGCATCAGCAGCATCAGCAACATCAGCAGCATCCGTGGCGGCGGCGGCACGGACACAGACGATGCCGTTGACATGGTGGACAGCCTTGTGGACAGGGACCGTGATGGAGAGATATGGTGTGTGCAGGACGGACGGATCTTCGAGCAGGGGGAGGAGTGGGACGTGGACATCTGCACCTCCTGCGGTTGCCAGGTCTGTGTCAAGCTGAGTTATGTAACTTTCAGTCTGCGATCTTTTTTATTTTTTATTTTTTGACGGGAATGCATATCCCTCCCCAGGAGACTCATGCGTTGAACTATCATCGTCTGTCACGGATACGGGTGGTAGAGTTTTATGCATTCCTAGAATTATCTGCAATATATTTTGCAGTTGCTTTTTTCAGATATTAGTCTGTGGAGTAATTCCTGCAACTAGATAGATCGACAACACATAAACATAAAACCAATTCCAAGAGATGTTGATTTGATCCATAAATGACATTTCTTCTTCTGCACTATTTTCTTTATAGGACCTTGTAATGAATGATCATTAGAAAGAGCCCACTCTCTCACGGTTAGTCAGTTTGAATGAATGTACCCAAAAAAGCCTAATTTAGGCGCCACACAAGATAGGGTCCTCTAACTCAAGCCATCCATTGGAAAATGCATTCATAAATTATATGTCAATGTCCTGACAATTTTCAATAACACTTAAGATTTGATTCAATAAAGTATTAGTAGGCTACAGTAAGAAATTGTGTGGCATCAACACTCCTGGAAAGAACAGATCTACCAGCTCACAACGCCCCTTTGTGAGACGTTGTGAACTTGTAGATATTGCTACATTTGGCTAAAGTTCTCCTCATAATAGGAATGCGAGTATTCCAGTAAAAAAAGTTATCTGTTCACAAAAGCTGTTCATAGCCACTTCCGTTATACTACTGATTATATTGTGCATTTCTAATCATCTCTGCTAATTAAGTACCAACAACATTGTTTGTACTTGTATAGTGACAAATGAAACCTTCTTGACTCTCGATTTTTGTTGGGATCGAGGTTTTATTACACAGTTTGAGAGTGGGACTGGCGAAGAGTACAGTGTCGTATAGGGAAAAGAGGGACAAACGGCCCGCGTTGGCCAATCCAAGTGTGCAGGAGAGGATGTAGGGGTGGATGATTTCCTGAAGGTAATCATCCATGTCTTTTATTGCCTCGTAGGGCCATGACCCCATGTTTTGAATTGGTTGTTGTAGATGACAACTTGTCTGGCAGCCAGAGAGAAGGCAGCACAGACGGGGTTAGATGGGACATTGTAGGGACGTTGAATTTCAAGCCGGGTGGCCGTGGACATTCCTCATTGGCCATAACGTTTTTTATGCAAAAAACAGCTAGAAAGCCACAGATGATGACTGGGGCGTTTGTAAGGGCTCGATTCCTTTGGATGTTGTAAAGTGCAAACATCCAGGAATGTGTCATGATCACTGCTGTGTGAGACTCGAAAGGAAAGATGGCATTCCATGTCAGGACCACTGCAACGTTTTGGGCAGAAAAGTCAGAAAATGTTTGTTGATGGAAATGGAAAGATTGTGTGCCGGGAGTAAGACTTTCCAGGGGAAGAGAAGAGGAGCTCAGTTTCTGCGTTGAGCTTGACTCTGCCTCGGCATCAATAGACGTCTATCTATCTGTCTGGGTGTTTTGGAAAACATCCACTGTGAGATGTCACTCAGGCACGCAGCGACGTGCTCTTCAATCTGGCAGAAGGAGTGAAGGAGAAAAACATTTTGGTGTCATCAGTATAACGGTGGGGGGTGGTTTATTAACCTTTCCCAGGCCTATTTTTCCTTTCTCTCGACCGATCGTTCATTGGTTATTATGTCTGATTGTTTGGAGGGGAGAAGATATTATTTAGCAATCCACTGCCACGGGATGTCTGCACAGGAGCGTTCAAAATAGTCCCTGGCCGGGAAGACTGTGATCTTGAGTGCTGTCCCAGTGTTATCAAGGTCAGGAATGGTGTCCAGAAAACTAGTGGCCGAATGTCTTGCTATGGGTTGAGGAGTTGGAGGCAGTGGGGCAGCTTGAATCCTGAAGGTTGAAGCCGGTTTGGATCAAAGGTAATCCAACAGGTTATTTTTAAACCTATACAAACAAAATGACAAAAAACAAAACATCAACAAGAGTCCAAGACAGCTCAGACAACTCAGCGTGGCAAGTTGAAAGAGCGGAATGAGTGAAACCAGAACAGAATTTTTATTATTGGAGTAAGAAATGAAATAAATCCCTTCCTGACCATCAGCAGTTTTTAAGGAAGAAAACAACAACACAGCAATCATGTGTTTCATTTGTAAACAGACTGGTAGTTACCAAGAGCACCAAAATATTTGGAACTTTAAAATAGCTGATACAGAGACGGGCTGGACTTGGCTGGAGTAAATCCTGCAGTGATTACAGAGAGGAAGACATTAATATAGGTCCAATATAGTCCAAATATGTATCCCAGATTCTGCAGTAAAGTGTCCAACTTGGAATGGAACAGTCAAAACATGTAATGTTTTCATTAGGGATATACACTCCATTATAATGTTATGCCAGGACCGTTTTGTTGTAGCAATGTCCTTGATCCAACACTGAATAATATGGCAACAGGTCATCCTGGGAGAGATGCGGGGAGACAGAGAGAGAGGGGGGTGGGGGTGATCAGTGTGTATGGCTGCCCTGAGGAGATGATTCATTAATCAAGGTCGTCATCATCATACAGAATAGGGGATAGAGAGGGAGAGATTTATAATGTAAGTAGGAAGTTATACCGAAGAGTATATTTCCTTGAGAAGCAGACTATTTGACACAGCCTGAGGTTATGGAGATGGATGGATGGATGGATGGATGGATGGATGGATGGATGGTAATGAGTGGGAGTAGCTGAGGGACACTGGTCTGAAAGATGGAGAAGGAGATGGAGGCTAAAGCAGTGATTCTCAAAATGCACTCTGAGATCGTACAAATGAAACCAAATGAGGAGTTTCTCAGGGGGTTTCTTAAAGATAAAAAAGGTGCATGAGGCCACTGTATATATATTTTCTCTTCATTTTGAAATGCATTCATCTCCATACGTTTAAAACTCAATGTTGGGGGGCATCCATGGCTCTGTGGTTGTGCTGTCTCCTCACAGCTAGAAGGTCCTGGGTTCGATTCCAGCTATGGGCGGTGTGAGTCTCTTTCTCCATCTTATCAGTGCCCAAGGCTGGGGTCGGCCAAAGAGCCTTTCTGTGTGGAGTTTGCATGTTCTCCTTGTGTCCTAGATACCCTCACAAAAACCATAATGTTGGTCCCTATACCGCCTTCCCATGGCCACCCGGGACACCTGATGGAGGGGACAGGAGCTCGTTGGAATAATATATTCTTTTCACATGCTACGCCAACCAGGGAAACTCCCCACTGTCAGCTAAAAAGAAAGCAGCTTGGACTCCTCATGCATTGAAGGAAGCCAGTCGGCTGCCTCCCCAGGTTAGTGGAGGGTGCGTTAGATCAGTAACACTAGACAATTTGCAGGCAAACAACAAAATAGTACAAGCCTGAGTATTCATTGCCTTTAGTCCTCTTTGAAGCTCCAGGGCTATTGGAATTGCAGATGAACTTTCTGTTATCTTTGGCCGAGTTCCTATACTGAGACATATCCCAAGCGCCTTCATTCGCTTGGACTCCCGAACAGGCAATATCAAACACAAGAGGTTGTTTCATTTACTGACGCTTGCTGCTAGGAAATATAATTCTTCTGTTTTGGACATTGCTACAACAAAACGGTCGTGGCACATAACGTCGTAATGGAGTGTGTCCCCTGGTGAATACACTGCATGCACGGTGCATTCCAAGTTGGACACTTTCTGCGGTATCTGGGATCCATATTTACACCTATTATATTGTCTTTTCCATCATAATTATAGGATATCCTCACCACGTCTAAGCCTGTCTGTATAGCAGATTTGTCTCATATTACTCAATATTTTGGTGCTCTTAGTAACTGTTCTGTCTATACAATATGTTTATACAGAACAGGTTTTTTCTGTCTTCGATAAAGCTAGGTCAGGATAGATGTTTTACATTCATATTCTTGATTTGCCTGTCATGTCTATGCTCTGTTACTTATTATAAAAACACTGCGGTGCCACTCGTGGCTCAAGTCTTTGAGGGCACGGTGCAAGTTTTTTGATTTTCCACATTTCTGGAGTGCCCAGAAGGGAATTAAGGCACCGTTTTACTAGAAGTGTCCCAAAATGTCACAATATGGACTGCAATCTAGGAACCCATTGGCAGAAAAAGATGAAAAAACATTTGGAAATTGTGTTGACAATCTGTCTCGAGAGATTAGTCGGGCTGAACCTGCGTGCGTGTGTGCGTGCGTGCGTGTGTATGTGCGTGCGTGTGCGTGTGTGCGTGCGTGCGTGTGTATGTGCGTGTGTGCGTGCGCGCGTGCGCTCAGGATGGCTTGGTGGTGTGTCACCAGGTGTCCTGCCCTCCCGTCTCCTGTGTCAATCCCACTTTCATGGACGAAGCGTGTTGTCCTGTGTGTATGGGTGAGTTATATCTGCAGCTGATGTTGCCGAGTTTAAGCGTACTCATGATGATTCAAATAATCATTTCATGTGTGTGTGTGTGTGTGCGCGCATCCAAGGTACGGAGGACGGCTGGTCTCCGTGGTCAGAGTGGACTGAATGCTCGGTCAGCTGTGGGCGTGGCGGGCAGCAGCGAGGCCGCTCCTGCGATGACGTGGCCACTTCCTGCACCGGTCCGTCGCTGCAGACACGCACCTGCATGCTGGCAAAGTGTGACCGCAAAGGTAGGCCGCACCTATAGTTAAAAAAACATTCAGGAACAAGAATCCCTTTTGGTCTTATGTGTTGTGTTAGCCTATACTTTAGATAAAAAGTCAAAATCCAGATTATCCTGGGGATATTTGACATGTAAAAGATTAAGTACCACTGACCCAGAAAGGTGTTTCAGTAAACGTTTTAGAAATCTAAAAGGGTTTAACAGTGGTTCTCTCTCGAAGTGGGTTCGGGATACTCCCAGGGGTCCCCAGCTAAGTTTTGTTATAATAGCGTCACAGTCGTTTACATGACTTTATATTTTATACTTTTGCTATTCAAAAAATAGCCTATAATATAAACTCAGAGAGCATCACTTCGTGCCATCATGCCATGAAAAAATCTATAGGTATTAACTGAAATCTTGGCTGGCACAGAATATTTTTTTAGATGTGTCTAGCAGCCACGTATATATATATAAATATAATTTTGGGTGGTCCTCCTTGACATAGAACAGTTTGAAAACAACTGCCTCAGTACGCTGTTATCCAAACACTGGTGTTCTGGACCCAGTTGTTGTTGGTGGGGCTTGAGGGGCTGACAGGCCATCAAAGTCAGTCCCTGCTTGGCTCCAGCAGTCCCTGCTTGGCACCGTGCAGCGACTGAGCGGCATGTTTTTTTATTCCTGTCCTGCAACAACAAAACTGGGTAGACAAATTGGGCACTGCAGGGCAGTTTCCATCAAGCCTAACACTGTCCTCTTGCTCTGCTAATCTCTGGCATTGGCAACAACTGGCATGGCTTACAGTATATAGGGCCCTACTCTGTTACAATCAATGGGGTTGATAAATGCCTGACCTAAACACCAGGCAGTCTACTATAATAGTTAAGGCAAGTCATGCCTAGGCAAGTCATACTTTTATGTAATATATCTAACAAGGGTATTTTCATGATGCTGAATCCATTCCAAGTATTAGTTTTTCTCAGGAAACATTCCTTGTCTAAAACAGACATACATCGCAAATGTACTTAGTCAGTCAACATGGGCAAGTGCTATGGTCATTTAAAGCCCAATGAGTGAGGTTTGCATTGTGTTTTTTTTTACAACATAGGAAAACACGCTTGGAATGGATTCAGCATCATGAAAATCCCTAGTTAGACATATCACATGCTACATAAAGCATGATAAAAAAAAAGATGTATTGCCTATGTCACACTAAGCTGACTTTGACCTGTTTTTTTTTTATATTTCAATCTTTTAGTACATGATATTAGACACCATTAGAAACACATTGGTCAAGACATTTTTATTTAGTTCCCAGATTGGTAAAATATCTGTTGAAATTCCTTAAATATATTTTAAATATATTAGATAACCTCACCATTTTATTTTTGCCCTAAAAGCCTGTAATAAAATAGGGATTACGGTGTGGAAAAATTATGTGGAAATAATGATGTTTCCGTTAGTTATATCCAGCTGTTACAACACGGATGAAACGATTTCATCGATTATGCAATAAATAATAGCGACAAGCTGGAATTATTGCAATCAGACGATTTACAGGATGTAATATTTGTGACCTAGGCCTAGCCAGACAGAGACAGACAGAGATTTTTGCTCTGTTTTCATGATTGACCGAGCATGCCTCATCCTGTGGGACTTACTCAATAGTCCCAACACTGCGCACAACCCCATATATCTACTGTAAAACCCTCAAAATTAATGGATTTTCAAGGATTGTCATCAGGCTTTTTGAAACATGGTTCGGGGTTTCAGGTATGTCCAATGTACACACAACGTGGAGCCACGGCATTCCCACGATGCCGACCCCGAATTTATGCTGTAGTGTTATTGTAGGGTTTTCCAAAGCCACCGTGACTCGTGGTGCATGCGTAGAGGTTTTCCCTGTGCATGAATTACTTGACTACATCTCATCTGTTCCGTGTTTGGTCTATTATTATTGTTATCATTGCAGGGCGGGTGGACGGGGGCTGGGGGCTGTGGTCTCCGTGGTCCACATGTTCTACGACATGCGGGGAAGGCAATGTCACGCGCGTTCGCCTGTGCAACAACCCGTCCCCGCACAGGGGCGGTAAAGAGTGCCAGGGGAGCAAGAGAGAGACCCAGTCCTGCAACAATACGCCCTGTCCAAGTGAGTATCCATTCCACACACTTTGGCACCAGTAGGGAGCATTTTTAAAATTGGCAATTTTGTCTTTTTGCCATTTTAAATCCTTACCCCCTAAAGCCTGACACTCATAGTTGCATGCTGTAATCCTCACCTTCTTCTTCCCTAGGCTTATTCCTGGATCATTCCTGTTCTGTTTTCTGCATCTTCCTTGATCACTCCCACCCCCCCACCCTGCGTGTCCTCTCTCTCATCGCATCCATAAACCCCCTCTTTGGTCTTCCTCTAGTAATATTTGCATGCAGGCATCGCACAGATGCACGCCAAATATAACCAGTGAGTGCAGACCAAGTACAGGACCAAGACACTGCATGCAACTAATTATAAATAACATAAAACAGACTTTAATCCTAACCTGAGTCTTGTCCTAAATTTGTAGGCCTAAAATCTTTCTTTAATCAAAAAAACAAGAATGTATCTTGTAACACAATCCTGAAACAGAAAAAATGTTCATTTTGCATGTGTGCATTCATTTATGCAGGGTTTGATGCTAAATAGAAACTCTTGACTGAAAAGTTTTGTTAGGCTGAGTTTCAATCTCTGTGATTCTACAAATCACAGATCAGATCATTTGTGTGTGTGTGTAGTTGCTGGTGGCTGGGGGAGCTGGTCGGAGTGGTCCAGGTGCTCTGTGTCATGTGGGGGAGGACTGTCGGTTCGAGCAAGGGAATGTAACAATCCCACCCCGCAGCACGGAGGCAAGCGGTGTGCCGGAGATGCAGCGGACTATGCAGCCTGCAACAGAGAATCCTGTCCCATAGGTATTGATTGATTGATTAATTGATTTCATTGCTATGTACTCAATTCATCTACACTGAAACAAATCGTGCATCCTAATTGTTTCTAACCAAATGTTTACAACATTTTCTAAGATATAAGATATGTTGTGATGAAAAGAGAGTTGTGACAAAAGGTAAATCTTTCTGTCTACTGAGCAATCTTTGTTCTTTGTACTATCACCTACGGTCATGAAGTGTGGGGCCATAACCGAAAGAATAAGCTTGCGAATAGAATGAGTTATCATCCGATGAATGGCTGGCATCTCCCTTGGAGATAGGGTGAGAAGTTCAGTAGCACGGGAGAGACTCGGAGTAGAGCAGCTGCTGCTTCTTCATCTGGAAAGGAGTCAGCTTATAGGTGATTCAGGCAGCTGGTTATGATTCCTCTCGAGCATCTCCCTAGGGAGGTCCTCGATGCACGTCCCACTGCGAGGAGACCCTGGCAGAAGACCAAGGTGCAGACGGAGGGATTACATCAACTCTCTGGCCTTGAACCGTCTCGGGATCCCCCAGGAGGAAGTCACTAATGTGGAGTGCTCTGGTGGAGCTGTTGCCCCCGCAACCCGACTATGGATAAACAGTTGAAGATGGGTGGATGGAAGATTTAAGACGTTTATTGATCCTGCAATAGAAATTCGGTCATCAAGGTCAAAAAGTCAGTATCTCTGATGTGTTGTATGATGTCTTGTATGGTAACCAAACGGACACTTATACGAACGAGGATAGGGGGCTCGGTTGGACCAGGGATAAAGTACCCCCTTGTGGTGTGTGTGTGCGTGTGTTTCCAGACATCTGCCAACTGAATCGTCCGTGTTTTCCCGGGGTACAGTGCACGTCACACAGTGACGGCTCGTGGGAATGTGGAAGATGCCCGCTGGGTTTATACGGCAACGGCACACACTGCGAAGACGAGAATGAGGTACAGTAAGACATGCACACACAGTAACATACTGTACCCCTACCCAAAGCGGGACTAAACTGCTTCCGAAACACTTTTTTCAGATGCCGATAGAGCCCTATTTGTCAGGGTTGCGTGGGAACGTGGTATAACTCTGGTTTGCTCATGTAACGTGATGGGCGTCCTCCGGTAAACCCATGAGCGCCGCACGTTTGAATCCTTCTGCTCGGCGGGCCCGACCATCTGCCGCGTTGGCAGCCGCGGTGCACCAATCTCTCTCTCTCTCTCTCTCTCTCTCTCTCTGATGATTACAAATACTGGCCTGTCATTGCACTGTCAGGAAGAAACCCTGTATCTCCGTATTAACAACCTTTTTATATCTTTTGGGGATTTCTTTTGTGTTTTGTTTTGTAGCCTGGTTGGGGACAGACTCATAACAGGGATTCACTGACGCAGGAGAAGCATCAGTGAATCACTGGTATGAGTCTGACCACACAATGGCTGGTGGTCTTGTGCAGAGCGATGGCTTGTGCTGCATAACCAGGGATGTAACTTGTACATTTACAGTATATTGATGACAAGCACCTTATCAACAGGGCTGGTTTTAGGCATAAGCAATATAAGCAGACACAACCAATAAGCCAGGGGTCGGTGCCCCAAGAAAGAAAGAGCCATTTTTGACCAGAGACATTTTGACCAGAGCTCCATAGCATGGGGTTACAACTCATACACACACTGTATGAGCCCCGTGCAGCACACGGCACGGATGCTTCCTCAACTCGATCAGTCCTTGTTTAACATCCCATTGCTTTATTCCTTGGAACCGTGTTGAACCATAGACTTTACTGGCCGCTCGTGCCACTAATGTATCGCTCCATGGATGGACCACATTCCTCACACCAGCCTTTGAGCCTTCATGCCGCCAACAACACAGTACCACACGACACGATTTGTGAATGGAGGTGCCAGGCGCGGCTCCTGCACCTACTCTATATTAAAGCTCTATCTCTGATAAGGGCTGGGCTTTTGTTGCACGGCCAACCAGCACTACTTTAACTGGCAACATATAACTGTCTGTCAGGCAACGTATGGCATGTCGGGTGCTGTCAGTGACTAAAATGTTTATATTATTTTGGCATATCGTCACAATATGTAGTGCTACAGCCAGGGAGCTACTAGGGGTGTCTTCAAGAGACGCTTGCGGCTCCAGAGCCACAGGTTGCCGACCTCCGCACTAAGCGGTCCAGATCACAGGGAGTTTTTTTATGCATACCCATGGGCTTCCCCCACCTTTACTTAATGCAGCACATATTTTAATATTAAAACACTATAATTTTCAGCGATTTGATCTTGTAGATCAGAACTTTTTGACTAGGCTATATGCGTTGTCTTCTTGAGAGAGTGTGAAATATAGTGGAAAAACAAGTTATTATTTCATATGCATCTTTGCACAAAACACAACACAATAATTTGATAATATGCCATATGCAGTTGGATGCAAGTGACTCACTGCCCAATGCCCACAAGTGAAGTGGTTTACACTTGAATGAGTTAAGCCGGTTGATTGAATTGTTGGCAAGAGCACAGTAAAGAGGAAACCACTCTAATATGATGTGTGCAGATCTCGCAACTGAAATTGCTCAAATTGCTCCCAATGTGCTTGCTGTGCCTTGCATGGTTTCCATTGCCATTTGCGTATGTAAGTGTGTGTGAACGGGTGAATGTAATGCACTATGCCTTGGATAAATGAACCTGTGTTTGGGTCTATGATGGCCCCCCACACAATGGTCCACGAGGTTGCTCTTCGTTAGGATGGTGGTCCCTGGGTCAAAATCTGCTCGAAAGGCAGTGGTTTGAAATATGAATGAATGAAGTTAAAAGAAATCATGAAAATAATACAAAAGGTTATGGCATGCATTGCACATGCACTTTTATGGGACGTTTATGCCCTGCGGCAACAAAAATGTCCAAAACATTTTCCGTTCTTTAATATGGATATTTGTGTTGTGTGTGTTTGTCCTTGTGTCTGGTTGTTGTGCAGTGTGAAGTGGAGGGCGTGTGCGTCACCGGCTGTGTGAACACGGACCCAGGGTTCTACTGCCTGCCCTGTCCCCCACGCTACACGGGATCCCAGCCCTACGGCCTGGGACTGCAGAACGCAGAGAGCATCAGGCAGGCAGGTCTTCTTCTTCTGTGTGCTTCTCTTACCTCCTGGTTTGGTTCCACAATGGTTTGTGTGATTATTGAGACACTGACTATTGCTAGATACTATAGCTTGTGGTCATGTGGTGAGAGGCCTTCATTCAATGTCCCTGAGGGGCCACCAGGGGGTGCCAAGTGTGCCAAATGGAATCATGCTACTCCCAGCTTTTTTTTTTTATCAGAAAACTAGGGTATGTATTTTTTATTTGATTTACTCCAAAATGAGTTAATAGCACAGGCAGCCTCTTCACACACTGTTTGAAATAATATCAGAGCTCAAATTTACATATATATGAAATAAATAACTGCATAAACAATAGACTAGAATTCACACAAGTGATCTTTTCAAGCCTGTTTTCTCAACTCGCTGTTTCTCTGCAAGACATTAATTAACCTATAAACCATTGGTCTCAAACTCAATTTGCCTTGGGGCCACTAGAAGCAGAGCCTGGTTGAGGCCGGGCCGCAGCCACAGCGCGTCACATGGACAAACGTTTTTTTTGCCATTTCAAGCCTATTTTTTCGCCATTTTCGCCTTCATTTCACTTAAATTTAAGTAGATTCAGACTCACCAATGTGGGATAAAGAGTGTGTGCATAGGTGGTGTTGTGTCGCACAAAAAACAAAAATAACATTTCTATAATAATATTTCTATTCCTTTCTATTTCTATTCCTTCCTTCCTTTGATATACCACTGTGCTATCTGTTTCATTCAGTAGCACATAATAGGATTATGATAATAACTATAACTGAACAATATTAAATGAACTATTTACTGGACAATAGAACCTACAAACAATACAAAATAACCGGACCAGCCAACCCATCAACAAAGTGGCTCTGATTTGATTGTGATGGCATGAATTACAACCAATAAGGAAGCAGTAACAAAATCTTTACTTTAGCCATCAATTTATATTCCTAACAAAGCCAACTACAGCAATTTTGAACTTATACAGCCACTACAAAGCAGCGCCATAAAATAAATAAAATCAAAAATATAGTTTGTCAGTGTCACTCAAAAACTAGTCTTGCAAACATGACACTAGAGTAGACCATCATAATCGCCACTTAGGACCAACTAGCAGCATTGGTTTCCCAATAGTTGTCATGTTTTACACATGCCTAAATATCCCAGTTGCGCGACGTCTCATCTTTGCTGGCAATGCTGTCTGCAGTGGTCGCGCAATGGGGCTTTGAAAATAATTCAGCACTTTCGGTTTCTGACCCCACAATGTCGCAACTTTTCTACTAGATGGCTATGATTCTATCCAGCGCAGATGTAAGCCTGCCCTGGAGCAACGACAACACCGTTCACTACGGGCAAGGGGGACACAACAGCTCGTTTTAGGCTACTCACCTTAGCTCAGCGTGCTGCTTTATAAGCCATGCATCCGCCCGTATCGGGCTTTAGAAAACTGCTACGCTGTCATTATTTACCAAACCGAACGCAGTCCTTGGTAAAAAGGCAAAGTTTTCTTTTCTCTACGTGTGTTTGTAAACACGGAGCGGTGGATAGAGAGACGCCATGACAGGATCTCGCCCGTACTGCAGCCAATGGCGTCATTGCATTTCCTCAGATTGACAGTCCAGCGACAGAATGAACTAAACTGCACGGGGGGAGGGGCGTGTTTCAGGGTGCAGATCCGGTTCCTCTTTGCTATTCTGTGCAAATAGCAAAGCCAGTAGGCGGGCTTTAAACAGGATCTCAGTAATGAGCAGTCAATAGTAACAGACTGTTCTCCCGCAAATGCTTTGGGCTGCCTGGTCGGAATTTGACGGGGGAACTCGCGGCCGTCGCGGGCCGCATTAATATTAAACGTTCATATTAAGGTGGGGGCCACAAAATATCATCTCGGGGGCCGGAAATGGCCCGCGGGCCGGCAGTTTGAGACCACTGAACCTATAAACCATTTCTCCCAAACTGGTTGGCCAAACGGAATTTCAAACTAGAACGGCACTCTGATGAGTACCAACGTGCCCATTGCACACAAGTAGGCCATGGACTAATGTGGCCTACTAGGGCATGGCCTAAAAGTAGGCCATGAGAGAGAGTGAGAGAAGGATAGATTAAGATTTTCTTGGTCATCTGAATGATCAAAAGACATTTTTACAGTTCCCAAATACGACTAAACTGAGAAACTAAGAAAAGGAAACAAACAAAATAAATATAAATATATAATGAAGCGCAACCTCATCTGCAGGTGTGTGAACCGTACAATCCGTGCAAGGACAACACACACACCTGCTACCGGCCCCACGGCCGGTGTGTGTACCTGGGTCTGGCGTCCGAGCGTCTGTACCGGTGCGTGTGTCGCGTGGGCTTCGCCGGGGACGGCTACATGTGTGCCGAGGATTCGGACCTGGACGGCTGGCCCAACCACAGCCTACGCTGCAAACACAACGCCACCTACCACTGTCACAAGGTACAACAAGCTACCATGTGCGTGCACACACACACACATGCGGGAACACATACACACACCTTCCTGCGTAACAGTACACAGAAATTATTCATTAGTGTCGATTAACTTCAGATCTGTATTCTGGTTGGATCTGAAATGGGTAAAACTAAAACCACGGCCCCTTATTGGCTGCAGGACAATTGCCCCAACCTGCCAAACTCTGGTCAGGAAGATCTGGACCAGGACGGGATGGGAGACGCCTGTGACCCTGACGATGACAACGACTTCATCCTAGACGAGCGGGTGAGAATGATTGATTGATTGTTTGTTTTTTTTTTTCCCATCACAGTACATACTGGCCTATAGTGGCGGTTTGCGACTCTCTAGGCCAGGGGTTTTCAACCTTTTTCATCCCAGGGCCCACCATTTATTCAGAATTTGAGCCACGGACCACCATTTGAGGACATTTTAGCTCCACAGACCCCCCAAACTAAAGATTTCCTTTGCTTCTGTCCATGACCATTAATCTTCTAGTTGTGTAGATTAGGGCTAATTCACATGATGAATATTTTAACTCTTGAGAGTGTAAAAATGAAACCAAATGGACCCGCCAGGGTCCATTTGGTTTAATTTTTACGTTCTCAAGAGTTACATCTGGTTAAACAACTTAGCTGGGGACCACCTGGAACCCTCTCAAGGACCACTGGTTGTCCCCGGACCACCTGTTGAAAACCCCTGCTCTAGGCGAATCCGATTGTTTTAAACAATGCTAAACCCTCTTTGCCTGTCGCTTTGCCATTCGTAGTGCCCTTCACTTTAAGGATGCGCATATACCCTCTATACTTTGTGGAAATTCACTCCAGAGACATTTTTTCCTGGAAGAAAATTCAGCCCAAGGGGAAATGCCCTTTTGAGCTGCCAAGTTTGTGCTGCTGCATAGTGGGAGATGGTAGCATCTTGGTTGGAAACGTTTGTATGGTGATGTATGGTGGGCACAGATGCAAAACCATGGGTGACCTGGATGCAGTACTAAATATATCTGTGGCACAATAGCAAGCATGAGATGATTATGAGACTGATGTAGAGGAAAGCCACGAAGATAAGGACAACAGACTTAAGGATGCATGTGGACAAAGATGTCATGTCACACTTATTGCAGTCAAAATATGCATGAGCTTATACTGTAGTGCTTGAGGGGATTAGTGTAGATGACAAAAAGCTGTCCAGAGTAGAGAGGTCAACTTGTCGAATTTATTATTTTAACATAAGGAGTTCCTCCCTGCCCCCACTGAACTGCAGGAATCAGAAAACACTACTTTTATTTTGGGCTTTGAAAGACAAAGCCTTCATCCAATCAGGAAAGAGGAGGGCTTGCAACAATGAGGATCGAACGGGACAAGCCTTAGAGCACATTGTTGCGTCTTCCCCCACTGTAGAGTATGCGCATGTGCACATTATTTCGGAAGCAAACATTTTTAACTCAAATCTTTGCTTCTGGGGGATCCCTACAACAACGTGTTTTCAGATGGGGGTCTGCAGCCAAATAAGATATTTCTGGCGGTCCTTCGTATGAAATATGTTGAGCATCACTGACACAGAAAGAGGTTTTTCCAAAAAAATCTAGAATCTCACACCAGGAACTAGAATCTAGTTTCTGGGACTAGAATTTAGTGTCAGAAACTAGACTCTGATCAGGACAAAATGGGTTAATGTATTTACCACAATGAACGATAGCAATTATTATCCCTGCATGCATGCCTCCCGCTGATGACACGCTCCGTCCAGGACAACTGCCCGCTGGTGTACAACCCTCGGCAGTTCGATTCGGACCACGACGGGGTCGGGGACCGCTGCGACAACTGTCCGTTCGACAACAACCCCCTGCAGACGGACACCGACGACAACGGGGAGGGAGACGCCTGCAGCATCGACATGGACGGAGACGGTAAGTGGCAACGCTTCACAACCTGCGGGTCGGGACCCACGTGATTTTGGGTTGGTGCAACAACCACTTCTACAGACAGCTATGTGTGTTGCTGTGTTCCTGCCTGCGTCCCTGGCTGTGTCCGGCCACCAAAATTGAGGGCTTGTACAGTTACAGTACAGTACAGTACAGTACTAATCTCACTTCGCCAGGATTTCCACCCTAAAGGAAAGCCTGGTCTCTGCTACAAAACTGTGTGAACAGGTCTAAATGCAAAATAAATGCATAAGTCACAAAGAATATGCTGTATATACCGGTAGAAAATGGATGCTGAAAAGAATAGGGGAACACAAACCGTTTCCAATGTCTGTATCTACTCACTCTGCGTCTCATTGGTGGGGCATGGAAAGTTCAGAGACCTGCCTGGTACCAATGGCATCATCAAAGGGAATGCCAATGGAAAATACAGCTTCGCTTACTGGAAGGTTATCGTGTGGAAATAGAAGACATAGTTGTTCCTGCATTAATATTTCTTTTCTTTTTTTGTACTACAACCATTTCCTTAACTATTTCTGTGCTTTGCCCAAAGTGTGGATTTTGCGAATCCACACTGTAGAGAAACCTTATCACTGTGTAAGCAGTGTGATGCAAGTCTCATTGGGTTAAATCATCTGCAGGAACACCACCGGAGGAAAACCTTACTACTCTACACAGTGTGATAAGGATTTCAGCTGGTCAAATAGTCTGCCAAAACAGCAGAAAAAAAAATCACTCCACTGTCAACGGTGTGAGGTGTGAGTTTCACTTTGCCAGGTAGCCTGAGTTTAAACTATTTTTTTTCTTCAAACATTAGGATAAATGTTTTTTTTTTCTTTTTTTTTTTTTTTTCAAAATATTATAGCAATTTGTCAGATGGCTTATGAGGACGTCCCAGGAAAACAACAAAAGAGTATTTTTTCTTCAAAAATCAATGTCCCATAATAGCAAGATGAATGCAAAAATGAATTGGTGCTCAGTTTCCTATTCTATGATCCTCACCAAGCACTGCTTTCATTGTAAAAGGAAGAAAGTAAATCAATTGAGTTGAGAAAGTAAATTAATTTCTTATCATGGACACAATATGTGTGCACAATATACTAGAGGGCTAGTCCTAATAGTAATTAAACATCATCCCTTGGGCCAAAGATAATTCACTCAGAGGCCTTATTTGACCCCGGGCCTTGAGTTTGACACACATGATGGATGTATTGGGCAGAAGAGGACTATTCATAAAACTGTAAATTTTCATTGGCTCATAAAAACAACATTTTTGAGGTGAATAATTGGCTATTAGTGTAGATTTCCATCCTCCAATTATTTAATTCCCATTGACTAAGAATGGAGAACTCTACGTCATCTGGCATGGTGTCTGAGCATTAGTGTTGGGCAGTAACGAATTACATACTACATACAGTATTACTCTGCCAAAATGGTAATATTGTACTAAAACATGCCTCATGAATCGGTACAAGTGAGCTTGTTCTCCCATGCGGAAATAGTACAGATCTACAAGTTATCAAAAGATAACAACAAATAGTGTATGCAACCTTCTCACTCGCTCACTCACTTCCAACAACACAACAGATCGGAGAGGGATGATGAGTGGCGGAACCTGACAGAGAAATGTATCGGTATTATTTTGCATCAAGGCCTTAATTTTCTGGACGGTTGAGACTACTGGATAATTCTACATAATTCTGTTGGGTGCACTCACTTGTCTGTCTCGACAGAGGTCTTGAACGACTATGACAACTGCCCGTTGATCTACAACACTGACCAGAGAGATACCGACATGGATGGTGTCGGCGACCAGTGTGACAACTGTCCCCTTCTGCATAACCCACTACAGGTACAGACAACTACTGCATAACCCACTACAGTCAACTGCATAAACCCACCACAGGGACAGACAGTGTCCCTTTCTACATGCAATCGATTTTAGAAAAATGTTGGGGGTCATGAAGAGTCCTCCCCCCCTCTCCTCTGTCGCAACCATTTTAAAACGGTCAGGGCAGCTGTAAAAAGGTCGCAACCTTAGCAACAGTCATAACAAAAACGTTCAACCTTTTTAAAAAGGGTTGTGACAGTGACTGTGACTGTGGTCGTGGTCGGGGAAATGATTTAGTCCCTCCTGCAAGTAGACATGCTTAAATGGCTTTTGAATGTGAGGTATTTGCATGGGCGGATTATTCATGGAAATCTTCAGGACTTTATACTCGCATATTTTCTGTTTTTGATCTTTTTTTAAATAAGATAGAGTTCTCTCTCTCTCTCCCTCTCTCTCTCTCTGTCTCGATGATGATGACCTTGATTAATGAATCATCTCTTCAGGGCGGCCATACATACTGATCATTCCCTCCAAATCTGATGAGCATCTGTTCTCTAGTCATCCAGCAGCTAACACGCTACAGATGAGATGAGACAGCACTGGGAAGAGATAATAGCCAGAGGACTGCTTGTCAACACATAGACAGAACAGAACCAGCACGACACACATCAGAACAAGCATTGTGTGTGGAGTTTGCATGTTCTCCCGTTCTCCCTACTGTAGATATACCTCACAAAAAACATGCAGTAATGATGGTCTCTGCTGCCTCCCCTTGATCAACTAGGGTGCCTGATGGATGGCAAAGCAACTGGTTGGAATAACAGGTTCCTTCCAGAATGCTATAACACCCAGGATTAAAGCTTATAGGCGTTTGGCAGTGGGTGAAAAATAGCTTGCAAAATTGTGGAATAAATCATTTCGGATTGCAACACATATTGCCATGGAAGCGTATTCTTCATATTGAAAAAGAGTGCTGTTGTTTTGTAGATCTTTTACATGCTCTAGTCTAGTCTAAGTTGTTAAAATGTAATAAGTATAGGCATAATAAGCCATAATCTTCTGCCTGTCACTTTAAAACATACATTTGTATTAAAAGATTTGATGTACATTATGGATTGCTTTAGATACCTTACCAAACTAATCCAAAACTAATTTCTGTGTGATGTTTGTGTGTGTGTATGTGTGACTGCACACCCAGCTGGACTCGGACAACGACCTGGTGGGCGACGCGTGTGACGACAACGACGACATCGACGAGGACGGCCACCAGAACTCTCTGGACAACTGTCCCTACGTGGCCAACAGCAACCAGGCCGACCACGACGGGGACGGACTGGGAGACGCCTGCGACCACGACGACGACAACGATGGCATCCCCGACGACAGAGACAACTGCAGGCTGGTGCCCAACAGGGACCAGTTGGACTCTGACGGTCTGTATAATATACAGGGCTTGACACTAACACTTGCCCGCTTGCCCGGGGCAAGTAAAAAAAAAAATGGTGGGGCAAGTGAAGACTGCTACCTGGTTGCCTGATCGGGCAAGTGTGCAACTTAGTGCACTATAACACAACACAAGATAAATTTGTCTTGAAGGCAGTCATTGATTTCACTCTGCCTCTGTGTCTTTCATTGCTTTCTAGATATCCACAATTCCAGGCTGGATTTGGGAAACAAAACAGGCAAATTAACATACACATCAAAATAGTGTAGACCTGGGCTAATTAAGATGATGAATTTTAACTCTTGAGAGTGTAAAAATGAAACCAAATGGACCCGCAAGGGTCCATTTGGTTTCATTTTTACGTTCTCAAGAGTTACATCTGGTTAACCAACTTAACTGAGGACCACCTGGAACCTGGGGGGCAAGTGACCATGACCTGAGAGCAAGTAGAAGCTGACTTGCACTTGCCCGATGGGCAAGTGCCTCAGAGACCTTAGTGTCAACCCCTGAATATACCTGTAATACCTACTGTACCCCAGTGCAATAGTATGAGGGCAGTCTCCCATTGTAATAATGGAATGTGGGCAGTGCTCATTCTATCTCAGTGTGATACACGGTCAGACTGGCCATACAGAGTACCAGGAGCTCTCTGCTAAAAACAGGCCTGCATTATACCTGTATCAGTGAGTGACAATCAACGCTCTATCTTGGATCTGTGTCAAATTCGCACAGAAATGTCCAGGCAAATCCTTTGCCGCAGTCCAGCCCATAGAATTAGCTGGGGGTACCTATACTACAAGTACCTAGCCTCGGTACACCGGCTTTCATTACTTGCATGAGCGGTCGTTATATTTGGTCGATATATTTTGTCATAGTCGATATATTTTGTCATAGTTTTGGTCATCACATGGCTTAGTAGTATGTAGTACACTGTGTGTTGTTTTTTATCAGTGATAAAAGGTAGTCGACATAAAGCATTTTTCACCATAGTTTTAGTCAACAAAATGAACACTGCTATCTGCATCTAGCATAGCGATTCTCATTAGTTTTATTAGATTTCTTTCTAAGAAACTAGAGCAGCCTTTCTCTTATTATCAGCCAAATTATTCCTCCTGCGTTTCTGTTTTGTCATTGCCAGTAAGGAGATACCATCCATCATGAAAATCAGTTCTATCTCTTTAGCCTTATTTTATACTCTCACTATGGTATTTGAAAAAAAGGGCAATTTTCAAGCTCACAATGCAGATCTGGTATTTAATTTTAAAAGATTGTTCTGCTAGAGGTCAGATACATATTAATTTGGGGATCCTTGACATGAAAATGTTTGAGAACTGCCTGTTCTACACCTTCATTCACAAGCGGGGGCTGTGGAACCCATAAATCAAACGCGGACGGAGGCCTGATGAAATCACATATTATCCGACGCTACTGGCTCACCAGTATATCGTGTTATCGTACAAATATTGCATTAATTTGCATAGATATGGAAATGGCACTTGCTTAAATTTCGGTGATAAATGGATTTGTCGGTCCGCTCCTTGTTGTGCTATAGAATCCATGACAACTAATCCAGCGAGGACGCGCCAGGAGTCAGGAATGCTCCCGGTCACATTCGTGTTTGACATTCAGCGCCGCATAATGGAACTTTATTAAACCCACTGGTGTGATTAATCTGGGAATGACAAGAATTCATCTGACGTCTATGTTTTTTCTTTCTTCCTCCTCTCTATTTCCCCGTCATCTATTAGTTTCTCATCTATTTAGTTTGCTCATCCATCACAAGAATTCGGGATTCGTTTGAGTCCCACCTGGCGGCTTGCACGGGTCTCTAATGGTTTTGTCGGTTCCGTCCGATCCATCCATCTGTTCGTCTCCTTTAGTCCCCATGTAATATCTCACAATCCATCTGTTGGATTAACATGGACGTTTCTGTGCCCCTACGTGAACCCACGATGGCCCCTACTGATCTTGGTGACAACATTGGCCTTTCCTTCTATAGCAAACGGACTAAAGGAAAACTTTGTTTTTTTGTCACCCAAGGTTTTAGCTTGTTATTAGCGAAAGTAAAAGATGAGATGTGTTGTTTTTTTGTTTGTTTGTTTTTCTGGCCACAAAAGACCCCTGGATCTACTGAACCATTTTGAGCATTATGACACAAACAGCGTGGCTTCTCCTATGTGGTGAGGCTGCATGCTCCTTTACATTCAGTAGATCCTGCAATATGTTGTGTCCGGATGTAATTTCCTGGGGTCTAGTAGAACTATAGTAGATAAATAAGTCGCTCATAAAAAAAATAGTACTACAATAAAAAAAAATAGTACTACAATAGGCGATACTACAAGTGTACATGACTCAGTCCCGAGACTGAGTCCTGATGCACTAAATGTGCCATTCAAATGTGTCCCAGAAAATTTGTGTGCGTCCCAAAACAAAGCACAGGGGGCAGAAGCATTTAGCAGCTGGCATAAATAGTGTTGCTGATTGCCGTGACTTGGATGGTTAAATGGCTGCGATATGTGTTTCCAGACGCTCGCATTGCTTCGTTTTGGTCGTGCATGTCAATGTTGGTTATAAAAAAAAACATACGCAGCCAGAATAGTCTTTTGCACATATTTCACTCCCAAACAAAATATCTCTGTTGTGTACCTTCGAATGAATAGGCCAAATTTAGATGTCACGTGACACCAATCGTCTGACATGTGTGACTTGTGTAAGGGAAGCCTTTTTGAGAGCAATTCATGATCTATCTTTTAGCATCACCCTCAGGCTAGAATGTCAACCTCTTATTTAGCACACACTCGCAGGCTCAGGAACATTTCTTCCCCATAGGCCATCATCAGACTGTTATATAACAGTGAAAGGTGCCTGTGCAGTAACTGTGTATTTTGCACTGTGCACTTTCTTTGACTGATATTCCTGCACTATGTTGTTCATTGAGTGTTTTAGGTTGTTTCTGTTATGTTTATTGAATTGGAGCTTCCGAGTTTATGTTTCTTCACTTGTACCTAAACAGATCATCTAAAGTGAGAGGGCACACTTATCATCGTACGAACGGTACACATTCCGTGCTATGAACACATAAACAAACCTGTGCGTGGGACAGGCTAGCGGCCTCTCAAGAAAATCAGAACATAATGTGAAGACCTCAATCGGAATCGTCTGCAACAGGGGTTTTCAACCTTTTTGATACCAGGGCCCACCATTTATTAAGCATTTGAGCCACGGACCACCATTTTAGGACATTGGGGGTCCATTTGGTTTCATTTTTACGCTCTCAAGAGTTACATCTGGTTAACCAACTTAGCTGGCGACCACCTGGAACCCTCTCAAGGACCACTGGTGGTCCCCGGACCACCGGTTGAAAACCTCTGGTCTGCAGGCTTCAATAGGTTAGACATACTGCAAATACAGACAGACCAACTCCGTCACTTAAAGGAGTGCTTGGTGCCGCGCTCACACTCTTCTACCTGTTAGCGTGGCCCCTACAGGCACTGTTAGCGGTGCTTTTAGACTCTGCGTTTCACATCCTTGCGTTTTCCCTCTCCCCTCGTCTCCCTGCAGGCAACGGCCGCGGTGACGCGTGTCAGGACGACTTTGACAACGACAGCATCCCCGACGCGGTGGATCCCTGTCCACACAACCGCGCCATCGGCCTGACGGACTTCAGGAAGTTCCAGGTGGTTCTGCTGGACCCGCGGGGCACCACCCAGTCCGACCCCTTCTGGGTGATCCGCAGCCAAGGCACAGAGCTGCTGCAGACCGCCAACTCAGATCCTGGCATCGCCATTGGTGAGACCCATCAAGACACCACCAAGGCTTGTTCAGAACAGTGAAAGACTCCTCAAAACTGTCAAATTGCAATAGACTAAAAAGATTATGCAAATTGCAGAATCCAGGCAGGAGCACTGGTTTTAAGTGATCAGCTTTTCTGATTATAAGCAACTTTAAGCTAGTTTTCCTTTGTAGCTTAATGTTCATTATAGTTTAATCGTATTTCTGTAGTATGTAAATAAGTATATAAGTATAAGTAGTAAGTATGGTTGCTTTTTTGCGCACATGATTCTTTTTAACAATGATACTAAGTCTTACTAAGTAATGTAATAATGTGTAATATGGCTCAAGTATAGTGAAAATGGTTACTTATTTTGGATGAGTTTTCATAGAAATGGTCGCTTGTTGTCGCTCACTGAATCTGGCATCACCTAAATCCTTTATATAGACAGGGTTATGTTGACAGTTCTGTTGATTATAACCCCAAAATGTTTCTTTCGTGGGGAAATGGGACGAAACGGGGCTAGCAAATTATTACTATTGTGATGTCATATTCAAAAGAATAAGTCAGACAAAGTCCAGTCAGACATAGCTTTGTTAGCACGCTGAGCTGCATGAGTTACACAATTGTATGGACACACTATCAGAGTAAAATGAGTATTAAGGAGATTTTCCGGTCCCTTCATTGCCATCTACAGTTCCTGCTTACTGATGCATGTGTCCCTGTAGTGATTACATCAGGGAACAAGGGAACTTGTCTATATCTCTGGTCTGTTTTGAGGCAGGATTCCAGAGAAGGGAAGATATAACCTCATTGTCAGCACCGTAGCAGCAGTGGCCAGCAAAACTGTGTTCTTCTGGATCAGGCTAGTGAAGAAACACTGAGAGAGGGTTGCCGTATATTAGATTTATCGACGTTTAGCTCTTCCAAGAGAGATTTTGTGCTCTCATTAGAAGGCGAGGTGTAAGTGCCATCCAACCGTTTCTCTCATTTCTTTGAAAAAGTGTCCATGTCTCGGAGCCATAGAGTAAAATTGGCTCGACGGCCGTCCAAAATACTTACTTTGAACATCTTTATTAAGCTGGCATGACCCGATTTTATGCATGTCATTGCAGGCTGACGAGGCCATACCCTTCCTAGTTTGATTACTGGATGTCGTGTGTGTGTGTGTCTCGGTGTGTCTGTGTGTGTCACGTGCTTGCCGTGCTTTGCAAGAGAGTGGGAATACATGCATAATTGCCATGTAATGCGGATGCACATGCAACATAAACTGTATTCAGTTGTCTCACTGTCTGTGTTCTGGACGACGCCATGCAGGCTACGACCGGTTCAACGCGGTGGACTTCAGCGCCACGTTCTACGTGAACACGGACCGGGACGACGACTACGCGGGCGTCGTGTTCGCCTACCAGTCCAGCAGACGCTTCTACGTGGTCATGTGGAAGCAGGTACTGTGGACCACCCACCCACCCTGCACACAACATGGGGCACTCTCTCAGTCCACATATAGGGCATGTGACGGTGAGGGGCCAATGTGTGGATAACAAGGGCTTGTATGGGGGCCAATAAGAGCTTATGTGTTGGTCCTTTAAAGGGGAATTCCACCCATTATCAACATTCTAATATGTCATTAGTATACCCTAGAGGTGCTGGGTGGACATGATTAAAAAAGTCCCCCCGTTCTGTGTTCCCGAAATGGAGGCCTGAAGAAAGCCACTAACATGGTGAAACATCTTGATGACATCATCAAGATGTATTTTCACCATGTTAAGGGATTTCTTTAGACAAAAAATTGAAAATGGGTGGAATTCCACTTTAAGGGCTATATACCTTATTCACACGGCTTATGTGAGTCAATGGCAAGGTGCTAACAAGGTGCCACTTCGTCCAAACAGAAAAGTCTGGATTTAACGTTGCAGCTGTACTTAAAGCTTATCGTCTTTAAAACATCAAAGTCATAGCTTTGTATCATAACAAAAAATCCACTGCAGACATGTTAGGAGCTACTTTTTGTCCTTGCAGGTGGTTCTAGTGTTGCAGTTTGGAAGTTTTGGCTTATTAGTTATCGCTCAACAGCCCATGCGTACCATCTGTTTTGAGTTTGCACATATTTAACACACGAGGCAGCAGGACGTTGCTTTACTGAAAACAAGTGCTTCCAAACTCTGATGGCAAGATGGCCGCAATTTCAGCATCGCCAATTGGACCTTCACAATGAACATATGACAAGTAATGACAATTCCACTATTATATTTTTTTCTACTTTTCAGTTTTAGTTTCAGACTAATGAGAACATATTGCTTATTTTTACTGTCCAATGACAATGACAGACCCCAACCAAACGACCACCCCACAAAATGGGGGCGTGCATGTGCCCCGTTCTGGGATTTTTAGCCCTTTGCGCCAACACTGCTCTCTGCAGCTCAAACAACACCAGGCAGGACCCACCGTCTGGCTGGTATAGCTGAAACAAACATGGCCCCATTCGTTCATAATGACAGTGGAGAAGAGAAGAGCAGGGATCATTATTCCAGGGTGACTGTTAAAGCTAAACGTTCGCTCAATGCTGCACAAATTGCCTTGTGGGCACTGACTGTACACATTATGGCCCTGGCCGGCTCCCAACGACTGCTCCCTCTCTGCTGCTTTGCCAATTTCCAGCAAACGGCTGTATATTTTTTCTTCCCGGTGACAATGCCAATGTCAATAGGTGTGTCGGCCCAGCTAATGGTGGGATAAATGACTCTGTTTCTCCTCCCTCGCATTTTGACTAAAACATCCACTTAACCACTCTGAGTCCCTATTTTCATATATGGGCCTGTCCAGTTTGTGGAGTTCTCTGGGGTCAAGCATGACCAAATACATGTACTGTATATGGAGTTCTCCATATTCGGGTCAGGCATATGCCCAAAATATGGAGCATGTGACGCATTCACACACACACTCACAAACAGACGCACACACACATTTCTGCCTGGATTACATAGTAATCTCGCTCACCGCATTTGCAACAAACCATTCAGGTCCTGGGTATTAAATTCATAAATATGACAAAATTCAAAATGCTGTGCGATAAATCAAGCATATGATGCAGCATGTCATCTCAGGGAGTCCCATGCTCTTTGTTGAGTGCATGCTCATGTCGTGCACACGCCCACGTATGATTTTTAGGCCGCGTTTCTGGTGAATTTGAGCGATTATCGCCCGGTCATCACAGGGACAGGGACACCGTGGCATCGCCGCGATAATGCAGGCGTTTATCACTCCCCGTCTGTGATGCCCTTTAGGGAAAAATAGAAGCGAGTTATTATGAAAAGGTGGGCGGTAGTCACTTGACTAACGGAGGAGCAATCATTCTCTCTCCCTCTGACCTGCTGAAAGGTCAATATATTTATTTTATTTTTAGGCCTGTTGTCAAGGACTCCAGTGATTTCTATTTTTTGAGTGAAGGGGTCAGGGCATTCCGCACTGCTGTATAGAAGGACAATTTACCCATGTTTGTTTTAGAAGAGGTACCAGATCATTCTTATCGCACCCTCTCCTATTATTGCTGTGTGTTAATCAAGAATGTGGGCTGGGTATGCAGAGGGCACAGAGAGCAATGCTGCACTCACAATATTAAATGTCAATCCCAATTTGGAATTCATAAATTCTGTCTTGTACGGGGAGCCAACCTAGAGGTAAGGGGGAGAAAAAAACGAAACAAAAGAAGTAGAGGATATAGTTTGTCACTGGGGGAACCCCTTAATTACACACTGGGGGTCTCACTTGGGGAACCACAGATTCCACAGATAAATCCAAATATTGCCAATCAACCTGTTGCTTTTGTGCACTGTGAACGAGGAACTGGGACTAGTGATGTGTCTCTCTGCAGATTTGTGCTGAAGCCCTCGGCCATTTACATGCATCATTTAACTCGCGCTCTCCCCCTCTCTCTGTCTCTCTCTCTCTCTGTGATCAGGTGTCTCAGGCCTACTGGGAGAAGAGGCCATCCAAGGCGTTTGCCACAGCTGGGGTTTCTCTGAAATTGGTCAACTCGACCACGGGACCTGGCATGTACCTCCGCAATGCCTTGTGGCACACAGGAAACACCAGGAAACAGGCATGCGTGGCCCCACTCATTATCCTGTCTGTGTCTAATCTAGCTGACATTTCAGAGGCAGAGTATATGGAGACCAGGGATCAGCCCACGTTATGTCACATGCACTTTTTGTTTGCTTTAAACTTTATCTCACAAAGATCGCTACACTTCATTTTCAGGCCTGTTGAGAACATGGCTGCACTGATAACTTATGGTTACCAACCAAACAACACACTGACTGATGGGAAATAATAATAAAAAAAAACAAGGTTGAAAACAGGTTAATGTGAGAGGGAGAAGTTACAGTACCTACAGTAATGCTGCTGTAAAACCCATCACAAACACTAGAGAAGACCACATGTGTCCCTTCAAATGTGCAAGTGTGTAATAAGCGCTTGCGCCTGTTTTCATTGGCGAGGGTCCTGAGCTAATTGAATCATGTTGGACCCGTTGCTGCACAGAACAAAGAAAATTCCTCGCGTGAACCTTCATTCTTGGCTGAATCCTGAGACCACCACACTGTGTATTCTGTGAGGCATGCTGGGTAATTGAATTCTCATGCCTTAAATAAATGATGCGCTGCTGTTGTTGTACCATACTTCCACTTTGAACACAGATAATTGGGACCTCCACCCTGCTGTGCGCACTGGCGTGGGTATTATATGTTGTTCTAGCAGTTTTTGCTATATTTATATAAGTAGGCTATATAAATATATATTTTTGTCAAAAAGTTGTAGTTTTAGATTTTATTTACATTGTACTTTTAGAAAGAAAAACAGCTCAGTTCAGCCTAGCTTGATTTACAGTGCACTGCAGCAGCAAAACAAATGTCTATTTGTCTGTCTGTCTAAGGTGAAAACTCTGTGGCATGACCCCAACAAGATCGGCTGGAAGCCCTTCACTGCCTATCGGATGCACCTCATCCACAGACCCAAGACAGGATTCATCAGGTACCATGTGGCCTTCACATAATGAATGCATAACCTCAAATGCAAAAATACAGCTAAAATACAATGCCCTTGTTTTCACTATTAAAGGAGAATTTTACCCTAGAAGGCTTTCTTACCTTTATTTCCAATTGATTTATTTCCAAAAAAAAGTGGTCCAGTTGTTATTTTGTGGGGGGAAAAAAACTCCTTTATAGCTGTTTCCCCTAGCCCATCATAAGCGGAGAATGGGGCTATTGGGTGTTGTTCAAATTCACTTTCACTTTTGGTTTAGTAATGGTTCAGCCATAAACTATGCGCACACCTTCTCAGGCAGCTGAACGACGGCTTAAAAGTGAAAGTGTGATTGTCAACACACTACTGACAAGGTGGAGAGAATATCGTAAAATAGCACAAACTTTTTTGGAGTGAAACGTTGTTGTTCACAAAACAACAACTGGACCACTTTTTTGGAAATAGATCAACTGCAAACAAAGGTAAGAAAGCCTTCCAGGGTGGAATTCTCCTGCCGTGTTTCATGTTCACTTCCATCCCACCGCCTATAATATTGAACCATTTCAAAGTGTTTCCAATGAAAATGAATTGGTTCAGAACCTTAAAAGTTGATTTAGAACCGGAAAAAAAGGAAACAAGAAAAAAGCAAAAAAAATGAAAGCAGTGAAAGCAGCAAGGTTCCAAGAATCTAGAACGGACCCCGTTCCAGAAAGCTCTTTCGGTGGTACCATGTGTCCTCTGTGTCCTCCAGGGTGGTGGTGATGTAAGAGGGGCAGAGACGTCCCGTCATCCCCTGTCTGTCTCTCACCTGTCATGTTGTGTCAGCATCATATGTCCTGTGTGTCCCCTCCAGGGTGGTGATCTACGAGGGCAGAGACATCCTGTCCGACTCGGGGCCGGTGTACGACCACACTCTGGCCGGGGGTCGCCTGGGGCTGTTTGTGTTCTCTCAGGAGCATGTGCTCTTTTCAGACCTGAGATACGAGTGCCGAGGTATGAAGCCTCAGTGCTGCATGTACTCTGATTACTTTTTTCTTAAAGGAGAATCCTGTGCTAGAAGGCTTCTTACCTTTATTTATTTTTATTTTTTTTTTTACAAATTTATTTATTGATTTTAGCAACATAAAATCAGACAGTCGAAATGAACAGGTCTTTTTTCCCACACATAAAATAAAAACAAAACAGACAAGATATAAAATACGGTTTAAAGTGTTTTAAGAAAAATGAGACGAAAAAGAAACATTTTATGAAAATGAGACAAAAAAGAAACAAAAAAGAGAAACTCAAGCACCCGACACATTCATACAAGGGATGGGGGGGTTCTGCTCAGAAATGAACTTCTTATATGGTTAGGGTTTCAATGTAATTTAATATTATTAAAAATGATTGCCTAATTTATCGAATTTCTCATAGATTAACTAAGTATGATCTTCCATTATGGTTAGGGTGTTAATGTAATTTAAAAATGGTTGCCAGGTTTCCTTAAATCTTCTCCGGGACCTGTTAAGGGAGAACCTAATCTTTTCAAGTTTGATGCAGTAAACAATCTCATGGATCCATCTGTTATGAGTAGGAGGAGAGGGGTGTATCCATTTAAGGAGAATTAATCTTCCAGCTAGTAAAGTGGTAAAAGCAATAATATGACGTGCAGGGTTAGACACGTTAGGCGTTAAAGGGACACCAAAAATGGCAGTAAGAGGGTCAATAGGCTCACCCAGTACCTCACCAAGTGAGTTAAATACAGCTGACCAGAATGTTGTCAATTTAGGGCAGGACAAACATGTGCATATAGTCTGCTGGCGACTGTTTACATCCCCAGACCTATCCGGGTAAATTCGAGCTAACTTGGCATTAGTATAATGCACACTGTGTAATATTTTGCACTGTAATAACTTATGTCTAACACATATAGATGATGATTGGACTAGATCATTTTCTTAGCTTTATTTGCAAGTGATTAATATGCAAAAATTATTTCCTGAAAAAAACGTCTTATTGGATGCCCCCTTCCCCTCCAGACCTGTTGACGTTATCTGCATTGTCACTAGTATCAACGCTGTCAAACAATAGACCTTGCAGTAAGCTCCGCCCTCTTCCCAGTGTCCAACCACTTTCCAGCCAGGCTCATCCATACCCATGTAAATACAGTATAATGGACAATTGGACATTACACATGAAATACATTTTGTGGAACCAGACCTTCCAAATTTCTTCCAAATCCCCAACGAGGCCTGGTGTATGCAGTGGAAAAATATGTGCGCAACATTTATTAAAACAATGTTTTATCATATAGGACAACTATTGGTGGAGAGGTTTGTCTATCACAGGTTATGCTTAGCTGTGATTGGATCACAGCCGTTTGGGGAGGGGCTTACCGAGAAGAATATTGCAGTGGAGTAAAAAAGGTACAACATTCGCCTCGGAGATGAGTTACTTTCCTCCGCTGGCCTGACTGCTTTGTGTGCATGCAGTATTTCACTGTTGCTATGTTAAGCGCATAAAGATTCAGCCTCGCATGCTGTCGACACGGTTCCACCTGTGAGAGCAGCTGGGCCGTAAAATGTGACGACTATAACGGCTACGGTCTCTCTCTCTCTCTCTCCCCATCTTTCTCTTGTTCTGCTTTTCCAGATGACTGAGATTATGCTTTTCACCAGGAGAGTAGTTTCCATGATGGCCTGTCGACCGACGATCCAAGGGAGAGACTGGAGAGAAACTAGACGTGATAGACCCACACACAGTGAGAGAGAGCGAGGGAGAGAGAGAGAGACGGAGACAGAGAGAGAAGGATTTAAAAAGTGAAGATCAAGCAGGTTCCCACCCAGAACTTATGTCATATCAGTAATTAACCGCTAATGACTATCTACACTACAACAGTGTGTTTACAAAACCTCCACTAATTAACTGTTAACAACCAACTACAGTAAGTTTTCGAAATCAGCTTTTTTTCTACTACTACCACCAATAGCAAGATGGAAAAACTAACCTCTCCCTTTGTTTTAAAGTTGCTGTAAGTGATTTTGTCATTGTTAAAAGAAGTGTTTAATAGCTGTATATATAATCATTGATATACCGGTATAGCCATTTAGTGTTTGCTCAGTAACAGCGAAGGGTTAGCCTGCAAACCAGACAAATATGCCATTGCGAAAATTGGCACCGCTCAGTTGTGATTGGATTTTAATCCCTCCGAACTAGTTAGGGGGAAAATCATGGTCCAGAATGCAAATATGGCGTAGGTTTATGATGCGTAGGTTTAAGATCAACTTATTTATAAGTTCGCCCTTTGGAAAGGCAGGTTCCACACAGAGATTCCGAACTAATATCTACAGAGTGATACTTGTCTGGCCACGTCATGCAGGCTAGCCAGCCAGCAGTATCCCCATCTCTCCAGCTCTTTACTAAACAGAAGATACCCGTTCAGGTCGGGATTCCAATTTGATCCGAGAATTCGTGCAAGATGCAGGATAATAAGCGAGTGAAAATTGGAAGTGATGAGGCTACAGTATAAAAGGGCCTTCTCTCTGTCAGGTGTTTCCACATCATCCAATCAACAAAGTATTTTCTGTTGTTAAAGATGGAGTGGCATGATTTCTGTAATTTTTAAAAGGTGACAGTACTTGATTAGACCCATTGGTGTAGTTTTTATGTGCAATGATGTCTTCACTTTGTATTTAGGGTTTCTTCCTGAGGACTGAACCTGAGGACTGAACCAGTCAAACGTACCAATGAAAAAAACTGTAATATAGTGACATCACATCATCAGCCCCTCCCCTTACTCCTCCCCCTTTATCATACAACTACAGCTGTGGGTGTGGCTTCAGTTCAGGTATATCTCCACCCATCACCACCCACCAGGCCACCCGTCATTTTAACATACTGTACATTTTTTTTTAATCTTCTTCCTCATATTACAATAATGCCTGATGGTCATGTTTTAGGTTGGAAAAAAATCATGGCACTTCGTCTTTAAAGAGCTGGTTAAAGAGCTGGGGTGTTATTGAACAACCATTCAGCAATGAACAATAAATACATGTTTTAACCAAAATGCATCACTTACACCATGCTTTTTATATTCATTGTTGCTGCCGTTTTCATTTATTTTTTATAAGGGTTGTAAATATTTATTTATTGCACAACTTTTCAACAGTTTAAGGTGAATATGACGTTTGAAATGAAAACATTGGACTGTGAACATTTTGACAGTAAAGACCTAAGATACCAAAGGTATGCGTGTGGGGTGTTTATTATACAGTAAGTTAGTATATCAGTGGTAAGTGCATTTATATAGCCCTTTTATCCGATACACTTTGCATACTAGTGCATTACATTCAAAACATTCATACACCGATGGCAGAAGATAGGAACCATGTTCAGAGTCATATTCATTTTTGACCTAGGATCGAACTGGGAACTTAAAGGTTCCCTACCAGCCAGTGGTGGTAGTCTAAGCTGTCCCGAGGTGGAGTTGGCTAAAGGGCCTTTCTGTGTGGAGTTCTCCCCATGTCCCCTAGGGTAGGTACCTGTACTCTCTCAAAAACATGGCGTAATCCCGGGCTCTAGACTGTCTCCACCTGGCCAGTCGGGACGCCTGATGGAGGGGACAGGAATTTGTTGGAATAACGTGTTCCTTCCATGTGCTATACAGTACGTCTACCCAGGGAATATGCCCTCAAAGGAGGGCTGTGAACTTGTGAGTGTGGATAGTTCAGCAACCTGCCAAGCAGTGACGTCATAGGGATTTCCAAGGCAATTGAGAAGACACTGAAGTCTTTGTAAGTGAAGTGAGCCATGGCATATGTCACCGCAAAGTGTGGGTTTTTGAAGTGTCCACAGCCATCCTAAAGACGCAAGAGTGGAGGGAAAAATGGGTACCATTCTATCTTGATCATTAGTGAGGGCCATTTGTTACAAGGATAGGCTGCCAATAGTTCAAGTCATCCTTTAAGTGGCAATAGGCCTTTACTTGAGTAAATGTAACTATTTTCCTCCCACCACTTACCGTCTGTTACAAATGACACCAGGATTAGTGGTCCTTGACAGAGGGGAAAAATAAGCTACTAAAGTTATCCTCTGTCTCTCTCTGGTGGTAGCATGGCTACATGGACATCTAATAGACCACTGTTGATTTATTACCTTGTGGGTTTATAGAACATGAGTGTTTATTTTTTTATGAACTATGTATATGTATAAATCGAATTGATTATTCAATTAGTTTCAACTATTTTAGTATTTGATTAATCTGTTCGTCAACTAGGCTAATCATTGGAGTTTTTACCCATTTTCTCTCTTTTAGACATAGTTTTTCCAGTGTTAAGTGTAACAAATTCCACCCATTTTCAACATTTTGCTGTCATTAATACACCTTGTGTGGACATGATAAAACGTTTCCCCCATTCTGTGTTTCCTATAGGCTAAATGGAGGTCTGAAAAAATCATCAACATGGTGAAACACAATGACATCATCAAGTTGTTTTTCACCATGGTAATGATTTTTCTTTTAGGACCTTTAAAGGTGATAGCTAAATAAGAGATATAGGCCTAACCCGACTAATCTATGAACCAGTTAAATAATCCACCAATGAATCGATTATGAAAATAATTGTTAGTTTTATCCCTAATATGTATTATTATTGTTATTATTAGCCTATTATTACCCTTAATTACCCATTTTACAGCCTGACTCAGCCTTTCATTTTCAGGAGGAACCTTTGGTTTCTGTAAATAAATCCAACAAATCCTTTGTCATTCACAAACCTGTCAAACTGGTTGGGCGTGGTGGGGGAGAGCTCTCTCTCTGTCTGTCTCTCTCTCTCTGTGTCTCTCTCTCACACACACACTCACACACACACACACACACACACACACACACACACACACACACACACACACACACCTGTGTGCAGACGTGGTTAGCCACCTGCCTGCTGCTGCCAAGGTGACTCAACCAGTCCATTTACCTGTTGTTCCACACAGCCACACTCCCAGAGCACCAGAGTGGAATGAGGAAGAGAGAGGAGGAGAAGAGGATATTATGGAAGGGAAAACGCCGGCAAAAACAACAACAAGACAAGAGTCACAAGGGAAAAGTCACCGTCAACACTCCACTGAGCACTGAGTGAATTATATTTGATCAAAGAACCCCTTCAGGATCACAGACACGCAGAGAAAGTTTCCAGAACTTTGGCTCCTCCACCGTACAAGGTACCATCGGTATAGGGAGGGATGCGTGGCGGTAGTGTGGCTCTGTGGTGCGCTGCCCTCGCGGAGCGCCACCGCAGCGCGCTGAGCTTCGGCCTCCTGCTGGCGGGCTACGCGCTCTACCTGCTGCTGGGCGCCGGGGTGTTCTCCGCCGTGGAGCTGCCCTACGAGCTGCAGCTGCGCCGCGAGCTGGACGCCGCGCGCCAAGCCTTCCTGCGGGACAACGAGTGCGTGTCCGAGGAGCGCCTGGACCAGCTGCTGGCCCGCGCCCTGGACGCCAGCAACTACGGCGTGTCCGTGCTGGGCAACGACAGCCAGCTGGCCAACTGGGACTTCGTCTCCTCGCTGTTCTTCACCAGCACCGTGCTCACCACCACGGGTGAGTGTTTTGGAGTGGTCCATAATGAGGTTATATAAGGGACACGTTAACTTGATTTCTGTCACTAAATAGCAAAGTAACCAGACGGAGTTTGTCTTCAACTTTTGGAGCTCCCCGGTTTTTAGGGGGGATACCAGGGCCCACTATTTAGCCTTTGGGCCACGGACCACCATTTTAGGACATTTTAGCCCCACAGACCCTAAAACTAAAGATTTCTTTTTTGCTTGTCCACAATTCCAGTGGTTATAGTTATACAACCCCAAATCCGTTGAAATTGGGACGTTGTGAAAAATGTCAATAAAAACAGAATGCATTGATTTGCAAATCGTTTTCAACCTATATTGAGTTTAATACACTACAAAGACAGTATATTTAATGTTCAAACTGATAAACTTTATTGTTTTTTGAAATTATACAATCTTTTGTAAATTGATCCCTGCAACACGTACCAAAAAAGTTGGGACGGAGGCAACAAAAGACTGGGAAAGGTCATGAATGCACAAATAACGCCTGTTTGGAACATTCCACAGGTAAACAGGTTAATTTTAAACAGTTTAATATTGTTATTGAGTATAACGGGACCATCCCAGTCGCTCACAATCAAAGATGGGGCGAGGTTCACCACTTTGTGAACAATTCTGTGAGAAAATCATCTAACGATTTAAAAACAATGTTTCTCAACATTCAATTGCAAGGAATTTGGTGATTTCATCATCTACAGTCCATAATATAATCAAAACATTCAAATAATCTGAAGAACTTGCTATACTAAAGCATCAAGGCCGAAAACCAACATCTAGCACTTGTGACCTTTGATCCCTCAGGTGGCTCTGCATTAAAAACTGACATCATTGTGTAAAGGATATTACTGTGTGGACTCAGGAACACTCAGAAAACCATTGTCAGTTTACAGAATTTGACGCTACACCTGCGATTGCAAGTTAAAACTCTACCATGCAAAGCAAAGCCATACATCAGAAAGGTTGGTTTGAAAAAACAACTAGAAAAACAACCAGAAATGCCTTCTCTGGGTACAATATCATTTAAAATGGTTATACACAAAGTGGAAAAGTGGGCTGTGGTCTGATGAGTCCACATTTCTAATGATAGTGGACCCAGAGAAGGCATTTCTGGTTGTTTTTCAAACCAACCTTTCTGATGTATGGCTTTGCTTTTCGATGGTAGATTTTTAACTTGCAATTGCAGGTGTAGCGACAAATTATGTAAACTGACAATGGTTTTCTGAGTGTTCCTGAGTCCACACAATAATATCCCTTACACAATGATGTCAGTTTTTAATGCAGAGCCACCTGAGGGATCAAAGGTCACAAGTGTTTGGTGTTGGTTTTCGGCCTTGACGCTTTAGTATAGCAAGTTCTTCAGATTCTTTGAATGTTTTGATTATATTATGAACTGTAGATGATGAAATCACCAAATTCCTTGCAATTGAATGTTGAGAAACATTGTTTTTAAACCGTTGGATGATTTTCTCACAGAATTGTTCACAAAGTGGTGAACCTCGCCCCATCTTTGATTGTGAGCGACTGGGATGGTCTTGTTATACTCAATAACGATATTAAACTGTTTAAAATTAACCTGTTTACCTGTGGAATGTTCCAAACAGGCGTTATTTGTGCATTCATGACCTTTCCAATCTTTTGTTGCCCCCGTCCCAACTTTTTTGGTACGTGTTGCAGGGATCAATTTACAAAAGATTGTATAATTTCAAAAAACAATAAAGTTTATCAGTTTGAACATTAATTATATTGTCTTTGTGTTGTATTCAACTGAATAGAGGTTGAAAACGATTTGCAAATCAATGCATTCTGTTTTTATCTACATTTTACACAACGTCCCAATTTCAACGGATTTGGGGTTGTATTATGAAGTTATAGTTATAATTTGACTTTGACTATATTTGACTAACTTGGGCTAATTCAGATGATGAATATTTTAACTCTTGAGAGTGTAAACATCATTTTTACGCTCTCAAGAGTTATATCTGGTTAACCAACTTTTCATCTGGTTAACTGGGGACCACTGGTCCACTGCCATGTTGTTTCAGGTTACTCTTAAAATGCACAATAAAAGGAGTGAGAGTAGTGAGAGAGTGGGGGAGTTGATTCATTGATGTAACATAATTCAAATATCACTTTCTCTTTGGACAATCCTCCCTATTGTTTGTTGAGTGTGCCATATTGGCTCAAGGAGTTCCTCCCTGTCCTCACTGAGCACCTGTGGCTTAAAAAAAATCCATTTAAGATGATTGGGGCCCTCCTCCAACAAAAAGCCAACTCCAATTCTTCATGTTCAAAACTTTGGGTTATTTCTTCAAAATGATGGCAACTGTATAGCCTATAATTAGTGTCTCACACATCATCAAAATAAGGTACAGTAAATAATGTACAGTAACAGTTAATCAGTTCAACATTGATGCACAGCACATATCAGATTCTAACCCTGAAACATGACTGTCATAGTGTGATCAGTCATGTGAGTCATGGCTAATCAAGATTCGAACCGGGTGTAGGCCTATACCATAGCCTATATGTAATAAATGTACTTTTGATCGGGAATACCTATAATATAAGTCTCAAATGACAGGAAATCCCATGTTTTGTTTGAGTAACATTGCATTGTGGATTGTTGGATGCAAAGTCTTGAGATCTGGAATACCAGAGCTAATATTACAATACCTATTCTACCTGTTCAGTCCTTAAGCTACTACTTATGTAAAGAATACGTATAATGTCACGATGGGGTTACAGGAGCACAATAAACCAATTTAATCATCCTCTTACATTCTCCTGTGAACAATATTCAAATGCTTCGGTGGGATTCTATTGCTTCAACTGTAGTGTTGTCAGCACAACATAAGGTGTGGCCAGGTCACCTGGTAGCCTCAATTATCAAAGGGCAGGAAAACACTTAATAACAGAGGGCCTCCCTAGGCCTTAGGCTACTAAAGGTATGACAGAGGATCACAGTGGAAACACGTCCCCAATGCAGGACGTGTTAATCCTTTTATCTCAAATCCCTGACAATGACTGTCTAATAAACAGAATCAAAGTCAATCAAAAACAGAGTCATATAAGAAAAACATTGTTTTAACCTGTTTTTCAACCACTGGTCTGGGGACCAGAAAGTTGGTTAACCAGGTGTAACCAACGGGTTCATGTGGTTTCATGTTTACACTCTGAAAGAGTAGTAGTTATCCCAAGTCTATCCCAAGTCTACACAGTTAGAGATTGTAGAAGGTTAATGGCCATTTTATGTTGTATGTTTGACTTTTCCAGCCTAGATTCCAGCCTAGAGTTGTGGACAAAAGCAAAAAAAATAATAATAATAAATCTTTCAAATGGTGGCCCGTGGCTCAAATTCTAAATAAATAGTGGGCCCTGCTATCAAAATTGTTGAAAACCACTGGTTTAAACAATAATCACCCAAGTCTCGAACACGATAATTGGAATATTGACCAGAGAGCAATGCTATGGCAGCTTCCACATCCACACAAAAACTCAAAACTAGTCATAAGGAAATGGTAGCTTTCACAAACCCTCAAAGCCAGGCATGGAACAAAAACACATTTTTGTTTTATTTTTTTGTGTCACGGAGGGCTTACATCAATCAGGATAACCAGCCTGGGCAAAGGCATAGACCTGCTTTTACAATCCAGCAATACAACAACAACAACAACAAGAGGCGAAAGCATTCCATCACCCAGGTCATTCCTCCATAACTCTATTTAGGGATTTGCCAGCAGGTTGACTTTGTACAGGAAGACTCTGAGATCCAGGTCTCAGATAATTCCCAACAGTGTGAGAGTCTCTAATGCAGTAATCCAATATGCTTCCCTTGAATGGGTGAGTTGTTTGGGGTGCGTGTGTGCGTGTGTGTGCGCACATGCGTGCGTGTTATGGAGGTTTGCTAGAATTTGAAGGTCTCATGTTACTATTCCTGTATTCCAACATCCCCATTTGTCCCACTGGCCCCAATAATACTAACCATAATATTCATAATCTCACATTGACAGTCTGGAAATATGGGATGTTGGAATCATGACTGAACTGGGACACCCTTTCTAAATATCAAGCCAAGTGGCAGCCCCTCCCTCTTGCCAGGGGAGATATTATACTTATGAGCTTGACTACTTTGTTTGTTGTACAGTGATTAAAAGACTACACAGACACAATAATCAGATACCCAGATCATGTAACAGGTCAATATAAAACATTATCTATCCACAAGTTTCCCCGCCAAGGCACTGATGAAGTCCGGAACTAAAGCACACACTAATGCCATAATTCACGCAGTGTTGCCATGCCAACCACTGGCTTGTTTTTTATGTGGTAAGTCAATTACAAATTATTGGTAGTTGCTGGTTGATGTTTGGGCTTGTTTCTAAAGTGTACAGTAGTTGCTTATTTGAGCTTGCTTCCTAAAGTTTAAACCAGTGCGTTTCCCACATTTCTTCACGTCAAGTAACTCAGGATTTGTATGTAGTTATTCACTGACAACCATCAGAAAATATTAAGGACTTTAATCATCTCTTTTTACACCGCATCCCTTGGCGGAAGTACGGAGGCTATGAAGTAATCGCCCTAGATGTCAAAATCGTTAAGCAAACAGCCATCCGCGGCGGGTTACCATGGTGACGCATCTATGCAGCGTGTGTCAAACAGACGTTGTAGACACTACATTAAAGTGTAGGTTCTGCCATGGTAGAAACGGCTGCTGTTTAAAAAATATATAAAGTATTGAATTGAAGTATTGAATATTGAAACAGTTACAGATGTACCGCCTCAAAATGTGTCACTGTGAGCTTGTAGATCAGCTACCTTCATTTGTGCTGGTCCTCTGCCCACAGAAATGCTAGATAGCAAAGTTGTGGATAACATAAGAACCAACGGGCAGTTCTATACTGCCGTGAGAATTATTCATGCATTCCTTCATTTAATGTAACCTCCTCCTCTCATTGCGTATCGTGTGTGCCCCATGTAGGTTACGGCCACACCGTGCCCCTCTCCGACGGAGGCAAGGCCTTCTGCATCGTCTACACCCTGCTGGGCATCCCCATGACGCTGCTCTTCCTCACCGCCGTGGTGCAGAGGATCATGATGTATGTCACCCGCCGCCCCGTGTCCTACCTCCACCGCCGCTGGGGCATGGCCCGGCCCACGCTGGCTGCCATCCACGCCGCCTGCCTGACCTCCGTCATGGCCCTGTTCTTCCTCTTCATCCCCGCCGGCATCTTCATGACCATGGAGAAGGACTGGAGCTTCCTGGAGGCGCTGTACTTCTGCTTCATCTCGCTGACCACCATCGGCCTGGGGGACTACGTCCCTGGAGAGACCCACAGCAGGGAGAACAACCCCCACCCGCTGCTCTACAGGCTGGGCATCACAGGTGAGCACTGTTTATGGCTGAACTGAAAGTGACAGTGTGAGGATCAACACATGATTTACATGGTGGGGGGACAATATATATCAAGAAACATAAAATAAAATAAAAATCCATTTTGAAGAAATGGCTGAAATTGAGCATCCCATAGTCCATTCTATAAGGAGTTTTTCCACAAAATAACAACTGGACAACTTTTGTGGAAATAAATCAACTGTAAATAAAGATAAGAAAGCCTTCTGTGGTGGAATTCTCCTTTAATGACAGATGCAGCTAGCCTGACTTCAGTCTGAATTGTCATTCCGTTTCACTTCATTATTCAGACTGAAGTTCCTCTCTACTACAGCAGTTTCTGGGATGGGCGTGATCAAAGCAGCAGTCTTCACGGTGATTGGTTCATACCAACCCATATCAATATTGGGAAAGCAGACGACGTTGTTGTCATTATTATGCTAATGCGTTAGCATTAGCATAATAATGACGGCGCTAACTAAACAAACAGCCGACGAGCGTTACTAGCGTGTGAACATGCAGTAAAATATGTCGGATGATGATGTTTATAAAACCTAAAGCCTGACGCTTCTTTAAAGAATAATAAAGTGAAACGAAGTGAGTGACAGGGCGGTTGGCCAATCAGGTGCTGGGCATGGATTTCCAACCGACAAACGCCCCCAAAGGCAACGAAGCCAGTCCTTGAATCACAAAGAAAAAATAAGGTAGTATTTTTAAGGTGCTGATTCAGGGCTGAGCCAGGCTAAGATGCAGGCACTACGACCACAAACTAGCTAACCTGCCCACCGAGTTTGCTGTGTTCTGGGAGAACAGAGCAGTTGAATTCTTTTGTTTTGAATAGGTGTGGACTGCTGATATTTGCACCGCCCTAGTTGAAAACAATGCATTTAAAAATCCTATATGGGCTATAGGGCTGCTTGAAGATGAGCAGTCTAACACAATTTTCTGTCCCATATATATATTTTTATTTTTATTTTATTTTTACATTTCTCATGAAATGAATACCCTACTTGATCACACCACAGTGTCCCACAAAAGCTTCAAGAGTAGCAGATCAATAGGCTCGAAATCTGGCACGTGTTTGAGCTTGTTGAATCCTGAAAATGAACAGTGTTGAACACACCGTAAGTGACCCGACAGAGGCAGTATAATATCGACATGGCTCAGCTGTGGCCGAGGAGGTACAGCACAGTGACTGTTGGGAACCTCCCCAGCCAGCATGCCAATAGATTCAATTGATATCGAGGGCGGTGATAATGCCTATTATTATCAACGTAACCACAATGTACTTGCGCTCACCTGTGCACCCATGGGCGTGTTTTCCTTACGTGAGGTGTATGAGGTCTGCCACATTGTTGGCAGACATACTGTAGATAGCAATCTTGGGTGGAGTGAGAAAAGTCATGAAAGTGATTTTGTGTGCATTACTAGAGCGGCTGTGGCCTGCTCCAACTGTCTAGCACAGTCCCCCAGTGCAGTGCTTCCCTGCTATTTAAAGAGTGCGCATTAGATCGTGGATTGACCCATATAGACAGGTCCTCAAAGAGTTCACAGCACCGACTGCAATCAAATTACACCCAGTATGAACACAAGGTTGAACTGTTACACAGATGACGTTGCTTAATCAGGATAAAAATATAAGAAATTGCGCCTGGTTTTGTGTTTGTGACCTTGATATTGATGATATGATATGATACCATGATACCGACTGTCATGACGCTGACCATGATACTGACAGGATACTGATCATGATAATGAACATGCTGATATGATATACTGACTATGATACAGACATGTTACTGAACGTGAACTATTATACAGTATCTTTTGAAAGCATGCCCCAACATTAAAACCTCAGTGTGTACTTAACTGTGAGTAGTGTACCCACTGGTCGTCCCTGGAAACCGTACATGTGTGGTTATTAAGTTCATATGTCAGGATACCCACCTTCTCTTGGCTGACTCTTGGACATAAATGAGGAGACATTACCTAGTGTCCTCTAACTGAGCTGTGCGCCTAAATATGCCAGTAGCAGCACAGCCACAGAGGACGGCTCACCTCTGGTTTAATACACGATTTGCAAAACAACATATCCGTTTCCTTAGTAGAAAGTCATTTGTGTCTCCTCCAACTTGCCAATGACACTGTCATTTAAATAGCAATGCAGTACAACTGCACCTAGCTAACCTATAAAGGGAACATGAGACTACAGTCTTGTTTGTTTATGGTTTGTTATGCCCAAAACACACATTTAGAAAATGAATGCAACATTGTGCGGTATTTTTTACGCCTGTGTTGCCAACTAACAAAATTATATTTGGCACAGTTTTAGACCATGTGCCATAGATCATCAAAATAAAGCCCCATGATTTTGATATTATACTGAGCTGAGTGCACAGCTGCACACCGACTGCTTTAAACTAAAGCACTGGCTTCCAAACAGTTGTCTGGGGACCACTGGTTATTAGAAGGAGGTTCCAGGTGGTGTCCGGCTTAATGATGGAGAGTTGATAATGGACCCTTTAATCTTTAACTCTAGAGAGCGTAAAATGCTGTCAACAGCAGTGTTGGGGAAGTTACTTTAAAAAAGTAAGGAGTTACTGTATAGTTAATTCTCTGAAAAGATATTACTTTACTCGTTACTAAATTCTGAAAGTTCCGACACATTAAATTGTTTTCAGGGATAAAATATTATCCTGTTTTGTTCTTGTTTTGCCACTTCACTGGTTAACAGTTAAATTATTGTTAAACACCTGCATTACTTAATTTGCAAGACGTCTACACAATTAGAGAATTTGGAATAATTGTTATTTTGATCAACGTTTCCTGTTATCTCTCCTACCGTACCAACAGCATGGAGCATTGAAAAGTGAACACTGACTGTTTCCACTTGTGTTTCTAAGCTGAAGAAACTTTGGTTAATTAGATTGAAGGTATATTAGGGACACTTTGTTATTGGTTAGGGTTATATAGCCCTGAGAGGCTTTACCAGAGTAAAGACAGTTTTAGTGCAAACTCTAAAGTGTTGCTGTGAGTGGAGTTGTCTCTCTCTCTTATCCAGACTGTGCTGTTCTTCATTGTATTTCTCCCTCCTCCAGTCTACCTCCTGGTGGGCCTGGTGTGCATGCTGGTGGTGCTGGAGACCATCTGCGAGCTGCCCCAGATGAAGAGCCTGCGGCGGAGGTTCTACCGGGAGAAGAGCACCAGGGAGCTGGACTCCGAGACCGCCACCATCGTGGAGCACGAGCACGTGGACGACGATGACGACGGCGGCGACGGCCCCCTGGATCGATATCAGGTCCCCCCCGGAGGTGGCGGTGGCAACCACACGCCGGTCATCTCGTCTGTGTCCCAGCAGGCCGCCTCGCTGCGGCAACAAGACAGCGACAAAAAGGCCTTTCCCTCGGCTGCTTACACGTCGGCTGCTGCCATGGCCAACGGCAAACTGAGCTGAGTGCGTGTGTGTGTGCTGTGATGGCCAGTCACGTGCACAAACAGACGTTGAAGTGGGACTTCAGCCCCTGCACCTTCTTAACCAATACCCTCTCCAGACCATGAATGTGGCATCTACTGTACTACGGTGAAGTAAATGCAAATTCGCCCATTTCCATGCCTTATCTAAAGACAGCATCGGGTAGAATTGCCTTTTTTCCAAACTCTCCAGAACTCGAACGAACGAAGTATGCATTCTGCATTGAGAGAAAGATTGTGCTCTTATCTAGAATCCATCTTGCTCGCATTCAAAAGCTAAAGAGGGCGGGTTGCACCTCGATAATAGCTCTTCTCCCTCAACCTGTTGGAGCACCTTTTTAATCTTGTAAATCAAGATTAAGATAACCAAGGCGGGAGTTGGCGAAAGGGCCTTTCTGCGTGGAGTTTGCATGTTCTCCTAAATACCCTCACTAAAACATGCAGTAATCCTGGTCTGTAGACTGCCTCCCCCTGGCCAGCCACGACGCCTGATGGAGGGGACAGGAACTGGTTGGGTTAACGTGTTCCTTCCATGCACCATGTCCAACCAGGGACAGCTTGAACTCCTCATGCATGAGGCCAGTCCGCTGCCTCCCTAGGTTGGCGGAGGGTGTGTATAGCCCAGGATCACATTAAGAATTGGCACTGGGTGATAAAAATATGTTGCAAAATTGTGGGGATAAAATTTAGAAAAAATAGCTGTAGATCAGCTTTTTTGCCAAATTATGGCCAAAAATATCATTGTCTAACATGCTATGCAACTCTCTGGTGATGGTCATATACTGTACTCTTCAGAGGGACTATTCCACTGTCTACCGAGTAGACCAAGGAACTTAGGAACTGTTACCCTGTTAAAACGAAATGGCTCAGAAGGTATAGCAGGTTGTCCAATGATCAGTGGGTATTTGCCAAAGTACTTTTTTTGTGTGTTGATCAAAAAGAACAGATTCACAAGCCATCAATGTGTGACGTCACAGCAGGTTGATAGGCTTGTAGATCTTTTTGTTTTTTCTAAATTATAGGCGTAACAGTCAATCTTTGTAATAAACAAATCTATTTCATACCTAACTTAGTAAGTTACTTAACATGCTAACTACCTAATATGATAACTAGTATTGCAGTTGTAATAAGTTAAATTGGAGAAAGTAATACAGTAAACTAATATTTTAGTTTCTAGTTAGTTACTGACTGGCAGAGAAGTGTAGGTTCGATCTACATCTTTATATATTTGAGCATTGCGTTGTACTCTTCATTTATACTCGGTTGCACTTTTGTGTGAGCTGCTGTTAGATAGATTGCGGCTATTTTTGGCTCGCGACAGGTCCACCCGCCTGCCGCTGGTGGTGTGCGAGAACTTCTGACCACCGGGGGGCTTTTATGTTGTCTAAAATGCGTCATGATTCAGCACCGGGCCAGCATGCACTCACTGAGTCACCTGAGCCACTGAGGCCCTTTAAAGAGCACTCTGCCTGCATGTACCTGTGCCAACACTAACAGACATTGCAGAGAAAGGGCCGGGGCTGACGCCCCGCCCGCACGCTCTCTCTCTCTCTCGATGGCGCTGATTAACAGGCTTCGTCCGGTTCCTTCTGCGTCCATCCACTCCCTGGCCTGTTAAGACCCTGTAATCTGCATCACAGGAGGAAAGGGCCGCAGACAGAAGGGAAACCCCCAGGACTCAGCAACATCCTGCTGGCATCAACGTCATCGTAAAAGAAAGAAAAGGAAAAAAACTGGCACAGTGTGTTCTCCTTTTCTGCACGGTGAAGACTTCCCGTGCTGTTATCTACAAGGGCATTTTTGCATAGGAAAATGTCCCTCTTGGCCCACGTCGGCCTCGCACAAAGTAGCCCGAGATGGAAATAGGCCTGCAGCAAGGCTACCTCGTCTAATACTGTGTGTGTGTGCGTGGATTCCAAGGGATGGAAATAAAAAAACAACCCAAATGGGTCGTTTTAGGGCACGGTTACTGTAGCCTACCGCATTTTTATTCTACCTGAGGAATCCATAAAGGTGGATTCTGCGGATTCTGCTGGTGCAATTTCAATGGGAATGGAGCGGATATTGCTGCTAAATGACACTCCATTCCCATTGAAACGCGATTGCAGAATATGCCCTCATAGGTGGAATAAAAGTGCGGTGCGACCATGCTCATATACTCTTTTTTTTTCCTGGGTGTATTATGTACCAGAGCTTGGCTTTTCTGCATTCATATGACTGGTTACGATCTGTTTGACCACTAGAGGGCAGCACTTTCATTGTGTTCATTTTGTTTTGTTTTATTTATCCACAGATAATATATTTATATAAGGAAAAGAGCGTTTTTATAGCGGAACACTGATTGTCCTAAGAAGATTCTTAATTAACTGAAGAATTCAGTCAGAAAGAAAATGGAAAAACCTCATTGTTTTGAGGTAGTATTAGACTTCAGACACTTTTCCATGAAGCATATAGCTATAGTCTCTGGCTGATAAAATGCAACAATGGCTTCAAGAAAAACAGAACAAGGCATCATGATGCATTGTAAAATGCCACACATGCTATTTATATGAACATTAATTGCTGTCAGACCATTTCTGACCGTATTCACATGCCAAAATTAGGGAAACTGCCACGATAATCTCATTAACCTATTAAAAAAATACATAGACCCTGTCTCCTCCATGATGCAAAGTTCGTTTCATGGACCATGGGGGTCCATGGCCATAGCCTAATAAGTTTGAGAACTCTGATTATAGCAACATCCGTTTTTCTCTGAAAACTGTTTGGAAGACATTTTTTGGAAGGTTTAATTGGTTAATTTAATTTCACTTAATTTTTACATTTTCTGACTGGCCTCCCTGTGAAAGGCCCCTTTGTGAAAGCATGTGTGTGTCATAGCATAGTAAACCACTGATTCAGTGGAGAAACCTGCAGGCTGAAAAACAAAAAAACCTGAGAAAATCTATTTTGGCCAGAGATACCGTATGACAATCTGTGTTTTCAGAGACCATGATCTACAGTCTGGGTGGTGCCTTTTATGCACAAAGTACAGTACAAATGACTTGTTTTCAGGGCCGGATTTAGCCAACCCTAGTAGGGTGGGCTGGAAGAATGGCAGGGTGGGCAACTCACTATTTATTCGGCATTTGAGCCACGGACCCCAAAATAAAGATTTATTTTTGCTTTTGTCCATACCAGGCTGGATTTGGGAAACAAAACAGTCAAACATACAGATCATAAATGACCATTGATCTTCTACATCCTCTAGTTGTGTAGACTTGGGCTAATTCAGATGATGAATATTTTAACTCTTGAGAGCGTAAAAATGATGAAGGTTTCGGGTCCATCTGGTTTCATTTTTGCACTCTCAAACAGTTACAGCTGGGGACCACCTGGAACTCTTTGAAGGACCACTGGTTGAAAACCAATATTACCTTTCATTGGGTCAGCTCTGCCCACCCCTGCCCACCTATAGATCCGGCCCTGCTTGTTTCATAATCTGTGAAGTGTGTATGAACAACATTGCCTTTAAGATTACTATTAGGTAAAGTGTTTCCCCTGAACAAATGTAAATAAATCCTGGATTCCTGTCCTAGCACGACCCAAGCAATTCATAACCGGACGCGTTTGCTTTCAGTGAAAACAATACACCAGACCCATTCAGCAGCATCTTTATATAAACAAGAGTATTTTATTAACAGCATATTCACAGAATTTCAAGACAAATTATACTCGCCTCACACACGCCTAGACACAAGTGGGTATACACAAACACACGTGCACACGCGCGCGCACACACACACTGTACAGTACATGCACATGCACACATGCACCCGATCACACTATCCCACAAATTTCTTTGCACACTTAATACTAGGGCTAGACAATACAGTATACAGTATATTGATATTATAGTGATATAGATATCGGTGGGGATTTTGAATATGGTTAATATTGTGATGCACGGTATAAGCCAGGGGGGGCGTGTCTGTGCACAAAGAGCGCCTTCTGAGGCTGTGAGCACATGATCCGCCATGTTTGGAGTTTTTGAATGGATGTGGATGAGAAATAAAAATGGCCATTGCGGCAAAATGCCGCAAAGACCTGTGTCGCGAGGACGCACAGCCGTGCGGCACTTTGCCACAACGGCCATTTTTATTTCCCATCCACGGCCATTCAAAAACATGTCACGTGACCTCAAAACGCTGCGTCCAAAGTCCGCAGTATGGTGTGCCCAGCACTTGAGTTTAGCAGTGCCAGTCTGCCATGCATCTGACGCGTGTCCAAGCCCTGGGTGTGCGCATCAAGGCGACAAGGTTTTTTGGGGGGGGGGATGAGCGGAAAAGCGCTGCTCTCGGATCATACAGGCTTCAATCTGACAAACCTCTAAAACATGTAAACACTGAAACATGAATGGTATAGAGCGCTGAAGTCTGATGTAGTCATTCTGAATACCCAGACGTGTTGAATATCACGTTGTAATACTGTATATCAACTGTAGAATGATTGTGTGTGAGTGGTGCAGGACTGCATAGAATGCACAAAGGAAAATCTCAAAATGCATTGTGCTACAAACAAGTTTTATACTTTTGTACACAGTAATGGAAAAAAAAAAGAATGCGGACCAGTTGAATTCCCTGAAGCATCAACGGAGAGCGAGAAAGCGCTGTTTTTTTAAATTAAAATTAGCCTTGATACAAGACCGTAGCGTCACAATTTCGGTACGCTTATTGACATCACATGATCCAAAGCTGCTCCACCCTATACTTCTCATCAGGCGTTCTCTGTGAATATATAGCCTACTGTATATACGACCGCTAAGCGTTGTCTTGTCTTGAGCTTAACCACTTGACCGCATGTGGACCCTGTGGGGAAAGCATTCAATTTGTTGTCGTGAGCTTGCAGATAGGCTACTTTTTTGGGGCGAATATAGATTTGGTGTTTGAAGGAACAGACAAAAAGCAGAGGACAGATAGCATACATCCCTTGTGGACTCCTGTGAGTCCTGTCCACTGCTAAGGATTCAAGTGGTTAAGCTGTTTTTTAAAAAACAGGTAGATAACAAAAATGTGCCAATCAAACTCACAATGAGTTTGCTTTCGTAGTTTTTGAAGGATTGTGGAATCTAAAAGATTGTTATCATTACGATGTCAACATCGAGGTATTTGATAAAAAATATTGTGATGCTTGATTTTTTTCCATGTCGCCTAGCCCTCACACACACACACACACACACACACACACACACACACACACACACACACACACACACACACACACACACACACACACACACACACTTACCCACACTTACCCACACTTACCCACACACGCACGCACCTGTACATACACTGAGTCACATTGCACACTGGCCCCATCCTGCAGACCTGCCGGTGGTTCATTCTTAAATTGTGCTCCAGGGTTCCTTGAAGAAGGGGTTCCACATGGAGCCTACACAGGTCTGGAACTCTTTAGAGCGTGCTGCAACCCTGTCTCACAAGCCCCACAAGCGATATTGAGCCATGACGGCGCCGTTCGAGTTATGTTCCGCTATGTACACGGCATCGTAACTAATATTCTCCAAAAGTCAACAAGTGACATAGTTATTTGTGCCCCTCCCTTTCAAGTCACCATTTGACATTTTTGTAAGAATGAAGTCACTGCGCCTTTTTGGGGTGTGAGACAGCGCTAAATTTGTACACTCAAGGTTATGGGGGTCCTTGGAAAGATAAAATAAAATGTTTGAGAACCACCGCTGCAGACCACACATTGTGTGTGTTCTGTGTTCCAGTTCCATCATGCCACCAGGCGTGTTCATATAATGTGCGGCTGTTTGTTGGAGCAGCGGGGCCAGAAGGGACGCATGCTGATGACGAAGACGGCGAAGATGAGCAGCGACATCAGGACCACCACCGACACGTAGCCGGAGTAGGGCAGCGGCGGCGTGTCCGGGGCCTCGGCCGGGATCATGTTGGTCAGGTTCAGCATGTAGCCCAGGGTCCAGCCGGCGTCGCTGCCTCGGATCTGAAAAAAAAAAAAATAATTGACAGCATCAGTGACTGGAAGAAATACGTAGTTCTTTTACTTAATTAATGTAAGTAGAATTACAGGCCGCCCACTGGCCTATAGTGGTCCAGGTGCTCGCCACATTAAAGGCTCTGGCCTGACAGCATGTTGCGTGTTCAAAACCTGTTCACGATGACCTTTGCTGCACGTCTCTCTCTCTGTCTCCCTGTTTTCTGACCGTCTTCACTATATCAATGTCAACTATCAAAAAAGTAGAATTACAACATCATCAATTATCTTCATGGAAGTTAGTGGGGTAACATTTAGTCATGTTTCTTTGACTAACAAGAACAATACTTTTTGTTTGTTTTCTTTTCTTTTTGAAGTGCTGCCAAGCACTTCCCTTAGACGATTTACAAGATGTGCGTGTGTGTGTGTCTGTCTGTCTGTGTGTGTGTCTGTCTGTCTGTCTGTCCCTGCCTGCATGCGTGGAGTCATGTTGATGTTGCCATGTTCAGAGAAACAAGCACAATGGGACGAAGTGTGTATTGTTGATGTTGCCATGTTCAGAGAAACAAGCACAATGGGACGAAGTGTGTTTTAGTATACTGTAGCCACACACGCAGCACTTCATTTCGCACGGGTGTGATTTTTTCTCTATTGATAGTTTCTAGTGAACATGGACCGGAAACGGCGGGAGGGGGGCCGAGAGAGAGAGAGAAGAGAGACACGCAGCAAAGGTTGCGCCGCATGGGACTCGAACACGCGACACGCGAGCCCACACGTTGGCACGCACCCAGACCACGAGGCCAGTGGGCGCCCCAATAGCAACAATACGGTACTATAAATACTATAAATATTGTTTACAGGGTTCCTACAGTTTTTTTACCAATGGAATTCCACAACATTTCTAAAACGTTTCCAGGATATTTAACCCAATCCTTCAGCCTATATGCCAATGCTTTGATACAGTAATGAGTATCTAACTCCTATGTGCAAAGCCAAAAGACAGGCAGTGTAGCAATAATATGGCGTAGATTGTAGAATGGTATAAGTCTATTCTAAATGTTGGAAAACCTGGCCTGGCAAATAGTGAGTTATCGCCGGTATTCTTCATATATTATATCATAACCTTTTCCAGGGCTGGATTTATTTTTTTTTTTATTGTTTATATTACACGATAACCTTGCAGTCTGTGTTACATCATGTTGTTGCGATTGCAACCTCCTCCTCTTTCAACCTTGCTTCTGTATTTTGGCATGTCATCAAGGTGAGATGCACTTACAGTAAGTGCTTCCATTTTTTTTGACTACTGTACATTTTCACAGTAATTACTGGATGTGGAAGCAACCCTGGGCCTGCAGTGCACTTGTGTGTGTCACTTTGACATGAATCCTTGGTAAGCATTCAAAGCCTTTCCCCTACTCTGAGATGACTCATAAGAAAAGGACGGAATCTATCAAGGCTGATTACAAGCAATAAGACACTCATTACACATCCTTAAGTAGAATTCGGGGCACTATTATTATGCTATGATAGTCATTTCTTTTTATTGAGGTCTTGAGTTGTTTATTATTTTTATTACAGGCTTGGATCGCGGAGCGTTAACTCCACGTCTCCAACCAAGAATAGCCAGATGATTTGATCATCTGACGTACTGTATGAAGACTAAACATTGACAGGATGGTGGAAGGCGTCCTAAACCTTTATACGGTATGTCTTAAAAGAACATGTCAGACAGCTCTCTTCCTAACATGGCCGTCATGGTCTGGACTATATCAACGCCGTATATATCCCTGTAATGTTCCTACAGATGTCTCTGGTGTGTGTCCGCAGGGCACAGGACAATATTAGGATTACGTTTCTACTCTCACTCAACCTCACTCCAGTAAGCATCCTGTCGCCTCCTCTGTGACCATCCTTGTTTTTTGATTAATGTAACAGTTTATTTGGACAAGGGGTTGTGGTACAAAGATACAAAGAAGTACGTTTGTTTGTTTGTTATACGTGCACACACACACACACACACACACACACACACACACACACACACACACACACACACACACACACACACACACACACACACACACACACACACACACACACACACACACACACACACACACACACACACACACACACACCCCTTCCCCAGAAAGGTGCAAAGGTCAGGAAGACAGGAAATATAACCCAGGGTGGGCGCCGAGAGAGAGAGGATATGAGCACTCCCTTCTTGATTAATTTAATAGCCCTAGCAGTCCTCATAGGGATGCTCTATCTACTGACCTGCTTGACGAACTTTATATCTCGGTAGCTGTCCTCGGTGAAGTTATATCCGCTCGTCAGCAGCGTGAGGATGTAGGTGCCAGAGAAACAGTACTCGGCCAGATACTTCACTTTTATGTCCGGGTGCTCGGCTTTAATCTGCAATTAAAACACACCACGCAGATCGTATTAGCATTGATGAATGTACGCCAACCCTTTGTCATTCCAGGATTGTCAGTTTGATGTGTGTTTTTTAAACAGTTGGACCTTTATTGATTTACAAATAATATTTCTCTGACTACAAACCGCTATCAGGACGATTTGCATGCTGTGCAAGTGACAAATCAAGGGCACATCACATCAAGAGTTTTTAACATAAATGCAACCACATAGTAGTTTTCTGTTTGGATGTGTGCGTGAGCTGTCAAGGCCAGAAAGTTATTTTTTGCCACTCAGTAAAGCATAACCTTTATTACAAATGTTGTAACAAGTCACTATGTACATTGAGAACCGCCGGTGTACAGTATATAGTATAGATGTGCAGTATAGAACCGGGTGTGTGTGTATGTCTGTGCCTGTGTGTGTAAAACAAAGGTCCCAACCTGGTCCCAGGGGGTAGCACAGTAGCGCGTCAGCGCCTTTTTGACGGTGTCCAGAGGGACAGAGGTATCGGTCAGGTTGAGGAAGTTCATCACAAAGTAGTATGCGGAGAAGGCCTGCGTGCATGCCAGGGGGAGAGAGAAGTACAGAGAGAGCACATGTGACAAACAACCAATGTGCTGCTGCTACAGAACAAAATACATCACAAAACACGAGAGAGAGAGAGAGAGAGAGAGAGAGAGAGAGAGAGAGAGAGAGAGAGAGAGAGAGAGAGAGAGAGAGAGAGAGAGAGCTGCCACAGACTTTGCCAGTCTTAATACTTCTATGTTATGTTCTTGCTTTCATGCTTCTATGTTTCATGTCTTTCCCCAGCTGGATCTCATTGTAATCAGCCCTTGTGTATATATTAGTCTGGTTCCCCAGTCAGGTCATTGTGTGGAGCCAGTCAGCTTGTGATGTCTGTTCTCAAAGAGCCCCAACAACCATGTGTTTTGAAGTGCTGTCCTGATTTTTTGGGCTTCTCAACAACTCCAGTATGCGACAAGGGTGCCATAAAAGCACAGCTGAACCAACCGGCGCTATAGTAACATACATTACACACAGACATAGTAACCCAGATATGACAAGTTTCCAACAGGGTGAATATGGTAGTATTCAACCCTGAAAGTCAGTGTGTCATGTTTGATTCATGAGGCTATTAGCCATCCAGGCCCACCGGCACACCCGGATGTTGTCTGCCGGTTACGCTTCTCAAATAGCCTGTTTTGGCCGGGATACTGAGGGAATTCCTAATCTGGAAAACATGTTTCCATATTTGCTTTTTTTACGATTGCTCGTTGGTATCCATTCATTTTTTTAGCTGCAAAAAGGCCAGGACAGGGCCCATATTGTAACTGGCTGAGGTTGAAAGTTCAAATTCCAGGAATGGTCTTGGGAAAATCTGACAGGGGGAGATGGGGGGAGTGAACAAGCGGCACTGTCTGCTGCCTAAAATACCATTTATGTGCACTGTGCACAACACCCCCGGATCGCGCGGTCGCATGGAGGACGACAGTACAAGGGAAACGATTGATAACGTCTGTGTGTGACACAAGATACTGTAGATAGATAAGAATGGAACTCTTGGGTGGGTCCTCTCCACCGTGCCCATGCCCTAGGCAGGGTTTGGCGAATGGGACCTTTCTGAGTGGATGGAGTTTGCATGTTCTCTCAAAAACACAAAAACATGCAGTAATCCTGGTCTCGATCCCCCTGGTCAGCCTGATGGAGGGGACAGGAACTGAACTGGCCGGAATGACATGTTCATTCCACACACTATGTCCTACCAGGGAAACTCCCCCTGTCAGAGGATAAAAAAGTGTCTCACTCCTGATTACTCCTCATGCCTGAAGGAAAATGAGATCAGTTCGGGGCTCTCCTGCGGTTGGCAGAGGTAGAGTAGTGCCCAGCATTACATATAGGCCCTCCAGAAAAAACAATTACATAATCAGTTAAATGGCGCAGATTACGCAGGGATAAATTTATTTCTAAAAAGGGCGCTGAGTTTCCCAGTGGTGAAATATATTTAGCTAGGGACTTCCTGGAAACCCCTCATAGATCGGGTCCCGCAATAAAACCCTGCATATTCCAATCACAATCAAGGATTTTCGCCTGCAAATTCAAGGATTTGTTTGGTCCGCATAATCAAGGAATTTGATGTTGACGAGTTGCACAAATTGTGGGATGAAAAAAAAAAAAAGAATAAAACTCACCCCAAAAGGGCCGTTTAAAGGTGGCTGGAAGACGCCATTGAAGGAGCACTGGCTGTAGCCACACTTGGAGAAGTCGAAGACGTGCTTCAGCACCTCCTGGCACTTGGCGAAGTTTCCCAATCCTGTGTGGGTGAACTCGGCGGGCAGCGTTCCGGGTTTACGGCCCGCTGTGCAGGGGGTTTCGTAGAGGCTGGAGTATTTCTTGGTCTCGCGGTAGCCGGGGTGGAAACAAGGGTCCAATAATGAATTCTGACCTGCCTGGGAGGGGAACAATGAGAGAGGAGAGATGCACTTTTAGGGAAATGTTCACTAACTATGTGCTCTTTGGGGAAAAAGACTGCAGAGTATGTCCGTGGTGAGTAGTAAAACAAAACGCCTGCAGTCTCCGAGGCTAAAGCTCTAATAATAGTAGTCATTGCTATCTAGGATGAAATGGACTGGAGAAACTCCCTTCTTTACTGAAAGTCTTTGTGACATCATTTTAAATTCTTTTTTGTTTTTTTCGTTTAGCTTTCATGATCTGAATTACACCCAGGAAACCCCTACTTTGAACATTCAGTGGATTTTCTGTGGGATTTGGAAGGCTTTTGAGCTGCAATGAAAACAGATAAAACAGTGGAAACAGTGACACCTGCTGGAAAGTCCCATTGACATACAGTATATGAGATTTGCAGAATTGCAAGAAAATCGAGCATGTGACTTGTTTGAGACAGAACATCCAAGACCACAGAAAATCGACTGACTGAAGTTTTGTTTTTTTGTTTGTTTGTTTGGTGCAATTGAGCTCAGAAAATAAATGCATAATCACCACACTTATCTTAGTCTTAGTTCAGGGGTCGGTATAACCGATTAATGTCAAAAGGGCCATTTTGGACCCAAACATGAATACAAAATATGTTTGGAGCTGTAAATATATTTGAGTCTTACAATGAAATCTACACTGGTTATATTAGCCTATCAAAATGATATATAGTATTTATTGTTGCAGGGTATAATGCAAATTTCAGTTGACAGAATTGTTTAATGGGTTTATTCTAAGGCAAGGATTGTCAACAGGTGGTCTGTGGACCACTGCAGCTCTCGCAGCTATTGCCATGTGGTCCCTCCCTGACCATGCACTTAGTAATGTAGTGATTTTTATCTTTTTAATGTCTTTCCTCTAATTGAGAAACGGTGAAGTGAATGACCTAGTGAACTATGATTACTGTCCATGTGGTCATTTAATGAGTTACGACTCCAAGAAGAGGAAGTGCACCAGATTGTCTGGTGGAGTCATTATTAATGTAACTGTTAGTGACAGAGAAGCATTGTTTGAGCAGTATGCAGTGCTGTATCATGCATGCCAATGGGATGAATGGCAAGTGTTACAAAAACACTAATCTTAGCCAATATCCCCACCCAACACAACAACACAGGAATGGTCTGCACCTTGATTCTAAGTCAGGTTGGTGGCCCCTTGTTCATAATCGTCTGAAAACCCCTGCTCTAAAGTACACATTTTTACAATATTGAAAACATGTGTGTGTCATGTTTGGCCTAATACAGCATGAATAAATGAAAAGACGTGGAGAGAGACAATGAACGGTTTAATCCCCATATTGTTTAAAGCTAGAGAGTCACTAAGGAGGGGATAAAGAGCCACATGTGGCTCCAGAGATCCATTTTTTTCCATATCCTACTACTAATACTAGCAAAAATATATGAAATATATTAAAAGTTTTTTTCCCCTTTTTAATTAACAACCGTCTTTTACTTTCTCTGATAACAACCTAAGACTTGTCCCGTACCTGTGTCTGGTGCGACAGCGCTAGCCGCAGCACCTGGTCCTTGCCGTAGCACAGGAAGCTGTGTGTGTACAGGATGTAGTCGTTGCCGTACAGACGGAAGGTCACAGAGTTGTTGGGCGACTCGCTGCCGTCGTAGTTCTCTGGCACAAAGCTGATCTGGGTGGAGGCTCCGCCCAGGTCCAGAGCCCCTGTGGTCTTCAAGCCCTGCATGCAGTACAGCAGAACAACAGAGACAGTCAAGACACAATCCATGCAAAAGAAAAAAAACTTTGTTGATGCAGTCATGGCCTGCATATTAACAGCCACATTAGTTACAAAGTCATCCTATCCTATCCATCACCATAAGAATATGAAAGGATTTGTTTATGTTCAAAACATGTCCATGCTTTCATCTTCAGAGGAATTGACTGATCTGAATCAAGGCAACAGCAGTTTGGCTGCAAATCTTTGTCGAGCATCCATACGACAGTGGAGAGAGTTGCATTTGGCTGGATGGTAACTGCAAGGTTGCATGTTCGAACTTGGGCTCCTCCGGAGTTGGTGTCGAAGTGTCCTTGACCTTGAGCAAGACAATGAACAGCGTTTGAGGAGCTTCAGCACACCAAAGCTCCTAATGTGCTGGTTGGTGCCTTGCATGGTTTCCACTGCCATTTGTGTATTAATGTGTGTGTGAACAGGTGAATGTAATGCACAATCTACAGTATGCAAAGAACCTAAAGGTGCTATATAAAAGCTACATTTACATGTACTACGGACTGCATCAGCAGTCTATAGGTAGGCACATGTCAGTTGTAAGTTGACTCTTATTCTTCTGTTTTATTTTTGCTATAGTTTTTGTTTTACTTTATTCAAAATGTCCTTTTATATTGTGTTTTTATGCTGTTTGAATTGTTTCCTTGTTTATACACTGTTTGAAAATTCAAAAGTCCTTTCATAGGGACTCTTAATGTGTTTCTTAATGTTTTATGTGTTGAGTTGCCTTGTTAAAATGTGCTAGCCTGGCCTTGCCTTGGAGGTAGGAATGTGTGTGTGCATGCCGCACACGCAAACACGCATGCGCGCACGCACGCACGCACGCACGCACGCACACACACACACACGCACACACACACACACACACGCAAGAAAGCCTGAGGCGCAAGAAAATCACCCACAGATGACAGAACATGCACACATGCAGACAAGTACCTGCACATGTAGCAGATGTGCGTGCCCGCACCCACACACATGCAAACACATACACGGACACACACAAACAAAGCTGCTACACATGGACCTTTCGGCAGATTTTACAGTGCCGACATTATATAATATTAGATACAGTTCATTCATGTATATCAGGGGTTTTCAACAGGTGGTCCGGGGACCACCAGTGGTCCCTGAGAGGGTTCCAGGTGGTCCCCAGCTAAGTTGGTTAACCAGATGTAACTCTTGAGAACGTAAAAATGAAACCAAATGGACCCTTGCGGGTCCATTTGGTTTCATTTTTACGCTCTCAAGAGTTAAAATATTCATCATCTGAATTAGCCCAAGTCTACACAACTAGAAGATGGGCAAAATCAAAAGAAATCTTTAGTATTGGGGTCTGTGGGGCCAAAATGTCCTCAAGTAGTGGTCCATGGCTCAAATTCTAAAAAAAAAAATGGTGGTCCCTGCCTGGCATCAAAAAGATTAGATACAGTTCATTCATGTATATCACAGACACAGACCTGGTTGAGGCGGTCGTCCAGGTAGTTGACAGTGACCCAGCCGAAGGCTCCCTCCTCCTGGCCACTGAGGATGCGAGCTCCCTGGTAGGAGAACGGAAACGTCTGCAGGGCCCCCGTCACCGCCTCGAACACGCCGTCTGACGCCGTGGCGTTCTCTATGCTGCACGCACAAACACACATGAACGCTGAATGAAACACATGCTGGGGGTGTAATACTGTACATGTTTTTTTTAGATCTTTTAGTTAGGAGACCCGCATGTTTATGAAAATGTGGTCTCTCTTGGCCGCGGGTTTGACTCCCAAGCCTAAAGGCCTTTGCCACGCATCACTCCCCATCTCTTTCCGCCTTTCCTCTCTAACTACTACACACAAATGAAGGCATATTAAAATATCCCAAAATATTTATGGGGTCTAAATTCGTTCCTGGACTATACAAGTCACACTTCCACACAGCCTCGATCTGCCCTCTCCAAGGGGAGGGGCAGTGCACCAAAGCATTATGGTCATTGTAGGAACCCAGCTATTCAGTCAAGCCCTGGTCAATCCACACACCAGTGCAAACTTCAAATTATGCCACTGTTACTATTAACACTGAGTGACTGCAGTTTCTTCTAGCAGTGAAATGTCCCTTTAAATCACATTAGAAAAATGAAATAGCTACAATGTAGCCTGACAGCATATAGCGGGTTCAAGTCCCGATCCCGACGGCATTTGTTGAATGTCACTCTCTCCCCCTTAACTGTCCATTAGACTGTGCTGTCTAAGGCAATGCATTATGGTCATTGTAGTAATTCAGCGATTCAGTCAAAACCTAGTCAAACATGCAGGGTGGCCATAGGGTGCACGTTTCAAATACTATTAACACGGAGTGACTGCAGTTTCTTCCAGCAGTGAAATGTCCCTTTAAATCACATTAGGGAATAGAAATCACTTGCTCCACTGTAGCCTAACAGTACATAGCGGGTTCGAGTCCCGATCCCTGACGGCCTTTGCTTCGTGTCACCATCCATCTCTCTCCCCATTAATGTGTGTTTCACCCTCTGGGTTTCCACCTCCCTTCTATTGTTTATTGTTTTATCCTGGTATTTTATATTTGTTGACAGCAATTTGGTCCAGTGCTGTCATTTTAAACGTACCCTCTATAAAGGGGATTGGGTTATAAATGCTATCTAAGTTTTTTCCTCCCAGTGTTTTCAATCGTAAAAACCCTAAAACCTGCAGTTTAACTGCACACCGACGCCATGCGCCCAAAATAGCCTGTCTGTAACCTGAGCTTGTACATCATTTTGGGTGCGCAACCATAAAAAGACAATGATCAATAGTTGCACGCACTTCCACAAATTGCAACAGATGCAGGATTAAAAGAATCTGATCTGCACTCCCAAAATAAATGATGGACAACAGAGCAGACCTGGCTTTTGTCAGGTACCATAAAAGGACAATATTTTCTTTTTGAGGACGATGCAGTGGCGAAAACTGTTTCTCTAATACTACTATACTCGTGGTGGGTACATTTGCCCCTTACAAGTAAATTAATTCAAGAATATGCACACACACAAACACACACCAGCACACGAATAATGCATTTATCCATGGATATAAATCAATGCACTCAGAGTCATGCATTTTAAAGTGTCAGCTACTGCACGAGGGAGTTGCCAGTAATACATGCACTGACTTGGCAGTGAGAAGCTCAAGTACAACTGTAACTGGGGCTAGACTGTAGTCACAGTGTATTATCAATGTTGGGTGTACATCTTGCCTGCCTCCATTCATTTATTTCAGGAAATAGTATTAAAATGCCTTCCTTCCGAAGGATCAAATGTAGTTATTATTACAACTCATGTGACTGAACTTCTCACTCTAAAACTGATGCCATCCACCCATCAAAGTAAACTCATAAGTTATGCAACACACATCTACGTGTCCATTATGACTGAGAGACTACTGCCAATGTAAACAACGTTATAGCGTTAATGATATCTTATCCTGTGTGCACATAGGAGAACATTCCATTCTATTGAGGCTCATCGTAAATTAAGGTAAGTAAGTAAGGATACATAACTCATCCCTAAATGGTCTTAGGCTACAGCAGTTCAAAGCAGGAGTTCTAGATTGTCATAACTATCAGCACAGTTACTGATAGCTTTGAACCAAATTGACCCTTGTGGGTCAGATTAAGCTGGGATTCTTGAATTTAAACAATCTGAGATTCACTGGAATACATATGTGGCTGGTGAAACCAGGCATTATTGAGACAGATAAGATAACATATCTGGCCTGTTTAGTATCTGTACATACGCAATGGGAAAGATGGGTGTAAAGATGTGCTCATCGCGATTAGAGTTGTTTGAGGCAATCCAAAAAAAGACGATACAGCCTAAAATGCTGATATCTGTCTCGGCTTGAGTTTTCTTACACAGATGTTGTGTAAACTGTTCTGTGGAAGCCCATTAGCTGTCAGCAATGGAAATATGCCCATAATAAAACATATAATCATAATCAAGTATAATCATGTCATGTGCCTACTCCATCGTTACTGCCTATCAGTTAATCTGAGTTTAATGGAAGGTTGGATAAAGTAAGAGAATGGAATAGTGAACGCCATGGTCCCCAGGTTGATTTTTAAGTCAGGGTGGTGCTCCCTGGTTCACAATTAGTTGAAAACCCCTGTCAAAGTGTCCTTGAGCAAGACACTGTGTTAATGAAGGGTTGTTGTTTTTTTTTCCTGAAGAGGCCAAATGGGAAATATAAAATATTGTGGAGGGCAAGCTGGTGAGAGTATGTTATTATTAGGCGATGAAAAATTGAGGTTGCCTTCCGAAAATGTCATTTATTAAATCAAAATTTCCCTCTCTAAACCTTGTCCATCACATGCAATTCATGGCGAGAAGGTTTACAAACATGAAATATTTTATTTTCTCTTCATTTCCAAGCAACCTTTCACGGGCGGGCCAGAGTCAACCAAAGGGCCGAATATAATGCCCAGGTCTGTCTTAAAGGGTGAATGTAACTCATGCATCTCTTCCTTTGTAACAGAACACCTGCAGTCTCCGAGGCTGGTGTCCAGGCACTGTGCCCCTGTTATTATGTCCCTGAAACCCTGGGTCGGTGTGACTGTTTCCCACGGAGGGTTCCCCTCCCTCTGCCCTGCTCCTATTTCACCTCTCAGCCAATCTCTTGAGGCCAAGAGTCTGATTGCCCTGAACGCCGTCACCTGTATGAGCTGAGGACCGGCTGGGCTTGGTTGGGTGAGTTCTGTTTTCATTCATTCATTCATTCAGTCAGTGCTGCTGGGTTATAAATTGTGTGTCACGTTCTTTGTTGCCAGTGTTTTGTTTGAGTTATTGTTGTGTTAGTTACTGGAGTGCTTATGTAAGTTATGTTATGAGTGTGCTCTGTATGTGCTGTCACTGCACAATCGGGGTGTGTGTGTGCATGCGTGCGTGTGTGTGTGTGTGGTTGGGTTAGGTTAGGGTTAAGAGAGAGAGGGAGGTACCATAACAAAAGTGATAAAAAAAAAAAATAATCTGAGGTTTTGCCTTTTTAGTGTGTTTGTGTGTCACGCGTGCATACCGGTACATCCGTGTGCCATTTATATTGTTAGTATCATCTATAGTGTCGACAGGTTGGTGTGACCCTCATCTCCTGCCTTTGTTTGATTTCCTGCACTTGCCACTGGACAGTAGTTCCTGAGTAATGCTCTCGAATGCTTGCAAACGTGAAACCAGAATCACTTTGAGCAGTGATGTCACAAAATGTTAGAAGCACACACACACGCACGCAAGTAGACACAGTGTAGAGAAAACCTGCTCATGAGAAGCTGCAGGGTGTTAAGTCAAGTATCTCTTACTCAAGGTTCAAGGACACTTGTATTTTCAGCCTCATGCAATACCACTGCATGCCATCAACCAGTAGTACTAGTCTGGCCTTATATAGCTTTGCTGTCCCAACCCTTTCATGACGTTTGAAATGAATTCCCAATTCATTTTCCTGATAAAGCAGGGACACCCACGAGACCCCACTATACATAAAGTGATGTTGCAGATGACGCTTTTTCATAGATTTAGTTGCAAATGTGCATTTTCAGATAGTCATCGCCCCATTTATGAGCAAAATTACACAGATGCCCCCCCTCCCGTTGTAACATAAGGTATGCATAAATATGGTAGCGTACTTGAGCAGCCTCATGCCAGCGGTAGCTCCCAGGTAGAGGGGGGTCTCCTGGTGCCTGCTGCCTGGTACCAGCTGCACTGCCTCCTGCATGCACACTGTCAGGGACTGGCCTGCTCCCAGTGGTGTCGATGCATAGCTGGAGATACCTGGACCTGGACAGGAGAGAGTGTAGGAAGTACCAAGTTAGTGTGTGTGGTCCACAATATATACAGTACATTATGCAATATTCAAAAGAGTGTTGTTTGTCACTCAATCATAGTGTGTGCACACTGGCCTATTATAAGAGACTCGTTTTTCTGTAAAGTTGCTTCTAAATATTTGTACGGTAGTTGAAGTCAGCACTTCAAAAGTGTGGTTGCTTATTTGGGCTTGTTTCCTAATTCTAAATGTAAATGTTAAACAGGGGCCTCAGGTGTTTGTGAATCCAAAAATGTATATATATATATTTGTCCAGGGACCTGGGGACTGCCCTTCTTTATAATATATCTTCAGTATTCATACCAGAAAATGTGCCATCTTTCATGCTTCTCACAGATCACAGAGCTTGTAGATTACATTGTGAGCTTGTAGATCAGCTTTTTTCACATAACTGTATATGATGCATGTCCGTGCTTGTGTTGCCTATACCTGCAGTTGTTTCTTCAGGGCTTAGAGTAGAGTATTTTTATGAAGCTGGTTGCTATATCTCTCACAGAATCTGTCAACAATGACATTTCACTACATGGCCATGAAATGTTTGGTATGGCATATCCAGTTCACAAACAATACAATAACTCAAGCAGCAGTGATGCTACAACTGCATACAAATTAAAATGAATAAATAAATGAATACAGTTGGCCATAGTACAGGTAATAGGCTACCACTTTAGTTGATAAAATATAAGGTTGGCATCGATGCAGGTAAAACCACTTAACAGCAATGAGAAATGTGCAGCATATGGCGGGGCCAACAAATCTGGAAATGTGTATTAAGATATGCTGCTGCACATAAATACACGTTTATGTGTGCATTAGTGAAATAAACGGATGAGAGCAAAACACTACAAGGGGACATGTCATTATTGGAGTAAAATATAGGGTTTAAGTGAGGAGGGAAGCAATAGTTTGCATGGTTGGCTGCAACCATAAAGTAACTATATTGCGTCGTAAATGGGTATCATAAAGCAATTACCAAACGCAAATAAAGAATTAAATGGTTTAGATATGGACCAGCAGACATGGAAGGTGATAAAACAGGAAGGTTATCGGGGGTTTTGGAAAACGAAAGCTGGAGAAAACGGGAAAAGAATGCTAATGCAGCTGCGTCTGCCACATTAGGTTCTGCATTGTTGGCTAGACACTAGACGTCCCCAAATAAACTCCTGTGGATTTTGCCCGACGGCACACGGCATGGGGCCGCAGACGACGAGAGGAGTCCTGATTAGAACCAGCACGCCATCGCCGTCTCGAAGTATTTACCATGATGCACTTCCCACCGAAAAACAGCCTCAAATAACTTCCCGTGGGCCGTGGTACGAAAGAGAATCCCGCTTCCCAGCCAAATTAGCCGCGTTTTCTGTATTACTGCCTACAAAGACATCATGGATGGTTCAAAGAGCTGCTCCCAAAACCCCCGCGGGGAGAGACGTGCTGGTTTTATTGCCGACAGACCTATCCTGCTGTGCGTGCAAGTCCTCGTATATGTGTGTGTATGCGCACGTGCGTCTGTGTGGACATTCCACTTAAAGAGCTTAACCTTTGTACAGATGTAAATTCCACAAGGATTAAGCTAACATATACGGTATGGGGACCATATGGACGGATGGCGCTTTGTTAGATAACGACAAACCGCCAGGCCCAGAGAGGAGAGGAGAGACCTCTGCTTCCTGACACATAGTGAAATGTATGGCTGTGATGTTTCTATGGCTCCTGCAGAAGTATGCATGCTTAATCTGCTTAATGTAACTATTAGCTTGAACGGGTCTATCAGTTCACGTCACTGAAGTATGTGGGAGTGTGGCTGTGTGCGTGTGCAGGCTTTATCCTTGAATCCTATAGCCAGTATGTAGGCTATCATCCTGTCTTTATAGTATGCAGAAGTGTCCTTGGGCAAGACACTGAACCCCCAAATTGCTCTCAAAGTTCTGGTTGTGGAATGTGTGTGGATGGGTGCATGCAATGCACAATGGATAAAAGGGTAGAATGGAGTTAAAAAGTACAATATTTGCGTTGGATTTGTAGTGGAGTGGAACGTTGCTACAAAGGGCCCAAGGATAAACAAAAAATAATAGTTCATAGTTCAAATTAATCGTGCTATATAACGAATTCAGTGATCGTGCAATTCCACATGCACAGCAGAACTGTAGCTGTAGCACACGTACCTTTGACTTTGCAGGAGTGGATCTGCTCGACGTGGCCTGTGTTGTTATCCTTCTCCGCTGGCCACCGGTAGATGTACATGGCTGTATGGGAGGAGCCGGCGTCCAGCACTATCCCATACTGATAGAGGGAGAGATATTAATCTACAGATATGCACATGATATACATGGCAGATATACATGGCTGTATAGGCATTCTAGTACTATCCCACACTGATAAAAGGGGTGGGGGGAGAGGGAGTGGCAGATTACACCTACAAGATAAATTACAGATATACTGTACTGTTTATATATATATACGATATATTTGGTTCGCTTTTTCATTTTGATGGAGGGGGGTGTCACTAAAATGTTTGCATATTTGTATCAATAATGGAATATAGAAAGTCTGCTGCAACATACGTCTGGAATTCAATGCTATTGCAATGCACTGACAGAATCTGCCTTCATAGCATAAAAGTGCAGTGTGACCCTGCCCTTGTGACCGTTTCCACTTAAACCCCAGTTTCTGTAGATTGTGAGGAAAACCTCTGCAGAAAATACCAGGGGATCCTTTTTAAATCGCTTGCTAAACCCATTATCCCTAACCTATTTGCTTTATTTTACGGTTTTGAAAAACATTTGAGTAGTTCAACTAGTCTACATCGACATGTTGAGAGCTTGTAGACTGGCCATTTTAACTGTTCAAAAATGTTTTTTCAAAATGGCAAAAAAGACAAAGCTGTTCAGGGATAAGGGGTTTAGCGGTGACGAAAATGTATACCCAGATATAGCTTATCGTCCCTATCGGCCAGCAAGAATACTGAAAACTGTGATAAAAGTCACTGTATAGAGGGCGGTGGAGGGACGTGGTGGGGCGAGAGAGAGCGTGAGAAAGCAGTAGAAGTTTTTAAAATTGGAAATATTCCAGAAATCTAAGTAAATCTTCTTCCCACCACTGACCACTTTCAACCTGCCGTCCCTTCCTATTTAGCAGTGGGGTTATAATGGGGTTAGTGGCATTTGGGGGTAAAAGTGGGGAACCGGGCCATATTACATAATTCAGGAGTGCTGAATCTGAAAAACCTGGTTCCCAAGTGACATTTGGAGTTTTTTCACATTCTAATTTGCATAACAAAGTGTCATACTTTAAGAGGAGTTCTGCTTGCTATAATCCGGCCCAGAAACCACCGTCTTGGTTCTCATATCCTCGGCTTCAAGAGCACTAGAAAGTAATGTACAGTGCTGTACAGTACAGTAATGTGTAAAGTGAGTGCAGTGACAGTGTACAGTAGAGTACAATACCGTACAGTAATGTGTACACTACAATTATGTGGCTTCTCGGATGAGTTCTACAAAGGAGAAAGCCCCATCATAGTCCATTTATGGATGTCAAGCCATTAACGTAAATGTGTTTTGGGTCGCCAGGGGCCATTGTTGAACGCAGTGAGAGAGATTAATATGTAAACCAAGCAAAAATGCCTGTATGGCATCCCCAACTCATATATGGAGAGCTTCATATACAGTATGTTCTCTATATTTGGGTCGGGTCGTGCAAGCAAGAAGCGCAGCATCTTGCTGGTTATTTTACTTTGCCTAGGATTTTTACATGGAATAATCTAAATCTGTGCTTTTATGTCCTGGTTTAGGATGTCAACTATAGTGATAAGTAGAAAAACAAAATAAGTTGGCTGCATGTATACTACTTAAACTACTTATACTATATACTAAACAGCTTTTTGTAATGGTGGCCTGAGCTGGCCTCTAATTTGCATATTTAGGAGTTGGCTTAGCAGTTAGCACTACTTAGATATGGACTCTTTGTCAATTAGTAATTGAAGAAATAGTACAAAATTGGCAGCAATTTTGTTATGCAAATTGGGGGCTTAAAAACTAAAGTTTTTCTTTTTCAGATTCAGCACCTTCTGAATTATGTAAAATAGTCTGGCTCACCCCTTTTACCCTACAATGCCTCTAAACATTCATTTTTCTCCCACCCATATTTCGGGCACGTCATGAAAGCATAACATTTCCATCAAATTATTTCTTTTGTTGAAAACAAGTGAGAGCAAACCGCTGATGTTTATAGGAGCTTGTAGATTGGCCACTGAACAGCACGGCGGTTGCTGCCACGCAGTAGAAAATAGGCCTTAAGTGCTTCAGAGCCATCAATCAACTCATTCACCCTAAGCTCCACGGCTGGACGAAGATGCGCTTAGTCTGATGTTTTTTTTTTCCTTCCCTATTGATTTGTAAACCTAAACACAATTAGAGTGAAGCCTCAAGCTGCACTTGCCAACAACAAATGACAAGCAAATTTGTCGCTGAAAAATGCACCTTCGGGTCAATAACTGTGTTCTTTTAAAGCCGGGTCCTTTGCTAGACTTTTATGGGTCATCGGAGAGCGGTTAAAAGTCTCCAAAATTGTTCGCGGCCCTCCCGTCTTGCCCATATAAGGCTGAGGTGTTAAGACTGATATGGGTTGCCTCTTCATGATTTGTTTTCAGATCAATCAATCGATTGCATTCCAACCTTTGTATTATATTTAAGTACCTATTTACTTGACTGTTAGTCAATCGACTAATTACTGTAGTCTAGTCACTAGATAGAGTAATAACATTTTTTAATACTACATCATTAAAATCTTTGACAATTATTTCAGGGTGCACTTAGAATATGCTCAAGGCCCTAATCAGTGTGTTTTACTCTACCTATGAGGGTCGATTCATAATGATGCATTTCAATGGGAATGGAGTGTTTTATTTATTTATTTTCTGCAAAAATCTGCAAATGGCAGCAAACGGCTCTCCATTCCCAACGAAATGCACTGGCAGAATCCACCGTGACAGGTGGAATAAAAGTGTGAAGGGAAAAACCTTCGCAGAAAACAGCCGATCTACACCGTGAGTTCGTAGATTGGCCCCATTTCCAGCAAAAATATCGAATGTAGAACAAAAGCAAAAGTCACTGGTACAGAGTCCTGTGGGACTCCAGTGGTTAAAGGACTACTAGGCATTCAGTGTCATCCTTTGCTATGTTACAACCTTATTTGGTAGTGGATCGGTGGAGTTCCACAGGTTAAGGTCATGTTGACCTGCAGCGCTCATATTTGGTCTGTTTTTGCTCCTGCAAGCTCTGCATGCTCAACAAATGGGCTTTAGTTTGTTGTGCTCGTAGCACATGGCAACCAACAACACTGACTGACTGCACTTTATTTGAATTATGCTAAGCTGTGGCACGCTGTGAGCTTGTAGATCTCTCCCCCGCCCCAAATAATCATGTTAGAACTGGGGGAAACCCAACCCTGACAAGCCCTAGCTTGTAATAGTAGGAGTTGAGGCAAACATTGCCGATCTACAAGCTCAAACCGCTTCAGACTGTGCATATTGTAAGGTTGTAATTGTTGTCTCATACAGAATATTTGCAAATTTTCCCAATTCGGTCCACCTACATATAGTAGTATGCCCTTATTTGTTTGTTTTGGGAACCGCTTGAAGTTGTCAGGACAGATTATTTTCAGTATACATTGACTTCTTTTCGTACAACCCCTACCTTATACTTTTGGTGGAGGGGCTTGTTGTACACTACCGCCACCGTAACCAAGGCGACGATCGCTATGACGCCGATCACAGTGATGAGGATGGTCACAGGGCTATGCCACGGGTTCTTGTCTTTCATCTCTGAGAGGAAGAGACAGAGAGGGGGCGGATGGACAGATAGGAGGGAGGGGGAGAGAGAGAGAGAGGGAGGGGATGAGGGTGGGATGGAAATGGAAAAAGCAAGGGAGGGGAGGAGGAAGAAAAGAGAAGGGAGGGGAGGAGGACAGTGCAGGGATGGGGGGGGGGGGGGGGGGGGGGGGGGGGGTTAAGAGACTTGCATCCAGATGTGGGTGATGTCACATTGTTTGCGTGTGTGCACCTACTGTGTGCACGCGCACATGTGTACTGTATGTGTGTGCATATGAGAGAGAGAGACAGTAAAAATAGTGAGGATGAGTTAGAGAATACGAAAGTGGCAGAAACAAAGACAGAGACAGACAAGATGGGAGATGGAAGAGGGAGATGGAGAGACGGAATAAGATTGAGGCAGAGAGAGGACAAGACATTAGACAGACAGACAGACAGACAGAGGGGGAGGACAGGGGACAGCTGAGGAGAGAGAGAGTGAGGGGAGAGCAAGAAAGAGGCAGAGACAGCAAGAGACTGCGTGGGGGGTGCAATGTGTTTGTGATGCCGTTGTTATGTACAAAACCAGAGAGAGCTCTCTCCAGCTCAAATCCCACTTCAAGCATGCTTTTCTGATCCAGATGCAGGCTATGATAAATAACCTTCTTCCCGGTTAACTCCTTGCTGTTTGACAAGGCAATCCCTTTCATTCCATGCCAAACCGATTCGACCATGATGGGTGGGAAAAAGAAACAAAACACGACGCAATCTCCGTTTTGGAAACAGAACACAGTGCCAGATTCCGATAACATTCTCGTTGCAGCCTTGCCACGCCGCCGCAAGGCCTGTCTCTATTATCGACCACCTGGTTAGCAAAGTTGTTTATACACAAACACACCAGCGACGGCCCTTAATTAAAACATGACTTCAATGCTTGTTAGGAGCACATGCATGCAGCCCCAAATCAATTTCATTCCTCGTCCCGTCAAGATGTGGGAAAACCATATCCTGTTGTAAGTGCGTAGCTACGTTTAATCCTCGTGTGCGAGTGTGTGTTTTGGTCGGCGTGTCGTGTTTGTCTTCCACTTGTTCATAAGTGGACCATTCATTGGATTTCCACTGTTTACAAAATGGGATTTATAGCAAGGCCTGAAGACACATACGCACACATGGAGAGAAGGGACACAATGCTTCCCTGTACTGCCATGGTCTAGAAATGATAAAAACGGGTGTAACAGGTTGTGATTATAACCAAGGAACTGAATGACACAATCTCGTTATTTCCCGCAACCCGCGTGTGCAAGCATGTTACATACACAGTCACAGTCATACACGCACACACACATACACACACATACATGGAAACGCTGTGTGACGTGCACTGCACTCCAGGAAAACATTGACGAGAGAGTAGACAGCTGTCTTAAACACACATACCCCTCATACACACACCCCCCGGCATTCACGCACGCACATGTGCACATAGCACACATAATGTACACGCACACACACACACACCTCATTGATCATTGCCTGGCTAAGTAAACAGACTGCTGTGTTCTGTATACACAGTCACTCCAGATTCACGTAATCACACACACACACACACACACACACACACACACACACACACACACACACACACACACACACACACACACACACACACACACACACACACACACACACACACACACACACACACACACACACACACACACCAACAATTGCAACTTGACATGATTGCACCCTAACCTTAACTCACACTTTCTGACACATGTGTAAGCATACCTTAACCCCTACGTCATGCCTATAACTTTAACCCTTGTCCTACGCCCATATTGACTGATATAGTGATAGGCTACTGTTATATGCACCTTCATGTCAATTGGATTTTGTCACAGTTGTCAACACTGAGCTCACATTAGGCAAAAACACTGAGTTTTCACGTCTAACTATTAAGACTGAAGGTG